>CM021104.1:643605568-643702833 GCA_007115665.2 Sequoiadendron giganteum | reverse complement strand
TCCAAGATTTAAATCAAATTCTTATTCCCACTATCATCAATAAAATGGACATGACACAAAACATTGAAAGTGTCTTAAACATCTTGTGCAAGACCCCACTGATTTTGGCCATCTATTTGTTGCATAGGCAATAAGTCCATTGCCCCTTCAAACTAAAACTTGCAAATTTTCACCAAACCAATGCCAAAAAAATATTTCATTTGTCAAATCCAATGAAACTACAAAGAATGATGTGATGAATGTTGATACAAATGATGAAAATAATGATCCTGTTCTAAATAATGATATCAATGTTAATCCTATAGATGAAATGGTAGGGGTGATAGATGTCATCCCTCATAAGGGTAGACCTAAGAATTCTCTTGAAATTGCTTTCTCCTTTAAGGATATACTTAAACATTTACCTGATGGTACTCTCTACATAGTTGTATGTATCTATGATAAACCCACTAATGGGATACTAATAGATCCCGTCTATGGAGAGAACATGATCACTGATGAATTCTTACTTTTACATGAACTCTATCAAGATATATATGATACAATGAAAGCATGGATCAAGGCACACAATGGTTTTTCTTTCCCTTCGTTGGGATCAATCACCCTTCCATTGCAAATAGGACCAAAAACATTAGATGTCACATTCTCCATCATCTTGCAGTCAGACCAATTTTGTGTGAGGCTAGGCCACCCATGGCTTTTCTCCATGAAATTTGTCCCTTTGGTTGTGCATAAATTCTTAAAGTTTCCCTTTGACAATAAAATATTCACTATTCACCATAGTGGCTTTAACCCCTTGTCTTCAAAAGGAAACTTTTCCTTGAAATCCTTTTAGCCTGAGCCCATGGAACCTATAAAACCTTGAGAATACTTATTTTTCTTGTCCTATAAAAATTTCAAGGTAAATAAGATAGTAGATCTCTCCCTCCAAAACATGTCCCCATCCACCTCCGAACCTCCCATCCTTGACAAGTTTAAAACAGGTTTAAAACCAATCTCATCATTCCTCCTAGAATAAAACAAGTTTAAAAAGTCAAAGAGAAGATGGTTGAACAAGCCCCCATGGATTCTTGTGTTCTTCCCCCACAACTAGAAAAGAAGCCCACGGTTGATCAACCTACTTCTACTTGAAAATTGAAAAAAATAAACAAAAGAAACAAAGGTGCTAGGGAGCGCATGCATAGACGACGTTCCCTTGCTCACAAGTCACACGAAGAATTAAACAAAGAAAAGCAAGATCCAAACTTGAATAAAGAAATGCATGATGACCCTCCTCCCCAGCCAAAACAAGACGATTCAATGCAATCTCCACAACAAGAGTTGAAATATTCAATGGAAATTATCCTTCAAACTCCTGTTGTGATTAACTTAGATGATGATGAAAAGGTTGCTAAAATTGATGAAGAGGTTCATAATGAACTAAATAATTTTTTTTCCTCTTCCATGAGCTTAAACAACAAACCTGCTACAAAGAGTGTTGAAACTGGTGCTTCTCCTAGTTCAACACTTGTTCTTGTCCCTTTGGCTAGTTGCCCACCTTTGGTATATAATGAACATGATTGGGAGGCATATGAATTGCACATATGTTGACTCACATTTTACTTACTAGTCCTGCATTATTTCTTTTTCATTTTCTTTGGTGTGATTGCATGCACATGATGTGATCCCTCATGACGTTTTGTTTGATGTTCTCTCTCTCTTTGTGACATTCTTCTCTATGTCATGCATCTCTTTCTCTTTCTATCTTTATCTCTTTTTCATTTGTCTTGTGTTTTCCTTTTGGGGATGACACAAGTCATCGAGACATTTATGTGTCTTCCATGTTGACCCAGAACCTTTTCCTTTATCTTGTTTTTTTCTCTTGTCTTGTGTTTTTATTTTTGGGATGACACAAGGCATCGATACATTCATGTCTCTTCCATGTTGGCCTAAAATGTTTTCCTTTGTTTTTATCTCTTTGTGTCATTCTTCTAGTTCTATGTGTATTTGGGGGATGATGAAAGTTCCAAGATCTCTAAAAAAAATTCTAGCAAAGAGCATACTAACCCAAAATCCATATATATCTTATGTGTGGTGTTTTCATTTTGGGGGAAACACCTCTCTTTTCTTTTTCTCACATGATGTATCCTACTTGGAAACATATGAATGGACATAGCGATTTCCAAGTTGGCTCTCATGTCTTCTTTCTTGTTTATATTTTTCATTTGCTACTTTAAAGTAATTTATCATAGTATGATGTTTAGCAATTTGTTTAAAGTGGGGGCATACGTTGGCATTATTCTTTTTCATTTTTCTTTTCATGGTTCTTGGTGCAACCTTCTTAGTTTCATACAATGCATTTTTCACTTTGTGACTGATATTGGGTGTAATATCCTTCAAGAGCATGATCTCTCTTAGCATATTCCTCTTAGAGGGTTGATGTGAAACACTGCATCCACTAAGTTGTGAATCTTCTATTATTTAATTGGTCCTCTCTTGGAGACATTAGGCACAATGTTCCCTAAGTTAAAGACCTCACATGAACTAAGCAAGACTCCTTTGAAAATTTCCTATTTTTCACTTGTTGTTATATGCTAACCTTGCATAACACATCTTGCATGCCTGTGGAGCCATCTTGTTTGTTCATGAGCTCCAAACATACAAAGTTTATCTTGTCTCATGAAGCTTGAAAATCATTTTTGTGTGGCACCTTATTAAATTTATGAGGAGGTATAACTTTGTATGGTTTGAGCAGGAAACCCAATCCAAGGAATAACTTTCCCCATAGCCACTTGTATGTGTGTGAGTGTATGTGTCTCACATGTTAGGACTTCTCACCCGATGAATAGCTAGGAGTTTCGTTGCCTTAGAGTGATTGTGCGTTTTTGAAAAAAAAAGCCTAGAGCTGATCTAGATTGGGATGGAAAGATGGTTGAATCTTGTTCGAAATTATTTTATTTCACCCTTTTTCTCTTTTCCATATTTGGAAGTGTATTCTTGTGCCATTTTTTTTTCTCTTTATATCATTCTCATGTGTGTTCCTTTGTGCTCTGTTGGTTTGTCATGGGATCTTGATCCTGGGGGCTTGATCACCCCTCTTGATCATTGTAATTTCATCTTGCTAGGGTTGGTATATTAGAACCCCTTTTTGTGCATGTTTTTCTACATTAGTGTGATTTTGAAGGAACTTCATTCTCTCACTAAAGTGGGGGCTAAATGGATTTACCAAAAAAGTAACCCTTCTAATTTTTCTAACTTGTTCAAGCCCTCCTTGTGATTTTGGCTTAATGGTGCCTTGATTTGATGTTGTAATGTGGATAAAACATTCACATTAGGTATTGGGCCCTTGTGAACTAATGGATTTGAATGGTTCCTTGCAAAAGTGTTGTGAAGTGTTGTAACACACTTTCACACTTTTCTAGGGTTTTATCAAATAGCTAAGCATAATAAACATAATCAACCTTAATCTTTCCTTATTTGGAGTTTTGTAAAGTGTTGTAACACACTTTCACATTCCTCAAGTCTTGTCATTAATAATTGGGCTTTCTTATGCTTTAATTGAACCTATTTTGCATCCACAAGCCTCATTTTTAGCATCTTTTTGAGAATAATCCTGACAACAAGCATTGACCAATCATTATTCAAGTTTTCTTGGCTTGTGTGGCCCATATTTAGTCTTTGAGACTCATTCACCACCTTGGGAGAATGAGTCCCACCTAGGTTTTTTTTGCCCCAATGCAGGTTTCACACATTTCTAAGAACTTTTCATATTTGGTCCCATACATTAGGCCTAGGTGGAGTCATTCGCCACCTTGGGAGAATGAGTCCCATGTGACCAAAATTTAAATTTAACTCAAATTTCAGATGATATTTTATTCTCCTAGATCTAATGTTGGCTTGTAGTGTTGTAATTTCAGGAATTCTTGCATAATTGAGTAGAAATACAAGGTTCTTTCACTCATTATATCCTATCAAGCAATAAATTCACCTAGAAAATTTCACTTAGCATTCAAGAGAAGTCACAAGAGCATTCAAGCATTCACAAGAGAATTAAAAGGCATTCAAGGGTAGATTATCAAGCATTCTATAGCATTCTTCAAGTGTCAATCATCATGTCAAAGATTTCTTGCATCCATTTGTTTTAGAGCTAAAAATTATGATGTAGGGTTTGTGATTCAAGCAAGTCTTTCATTCAAAGATATATCAACATCAAAAAAGATTCCAAGTATAAAATTGGTGGTGAACCCTTCATTAGATATCATTTAGCCTCTAGGACAACGTTATTGTAAAATTTCAATCTCCTTTGCATTGAGATCTCTAGGGTTATCCTTGAGTGGAGTATTTTTAATGGTGGGTTGAAACATATATCCCATGACAACCTTTTAAGAGGTTCCATCATCCTCAAGAAATTTTCCAAATTCTTGTCTATTTTTTTTCTTAAATTTGATTTCATAAACACCAATGAAATGGAAAATCTCCCATCCTCCACTAACCCAAATATCATTGTTTGACATAAATTAGCAAGTTTGAAATATTCTAATATCGACTATGAAATATTTCACTTTGACCTAATTGTTTCCAAGCATTTGTTATTGATCCTAATTCAAATTACTTCTTCATTCCCATGGAATAAAACTAGTCCATCATACATCTTGCAAAATTGTTACATTTTTGTATAAGCTTATCTTCATTTATAATTCCTTCTATTGTTTGCTCATTCTATGTTACAATTTTTGAAAAGTGTTTGATCAAGATATTTACTTTATAATGAAAATATCTTGGGCTATCTCGGTTTACCCAAAATTGAGGATACACAATACCCATGGCTTCAAGTATTTCATATTAAGTGAATCTATCATAAATCTCTGTGGAAAGACATTTTACAATTTCCTTTAAATTATCACTAACAGATTTAACAATGTCAAAATATTCCTTTCTAACAAGTACTTCTCTAATAGAGCATCTGGCTGTCTTATAATGGTATATTGGTATCTCAAATCCACATACACAAATACATAAGTTTTTGCTTGCATTAAACTGCAAATAATTATCAAGCCTATTCAAATCAATAATTTTCTACCAGATGAAATAATTTGGGCTTTCTTCTATTAGATCTAGTTATAGATGATCTAGGGCCATGCATGTATGTCTACATAGTTTGGAATATTCATAAATATACATAGTTCTATATGTTTATTTCTTTAAAATATTGTTCATTTCATCTAGCATGAGGAGAAGACTATCTAAAGTCAAGAGTGTCTCTATATCACTTAACCTATTCAAGAGGTTAGGAGCTTTTTCTACTATGTTGTGATGCTTGTACATTACTCCAATCAAGGATTGCTATTCTAAAAGAACTCATTATGCTAGTCCATGCAAGGAGATCCATCTAGTATCAACATCCTTGAGAAGCTTGTTTCCTATTGTTATTCCCTCAGCAAAAAAATAAAATTCCATGAAACATTTGGGACTTTGATAGAAGTATGCATGGAGATTGCAGACTAGATTTTCAAATTTTGATACTATAGGAAACTTTCTTACAATTTTGAATGCTAAATTCATTATGTGGTACATGCAATGAATGAAAAGTATGTATGGTTCACAAGTAGTTTGTAACTTTGAGTAAACACTACTCCTATGACCTTGCATCACTGCATCTTCATCAACTCCTACACACACCAACGTTTTGGCAATTGTCAAGTCATCCATACCTGCAATTTCATTCAAATATTTCTTGACAAGTTCAAATAGAATTTATGATGTTGAATTGTCCTTCATTTTATGAACACAGAGAAGATGAGCTTGGCAGACATGTTGTTTTATAGTATACACATGCATATAGACCCAAGAAGTATTATCTACCATAGAAACTTCATCTAAAGATAATGCAATGAAGTTTGACTCTTTTAATTTCTCCTTTAAATCTTTCTTTTCCATTGTAGAAAGATAGTTTGCCCATTCCCATCCAATTTTTACTAACGTATGTGAGCTAGGAAAGTAAGGAACACCCAAAAAAGATAATAAATTAAAATATTTTGGGTAGTCTATCATACGACGCCCTCTGGAAAAAATATGAAAAACAACACTCATCTGAAGAGTTTTTGATAGATGTGCTCCTTCCATTGCTTTTCCAAATTGAGCCTCAATTGTACCTTGACATGCAACAAGCTTCAAATTTTTTCACTTATGCTCTTGATATTCCATGAAATACTTAAAATGAAAAAAATATTCCTTTGATTTTGTGGATATTTAATAAAACACCATACTCCCTTTAGGTTGTTTTTGATGTTTTACCCAACTTCTGACCACACTCGATGATTTTTAGGGCCTCCTTGCCAATTTTTCGGTGATCTCGGCTCACTTCTATCATGTGTCACCTAAGTGCTTATCAAAGGGGAGCTTCCTTTCCATTCTCTTTGGAGCTTTGTTTAGCCCCCACATGTCAATGGATCGGGTGAGTTTGGCATGCTTTCATATAACTCTCTTTCAGCTCCCGACTGCATGCCACACAACCTTCACTCGTGCAAAATTTTGTGGGCCCCTCAAGTAGTGTCGATAATAGGGATGCTGCCACATGTCTTCTCATCACAAGATCTCATCAAATTATGGGGAGAATGAACCATGGGCTATGAAATATCGCCACATGTTCCTTTGGTGCATCTACAGAAAAGGGAGGAGTGGTGCGAATGCCAAGCTGCCATACTCTACCATGTGTTCTAATTGCCTTAGCTAGGAGGTGCCACTTGTTTGCATAGGGTAAGCCAGGACCACTTCCATCATTTGTAGAGAATTCATCTAGCTCATGAATGATTGGGTTCTTGCTTAGGAATATTTATGTTACAACAACCGTGATGAATCATTGTTGCAAGCATCATGATTCATGATGAGAGATCTCTTTTGTTACAGTCCTTCAAGCGGTGGATGCCCCTAGATATATATACTACTTATTCTTTCAGAGGGGTGGCTGGTTTTTGTTGTTAGTTTGAAATACTTATAGAAGAATTAGAATGACACCAGGCCTTTTTTTTGTTAGATAATTGTAAAGACTCATAGATTGTGCCCTCGTAATTTGGCCTTTTTGTTTCTTAACTATATTGGATAACATTATATTGCGTTGTTTTTGAATATTTTGTTTGTAACTTCAATGATTTGAATAGAATGCTGGTTTAGAACCCTGTCTCTAACTCTTTCTACTTAATAAATCCCTATGCAAATTATTTTATGTCATGAAATGAATCATCCAAGTCTTTCTCTTTGATGTTTGTCATTTCAGGACATAGCAGACTATTGAATGAGCCCTTAAATTGAATCCCAAAGATAGATTTACCATGCCTCACATCTAAATATTGGTGCATTGCCTTAGTTAGATCTTTTTATTTTATATCTGCTTCTTTTTCCCATTCAAAACCCCAGTTACAAAAGAAGCCGACTTCTTTAAAATCTGGAGGTTACTCAATTTTGCGTAATAGGTCCCCCCTTTAATTGAGTTTCCCACAAAGGGATGTTACCTTGCTGATTTTTGGCATCAACAGTTTTTCTTTTTCCCAGAACACTCGGTGGGATAATGAAATGTGCTTAAGAATTAAGCAAGTATATGAGCCATCGACCTATCACAAGATCCCACATAGTAAACAACCCTACTTTGTTGGTAACACCACTAGGGTTAGTACCAACTATAACCCATCACGTAAACATCCTGAACCACCTACCAACCATGTTTCCTATCACCAACTGAAATTATGTGGCATGGGATGTTGGAAGTCCTCTTAGAACACCTATAGCACTTGTCGTTTGGGCCCCCATCTCGATCTCTGCTCTCAAATGTATTCCTAAGTTCACCGGAGATGGCTCAATAACACCATCTGAACATTTGCAAGATGTGGAAGATGTATGTTTGGTACACAAAGTTACAGGCTAGAAGAAGCACTGAGGTTACTCATAGCTTCTTTAAGAGGAAAAGCATCAAAGTGGTATCGCACTCTACCGACTAACTCTATCGACACTTGGGATGAACTTGGGGATCCTTTTTATGAAATATTCTCGAATGATAGAGATAGGTCTTTTGAGTATCACCAGCTAGAGATCATCAAGATCCATATGAGGCCCTGAATGACTTCAATGCTCGGTTCCACATAACTTGGCAAAGAATTCAGGCTGCAATCTGCCCGCCACCCAATCTGGCATTCATGTTTTACCTAAAGTCTGTCAACATCAATATCTCAATGATGATCTATTCACTTGGTGGAACCACTCTACCAGATGCATATAGTGTCACAATTAAAGCTTAAAACAATTTGATTTACCCTCGGAAGTTTCTTCCTTGGCCCATCATGCCTATATTTCCTGAAATACCAACTTCCGCCTAGCTGATGCCACCTACAGCACCGGCTACTCCTCAATCTATGTACACATATGAAATAACACAACAAAACATCACACTTGGTTCCCTGAAGAATGAGACGGGTGACATAAAGGAAATGTTGTAGTCTATGGCCAATGAGATAACTATCATCAATCACAACCAAGTCACTCCTCCAAAGCCGACCTATCAAAATTATAAGGGCGGAAGGCCCCCTTACCAACAAAACTAGTTCCAAGGAGGTGCTCTCCCAAATCCTCAGGCACAAAAAACAAGTCAAATAGTACCAGTACCCACTCTACTGCATGACACCAGCCTAAGCTCTAACAAAGAGCTGACTGTAGGGAAAACAAACTGGTCGACAATGAAAATCTTTGGTGCTTCCCTTCCGGCGATTCACATATGCCCCGAAACTACCTACTCAAAATCTACAGTAGAAGGTAGTAGAACAACGCAACCAAGGCACAATGTTAGACAATGGGGGGTATGCATATACCTCTCCACAAATGGAAAATGTGGTTCTCACCACCCAAATGCTAGGAATGTCTCTGGAGAAAGAAAATGGCATAGCTCCTAATCATGCCCTCTTCTCATGGATGTAAGGAGAGGATTTGGTGTTCATAATCGAAACACCTAATTCAAAAACCCTGCAAGTATAGTCTGATTAGAACACTCACTCCAAAGAAAGATTCATGGATGAAACAGTTATCCCGAAATTAGTTAGTTTGCAGCCTAAAAGTGCTCCTGACCACGAACTTGGTGGCTCTGCAGTGGTACCACAGTGTCCATCGCAAAGGAAAATTATAACTACAAGAACTAAGGACTGAAAGCATCCAAGTCTGCTACCGTTCGACGTAGTGGAGCAATTAAAAAAATCATCCACTAGCGTATCCCTATGGGAAATCTTAGTCATTCCAGAGCAAAAGACATTGCTACAGAGGGCTCTCCAAGAAGACCCGATCATAGAACCAAAGGAGCAATCACTTCAAGGGAAGACTACTGAGCAGTCACTACCAGCCAAATTTCTTGTGAATAATACGAAAGAGGCCTCTACTAGGGATCAAGAGGAAGAATCGACATTCAAAGTCGACAAAGGAAAACCAAAACTGAGGTCATTTTTCTTAAACCTTATTGTGGGTAAGAAATTATAGCATAATTCCATTACTAACTCCCACGCCAACACCATAGTCATGCCCAAGCAAATAGCTGAAGCCTTGGGATAGAGCTATGAACCTTTCAATAAAGGAGTCATGCAATTAGATGGGAATATGGTTAATATTGTGGGGATCATTAATGACCTCCCATTAACTCTGTTTTCCTGCCCAAATATCACAATCAAGCATGATACCATGATCATCGATATTCCTCCAATATTTAGTCTGTGCTTGTCCAAGGAATTCACTTGTAAGCTAGGTGGATACCTTTCTTTAGATTGGTCACACCTAATTATAAGGACCAAGCATGGATCCAAAATGAAGCTTGTGTCCAAACCTTTGCATTCTTAACATGTTGCAAACAAAGCTAAGATAGTCTTTGATTCCACTCACACCTCTATCACTAGGGAGGAGATTTACTACATTGAGCTTCTAGAAGACAAAGGAAACACCAGAGATCAGACCGACCAAGAGGAGGTTCTCCTAAGCGAGCTCATTGATAAAGACCCTTTCAAAAATTATCATACCGCTAGACTAGGAGCTTATGTCATTTATGACGAAGACCAAGCCATCCCAAAGGTGACACAAGGACCCAAAGGAATTTTAAGATGAGGGCTATGGTCGCTACACTTCGACAATGTGAAATGAAAGATCGGTGCAAAAGATGAAGTATACATGACTTCCCCAAGTGGCGAGAAGACAATCAGACCTTTCTGATCCCAATTTTCTTGCCCTACCGACGGGGCTGAATATGAAGGCCTCACACTAGGTTTGAGCCTAGCAGAGTAAATGGACATCAAGCAAATGATTTCATTTGGGGCTTCCAAACTAATGATCAATCAAGTTCAGAATATCAATACTACAAAAGATGTCTATATGGGATCTTTTGGAAAAAAATTCTAGGACTTAATTGAGAGCTTTGAAACTTTCAATATTCAAGTTGTTACCCAAGAACAAAATGATGATGTAAATCGCATGGCCAAAATTGGATCCCAATTCAAATTAGTGCCCGACCCAATCTATAACCAACGCTCCATGCGAGTGATACTCCAAATTGAAAATCCAGATGGTGGGAAGAGTTGGCAAGTATTCGACAGTGATGAACACATCGCCTTGATTAGTTTGTAGCTGAGAGAAGTTACCAACAAATTCCAAGCAAGGATTGCTGAAAATGACAGCGGATGAGACATACAACACAAACTCCATAAGCTTCCAAAGAGTTTGGTCACTCCCAAAAGCTCCCCTTTTGGAAATACTAGAAATAATAAGAGAAATATCATAGCGAATGAAGGTGATTATACAAATTTTCAAATCAGAGATGCAAATAATCTTAAAATTAGAAAGAGCATCCTGCATCAAGGTAAAGAAAGGCTCATACATTTTTCAAAGGAAAATGAGTGGGTATTGGATTGATCATATGATAAACTCAGAGAATATGATCCCGACATCATACAGTCTATGGTGGGACCAGAAAAAGAGACCGAATCGACTTGTCAAATACAAAGGCTGGTGAGTCTCAAGATTGAAGCACCGATGAACCTACGAAGGTTGGAAAAGCTAGTCTTGATGTGAATTGTCTTCTCAATCGAGCCTAGTGTTTGGGTGTTCAGTCTCATCCTGGTTCGAAAGAAGAATGAAGATATCCTCCTATGTATCAATATCCATAACCCAAACCAAAAACCAGCAATAATTCATCACCCACCACCCTCTATGGAATCAATCTTGCACGACGTAGTAGGTTCAAGTGTGTTTTCTCTTTTGGATAGTTGTTTAGACCAGAGGCCAAATGGTAAGGGTTTGTTGATAAAATTTAATCAGTAGATAGCAAAAACTAGTCAACACAAGAAATATGATAGCTTTCAAGAGGGTTCATTCACAATGATTTAGTGCAGGCAATATGAGACACTCAAATTAGAAAGCATAGAAAGAAAAGCAATAGGGTTTCCAATCAAGGGAGTTCACCTTAAAAATTCTATAGAGCTCAATTAGACAGTTCTACCATGTAAATATGTAATTATTGTGATTATTTTTCCTCTTTGTTCTTTTGTTTGTTCATCCAGTCTTCCTAATCCATGATACAAAAAAGACTCACATTGTGAGACATAAAACAATACAAATTCCCGAAGGGAATAGAAATATGCAGCAAGGCATATTTTTTAAGCATAAGCTATATCTTCATTATATTTATATAATTCAATAAGTACAATAGAAAAATGGCTTAGAGGCCATGCTTTTAGAAGAGTATATAATTATATATTTCTATACTATGAAGCCTTTTCTAGGCTATATACAAAAATACTAACAAAGTTTCGGTCTTAAAATTGAAAAGAGGGAATTTTTAGTCTTGGGGAGAAGCAACAACAACATCGTCTCGGACCACCTCATCCTCAACAACAACAACTACACCAGAAACACCATCCAAAGAAGCGATGACAGGTGGTGGAGGGAACACCAAGTTCCTAAAATTAGTGTACTAGTCAATATTGTAGAACAACACCACGTTGTATATCTGAAATAGGAAGTAGCAGGCATGGTTAACCTTTTGGCAATGGAATTCTCACGACTAAAGTCAAAAATCACTTAGAAACAAAAACCATGAGACAAATGCATCTTCTTTGATAAACCTGCAAAGGTTGCTCACAGTCGGGATTCCTCTACCAAATGCAACATTTTCCACCACCTCCCTGAGGCCGTTCAAGAATATTTTTGTCACCAGACGGATGATAAGTGGCTTGGGGACTTGAATGTCAAGCATCGATGCCACAAAATGAGAGCACACGTTAGTATTTACTCTATACTTGTCCTCATATTCAAGGAAGTTGTGACCCAAGATGCATTTCATAGGTACAATGGCCAAATAATGCTTATTCTTTGTCATCCTCTTCAAACACCTAGTCAAAATTTCACCCAAGAAAGCCATTTATGGTTTATGGGAGGTCAGCCTAATTGGGGTATCCATGGCATTAGATGCTATACAATTGTTAGGTAGCAATCTATGGAAGACATCTAAGTTTGAACTCTATGCAAATACTACGTAGACTACAATTACCAAATCTTAAGCCAATCACCTAATGTTGATTGTGCTAAAATTGGCTAAGTTAATTTCCCTACTGCCTAGGCAGCTATTTATAGATGCAACAAGGGATAAACATGGTAATCTGCATACCATAAGCATGAGGTTAACCAGGTACCACTTCGAACACTGTACCAAGGTTCACTTGAAACCCTCACCCAGTTGCATCTATAGGTATGAGTTGCTGCATACAAAATCAAGGCAAGCTAATTAATTAGCACAAACTATTGGCAGCATTCGGTGGTAGCCTTTTCAGTCGAACGATGAGTTTTCATCCTACTAGGTGTTCCTCAAACCCTAAGAAAAGATGCAAATATATTTGATGCTTATCACATACTTTGGCATAATCATTCTATTCAGGGTATTAATTACCATGGCATACAATGCCTAGCCTCCTTTCAAATCACTGGCTCAATTTCCAAGGAAAATCATGCTATGGGCTATAGGTACCTGGGGTCATTATGAATCCTTGTCATTTCAAAATGACAAGTACTTCACTTCACACAAACCGAAAGGCTAGTAGTACATGTCGAACTTAATGCAGAAAAACCAACTATCATCTACCACTTGAAGGAGGACAAAAAAGCTAAGTATTGCATGCAATTGTTTTAAAGCAAAGAAGGATTTTTGAATACAAGAATTATGCAGAGGATTTTCAAAGTGTAGAGTTTTTAAGAGATGAGTAGAAAATTTTCACAAGTTCAGAGGAAAATGGAATCCACTACCCTTGAAGTAGCCCAGAACCCATAGATGAATGAGCCAGGTGAAGCATCTCAAATATTGGACGATGCGATACTTATAGCACCTATGGTCAATATTTTTGAGGAGGAGAAATCCTACGCTATGCCTGAGATCCTAGATAAGCCAGAGTGGTTTCACACATGGAAAGCCAAGAAGGGCCCACTTAGAGATGCTAATTTGGTAAAGGAAGAGTGGGATAACATCTATGAACCCATCCTCAAGACTAACCCTAAGGGCATGAGGGAAGCTTCTTTCATCAGGATGAAGAACACCTTCAAAAATCAACTACCATTCAAACAATGGCATTGTAGACTCCCACAATATATGGTCCCTTATGTGCACCACTTCCCAAAATTAATTTTTGAAAGTATTTGGTGATTCAATTTGGTGACTAGCGCCATCGAAGGAAGAAGGTTGAGAGTCATGCTAACTATGGAGGATCTTAGGAACATGTTGTGCATTCCCAAGAAGATCACTAGAGAATGACCAATGGAGCCCTTCAACCAGAAAAAGGGTTCCAAATTCTTGAAGGGTAGGAGGAACACCCTTGAATTTTATAATGCAGAGATTGGAAGGCCCAAAGTTGCCATCAACCATTAAAAAATCCAAACCGATGTGTTGAATTCACCCAGGCAGATATGCAAGATACCTTCACCATGATGGCTTGTGTGTTCGGCTTGGCCGATGACATGATCATGTCTGAATCTCAGTTGGGGCTAGGTTTTTCAGCTCAGGAGGTAGAAAGAACCTTTCTGGTATGATTTCACAGAAATGATTATCAAATATATGCAGAAGTAGATTGGTGAGTTTGAGACTATTGGTAGGTTTAGATACCCTTCTCTTCTGGCCTATATGTTTCTTCATTAGAATCCCGACTTCTTAAGGGAAAAAATAGATTTGTCAATATTTGATGAGAAAAAGCATTAGAAGCCAATTTCGGTATGGACTCCCATCCTCTATTCCACCTACGATTATTATGCATTCTTGAAGAAGTTCTTGATTCCAATTTTAAGCGATCTGGGTGAGGACAATGACCGCTATCACCTATCGGGTGATCAAATCGGTTGGATGCAATCCCTATTCCCTAAGTTTGAATAGTTCCTTAGGGAAGAATTTACCTATGTCTGAGTGAGTGGCTTTTGTGAGGAGCCGATCTTACTCCTCGCATCCCCCACCAATCGAGTATTAGTCCTTGAGGTTTTTTTTACAAATGGCTATTATGGACTAAACCTTTTTCTCTGACCCAAAGAAGAAGAAGATGGGATTTTCTGAATGCCCTATGAGCTACAAAACAATGATCATGGTAAAGAAGAAGTCAATAGAGCTACTAGAGGCTAAGCTGGAACACCTCGGACTGGTTTTCATTAGCGATAAATGGGACTACAACCGGAGGCTGATTTGGGTGACACATTTATTAAGGTCAAGAATAGCCCTCAGCCATACTAGGAAGCATGATGAAATCCACTTGAATATGATAGCAGACTATAGGTGGAATTGGTACTCATGCCGATGGATAATCAGAGACCATCATGGCTCAATTTCTATCTCCCTACGAGGAAGACAAATGAAAATAGTCACATAAGTACTACCCTCTGAAAAAGCTTGGTGAGGCAACAAGGTTGGAAGCCAGAAAAGATTCATAATTTCTTGATCTACCACTAGGAGATCAAGAACACCATCGCCCCTTTCCAACATGCATCGATTTTCAACACCGACAAACAATTTGATACCCTCTAGAATGGGGAGCATCCATATTACAACACAAGTAATGCAGATGAGCTTGACTCTAAGGATTCCTTACCACACTCTGATAAGGGGAAGCAAAAATAGAAAATGGTGATGCAGCCTAGCATGACTATTATGAGTGTGTGGATGAATATTTCATGATCAAGGTCCTTACAATCTTGACCCATGGCTGTGGGGAATCCTAGAGCAACACATCAATCAAAAAAGGTAGTGGATGTGGAGAACCCTCCACCGAGCAAAAGATAGTGCACTGATACTACTTCAGGAGGACGTTCGCAGGAGGTTTTAGTCGGCCAAGAATCAGAGGTGGAATCCACTGCTCAACTATCTTTCTCTCCCTCTCTTCTCAGCTCACAATATTTTTTTCCACCTACAGTCCCTATTTAACCCATCGCTGAAAATGTTAGCCTATATTTCTCTGTCCCCTCTACAATGGCTATGGGAGGTTTCTCCTAGTTTTCTCATATCAGATAGATGGTTTTTTACCCCCCTCGAGCTGCCATGTCACTGGTTAGATCCCGATTAGCCGCCCTATCTACCTTTGCATCTATATCCATGTCTTTCGTCCCTTGGTGTCCAAAGCCGCCATCCCTATTGCATCATCTAATTCAATTCCAACTCAACCTCTATAGCTGTCGGAGCTCGACGCATCTCTATTACCACCACCATTCCCCATGAGCCCCTCCACACCTTCATCACCTAGGATTTTGAACATTCCTCCCTTCTGTCTGCTCACGGTTGCCCTTCTAAAGAAGAAAACATTTGAGGTCACCTACCTCTCTTTCCCTTTTAGTGTCCCTCCTGATGCACCCTTTGCAGGTGAATGCATAAGATCTTCGGCTCAATTCTTGTCTTAGAGTGATACAACGAAGCAAAAGGAAAAAGATGCGAGGAGGCCAGCAGAACCCAGAGTGTAGACAACTTATAATGAGGCTCAAAAATCATTGCATTTCACAACCATGCATCCCAATGTTACCAAACTACATGGATAAATGCAACCCAATGACTATGAGATCCATGCCATTAGATTGGACTTGCGTGTTGCCCAACCATAAGATAAAATTGAGCTAATGGAGGAGACAAAATCGGTGGTGACCATTGACTTTCTCAAGTCTGGTCGCAAATTGAAGAAGGTGGAGGATGAGCTCAAGGTCATTAAGGGAAGACTAGAAGTCTTGTTGGACAAAGACAAATAATAAGAAATAGAAAGGGTGTACCTCATACAAAATGTGTAGGAAGAGCAAGCTATCTTGCAAAGGGAGCTCAGGAAGTTCCAATCCTAGGAGTCTGATCGGATAGCTGAGCTACGACAAAGGAACCAGAAATTATTAGATAGGTTGGCCTAGTCGAAAGGAGAGGTTCATCGAAAGAACAAAGAATTAAAAAAACTATGTACTCAGTTGGAGCAAGTAGTACAAGAAAAGGAGGAAAACCAAGCGAGCGCACAGGCTCAATTTCAAGATCTCCAAAAATTCAGGTTTCCCTAGAGGAAGAGTTTGCAACCCAAAACCAGGTTGAGGAAAGGTGGCTAACTACACAAAGAGACCTACAAGAGAAGCTCACCTCTGTCGTAGAACAAATTGTGGGGCTAACACAAGAGATTGGGATGAGGGATGCATAGATTAATCTATTGAAGAAGATCGTTCAAACTCCTACTTCATAGTCAGACCTCTGCTTAGTAGCCCAACAATTGTATGCTTCCTACTGGGAGAGAGTCAAGGCTTTATGTCCAAATCTCTATCCCACACTCTAATTCATGGTGGAGGCAACATATTTATATAGAGAGGTTTGCGGAAAACTGGAACAGTTCCCAAAATTCATAAGGGAAAAGGTTCTTGAAGCAGAAAGGTTGCTAGGAAAGATATACACTATGCCAAGTGAGGATCTGGAACGAGAAGGGATCAAGAATTAGAGGTTAGCCATTGGGGTTGCCAAGGAGCTTATCCACTACCAAGAGGCCACCCTTCATGCTCTTCGATGCTCGATAACATTGGGGTAGATTATGGACAACGTTCAGGCAAGGCTTTCCCAACTAACCCAGATGGGCTTGCCCTCTCTGTTTCTTCTTGATGATAAGTGGCTACCTCAGAGAAAATTGCAGCCAAAATTGAGGAGAAGTAGGATTTATTAGTTTTTCAAAGTTTTAGCCAGCCTCCTATCACCAAGGATATTGAGGGTGTAACTCATGAGATTGCATGACTACTTTTTCAGCTGAAGGATAGGTTTAGAATATATTTGGTGCTGCCCTTTAAAGAAGTAATCGATCTACACGAGGCGCACAATATCCTATGCGTCATATCAATGCCTTTCGAGGCCAACTGGCTACCCTTATAGATTTCCCTTTCTAGGCTCTGACTCGAATGCACAATGAATAAATCCCTGGTCACAAAACCAGTGATTTTGGGATTCATTTTTCCATAGGAGAAACACCCCTGATAGTTGCCAAAAGCTATGGATATTTAATCCTACCCCATGCTCCCTTCGGGTTGTTTTTGATGTTCTATCCGACTTGTGATCGTGCCCGATGATTTTTAGGGCCTCCCTACCAATTTTTTGGTAATCTCGGCTCACTGCTGCCACGTGTCACCTAAGTGCTTATTGAAGGGGAGCTTCCTTTCCCTTCTCTTCTAAACCCCATTCTGCTCCCATGTGCCAATAGATTGGGTGAGTTTGGCATGCTTTCATATAGCTCTCTTTTGGCTCTCGATCACATGCCACGTAGCCTTCGCCTATGCAAAATTTGGCCGGCCCCTCAAGTAGTGTCGATAATAGGGATGCTACCACATGTCTTCTCATCACAAGATCTCATGAAAGGATGTGGAGAATGAACCATGAGCTCTAAAATACCACCACGTGTTCCTTCGATGCAGCTGCAGAAAAGGGAGGAGTGGTGTGAACACCAAGCTGCCATAATTTGTCGTGTGTTCTAATTTCCTTAGCTAGGAGGTGACACTTGTTTGCACAGGGTAAGCAAGGACCACTACCATCATTTGCAGAGAATACATCTGGCTCACGAATGACAAGTTTCATGCTCGAGAATCTTTGTGTTACAATAGACATGATGAATCATTGCTGCAAGCATCATGATTCATGATGAGATATCTTTTCTATTACAGTCCTTCAAGTGGTGGATTCCATGGCTATATATACTACTTCTTCCTTTGAAGGGGTAGTTGGTTTTTTTTGTTAGTTAAAAATACTTAAAGAACAATTAGCAAGACACAAAGCCTTTTCTTTTGTCAGATAATTGTAACGACTAATAGACTATGCCCTCATAATTTTTCCTTATTGTTTCTTAATTATTGGATAACATTATACTGTGCTATTTCTAAATAGTTTGTTTGCAAGTTCAATGATTTGAATAGAATGTTGATTTAGAACCATGTCTCTGACTCTTTCTACTTAGTAAATCCCTATGCAAATTATATTATGTCATGAAATGAATTATCTAGGTCTTTCTCTTTGATGTTTGTCATTTCAAGACACAATAGACTATTGAATGGGCCCTTAAATCGAATCCCAAAGTTAGATTTATTCTACCTCACATCTAAATCTTGGTACATCACCTTAGTTAGATCTTTTTATTTTATATTTGCTTCCTTTTCCCATTCAAAACCCTAGTTACAGAAGAAGCCGACTTCTTTAAAATCCAGAGGTCACTCAATTTTATGCAATAGGTCCCTCCTTTAACTGAGTTTCCCACAAAGGGTTGTTACCTTGCCAATTTTTGGCATCAATAGATTTCCATCATACGACTTATTGTTCATTTCCATATATTATTTTTTTCACAAAATTTACCATATTCTTTTCTATAGTGTCAAGATTTAGCTGCAACTTCTTGTCTATTTTAAATTTCCAACTACAAATCGTACACATGCATTTTTTTGTAGTTTCATCTTTGTTTTCTTTCCCTATTGGTATAATGAATGGGTATTTTGAAAACCAACCAAGTTGAAAATTCCTTGTCATTTACCACTCGCACCACACTTTTGATTTACCTTTTATTTTCTTTCTACCATCATCATCCAAGTCAATTATCTCATTCTGGCTAACCAGGGTGTCTTTTGGAACATCTTTTGTAGTATTGCCATCCTCATTTGACTCATTTATCCTTCTTCATTAATATTTGGTGGAAGAGTTGATGATATAGCTCCATCTTGATGTGATGGATCATAAGAATTTCCACTCTACCTTTTGGGCAGTTTGATGACCTCCTATTCCCTTCACCACCCTGAGGAGTCTTACCCTTGTTGCACTTGCTGCTTGACATATTGATCTCTCACTTCAAATAAAAGATAGAAAAAAATGTCTTCTTTTTTAAGAAGGACAAAGAATATAGATCACATTCCCTACTCAATATCATCTTTAAGATTTAAGCAGGAAGGAAAAGAGATAAAGAAATCTTATAACACTATGAAGAAATGACCACTCACCTTTAATTTTAGGTTTTCATTGACTTGCTATTCCTTAATGCAGGAATTCTTGTGTTGTAAGTTTGTAACTTGCCTACGATCAAATTCAAGCTTACAAGTCCAAATTCCAAATTGAGAGCTCATAATTTCAGAACTAAACAAAATGTGTAAGAATAAATGACAATTTTGACTTTATTTATATCAATCCATATTTGGTGAATTCTATGGGATTTTAAAATGGTATATTTAAAATTTGGTGAATCTCATGGGATTCTACAACAATACATTGTAATTTTCAAGGCTATTATGGTCGTACGATTAGCATGGAGGTGTCATAAAAATTGGTGAAATGTGTCCTTAAATGTAATTATTTTTTAATATTATTGGTGAAATGGGTCCTCATAACCAACTATTTGTAAACTTTAATTGGTGAAATGGGTCCTCACAAGTAATTATTTATAATTTTTTATTGGTGAAATGGGTCTTGATACACAATGTTGCTTTAATAGTATTGGTGAATATGTAGGTAATTTATTACATGCTTCCGAGATTCTAGGAAAAAATATTAATTGGTCCATTTGAAATTCATAGTTTGTTATGGCAAATTTATTACTTGAATATACCTCATAAAAAATTGATCGTGAATGGACATGCATTGGACCGATAATTCATAAAATCTGAGCAATTTGGACACCCTTTTTGATGCGATTAAGTTTCCAATTTTGACTTGGTTGATATCTAATATTAACTAATTGGCAAAGATTCACCACTAAATTTTTCCCTATTCTGGGTAATGGCTTCCATTTCTTTATCAACCTCATCCTATAGCTCTTTTAAAGCTTCTCCTTCTTGTTCAGTTGTGATATCCTTAATTCTTTTCCTTAATCATTTTACCTTTATACTCATACATAAATGTCTTAAACTTGGAGGTTTTAACAAAATCATCATCCTAAGTAAAATTTTTGGTTGGTAACGTTAAGAAAAATCTTTCCTTAGTTTTTTTATTTTTTGACTTTATTTTTTTCTTCGAGTAGGATCTACGCATGAAGAGATTATGTTTCCAATAGGTGCACAATGTGCCACGTGGTGGTTGTGTGTGTTTTGTTAATCACTTTCTTTTCAGCTAGGAGTCAGACCACGTGTCGACTTGGCGGATGATTTCTAGAAATCACTTTTCATGAATTTGAGACTATCCGTCTACGCGACACGTCATATCTTCGCTATGGAGGAGCCGTATCTTGGGATTCTGTCAGAATTCATTTTGCCTTGAGATAAGGAAAGGACATGAGTTGGTTCCACCAAATCCACTTGATCGATTGACAAGACCTTTGCTAGACTATCTTTCTAGGATCCGAGCAATTACAAGGGGTAATCTTGTTAAAATATCTAAATGATATCAATGCAGAAGTTGGAAGTTGATGAGCAATATTGTAGCAACCTAACAAAAGATCTAGGCTTGAATTTCCAAGCTATCAGGTGTGGACATCTAGCAGTCATTACTTCTCAACAAAGTTGGCATTTCTATCTCCTTAGCGGCTATAAATTAGAAGCAACAACATGTAGAAAGGGTTCCTACAGATTTCCTTTTGAAAAAGGTTTCCTTAGATTTCATAGTTAGTAGAAATATTTTATTTTAAGTTTACAAAACACTGCTTCACTCTGGCATGTTATATCTTTTATATGATCAAACTATTGTCAGATTGGAATCCGATATCTATATTAAAGTTCATTTAATATTTTGAAGTACAAACTATTTGGGAGAAATATTTGAAACTATGCATGATATGGCCTTTGTCAATATTTATTTCTTTATATCTTTGTTCAGAATAAAACACTATGTCTTGATTAATCTGGATAGTTTGATCATTAGATTTCCATGTTGTTTGTGTATATGATTAAGTTATAATCTGTAGGAACTAGGTTATGTCTTTTGACTTCTTTGTTTTCTTAGTAGGTTATCATTTTTTCATGATATGCTATATTAAGAGGAAGGGTTTGTGTAGATTTTAAATATCTTTCTATTGATTTTTGAAACTTCTATATTTGATCGGATCTTAATATGCACTTCTTGCAAGTGGATTGAATGACTGCATGTGTGCTTGTATCTAGCCTCTAATTTTTTTTCACCTCTAAAAAATGAAGAGATGTGGTATTTTGTGTCTATCATATCACTCATAGAAGGAAACTTGTGGTTTTGAAATGTTGTAAAAGTGTTGGTGCATCACCACTTTTGATTTTATTATGTTTGCATTTCTTTCTACTCTTTTCCCAATAGAGAAGAGTCATATTTCTATAAAAATCCTAAAGTTATTTAGTGAGGTTCATATTGTCTCCCCACTCACTGAATTTCCCATAAGACTATCGAAGAGGCACAATCTTTGATGATCAATAGTTCTTTTTCTGGAACGCCTGATGAGACAATTTTTGAAGGCCTGAGTAGAAGTCAAAAATATTTCTAAATTAGACCAAGGAAGGAAACTGGAGGTTCATGCCCAAGGTTCAAACAAGAGCATCCTTGAAGGGTAAATTTTAGTACTCCCACCTACCATCCTTGGTACCTAGGAGAAGAAGAGTCACAGGTTCTATATCACATGTGAGAAGCATTAGAGTAAGGAGTAAGAGTCTGGAGTTTAGAGCCTTATCTACTCCACTTGGAGGTCAAAGTTTCCAAATAATAATACTAGTTTACCCGATATATATAAACTTTTTCTCCATGGCCCACATACCCCCTCCTGCTCCTAGAAACTTTGTAACCTGGGATAGTGGTAGTTCACTACTGCCACCAACTCCCCCTGATGTCTGGCTTGCTATACCCGCCAACTCCCTCAAGGCTATTCCAAAATTCTCTGGGGAGGACTTTAAGACCCCTTCCGAGCACCTCCAAGACATAGCGGAAGTATGCAGGGTGCACAATATTGTAGAGGAGAACATTGCAATGAGATTGTTGGTTGCCTATTTCAAAGGGAAGGCTCAAGACTGGTATAGATGTATGACTTCTAGTTCCATCAACTCGTGGGATGACCTCAAAGAAAATATTTTAAAACATTTTTTGAAGAAAGTAGATCATTCCTTACTACAACAACAACTGATCACCATCAAGAGAGCCCCAAAAGAAGCTATGAGTGACTTCAACACCAGGTTTAATAAAACCTAATAGAGGATCCCAATGACTGCATGAACTCAAGCTAACATGGCATTCATGTTCTACTTAAAAGCTATCAATTTGGATATCGCAATCCTGATAACTTCCATGGGAGGAGATACCCTACCTAATTCCTATGAGGTGGTAGTATGCATAGAGAATAGTTTGATAGATGTGGGAAAGCTTCTGCCATGACCTCTTATGCCTATTTTTGTATAAATCTCAGTCGCGCCACTCTGAGAAGAGTCTGCTTCGAAAACTTCCATGACACAGATGATGGGTCCAGCTCCACCCTAGTCTATGTACGTGTACCCTACCACTCAACTGAGCATGTCAAATTATTCCTTTGTAGCAGCATACATTAATGAAATGAAGAGTTCAATGTAGTATTTTTCTAATGAGCTAGTTCTCATCAAGCGACAAAAAGTGACCCCTCCAAAGCAATCCACTTAGACCTATTAGGGAGGGATGCCTTTCTATCAACAAAATAAATAGAGTACATACCAAGGACCTTCGAGTCAGGGAGGTCAATAAGTGGCTTCCACCAATCAAATAGTCCTGGTTAGCATGCCATTAAAAATTGTTAAGGAAAGCCACAACAAAGAGTTGATTCTAGGTAAAAATAACCTGGAAGGTGACAAAAATGCATGGTGCTTCCCTTGCACTAATAGCCATATGCCCCAAAACTTCCCTAAAGGAAACCTGCAACAACAGATAGCAGAGAAAAGGAACAAAGTCATGTAGCCAAACACAAAATGATATGAGTCTTCTGAGATAGAGAATGCCCGATTCAGAGCGCAAATGCAAGGGATGTTCGTAGAGAAAGATTTGGACATCACACTTGATTAAGCACTTTTTTATTTGATGGAAGAAGAAGATGTGGTATTCATGAATGAAGCTCTGATGACTAGCACTTCGTAGGTACAGTTGGACTACAACACCAGATCCAAGAGAAGGCTCATAGGGAAATATGTGTTGCAAGCTCCACCCCATTTTCAGCCTTGCCAACCACTGTCTCAAGAAGGACAACTTCCTCAACTGACTATTTAGCCAACTTGGCAATAACGGATTCCAATATCACCTGAGAAGTCACTTGATAAGACATCAAACCCATTTGTGATGGATCACTTTCCTCTGAAGCCAAGAAAGATTCCACCATTCAAACCAAAGATCCCACCAGTTGAAACACTCAATGTGGTGGAGCAATTGAAAAAGGCACCTACCAACGTGTCTCTATGGGATGTAAGATCTATCCCTAAGAAAAGGACATTGCTTTGGGAAGCATTGAAAAATGAAGAACCAAGACCGTAGACAGACGAAGTTCCACCATGCGATAAAAGTAAAGGTAAAGAGCTCGTGTCAAATCCTCAAATTTTGAAGGTTGCATCTTATACAAATAATGTGGAAAAAGCAAAAGAGAAAGAAGTAAGCAAGCCAATGCCCACTCATTTCTTTTAGCATTAATTGTGGGAGATAATTTTTTGCACAATAATATGATTGGCTTGGGAGCCGGTACAATAGTCATGCCAAAACAAGTGGTTGATGCCTTAATGCTCAAATATGAACCTTTGGAAAAGTGAATCATGCAATTAGATGTAAAGAAAGTTTCAAGGGTTGGTCACATAAAATATTTATCCCTCACCATATTTTCATGCCCAAGTAGACTATCTCACAAGAGGTAGTGGTAATAGATATTCCCCCTATCTTTGGGATGTGCCTTTCTAGAGATTTCATTGCAAAGCTAGGTGGATATTTGGCACTAGACTGGTCCCATTTGATATTAAGAACCAAGCACGAGGAAAATATGGAGATTCTCTTAGAGTCTTTGGACCCTGAACATATAGTAGACAATGTTGTCCTCTATTTTGAAGTGGCGCATACCTCTTTCTTAAGACAAGATGGATACTGCATCGAAATGCTAGAAGATGAAGAATATACAAGTGAGTGGACTCCTAAAGAAGAGGTTCTCCTCAACTAGTTCATCGAATCTGACCCATACAAAAATTTCCATGCCACAGGATTGGGTACGTATGTGATATTTGATGATGACTTGGTTTATGTGAAACTCATGAAAGATCATAAAAGCTACAATGATTTGATGGGTAATTGTATATGGACCTTGTACTTTGATGGCACTAAATGCAAAGCCAGCTTTGGAGCAGGAGTCTTATTACTATCTCCAACAAGATCAGAGACCCTTAAGGCCTATCAATTCTAGTTTTCATGCTCTAATAATGATGTCGAATATGAAGCCTTGATCAACAATTTGTTTCTCGCCGAGTGGATGGGTGCAAAGAGGTTGCAAGTGTTCAAATATTTTGAGTTGATAGTGAACCAGGTTTGAGGGAAAGCGACTACTAAAAACATGAGAATGAAGGACTATAAACATCGGGTATGGGATTTAATTGAAGGTTTTGAAGATTTCAATGTGCAAGTCATTCCTCAATCCGAGAATGGCATAGAGAATCAGATTGCTTCAATCGGGTCATAATTTTGACCCAATTTCCAACCTAAAGTAGAAAGGAGTAAAAATTAGTGTTTGATTGTCAATTCCTGATAATGATCAAAATTGGCAAGTGTTCGAAGACAACACCCAGATAGCCACCTTCATCCAAAAGTCAGAAGGCGTTTATGACTATTCGCAACCAGAGGTTCACCCTTTTGAAGGGTGGTTCATTTAGCTAAAAGGAAATAAGCTCCCTTAAGGTTTTATTTCTCTCAAAAATCTTTTTCATTGTGAAGATGCGAGGAATGGAAAGCAAAGGTTTATAGCTGATGAAAAGGATTATGATGAGTCGGACGTCAGAAAAGGCAGAAAGCTGAAAGTTGGAAGAAATGTTTCGTGGGAGGATAAAGAAAGATTAAGGGATCTATGTTCTAAGTGCAATGGAGTAATAGCATGGACCTATGATGATCTCAGAGGATACAACCCCAATATAATGTAGCATACCATTGATTTGGTGAAAGGGTCAAAGCCAGTCTGATAGAAGCAAAGGCCTGTTAATCCAAAGGCTGAGGCATTGATGGTAGAAGAGCTCACTAAATTAATTGAGTCCCAAATCATTTACCCGATTAAACACTCAACTTGGGTGTCTAATCTGGTATCGGTTTGAAAGAAAAATTGTGATATCCAACTTTGTGTTGATTTTTGAGACCTAAATAGAGCCTCAATAAAAGATCACTACCCTTTTCCCTCCATGGAGTAGATCTTGCAGATAGTAGTCGGGTCAGAAATGTTCTCATTACTTGATGGCTTCTTAGGATACAATCAGGTATATGTGATGGAGGGAGACCAATATAAAATGGCATTTACCACCAAGTGGGGAATGTTTGAATATGCAAATATTCCCTTCGGACTATCAAATGTTGGTGCGAATTTTTAGCAAGCCATGGAAATTGCCTTCGCAGGGTTGATCAACTCAATCATTCTAATTTATCTAGATGACCTGACAATTTTTTCAAAGTAAAAGGTTGATCATTTTGATCATCTAGAATAGTTTTTCTAGAGATGCCAAAAGTTTGGGATTTATTTAAATCCCAAAAAATGTGTTTTCAAAGTACCTCAAGGTAAACTACTTGGTTTTGTAGTATCTGAGGAGGGAATTGCAATAGATCCTGAAAGAGTGAAATCTATAATGCATTTACCCTTACCGATAAACTAGAAAGGGTTACAGTCTTTCTTAGGAAAGATTAATTTTGTCAGTTGGTTCATTTTAGACTTTGGAGGCATTGCGAGACCCATCACGTTGATACTCAAGAAGAACTTGATGTTCAAATGGACACCCAAAGGCAAGGTAGCTTTCAGAAAAATAAAGGAGATTATTTCCACTGCTTTGGTGCTAGCCAATTTGGACTTTTGTAAAGACTTCTCTCTCTATGTGTACAGTGGTCAGCATAGCATAGATTTTGTGCTCACTCAAAGGGATGAAGAAGAGAATGGGGATAATCTGATTGCTTTCCATTCAATAACCCTCAAGGATTATGAAATTAGATACAATTTTGTAGAAAATAAAGCTTTTGCCATTGTCAAGAGTCTTAAGAAGTTTTGACAGCTAGTATCGGCCATGAAGATCACCATCTTGGTTGCTCACTCAAGTGTAAGAGAATACATTACTAAAAAGAGATGATTGAAAAAAGAGCCAATTGGATCACCAAGATCTTCGAGTACGATGTGGATATCAAACTGACTAAGCTGGTGTAGGAAAGAGGCCTCTATGAGTATCTTGCATAGGAGTTGAGATCCAAAGTTGACAAAGAGATCGATCAAGTTTACTCAAATCGGCTTGAGTCTGATGAATCTTGGGTGGTGGATCATACACTATACATGTAAAGGGGTACTACTCGATGGCTCTCCCATTCCACAAATGAAGATACTACTGACTACAAGGAAATAGTTATGTATTAGTTGAGGGGATTTTATTTAAAAGAAACTATGATAGAGTATTCATCTGATGTTTAGACAAGTTCCAGGCAAAAAGGGTTTTATCAGAATTCCATAGTAGTCCTAAGGGTGGACATTTTTCTGCTAAAACTACTACCCTAAAAATCATGCGAGCAAGATACTATTGGCCCTCAATTTTTTTTGAAGTGCACCATTTGGTGCAGAAGTGTACTTAGTGCCAATTCTTTGTTGGCAAGAGAAATAATTCCGCTTTGCCCTTAAGTCCCATTGTAACTAAAGAGCCATTTGTTCAATGGGGACTAGATTTTGTTAGCTTGATAAATCCCATCTCCAATGTGGGCCATAAGTGGATCCTCATGGTGATTGATTACTTCACAAGGTGGACAGAGTATATCGCCTTAAAAGGAGCTATGAAAGGAAAGATTGTTAACTTTCTAGAAGAGTTGGTGACTAGGTTTAGTTCACCAAAGACCGTCATATTCGATAATGCTAGGGCCTTTGAATGTTTGAAAATGTTGGATTTCCTTATTAAGAATTGGATCTACCTCAGGACTTCATTGAACTATTACCCACAAGGAAATGGGTTAGCAAAGTCAACAAAAGAAAACCTAATTAGGTTAATCAAGCGCATTGGATCTGAAAGATAAAGAGAATGGCACAAGCATTTGTGGGCCACTCTATGGGCAGACTGGATCATGCCAAAGAATATCCTAAATACATATCCATATGAATTAGTGTATGGGATGGATGTAGTCTTACCCGTTTATATGGAGCTCCCTGCTCTACAATTACTAAAAGCCCTGGAGATAGAGGAGAGCGGCAGAATGGAAGTATGGATAGTAGAACTCCTCAAGTTGGAAGAAAATAGAGAAAGGGATTTTGAAGCCATGATTGACCACCAATAGATGGTTAAGCGATGGTTTGATAAAAATACTTCCAACCCAGAATTTTTAGGAAGGAAACCTAATGCTAAAATATGACGAACGCATTGCAAAACGAGGGCATCACACCAAGTTCAAAGCATTGTGGAAGGGACCTTTTCCAAATCAGTGCATGCAAAGAGAAGAATGCATATGAGCTGGAGGATATGGAAGGTAACACTTTAGAGATATCGGTAAACGGTATTTATCTAAAACTATTCCATTAAAGTATGACATTCTTTCAAAAAAAATCGTAGATATGTACCATATGTAAATTTTTTGTAAATAACATTTTAACTTTTAGAATAAGCTAGAATAAAAATGAAGAGACATAAGAAGTAAGGAAATGCTGTATTATATTATATTTTCATCAAATTTACAAGTACAAGGAAGTGTGCAGCTCAAATTTTAACATAAAAAGTTCTCTTGAGGAAAACCCATAAAGGGTCTTTGAGCAAAAGGTACAAAAGAGAAAAATGGAGGAATTTTTACAAAAAATCAAAAGGATAGGCCTCCAACCATAATTATGTGGGAATGTTGCCCATAATAATAAAAAAAAATTATTTCTTCTTCTTCTTCTTCTTCTTCTTCTTCATTGTAGGAAAGTAGGGAACAAACAACACACAACACACGATGCATGGACCTCGACCTCAATCTCGGCAATTGTACACCACAAGCTCAAAGTTCTTTTTGAAGTCAAACCCAGGAAACTCATCGACACCATATTCCTAAAGGAAGTAGGTTCCAGTAGGTAGAGACAGAGTGTGGTGGATTTCAAGGTCCATAGTTGGAAGTTTCTTAGAAAGAGTAGCCAAGGCATGTCCATGCCACAATCAATGAGCTAGTGGAGGTCCATTGCACTAGGAATGCCAACACCAGGGATGGAAACTTGCACAATTTTGTCAAGCCCTTCCAATAGAGAGACGTTGAGCATTCAATGACACAAATCCACTATATTGTGTTTGGTGACATTCAGGTCTAGGAGAGAGGCCACAAGGTGGGACAGTATGTTGCAATTTCTCCTCATCTAGTTTTTGTCTTCAATAAAGTCCATGCCGATGACCCAACAAAAGGAAATTACCCCCAAGTAGTCACACCTCTTCACTAGGCATTTGATTCTATCAGCAGTTTCATCCATATGACGAACAGTTTGAAGATGTTTATGAATGAGAGGCTAATTCCAACAACAACAACCCACAATCTAGACATGAAGTAATAGAGGAGCGACTTCCATTCCATACTTCTCGACCACAAGAGTCTGACAGAGGGAGGAGCTCTAAGCAAAAGGATTCAGAAGCTATATCCTTTTCCAGTGCCCAAATTAAAGGGAAGAGAACCTGATGGTCTCCAAGAGAATTAGCCATAGAGAAAGAGGGCCAAGCTTCAGTAGGATCATCCACCAAGGAATCATAATACTCTAGTTTGAGTTGAACGAAGATAAGTTGAGTCCGAAATATGGACATACTTGATGCAAGTGTTGAAAATGAAGAATAAGAAGAATCTGCTCTCCAACATGATTAGGTGGTCATAGTTCAGGTAAGTCTTTCTCCCTCTCTTCTTCTTGTTTCTGCATCTTTGGTCAATCCTTTTCCCCCACCTGTTGAAAATAATCCTTCACCTACCGACCTTGAGCTTTTTCTTCTAATTTAGCCCCCTATCATTTTTAATATACCAAGTGATGTGCCCCCGTGTGTCGATCAAGAAACATCCACTTCAGTCACTGTTGACTCTTTGATTTCCCTATCCAGAGCCCCTATCGAGAAAGCCAAATCATCCATGCTACTCATCACCCCAGGTCCATCCACATTCGGATAGAAAAATCCTATCCCATCTATTTTTCTTTTTACTTTGACTGGTACTTCTAGTGCCCAATCCCAAATTGGCATTCTGCCATTTTCAATGATTACTCTTCCTTTCACCTCTCCACATGCCCAAACATCTGAGGTCTCCCCTTCTGTTACTCTCTTTTAGTCTTCCCCCTTTTGCTTCTA
Organism: Sequoiadendron giganteum; assembly: GCA_007115665.2. Taxonomy (NCBI): domain Eukaryota; kingdom Viridiplantae; phylum Streptophyta; class Pinopsida; order Cupressales; family Cupressaceae; genus Sequoiadendron; species Sequoiadendron giganteum. The sequence goes on along the minus strand of CM021104.1, from coordinate 643,672,914 downwards.
TGGTGGCATAGAGAATTGATTCCCCATAGACTCTTCAAAATAATTTCAATGCAACCGAGTTGGTATGAAAAAATAGGAAACATAAGAGAAGAGAGAAGAATGTTGAGCTACTAGCTACTAAAAATATTCAACCATGTTTTAATGAAGAATGAAATTCTCTATGGATCACTACCATGAAACCGCTCGCAGCCCAACCCAAAGGACAAATGCAAATAGAAGATTATGACATTAGAGCAGTGGGTCTGGATCTAAATGAAATTTTCCCATGTGATAAGGTGGATATAGACAAGACCACTCAGAAGGTGATATACATGGATTATGAGAGGCTAGATTGGAAGCTAAGAAAACATGAATTTGAGATGGCGAATTTAAAGGAAACAGTGAATCAGCTGCAGTCAGAACTCGGGGCCTGAAATTAATAAATTACCTGCATAATGCAGGTGCAAGACCAACAGGAGGAAGCCATTGGATCTCTTTCAGCACTTCAAGATGAGTGGATTTAGCTATATGCTAAAATAGATAGATTGAAAGGAGAACTTATAGTTGAGTGTCGATCTAATGCAGAGCACTAGCATGTTTGGGAGAGTATAAGGAAGGAGTTGGATGGTCTCTGAACTCAAGATTCCAACAATTTTCAAAAGGCCCAAGAGGAAGCTGAAAAAGCTAAAAAGTGACAAACAAGAAAATGTGTCTTCTTTGCATGCTCATAATTAGGAGGTCAAAAATTTAGTTTCTGAACTAATAGGGGCCCTTGAAAGAAGATATCAATGGGAGTAGAGATTGAAGGAAAAAGAGACTCAACTACAAGAAGAGTTTGCAATTGCACAAAGGTCTGTGACCCTTCCTATAAAGAGAAGGTTGGTATCTGCCTATTGGGAGTGAATCATTATTGTGCTCACCATTCTAAAACTGACCTTACAATTTTTGAGGCATGCCTAGGAAATAAATGAAAGGGCTAGCTTGTTGGCTGACCAAACTCTTCAAGAATATGCTCCCCAGCTCGTTGAGTTGCAAAACTTGATTTCTAAGCTATGTGTGGTGACATATGAGGCTCTAAAAGGTGTAGGGATTATAGATCAGAGGGCTGCCTCTAGCAAAGCAAACGAATTTTCCCACTGCCATAAGGTAGAGGCAAAGACTAAGAACAACCAGGTGGTGTTAAACAAGAGGGTCAACAAAATGAAGAAATATTTTGGGGTCTTATACAACTTTGGGTTACCTCCTCTCCTTTCAGCAAATGGAGATGTGTTATCAGTTGAGAAGATTACAAAAGAGGTCAGAAATAAGGTTCATTCTTCAGTAGAACTTCCAGAGTTGAGTTTATCACCTATAGTGGATGAATTTTAAAATGAATTCCTTTAGCTTTCTCATCTTTACTATCATCTGGGAGATGTTTTAGCAAGGTGGGGATTTTTTTATTTTAAAGAAGTCTTTGAGATCGATCAAGCATATAAATATTTATGTAGTCTTGACCGACCAACTGATGTAGATTGGGAGATGTTGCACTCTACCTTCCTCAAACTCCAAGAATGACCAGAGGTCTAGGTTCGTACCTTTGCAAGAGAAGCCCCCCTATGAGTCGCCAGAATTGTGAAGCAAAATTATGCCTTAGTCTATTTTTATTTTTGGGTTTATTTTTGTCTTTGGGTAGGATCTGTGCATGAAGAGGTTGTGTTTCTGACAAGTGCACAATGTGCCACATGGTGGCTGCACACATTTTGTTAATCGATTTCTTTTCAGCTGGGAGTCGGACCACGTGTCGGCTTGGCAGGCGATTTCTAGAAATCACTTTTTAGGAATCTGAGACTATTTGCCTGCATGACACATCATCTCTTTGCTATGGAGGAGTTGTATCTTGGGAGTCTGTTGGAATGCATTTTTCCTTGAGCTAAGGAAAGGACATGAGTTGGTGCCGCCAAAGCCACCTGATTAATTAACAAGACCTTTTCGAGACTATCTTTCTAGGATCCGAGAGATTACAAGGGGTAATCCTATTAAAATATCCAAATGATATTAATGCGGTAGTTGAAAGTTGAATAGTAGGATTGTAGCAACCTAACAAAATATCTAGGCTCGAATTTATGAGCTATCAAGTGTGGACGTTTGGCAGTCATTACTTCTCAATGAAGTCGGCATTTCTCTCTCCTTGGAGGATATAAATTGGAAGCGACAACATGTAGAAAGGGTTCCTGAAGTTTTCCTTTTGGAAAAAGTTTCCTTAGCTTTCATAATTAGTAGAAATATTCTCTTTTAAGTTTATAGAACAATGCTTCACTCTGGCATGTTAAGTCTTTTATATGATCAAACTATTTTTGGATTGGAATCCAATCTCTATTTTAAAGTTCATTAATATTTTGAAGTACGAACTATTTGGGAGAAATATTTGAAACTATGCATGATATGGCCTTTGTCAATATTTCCTTCTTTATATCTTTGTTCAGAATAAAACACCGTGTCTTGTTTAATCTAGATAGTTTGATCATCGTATTTCCATGTTGTTTGTGTTAATGATTAAGTTATAATATGTAGGAACTGGGTTATGTCTTTTGACTTCTCTGTTTTCTTAGTAGGTTATCATTTTTTCATGATATGATATATTAAGAGGAAGGGTTTGTGTAGCTTTTAAATATCTTTCTATTGATTCTTGAAACTTCTATGTTTGATCGAATCTTAATACGCATTTCCTGCGAGTGGATTGAATGACTACATTTGTGCTTGTATCTAGCCTTTTTTGTTTGTTCTCCTATCAACAATGAATGGATATGGTGTTTTGTGTCTATCATATCACTCATAGAAAGAAACTTGTGGTTTTTAAATTTTGTAAAAGCTTTGGCACATCACCACTTTTGGTGTTTTTCAGTTTGCATTTCTTTCTACTCTTTTACCAATCTCAGAGAAGAGTTGGCCTTCTATAAAAACACCAGAGGTATTCAGTGAGGTGCATATTGTCCCCCCACTCCCTGAATTTCCCATAAGACTGTTGGAGAGGCACAAGCTTTGATGATCAATAGGTACTATGTCTTATATCATCTGAAAACTCATTTGGGGATTCTATTACAACAATGTTCCTTTCCATTAGGGGCTCATAATCCTCAATCACAGGTTTAACTACCTGCACACCTTCATTATCACTCCCTACTTCTTCTCCAATAGATGTTTCAACTGAAAAGCTAATATCAAGTTTAGGTTGAGGAGAGAGTTGACACAATGGAGTCTCACTTTTCACTTGAATTCCCCCAATATCCTTAATTATTTTCTTTGTGAACACCAAATGAGGCACATTTCGAGTCAATTTTGCTTCATGTGAGATTGATGCATTCAACCTCTCTACAGGATCCTCAATTTTCAGAAAGGAACCTTCATATGGAGGATTATTGCATGCTCTCCAATATTTCTTTTCATTACTCTATTATACAGGCTTCTCCTCCTAGCAGTGTGATGTTCATCAACATTTCTTATCAAATCATCCTCTTCAAAAAGTATATGATGATACCCTTTCAAGTTTTGAATATTTTTGACATCATTTATAAAGTTTGTAGGGTCAAAATTCTCCCTCACATTTGCTTTGGGAAAATTTTAATATTCTAGCCTTCTGTCAATTAACTCATAACCTTTTCTTAAAACCACTATAAAATCTCCAAAACACAGTATGCTAGGCATAAGGGATTTATTTTTATGACTCTTCAAATGAATGAATTTTGAGTAAGCTAATTTCCTCACAATCTCCAAATATGCCACCTTGTTTGGACAAGTATTCTACAACATAAATGGTGCTCCTTCATAACCATCTACTCTAATTTTCGTACAATCATAATAGTTATAAAAATAACCCCAATTGTGACTGGAATTCCCTCTTTCATCCTTATCCTTTGGTCTAAGGAATCTTTGTATTTCAGCTGATAGACTATATTCATATGGATGACCCAAGAGTTTATATGAAGGATTCAAAAAATACTTCAAAACACAAATAATGTGATCTTGCACACCTATTTTCCCAAATAGATTTCCACATCTGGACTGGTCTACTATTTTCATTGTCATCTATGTCTTATTCTTAAATGTTCACTCCATAGTCCCATACTTTGTTCTTCATACATAAAAAGATACAAGAATAATGAATAATGTTTGAATATGATACCACCATCTTTATTTTTGATAGAAATGATTGCATTGTGGATATCATTGGTTAATTATTCAACATAATCAAGGGGCTAGGCATCTGAACTTTGCACATCAATTTTTAGGACCATTGGGGCTATGGCCATAAATTTGGGGGCATCCAAGCCAAGCACCTAGAAAATAGAGTAGTATATGTATTGGAAGTATTCTTCAAATAGGTTCACAGAGTATGGTCAGTGTTCATCTATAGAAAATACACTAAGTCGGTTTGCTTCATTGTAGGGCCTATGTAATGGCAATCTCCATCTTTTGTAACTAGAGCTCATATTGTGGTATTCATTCAAAAGGTATTTAATTGTAAACTTCATATTGGTGCTAGTTTCTAATTGGAACACCATGGAAATATATTTTTTGGTAACATGGATGAAAGATTATTGTTTTTCCTATATAATTGTGCGGGTTTGGGGATCATATCTATGGGCTAGTGCCCTAATCAATTTGATATTGATAAACACATTCAATCCCACCAAATTTCCTAAATTTATTCTCCATGGGTTGGAGAATGGTTGGTGTCTATACATCTTATTATAGTGGCATATAAATAAATCATATCCCCTTGTTGGGGTCCATGTATCTCCTACCTCCTTGCTTCTATCCTCTAATTTCTTAGCTTGAGGGTTTAATTGTGTATTTCACCTAGACCTCTATCCAGAGCCAGGACATTAATTAATTAATTCTTGATTAAGATGTCTAGTTTCCAACTTATATCTCTTATTTTTAGGGTTTTCAGTTGTACATTCCATAGTATTTTTTTTTTTAAAACCCTACTTTTATTCTTAATAATTCAACTAGCTTTTAGATACTAATAATTTCAGCTCAAACTTTGGGTACTTACTTATATAGAAAATGCATTTCCTAGTCTTGGTGTCGTCATGCACTTCTATAATTTATTTCCTTTCTCTCTGGTTGCTTAATGATTTCAAAATGATTTCAAGATTCCATTTTTAATGTCTTTATCTCTAGTTCATTAATTTCATTTGATGGTACATCCATGTCATCGAGAGTGTAATTAATTATTTTGAACATAAGCCATCGATTTTCTCATCATCACCGCTAAACTGTCTCTTTGTCATGTGAATTTCTTGTCAATGTTTTTGCTACATCAAGAGGACAATATTTTTTCTTACCAATGTTTCTCTTTTCCCCCAATATCCTTTTTAATGGTATACTCTTATATTTTTATCAAAATTTCAAAGGGACTCCATATGGCTTCATTTCAATATCACAATGTCATCTCAAACCCTTTCTTACAAGTGGTCTCTTCAAAAATCTTTTATCGCTTCGATATTTTGATCCTTTTCATTTTGTATGATTAAAGCCAAGGCTCAAGTGTTATTGTTTCCTCAAAGGGAGCAATGTCCTTGTTTTGTCGATATGTTTTCTTCCCTTTGATGGAGTCCTTAGTTTGGTCATTTTTTCATTTGCTTTTTGGTCTATTGAAGGGACTGTTATTTGGTTCTCGCTAATATACATTATTTCACCCCATATCCTCTTTGTTTTTCTATTTTTTGGAGAGACTATTAAAACTTTACTCCTATATTCTATAGTCCTTTCAACCCCTTTTGATGTTCTTCTATATCCTTATAATAAATGCTATTATTTCATCAAAAAATTCCTCATCACTTTGATACATACTTTTCTCTTTGATGAAATTTTTGACCTTTTTTATATCAAGGAGACCCATAAACCACTCATCTAGACATTCTAAAGTCTCTTTGACTCTTTATGTGTATAAGTATAGCTTTTGTTTCTTTGAATTTTAATTGTCACTTTGATATATTGGTGTAATTACTCTGTGAGTCTTGCTATAGAAATAGTAGGATTAAAATATTATATTCTTTTCCATTTTGTTTCAGGTTATTGAAGAGACCCCAAAATGTTACCCTCTGATATGCCAAGGTGTCTTCGATAAGATTTGAGTTGTATTGTTGAAGGGACACTAAAACAAGTTCCCTCGACATGATATACTCTCTTTGATGATGTTTATATTGTCTTGCTCCATAGTCCCTTCGAAGGGACTCTAAAATGGTTTCCACCAATACAATGTAGTCTCATTGATATGACTTTCTTCTTATATGGGTAGGATGATGAATGTGAATTTGTTAAGGTGATGACTATAGGTAGATAAATGGAGTGTTTTGAATGATAAAGTTTTAAATGACATGCTAGGTGAAAGGGTGTTTTATGAGAAAATAGATTTTTGTAGGAAATTTAAGGCTATTTTTTTAGTCCTAACAACACCCACGAAAGAAAAAGATAAAATAACCACATCCAAGCATGATGAGACTGATGAAGAGGATGAAAATTTCATTAGAATACTTAGAAGAGGCTCTGTGAATTACAACGTTAAGTTACCCTTCAAGTGCTTTGGTTGTGGTAAAGTGGTTCATTTTTCTCAAAATATCCCTACAAAAAGAAAGGTAACTCTGAACAAGAGGTAGATGATAAAATGAAGAAACCTTACTACCCTAAGAGAAGGAGCTATGAAAAAAAAAATTATATACATCCAAGAGGATAGTGATGTATCAAATTACTATAATAGCTCAAACAATGAAAAAGGGTGTGCTTTTTTTGTGAGAGAAAATGAGTTTATCTTCATGGAAAAAGAGTCAGAGGAACAAAAGGATGGAAAGGTCAAAAGCCTCTGACAAGAAGGATGAGAGGAAGGAGAGGTTCATCTAGAAGGAGAACTCATATGTTCTTTAGATGAGATTGAGTTGAAAAAGGAAAACAAGTAGTAGAAGAAACTTGCACAAAAAGAGCTAGACAAAGTGATCAAGGATCTTGAAGAATCTACCCAAAATATGGTAGATTTGAAGCTACAGCTAGAGGAAGCCAAGAGAGCAAAAGATGTGATTAAATCTAAGCTACAATTCAAGGTTGACATATGTATCAAGCTTGAGGAAGAAATTGATGCTCTAAGAAAGGACTTATAAAAGGAAAGAGAGCAAATAGAGAAAGGAATTAAGTTAAAAGGTGTCTTAGAAATTTTAGATGAGCCATTGAGTACCTATAAGCCCTCAAATAAATAAAAAATTGGACTAGGGCTTGGGAAAGGTAAGATTACCTTCTTGGACACTTCTGCTAAGTTGTACGAAAGATTCAAGGCAGGAGAAAATTATGGTTCTATTGATGAAAGAGATTTCAAAGGTAGTATATCCAAAGAGAAACTTATAGAGGAAAATAAAACTAATGAAGATAAGAATCCAATTGCAAACAAGAAGGATAAACAATCCATCCCCAATCAATAGAGAGGAAGGTAGAACATAAGGACATATGTTGATGGTTTCACAAGGGTGAGAGACACAAGGAAGTAGATGAATAGAAGACCACCTCATCAGAATCAAAATGATATGACAAGGTATTATTCATACTTCTATGGGTATTATTATACATTTAATCAATTTTTTCATAAAACTAGAGAATTTAGGGTTAGTCTTAAAAGGAGTAAAAATATTGTAAGAAAAAGTCTCTTTGCTCCTTTAGTTGATATGAATGTAATATGTTACAATTGTAACAACTTTGGTCATATAGAAATAAATTATAGAAAAAAAATTGTAAGACCAAATGTGAAGAATGGGAAAAAGAAAGGCCTACCTCCTAAGACAAACAAAGAATCTAAAATCAAAGCAAAGGTAGAAAATGTAGAAAAGAAACCTAAGAATGTGTTGAAAGAAAAAGCGGAGAATTCCACACTATCTATGATTTCCCAAACAACATTGCATGTAAAGAAACAAATTTTTTGGGTAATAGATAGTGGTTGCTCCAAGCATATGACTGAAGAAAAAAGCAAGTTCATCAAACTCAAATAATGTAAAGGACGATCTGTGAGTTTGGGTGACAATAAATTAGTCAAGAATTTTGGTAAAGGCATATTGAGCTTAGATGGTAAGAATCTGACCAAAGATTTATTGTATGTTGAAGGATTAAAGCACAACCTGCTAAGTGTGAGTCAGATGTGTGACAATGGTTATAAGGCCACCTTGGATTCAAAAGGATACAAAATAAGAATAAATTGAAAGAAAATTGCACAAGGATCAAGATCTGATAGTAACCTTTACAATATTTGTGAAGTAAAAGGTTAGAGTTATTTGATAGGACAAGCTATTCAAAGTTGGTTGTGGCATAGATGATCAGGGCATGTGAAATTTCATAACTTGGTAAAGGGTGAACCCACAAAAGTGGTTTACAATTTGAGTGAGGAAGGAAACCTTCCAAAAAATGACCCCATTAAAAATAAAATTATTTTGTGGGGTTCAAATGAACTCTAGGTTCGAGTGAACCCATTAAATGTGGGAACCCACATTTTCCATTGTGGAAAGGGGGTTCACTCAAATCCCTTAGGTTCACTTGAACCCCCCTTTTCCCACCTTCTCACCCTTTGACACACAAAAACTCCATACTTTTTCCCTTCGAAGATCGGGTTGAGGATGAAAATGGAGGAGATTTCAGAGACCCAATTGGAAGATGGTAGTCCTCGGAACGAGTTATCCAAAAAATATAATTTTAATATGTTTTGGTTTTATTATGTATTTTTTTTGTTTTATTAAGCATAGGTTTTTCACCAAAAATCAAGCTCTTTGTTCTACACATGCGGAAAAATAGTAGATTATCAAAATAAAATTTTGAAAAATATGTTCAGGCTGGGTATTGATGTCCTTGATCCATAAAAAATAAAAATAAAATAATGTTGTATACAATCCACCTATGTTTGATTGTAATTGGTTTGACTTCGAAACTTGATTAAGGAAAAATTATTTAATAAAACACTATCAAACCAAATGAACTGGTTAGATATTGTAGTTATAAATCTAAATTCAAAAAAATAGAATTTTATCCTTCATACAAAAAAAGTTAGGTTGTATACGGTGAGCATTAGTCCTTAAAAATGTTGTTTACTGATAAAAACTAGTTTTTGAAGGAGACAGAAAAAAGTGCAATCTAATTTCAAAATTTTTGAAGAAAATATATTTAGAATCTATAGACAAAATATCACAAATCACTAGTTTGCATCATCTTCAAATTCCTCATGGTTTAGCCGCTATAGGAGCTCGAAAGTGAAGATTTAGTTTAAAAAAATCAATTTAGTGTCCAGTTTGCCCAAAATTGTAAACTAGTATTGTGGGATCACCGTAAAGGTAATTTTAGGAGGTCTGGTAAGACACATGCCTAAAATAGCCAAGCCTACAAACATTATATGCAAATATTTTCAACAAGGAAAACAAATCAAGGCTAGTTTTCCAACTAAATAATATTCAACTACCAAGCCTTCACAATTGGTCCATAATAATCTATGTGGACCCACAAGAACAAGAGGATTGAAAGGTTAAAGATACTTCATGTTACTAATTGATGACCATACAAGAATGACATGGGTAGCCTTTTTGAAAGACAAGTCACAAGCATTTGAAATATTTAGAATATTTAGGAAAATGGTTGAAAAGGAGACAAGAAGAATGATCAAATTCTTGAGGTTAAATAAAGGAGGAGAATTCACATCAAGTGAATTTTTTGAGTATTGTGAGGCAATAATATCCACCAAGAACTCCATAAAAAAATGGAGTGGTTGAGAGAAACAATAGAGTGGTTAAGGATATGGCCAAAACAATGCTAAATGAGGCCAAGTTAGCAGATATGTTTTGGAGAGAGGAAATTCATATTATAGTTTATATTTTGAATAAAGTAAAAATAAGAGCACATAGTGATAGTAATCCCTATGAATTGTGGTACGGTAGAATAGCTTATGTTAAATATTTTAAGGTATTTGGTAACAAGTGTTACATTAAGAGGGAAGATACAAATTTGGGAAGTTTTGAGTCAAGAAGCGATGAAGGAATATTTCTAGGATATTCCACCCAAAGAAAAGCCTACAAATGTTATAACAAAAGGCTGAACAATATTGTGGAAAGTATCAATGTTATGATTCATGAGAGCATAAATCATATCAAATCAGATATACAAGAAGTTGAAGATGATTTAAATTATAAGGATAATGCTACAAATAATGAAGAGGAATATGAAGAAGAAGTTGAGAATGAACCTACAAAGTATGCGTAGAAGGATCACCCAACATATCAGATAATTGGGGACAAAAATGAAGGAGTTCAAACTAGGAGAAGACTTGCAAGGAATAAGGAGCAAGTAAATTTTTCTCTCTTGTCTTAGATTGATCCAAAGAGATTTACTGAAGCCAGCAAGGATGAGAGCTAGATGAAGGCCATGAAGGAAGAGTTAAATCAGATTGAGAAGAACAAATAGTTGGAATTGGTTCCTAGACCCCCAAGAAAAAATGTCATTGGCACTAAATGGGTGTTTAGAAACAAGCTCAATGAAGATGGATCTATGGTAAGGAATAAAGCAAGGTTGGTTTGCAAAGGATATGCAAAAGTTGAAGGAATTGATTTTGAAGAAACATTTGCACTTGTTGCAAGATTAGAAGAAATTAGAATGTTTATTGCATTTTCAGTGTATAAAGGATTTAAAGTATATCAAATGGATGTTAAATCTTCATTTTTGAATGAAAACCTAGAGGTCGAAGTTTACATAGAACAACCAAAATTTTTTCATCTATCAAAGGATGATGACTATGTATGTAGATTAAGGAAAGAATTGTATGGTCTAAATCAAGCACCAAGAGCCTAGCATTGAAGATTAGACCAGTATCTACAATAACAAGGATTCAAAAAGGGATGTGAAAATAGTAATTTTTACTTCAAATTAGAAGGTGAGAAAATGAATATAGTTGTTGTATATGTGGATGCCATCATATTTGGTGGTAGAAATGATAAAATGTGTAAATTATTTTCTACACATATGCAAGATAAATTTGAGATGTCAATGTTAGGAGAATTGTCATTTTTCCTTGGTTTATAAGTAGTTCAAACTAATAATTGGATATTTATATCTCAAACTAAATATGCTAAGGAAATGCTTAAGAAGTTTGGTATGGAGGATAGTAGACCAGTTAGTACTCCTATGATAACTAGATGTAAGTTGAGAAAATCAGATGAATCACTAGATGTAAATTAGACTATGTACATGTCAATGATTGGAAGCTTGTTGCATTTAATTTCCTCAAGGCCAAACATAATGCAAGCTATGTGTATAGTAGAAAGGTTTGAAACTGCACCAAAAGAATCTCATGTCAATAGTGTAAAAAAAAATTTCAGATATATCAAGAGCACTGTTGACTATGGGTTTTGGTATCCCAAGAGAAAATGTTTCTCTTTGATAGCCTATACAGATGTTGATTGGGTTGGATTTGCAAATGATAGAAAAAGCACAAGTGGAGGAGCATTATTTTTGGGAAACAAATTGGTTTCATGGACGAGAAAGAAGCAAGAATGAATCACTCTATCCATAACAGAAGCAAAATATGTTGTAGCTACAACATGTTGTACTTAGGTCCTATGGATGAAGTAGACACTTAAGGACATAAAGGTAGAGTAAAAATAACTTATCTCTATTCTTTGTGATAATTAAGTGCTATAAACATCTTAACGAATCCAGTGATGCTCTATAGGATGAAACACATATAAATTAAGCATAATTTTATTAGAGAGAAGGTTGCAGACAAGGAAGTCAGTGTGAAGTATGTTCCCACAAAAGAATAGGTAGCTGACATATTTACCAAGCCTCTTCCCAAGGAACAATTTGAATATATGAGGTAGAAGTTGGGAGTAATTTCTCCCACATCATATTACTAATCTCTAGTGATAGGGCATGGGTCCAGAGGGAGCTTCATTTGTATTTTACTCATTCTTGGAAATGAAAAGGATAGATCAAGTTGGATAAACTAGTTTTACAAATTTGTAATGACTTGATGGTTTTTTGTTAAAGGGGGAGCATGTCCTTAGGGGGTGAGAAAGTAGATTGACCCTTTTTCATTGATGTCAAAGGGGGAGAAAGATGTGAAAATGCTCAAACACATGAGAAAAGGGGTAGAAAGTAAAGATTGGTATAGTGCATGGACTATAATATCTTCAATTAGTAAAGAGCTTCTCAACAATAGGTACAAAACATGAATTGATATCAGATTCAATTGATAGTGTCTTGAGTGAGAATTTAGTTTTTCCATTATTAACAAAGGGGGATATTTTTGGCATATTATTGTCATTGATGTCAAAACAGGATCAGAGGTGAGATGGAACTGATCCTATAAGAATGGAGTGTTGGCATTGATGTCTAAGGAGAGTTTGGATTTGGAAGAAGTGGTGAAAAATGTAATTTTTTCTCTAATTGTTGCATTGTTGTCATACACTATTGTCATGATGTTGTAGAGAATTATTCCAGGTATCTAAAGAGAAATCAAAGGCTACATTTGACATGGGTTTTCTGAGAGCTTCTCAGTAATGTGAAGTGCAGGTCTAGAGCATGCAGGATGCACATGGAGTAGATTAATTTATATTCTTAGATAGTCTTTAGGGTTTACTAGTTAAACACTAGGATAAAATTCATGGTGCTTAATAGACTATATTCTTTTGTTGACTATCTATTGTTGATTGTAGGTAGCTTAAGTTACAACTTAAGCCTATGGTTCCATGTGGGCAATTGACCCCTTTCTTAAGTATTACCGACCCAACAAATATTTCTAAAGTTTGATATTTCCTAAGTCTTCTATGAAATATTTTATTTTGACAAAAATCAATGATGGTGGTTGAGTCAGCAAGGTGTAATAAAGTCCCCACTAACCCGTTGAGTGTTTGGTGGGTCTCGGCTAAGTGTCGCGAGATTGTGAGAAACGATGGAGATTGATCTAGGAAGGTCTGACAATGACCGTGGATATGCTTGGTGGGACCATAGAGTGGGGAAGGTGAAACAAAAAAGTGACATGGTGATAGGTGGTGCTTAGTGATTGAATGATAGACCAACTCACATAATTGTTGTGAGTTACATGGTGTAGACCAGTTGTGATATCCTACCAGCCCGTTGAGATTCAGTGGGCCTGTTGTCAGAGCTCGAGGGCCAACGATCTTAGGATGCCTATCTTGGTGGACCCCAAGCATGGCAAGTAGTGTATGAAGAAGATCTATGGTGGAGATATAATGGACCGTTTATGTGAAGGTTGGAATTTGAAGATGGGAAATAATACATAGATTGTAGGATTGTGATGTGAAGAACTAGAATCAACAACTCAAGCTCAAAACATAGATGATTAATGGCTACAAAAGTATGAGTAGGGGTTTCAACCTAAAACTGACTCTATGCTCAAAATTAATTGATCTAGCTACACCAGTGACCAACATGAATTAAGATTAGATTGGGATAATGAAAAAATATACAGTTATAGAGAATGAGATATAAATCAGATTAAGTAAATAGAAGAATATATTAATTGCATATTTGATTCTAGGGTTTCATAGAGAGGCAATTTGGGAAAATTCTCTGAAACCAAATTAAATGTTGTAAGAATCAATGCAGAGGTATGGTGATGAGGAAGACACCTTGAAAACCCTAACAAAAGATTTGTACATTAGAGAATCCTAATGCAATCACCAGTGGTAAAAAAGAAACACAAAATAGAAGATGAATATTTTGGCCATGTGTGGTACACGTATGTGAGTGTAGAGAAGAAGAGAGTATTTTGAGCTCTTTAAGTGGAAAAAGAATGCACTAAGAGAAAAGAGAAGAAAAAAGTAGAACATAGGGTTGCAGAGTACTGAAGAGTGCTTTAGAAATAGCAACATAAATTTGAGTAGTTGTAGAGTAAGCTATAACATTGAAGTGTTGTATTTAGAATAATTGTGATAAATTTTAGTGTAAATCAGATTGGTGGGTGCCATCATATATCGAGGTAGGTACTCAAAATAGGGAGTGTGCACTTCCTTGGAGTAGGTGCTCCTAAAACCAAGGGATTGGTGTCTCCTTAGGGTTGGTGTCCTTAAAGCATTGTAATTGAACATTGGATTGTGAGGTTGGATTAGGATAGTAGCTCCTAGCAGTAATTCTCACCATGGTTTTTCTCTATTGGATATTGTTGGGCATTGCTGATATGTGGTTTTCATTAATGTTAACACTATTGGCATTAATGTCTTTAAGGTTGTATATGTCGATGATATTGAGAAAATTATAATAAAATAAGTTACAGGTTGTTGGTGATGCAGTGAAGTTTAGTATGATGGATAGCTTAGTATATTGAGGATAAGGATTTGTGGATTAAATGGTTTGTTGAAAATTACATCTAATTTATCCACCTGAAGTTTCAGAGGTTCTCATGAATATTTGATCAAGTTATGAGTATCAGTTTTCCAACAGTTGTTTTGTTGTTGCAGTTGGTATTCTTGGAAGAAGATGATGTGATTATAGTAATATGAGTTGTTTTGGATGCTTCTATGGTGATTCATGATGTTTTTGGATGTTTCTAGATCATGCTCTATCTGTGTTGTTGGTTTGCATCAATTTTTGTGCACGTGATTGGCGATTTTCTTTTGAGATTTCATGTTTTTCATGATCATGGACAACAGGGTGATTGTAGTGTGTTGTGGATCTTGGAGGATAATTTTTTAAGGTGTTTCATGTTCGAGACATGTTTTTTTGGGTCCTCGCTATGTTTTGGCTGACACTATTTGATTCGCATTGTTAAATTGTTTATTAATTTAGGCCAACAGTTTGTACACATTTCATATTTTGTTGGGCCGACATGTAGTTGATGTTATCCCTAATTATGGATATATATGATTGATTGTTTTGAGGAGAATGTTATGCAAGAAGCGAGATGTGCGAGTTCTATGTTTGAATAATGTTCTAATCTTTCGTAGGAAGAAGTAAAGTGTAAAGAAGAGTGAGCAGAATGATGTGTTCATGTTCTTAACCAAAACTATAATCAAGAATTAGAAAATTCTATCTTCTTAGTTCAAGATCTCCAGATGGATGTAATCCGAATATAAATTTAGTTTCAAAGATTACACCATGTTGCAGTTATGTAAGGAGGGTTTTCTACACATTTCATAATAAGGTGTCTAGTTGTAAGTCAAAATAAAAGGATACATCATTCAATATTGAACTTGTGATCCTTATCCCATGCACATAGGGTGATGTAATATACTATTTGTTAATGTAAAGTCACATCATCACTCTTTTCTATAAAAATATAAATATTTTTTGATTAGAGGAAAGTTAAAATAAGTTAGGAGTAGGTGGCATGTCTTCCTTTAGGCAATAAGCCTTTTGTATTTGAGTAGTGAGATCTAGGCAGTGTGCCTGAATGAATGTGCATTCCCCGTTTGTAATACTTTTAATAGAGTATAAACTTGTGGATTAACCTCCACTATGGTTTTTCCCCTAACAGGGTTTCCACACAAAAATCTTGGTGTTATGTGTGTTTTTGATGTGGTGATGGTTTATTCTTTCATGTTTATTTATTAGATCTGAGATTAAGTTTAATAAGTATAATTTTTGTGACAATTGATTAACCCTACCCTCTCAGTTGTCCGCCTTTGTGTTGCCAACAATTGATATCAAAGTAGGTTCCTTTGGAGAAGCTTGATCTCTTGAGGTGATCAAGGATGGCGACATATGAGAAGGATAGTCTAAGATTTGATGGAATAAATTATTCTCTATGGAAGACGCAAATGGAGTGTCATATGAGATGCATTGGTGAACCTTATTTTCCAATTACAAAGAATAGATATATCATCCCACAAAATGGTCCTTCTACTATAGGTGATATTAAGGAATCTGAGTACAATATCAGGGCTAAGGAAGCATTGTTGAGTGCTCTAACTAATTCTGAAATGACAAATGCAATGGAGCTGAAGACTGCTTATGAGATCTAGAAAAAGTTGGAAACTTTGTATGAAGGTGATAACCATGTGAAGATTGCTAAGTTGCAAAGCCTAAAAGGGAAATATGAAACATTGAGAATGGGTGAAGAAGAGAACATCACTTCTTTTATGCAGAGAGTGAATGATTTAGTGTGTAGTATCAAATGTGCTGGTGGAATAGAATTAAATATTGTTACTAAAGTGCTTAGATCCTTTCTTGCTGCATACAGACACAAATCTATTTCTATTGAGGAGAACTTATTTGTGACAAATGTAACCAGAGACATGTTGATTGGTAAGCTTTCTTCTTTTGAGTTAAGTGAGTTTGGTGAATCTCTTCCTAAAACATAATATGCATTCAAAGCTACTGTATCTGGGAAAGATAAGCAAAGATATGATCCAGGAGAAAGTTCTTCTAGGAAAATTTCCAAGTATGAGTAGGAAATGAGAGAGATTGAAGAAGAAGAGAGAAAACTAGATGAGCTTGAAGCACTTCTTGTCAAAAGAGTAGCCAAAGGAGAATGTAAGTATAAAGGGAAATTTCCTCTTAAATTTTTTTCTTGCAATAAGATAGGTCATTTTACCTCAAGATGTCCTAAGAGTTCCTAAGACAAGATCTAAAAATCCTAGATTCCAAAGAAAGTGTTATTTTGCTGATGATGAAGGTGTGACAAATGATGAATCTGATAAAGGAAATTCAAGTGAGGATGACTAGGTCTTTATTGCTATCAAGTAAAATAATCATGTACCTAATGATTCTACTAGTTGCATGAATGTGGAGAAATCTCTAGTTGCCATAGTTGAAGAAAAAGATGAATGGGTGATTGACAGTGGATGCTCTCATCACATGACAAGTGATAAAAGTAAATTTGTGAGCCTGGAAAAGTATGATGGTGGTGTTGTAATATTTGGTGATGACAAAGATAGTGTAATCCATGGCAGAGGATCCGTTTCTTTTGATGGTAAGCATAATACTAATGATGTTCTATATGTGGAAGGTTTGAAGAATAACCTCTTAAGTGTTGGAAAGATGGTTGACAAGGGATATAATCTTCAATTAAAGGATGGAAAGTGTAGAATATTGTAGAGTTCTGGAAATGTGATTGCATCTAGTACAAAAAAAAATGGTAATATCTTTCACCTAAGTACTACTAGTAAAAGTTGTCTGATTGCTCAAGTTGATGAAACTTGGTTGTCACATAGGAGATTGTGTCATGTAAACTTTGACAATATTATCAAGATAAGTTCTACTCAGGAAGTGAGAGAGATTCCTAAGTTGATAAAACCTACTAATACTATATGCAAGGAATGTCAATTAGCAAAGAAAACTAGAGTTTCATTCCAAAGAAAAAAACATTGTTCAAATGAAGTATTAGAGCTTGTGCATACTGACTTGTGTTGTCCCTCTAGAGTCAAAAGTCTACAAGGAGACAAGTATTTCATGTTACTTATTGATGATTATTTTAGATTGATGTGGGTTGCTTTCTTAAGGGAAAAATATGAATCTCTAGAGAAATTCAATATTTTCAAGGCTATGGTTGAGACAGAGACAGGTCTGAAGATTAAATTTCTGAGATCAGATAGAGGTGGTAAATTCACTTTCAGTGAGTTTAATTCTTTCTGTGAAGAGAATTTGATAAAGAGACAGTTATCTACCCCACAGACCCCTCAACAAAATGGAGTTGTGGAAAGGAAGAACAAGACAATTCAAGAAGTTGCTAGGACTATGATGCTAGAAGGAAATGTTCCTCACATCTACTCGAGAGAAGCTATGAGTACTATCGTTTATAATCTCAACTAGGTACATGTCAAAGGTGATACTGGTAAGACTCCTTATGAGGTATGGTTTGGTCATAAGCCTACTTTTATATACTTCAATATTTGGGAGTAAATTCTATATCAAAAGAGATGAAGATATAGGAAAGTTTGATGCTAGAAGTGACGAAGGGATCTTTCTTGGTTATTCTACTAAAAGTAAAGCCTATTGGTGCCACAATAAGAGATTAAGGAAATTAATTGAAAGAACTAATGTAAAGGTTGATGAAGACACATTTAGACCATCCATAACTTGCGGATATGATTTAGATGATCAAAATAAAAATACAGATAAAGGAAAGAAAGATCAGACTCTAAATCAGGAAAATCAAAAGGAAGAAACTAGTGAAAGTGCAGAGCCTAAATTTCAAGAACATCCTAAGACTCCATGGTATGTAAGAATAAATAATTCAAAAGATAAGATTATAGGTGATAAGAATAAAGGTGTTCAAACTAGGAGAATAATTGTAGAAGAATATTATTTGATCTCAAAGACTGAGCCGAATAGTGTCGATGGAGCATGCAAAGATGAACATTGGGTGGAAGCAATGAAAGAAGAACTAATGGAAATTGAGAAGAATGATACATGGATTCTTGTTCCTAGACCTAAGGAAAAAAATGTAATTGGAACTAAATGGGTCTTTCGAAACAAACTGAAGGAGAAAGGTGAAGTTGTTAGAAACAAAGCAAGACTGGTGTGTAAAGGATATTCTTAGATGGAAGGAATTGACTTTGAAGAAAAAATTTCTCTTGTTGCTAGGATTGAAGCTATGAGACTATTTCTTGATTATGCCGCTTACAAAAACTTCAAGGTTTATGAGATGGATGTCAAGTCAGTGTTTCTAAATGGTGAACTGGATGAAGAAGTGTATATTGAGCAACCTAATGAATTTCAATTGACTGATCAGGGAGATATGGTTTGTCAGTTGAAGAAAGAACTATATGGACTTAAGAAATCCCCGAGAGCTTGGTATGCCAGATTGGACAAGTATTTGTTGAAGCTTGGATTTAATAAAGGTGTTGTTGAAAGTAATTTATATTTCAAGATTGATCATGGTAAATATTTGATTGTTGAAGTCTTTGTTGATGATATCATTTTTGGAGGAGATGATAGTTTGTGCATGAATTTTGTTAATGGAATGCAGAGTGAGTTTGAGATGTCTATGATTGGAGAAATGAAATTATTTTTGGGATTGCAAATTACTCAGCTAGATAAAATGATCTTTATATCTCAGCCCAAGGATGTGAAAGAATTACTAAAGAAGTTTGGTATGGAAGATTCAAAGCTAGTTGGTACACCTATGGTGACTAGATGTAAGTTGATAGAAGATGATGATTCTCCTAAAACAAATAAGACTAGATACAGATCCATGATTGGTGGATTGCTCTATTTGACTCAAACTAGACCTAGTATCATGAATGTCATATGCATTTTTGCAAGATTTCAAGCTGATTCTAAGGAATCTCATGTGACAACTGTGAAGAGGATTTTTAGGTACTTAAAGGGGACAGTTGATTTTGGCCTATGGTATCCTAAAGAAAATGACCTTACTTTGAGTTATTTTATTGATGTTGATTGGGAAGGAGATGTGAATGACAAAAATAGTACTAGTGGTGGTGCATTTTTCTTGGGAAAGAAGTTGATTTCATGGTTAAGTAAGAAGCAAAATGCCATTTCTTTATCTACCGTAGAGGCATAATACATTGTTGTTGCTAACAATTATACTCAATTATTATGAATGAAGTAGATTTTGAAAGATATCAGAGTTGTGTATGATGAACCTATTGATATATTCTCTGATAATTCAAGTGCAATTAACATTTCTAAGAATCTAGTGCTACATTCAAAAACCAAGCATATATCTATCAAGTTGCACTTTTTGAGAGAGAAGGTGAGTGAAAAGGAAGTCAGATTGGAGTATGTGCCTACTAAGGATCATATTGTAGATATCTTTACCAATCCCTTTCCTAAGGATACTTTTAAGTATCTCAAAAGGAATCTAGGGGTGATTAACCCTCCTAATCATAATTAAGATGCATTGAATTGCATCAGTCTGTGCATTTCATAGTCATATCCTATGATCTAGATTGATGTTGTGGTGGATGCTACTCAAGGGGAGTAGTCAAATGTTTAGATATGTGGTTAAGAGATTGTGTGGAGAAAGATATTGTGTACCTTTTTCATTGATGTCAAAGGGGGAGAATATTCATGTGAAAATCTACAAAAGAGTTAAGGAGAAAAGAGTCAAAACCTAAGGGGGAGAAAGTGCTAAGAGAAAGTATCACTGATGGTTTTTTTCACATCATGTGTTTCCATCAATGCCAAAGGGTAAGATTGTTGGATATTTCTGATATGCAATTTTTATTTATGTCAACACTATTGGCATTAAAGTCTTTAAGGTTGTATATGTTGAGGATATTGAGAAAATTGTAATAAAATAAGTTACAAGTTGTTGGCGATGTAGTGAAGTTTAGTATGATGGCTAGCTCAGTATATCAAGGATAAGGAGTTGTGGATTAAATGGTTTTTTGACAATTATATCTAGTTTATCCACCTAAATTTTTAGAGGTTTTCATGAAGAATTGATCAAGTTATGATTATCAGTGTTTCGACAGTTGTTATGTTTCTGTAGTTGGTGTTCCTAGAAGAAGATGATGTGATTCTAGTAATTTGAGTTGTTGTGGATGCTTCTATGGTGATTCATGATGATTTTGGATGTTTCTATATCATGCTCTATTTTTGTTGTTGGTTTGCATCAATTGTTGTGCTCATGATTGGTGATTTTCTTCTAAGAGTTCATATTTTTCATGATCATGGCCGACAGGGTGATTGTAGCATGTTGTAGATCTTTGAGGCTAATTTGTTAAGGTGTTTCATGTTTGAGACATGTTGTTTTGGGTCCTTGATATATTCTAGCTGACACTATTTGATTTGCATTAATAAATTGTTTATTGATTTAGGTCGACAGTTTGTACATATTTCATATTTTGTTGGGACAACATGTAGTTGATGTTATCCCTAATTGCGGATATATATGATCAATTCTTTTGAGGAGAATGATATGAAATAAGTGAGATGTATGATTGTTATGTGTGAATAATGTTCTAACCTTTTAAAGTTAGAAGTAAACTGTGAAGAAGAGTGAGTAGAATGAAGTGTTCATGTGCTTAACTGAAACTATAATTAGGCATTAGCAGATGCTATCTTCTCAGTTCAAGATCTCTCAAATGGATGTAATCCAAATGTGACTGTAAGATAGTGTGTCTTCCTTTAGGTAGTAATCCTTTTGTATTTGAGTAGTGATCTCTAGGTAGTGTTCCTAATTGCATGTGCATTCCCTATTTGTAATAATTTTAATAGAGTATAAAATTATGGATTAACCTCCACCGTGGTTTTTCCCCTAACAGGGTTTCCACACAAAAATCTTGGTGTTATGTGTGTTTTTGATGTGGTGATGGTTTATGATTTCATGTTTATTTATCAGATCTAAGATTAATTTTAATAAGTATAATTTATGTGACAACTAATTTACCCCCCCTCTCAATTGTCTTCCCTTGTGTTGCCAACATTCTCATCTTGGTTTTTCCACATACATCTTGTGTTATGTGAATGTTTGTGTGTGTCTAAATCTTATATTTCAATCTGCACATAGTCTTTAAGGAGTGATATTTTAATATCTATTGATTCACCACGTGCTCTCAATAGATTTTTGTGTTCCAACATCATCCTTGCAAGCTTCAGTTACTATTTTAGGTTCTACCTCAAAAAGCAAAGAAATTACCTATTTCTCTGTCATAGCAGCTCTTCTTCTTGTGGGCACAATTTTTCTCTTATCTCCAATGATTTGATCTTCAAAATGATTCTTTTTCACATTCTTAGGATTCTTAATATTGTTTTCCAGAGATTCTTCTTCTTCCACTGTCATCTCTTTTTATTTCTCTTCTTCTTCTTCTTCTTTCCAAGGGGGTTCATCATATTCATATCCTTCTATTAACACTGAGCTTTGTTGTGATTCTTCATCCACTTTGACACTTTCAATTTCAACTATCTTATTTAACCTTTTGTTGTAGTATTTCTATGCCTTACTCTTTGTAGAGTATCTAGGGAATATACTTGCATCTGATCTTGCATCAAATTTTTCTAAGTTCTCTTCATCTCTTCTAATATAACATTTTCTTTCAGACTCTCTAAAATATTTCATAGTAGGAGTTTTTCCATACCATATTTCATACAAAATCTTTGAATTGTTCACTCTTTTTTTTCCTCTATTAAGAATGTACACTATAGTACGAATAGCTTTTTTTCAATAGACTTTAAGTATATTTTATTCCTTCATCATGGTTCTTGGTACTTCTTGAACTATCATATTCTTCCTTTCAACAACCCCATTCTAATGAGGACTCTTAGGAGCTAATAAATGTCTCTTTATCCTATGATCTTAACAAAAAATATTAAACTCATTAGAGGTGAAATCACCACCTCTGATAGATCTCAAACATTTGATTTTAAAATCTATTTCATTCTCAATCATAGATTTAAATGCTTTAAAGTTATCTAGACCTTATGATTTTTCTTTGAGAAACTTCACCCAAGTCATTGTAGAGTAATCATCTATCAACAACATAAAATACCTATCACTTTGAGAGCTTCTAATTTGTGTAGGTCTACGTAGGACTGTATGCAACAATTCCTAAAGTCCTACAATAGAATATTCCTTAGTTTTGAACTTCTTCTTTGTTAGCTTTCCAAATTGACAATCCTTGCAAATTACATTGATAGGCTTTGTAATATTTAGTAGATCTCGCATAGCTTGAGTAGATTTTATCTTCACTAGGCTATAAAAATTGATGTGACCCATTCTTTTATGCCATAGCCAACTTTCAGTGATTTGAGACATAAAGTGCTTAAAACTACCACCTTTGAGTTGATAAACATTTCCTTTTGTCCTTGTTCCTACTAAAAGCAGTTTTCCATGGTTTCCTTTTCTGATTTCACAACCATCATCCTAAACACCAAATTATATCATCTACAACACATTTTTCCTACACTGAGAAGATTATGCTAGAGACCCTTGATATAAAGAACATCATTTGAATTATGATTTCCACCATAACTAATTGAACATTTTCCACAAATCTTAGCAGATGTATTATCACCAAAATTAACAAGACCGCCATCATAATTTTCAAGTTTAACAAACTTACTCTTATCACCTATCATATGATTTGAGCATCCACTATCAATTATCCAGTAATTTATCTCCTCTTGCATGAAAATAAGTCAACATAGCTCCTTCAATACTATGACCTATTTGTGAATCCTTTTCCTTCATACATCGTTTAGGGTCAATAGAATTAGTTCACACATTTAAAGCCATGAACAAGCATTCATCACTTCCATCATCTAGATAGTCTAATTCCCCATCATTAGATACAACACTAGATCTTCTTTAACATAATAACTCTTTGTGATATATTTACCTTTATGATCTTTATGTTTCTCATTTGAAACTTTGATTGGACATTTAGAAGCATAATGACCCATCTTTCCACAATTGAAACCATTAAAGGGTAACTTACCTTTGTATTTGTCCTTTTTTCATTATTCTTATAAATTTTTTTTCCAACTCATCAAGATCATCCAGATTAGATTCATCATCTTTCTTGCTGAGCTTAAAAGAAATTTATTTCTTTGGAGAATATTTTCCAAATTATCTTAATTTAAAAGTAGTTAAAGCACCAAACATTTGATCTCTAGAATATTGATCCAAATTTTGAGTGTCCTCAATAGCAAAAACTTTAGCACTATAAGCTTTAGGAAGCGTTCTCAATACATTTTTTCACAACATCACTTTCCTCCAATTTTCCATCAAAACCATACATAGCATTGACAATTTCATCCACCTAGACCATGTAGCCTACAATATCTTCATCTTCTAACATCCCTAGGGTTTAAAATTTGGCTTTGAAATTTTGCATATTTTCTTGCTTGACCTTATCATCTTCTTCATAAATGCTCTCCAACTTTTTCCAAATCTCTTTAGAAATCTTCAGGCTTATCACCTTCACAAGTTCTTGAATCATAAATCCTACTCAATATAGCATTCCTTATCATTATTCTCATAATCCTTAATATCATCATTACTCATTGGAGGAGTAGTAGGCATATTGTATCCATTTTCAACTAGCTTCCAAACACCAAACCCTAATGATACAAGAAAGGCTTCCATCCTAGCTTTCCAAAAATCATAGTTTGTTCCATTTAACATAGGGACCTTCAAACCATTCCTATTCTCCATTTGATTCTACCTCAAGTAGTTAAGATTATTCAAAGAAACCACAAGTCTAATACAAATTTTTAGACACAAAAGACACCTGAGAGGGGGGGGGGGGTGAATCAATTGTACATTAAAACATTCAAACCCTCATTAACCTTCAAACCCTTATTAATCACTAGCATGAATGTAAACAAGTGAAACATCAACACATCATAAACTATACACAATAGAAAACCAGGTTTACATAGAAAACCCTTATCAAGAAAAACCCACAGTGATGATTAACTCACATATATATGAATAACAACACCGAATACAATAGGCTCACTACCAAAAGGGCTCATTGCCTAGAAGAAAATAATGTCTCACTTCCCAAAGGACTCACTATCTAAAACAAAAGAGAATAGAAGAAGATTGTTACAAGGAGGTTCGCTACCTTGGAAAATCAAGAAGATCCACCACAACAACTCTACACCATTTGTAACCTTCGACTCACTACCTCTAGAAACTTTAGGTACACTGGGAATGTTCATACCTTCTACTCACTTCATCTGGTAGCCTTAGGAATTTGAGGTCACACTCAAATCATCATGCTTGATCACATTCACATATCACTTCACATCTACACATCACCAAACACATCTCCAACAATTAACCTTGCTTATGTATATCCTTTATGACCTCAAAAAACCTTGTTTAGGTCAACCTCAATGAAACACATGCATTTCAAGTGTGAAACCAAAAAATAGGTCATTGCCAAAAATTCCATGGTGGAAATAAGTTAAGGAGGACCACACCAATGGTTAACTAGGACCTAAATCTACACTAACATTCTTCACCATGCTTCCACAAACCATGAATCACATCCACAAGTAACACTAACATGACTAGTTGACCAAACTTGCATTAACACTACCAAAAAACCAATCAACTCTTCACCAAGTGCAAAAAAATATTGTGGACCATGAAGAAAATTCACAACACCCAAAAGTATTCCAACACCATCAAAATATTTAGTAACACTGCCACAACAACGTGAAACTGAGAATACTAGCATTTTATGCAACCAACAACACTACCAGAAACATACAACTCACTAATAAAACCTGTGAAACAACTTAACACAAAAAAATCTAAGGAAAGGTAGATACAAACAATATTAGCATGTCCCCAAATTTGCAAGACAAAAACCTCAATGCAAAGAAATGCAGAGAAATTCCATTTCTCCCAAACAACCTTCTTCACATGCAATGTACACTATCAAACATGTCTTCCACTACCACACGATCCAAAACTTAAAACTCTAGATATGGCACCTCTAAAAACCTTTGATCATCCCATTCAAACTAAAACATAACATCTTCAACCATGAATAAATGTGGAGAACAATGCAAAACACAACCTTGCCACCTTGTACACTCTCTATTTAAATTTTCTCAAAAGCTCTTGGAAACCAAGTGAACCAACTACATCAATAACACCTAATCAACATCACAACTCCTTCTCAACATGAACACACTAGATATTGAAAAAATATCCCCAACAATCTCCCCATTTATAACACCTAATCAACACCACACTAGAGGTTGACATAAGTTGACATCAATGACAACACTAAGGGCAACATAGTGCAATAATATCTTGTTGAAACCAACTGAAACACTACAACAATCTCAAACAACTACTTAGTTGATGGTGTATCAAGAGTTATAAGAAAACTGCAATGTTTTACAACAAATCATCCTTAGAATTACATGTCTCAAGAAACAAGTGTTTGGTTTTAAAGTTTTGATTATATACCTTCCCAATAAAATAATAAACAATAGACCAAAACTTCAACTACCAAGAACCGATGCCAATACTTAGTGGAAATCCATTACTTTGAGAATCCTTTTTTGGGTATCACCAATTGGGAATACTAACTACATAACTTCTTATTGAGGTAGAAGGTATGTGGAAATTCCAATCACAGATCCCAAAAACCATTAAAGAATGTTTTCCTTGGTTTAAAATGAACAAATTTGGGAGCATGTATTTTGAGAAGTCTTACAAAATTTTAACAAACTTGAAGAAAAAGGATGTTCAAACATTAGGCCTTGGGGATTTATTTTACCAAATTCAAAAACTCATAAAGACAAATGTCAAATGGTATCTCAAAATCTTGACTCACAATACCCTTAAATTCGTTTTCGGTATCGATGATTTGACATCTTAAACTCGTTAAAGTATTGCAAGAAAGAGGTAGGCGATGAACCTGACTCCAAACTTCTAAATTAAGTTATGAATGGTGCAAGTTAGAAATTTTTCTTAAGTGATTATCTTCTTGGAAATAAGATGTATGTGGCACATCCGACACCCAATTTCTAAATGACCAAAAACATGAATCAAAATTCTCTCATAAAGTATCTTTTAGCCATTTGGTAGGAGGTAAGGGGTAGGTTTGAGGCCTGATCACTGAAAGGTTTGTTTTTCCTTTATACTTCTTTTGAAAAAGTTATTACTTTGCATTATGGGATGTATCTTGACTAATATAACTTGGTTTTGAAGTCATTCTTTATTTTGAGGTAAATAAATTGTAACACATGATGTTTTCTATATGGAGGAGATATGCCACCAAAGGATCCCATAGAGATGAAGTACATGTACAAGGGATATCATCCAACTTCCAAAAATTTCTCCCCTTACATAGAGAATGGAGACACTAACCTTGTTCATGTCAACATAGAAGAATTAAAGAGGAGAATTAGTGATGAAGAAATAATAACATTTGCTGCTAAAAACCTAGCCAATTTTGGACAGGTACAAGTAGTTGCTTTCCTAGTAACTATTCAATCCCTAAATTTGGTCTTAACATGTGCTCACTACTATAATAAAAGAACAAGGAAGGTGATGGGATCATCGAGAGAAGTAGTTCTCAATGTGAGCCCTGACATGATTGAAAATATCTTTAAGAATCCTATCTACCACTAATATGAGGTAGTTGACATGAAGAAGGAAACAAAGCACTTTGATGACAATGAGAAAAATTTCCTCACCCACATTAATAGCCAGATGTTGCTTACCCCAAGAGAAGTACCCCTCAAAATAGTTAAGCTATAGAAAAGGAGTGATTTTAAAGAAGATATAAAGGAATTGATTGTCCTATTGAGTAGAGTATTCAGATATGTCTATCCTAGGGATTTCTATCCATGGATGGTCAAAATAATCATAACCATCTATGATGCTAAGAAGGAAAATATTTATTTGGCTACTCTTATTAGTGATACAATTCATGAATATAATTGAAGACTATTCTTCAAACTTCAAAGTTTTACATGATGTCCTACTTGATTTATTTGCTAACTTCTCAAGCCTCTTTCCTAGGACTAGATAGAGTGGGTTCCTTTCAGTTTGGACAGGTGACTATATATGAAAACTATCCTCAGCTAAAGTTGGAGGATAGTTATAATCATTTCTATGTTGTCGATGAAAACTTCATCTATGTTTTAATTAAAGGGTTGGAAGGATATTTCTCCAAGAGAATCTCAAATGAAGCCATTGAAGCACTCAAAATCTAGGGAAGATGGTATATCTAGTTTAAGACTTTCACCTACATCCAAGTGGTTGGTTTCCATAAAGCCCCATATAAGCTTCTTAGGTACCCATTGGATAAACTGATCTTGTTGGAAGTTTGCAAACACTTGTAAGTGAAATCCACTAGCTAATTCTGAGGAAAAATATGTTTAGATATAGTTTCCCCATCAAGATGGGAGTATATTCTTGTGCCAACATGCAAAATGATAAGGGTGTAGATTTAAAAATAGAAATTTATGCACTAGTTCTTTATACTAATTCTCGACACCAGTTTGACGTAATTGGCAAGATCAACAAGGTGATAGGCTCTTTCTTTATTCATGAACCTAAGATAGAAGATCACTAGGAAAAATGTGAGGGGGAATTTGAAGTAAGAATGAAAGATTACTGTTAGTTGACACTAAAAAGTATTAATTCCTATACTAAAGCCCATGTGTCCAAGGATATGAAGGAATATGGGAAGGTTCTTGATCCCATTTACCAAAAGAAGCATGCCTACAATCAACAAATCTTCAATGAAGATTGATTTGTGAACAAAAAATATGATATACAAGCAACATAAGTGGGTATTGTAGCTCATTCTATCAAATGGATTAGATATCCTTTCCTTATGATGAATCTATCAAGCCTACAAAAGTAATTGAGAAATCCAAAAAAATAGAATGATCTTTCGCTACTATGGCCCAAGCCAAAGAGACCATAAGGATTTCACCTCCTAAGGTAGTGAGAAAGAAAAGAAGAGGGAAAAAAATAATATTTGTTGGTTTAAGTGAGGAATATGTTGAGGGAGAAACTTTGGTTAGAAAAAAGAGAACTAGAGAGGAAATTCAAGAAAGAGCTGCATAGTTGGAAGCTCAACAAACCTACTCCTCATCCACTCCACATGAATTCCATCTACCTTCACCTCCTCCATCACCACATGATCTACCTCCATCTCCACCTCCTTCTCCACCTCCTTCTCCTCCCCCAACTCCCGAAGAGGAGCCACCATCTTGGGAGGAATAAATTCACGTTAAGCCTATGGAAGAAGAAATACAAGAAGATGGGGAGATAGAGAGAGCCTCCCGCAAAAGAGGAAGTACAAAGAGAGGTCCATAATGAAGAAGTCCTTGCTAGAGATACCATGGATGAAGAGAATAAAGAGTGGGAAGTGGACTAGATAGGGGAGGCTCATGGTAAACATCCTCATGAAGGAGAGACTCATGAGGAAAGGGTCCAACATGAAGAGACTAGAGTTGAAGTTGAGCAAAGGGAGATTGAACAAGATGATACAAAAGGCTCCAATAATACTAAGATTTTAACTTCTCCCCTTATAGAATCATCCATTTCCATGCCAATTAGGCTCAACTACACTATTCCAAGTGATGGGAATTTTAAAATTTATCAAAATTTTGCCTAGTTTTGGGCGTGTTTATTCATCTTTCATGACTAGGGGTCTAACGTTTAGGGTTTAGGGTTTTTTTACCCATGCTGAAATTAGTTTTTATCAAATAAACCCTCACGTTATAGTTTTGTGTTGACTTATTATGGTGGGTTGCCAGTATTTTAAGTCGTTAGGCTTAGCCTTGTCTATCGTGCTCTTACTGACCCCTTTACCTGACTTATCAGATTTTTTCTCCACATTTGGGTTTAATATTATTTTTTGCCTAATACGGGTGGGTTTTCCCAATGTTTGGACTTTGGCCTAAAATTTTGTGCCTCCGAGGGTCTTTTTCCATTTTCCTTGTTGGCCCCACTATTATAATTAACCATTTTCTATGTGTAGATTGGCAGGCCATCGGATCTGTGGGTTCAAATCTAGACCGTTCCTCGTAGACCTCGTAAGGTTTTTTGTTGATGTCACTAAAGTGGTGCGAGGTATGTGAGATGCTGCCATTTTTCATGTACATTGGAGTGGGGCCTTTCCCAATGCTCCAGCGGTGAAAAATGGGTGTCAAATCAACGATGGCTATTTAATGACAAGGATTAATTGCGACTATCCCTCACCAACCTCGCATGATCAGATTAATGAATTTGAAAGTGTCGTGAGGTGTGCGAGATGGTGACATGTTTCCTAGCTTCATAGTACATGGTGGTTGGATGGGGCCCACTGCTGGTTCACATCTCTCTAATTGTGGGGTATGTGATTGGTTGCTGGGTTTACCAAGTGATGACGTGGGTTTTCAATGATCTTTGACTCGATTTGAGTCATCCAACATGCCAAATCCTTATCACATCAATGGTCTAAATTCAATTTTTTAATCCACCCATGTGATGACTATTTGTGCTTTGCAAGATACATTCATTAATGGCACAAGTTTTTTTAATGGATCTCATCTTGATTTTCATCCGTGCGAGCAATATTTCACCTGGTAATCATGATGGATTGTACATAGTTTTCCATGAGCTTGGAGATATTTTTTGGTTGCAACGTCATCCACTAATCACTCGCTTGCTCATACTACAATTGGAGCAATTAATGTTCTCTACACCGACTTGCTTGATAAATGCTTGTTGATTTCTCATTAGCATCATTGCATTTTTGAGTTTGTGTTTGTTTGCAGGTAATTGGTTTTCTTGCTGAGTGTTGAACATGTGAATAGGATGGATAATTTGATGGTTCATGTTTCCCCATTACGAAGAAGTGCCAGGATGGGTGCGATGAATGTGCAGCGGGAGGGGAAACCAATTAAACAGAGTATTGTTCCTAGTGCTTTTGGGGTAGTTTTTGTAGGTGTTGGGTCCGTCCCAACTAGAACCAAAAGTAGTTCCTGCCTCAAGGGAAAGGTCATTTGGGCTGAAGTGGCAGACTATCCAATAATGAGGGAATTCTAAGATGACCATAGGTTGGCTTGGGTTGAGATAAGGTCTAGATGTTACGAGTCACCTATTGAGCTTTTTGCTGGCTCTGGTGGTGAAGGGTCTAAAAATGATTCAGACTACCATGATTACCTTGTGGCCCTGACTAAGCTGGTGGGGGCGGATGAGGAGGTCCTCAAAAATTCTCCAATTGTCGTAGTGGAACCATGTGTTGTTTTTGGGTATGGTGTTGATACAAACAAAGGTAAAATGATGGTCTCGCTTCATACTGAAGTGAGAACAAGGAGCAGTCACCTGTATCGGGGCCGTGTGATTGTCCGTGCTGCAAGGTGATGATGTGGTCACAAGGGTTGTGCTTTTTTGTTTTTTGGTGTTGTTTCTACTGTTTGGGTCAGATGTGGACGTGCGGGTGGGTGATGCGGTGGCTTTTGTTATATTCGGCTTGATACAAGGGTGTAACATTTTTGATTCCTTTGTTTGTGGTATGGTTACTTTTTTATGATGGGGAATTTTAAAATGTAATCCAACTTTCATTTCATAAAAATGAAATTCAGTTGAAATCAACAATGGAGCTCGATGCTTGTTGCTCTCCTGACCTATAAAGGAGATTTCAAGGCTCATTGTGGGGGTCGAATTTTTGAAGTCCTAAATTTAGGTGGTGTATAGTTGGAAGAATCATGCAGTATCTGGAAGGTTTTAGCTAGGAAGTCATTCTGAGTTGGTTGTGTACATAAGATAAGTGTACTATTCTTTTGGTAATTACTGATATCAAAATAAATCTAAAAAATTTAAGACAATTGCTCTCCTATGTATGTATAATAGATTATGAATGAAGTTATCAATGGTTACTTCATTCATCTTCAATGGTATATTTGAATGTGTAATTCATTTTCTTGATTTAAATTAATGAGTTAATCAAATGCTTGAAAATAAATACAAATCTATGGTAATATGCTTAAGATATGCTAAGGAGTATTGTTTTGAATACTGAAAGTCTTATAGTGTAAGGCAATATAAATATAGTTAAAGGATATCAGGGTTGTATCTTGTGTTACTCTCACCCAATTGAATGAGGCACTGGTTAATTCATTCAAGATCCTTTTTAACATACAAAATTGTCACCCTAAATGTGTGGGTTTGAAGTCAGAACATTTTAAAATCAAATTATATCTCTCTTGAGATGCAAATCTCACATTAAGTCAGTTTTCCTAGCTCTAGATGGTTGTTCTTACTCTGTGGTTTGCCAAAACCCTGGTAGATGGTATCTAGGTGCACTGAGAGGAATGTATCTATGTATAGAATTTTTCTTGAGGCATGAAGCATTATTGTGAACACATATTGGAGCACCCTCCTTGGTCTTGCAGAGCCAAAAGTGTAGGAGATGTCATTCTTTGATTGAATCTTTTCAGTTGGCCACTAGCCTTTGTGGTTCTTGAATATAGAGGTTGGCTACCTCTTAGATAGTTTCAAAGCCTAGCTGGAAAAATAAAACACCAACACCAAGGTGGAAAATGACATATGTAGAAGGAAACTTAGAGTAAAGTTTGAGCATTTTTTGGAAGCAATACAGTCTTTAGTTAGAAGAAGAAAGATATCCAAGAGAATATCAACCATCACAATGGATGAGAAAGGAAATAAAATTGAAAATATAGTCATTTCATTGGTTGATGAACTTGAATTGGAGATGAGACCAAAATACTATGAAACTAGGAAAGTTGATCTAGGAGTCCAAATAAGGAAAGGAGAGAAACAATATATCTAGATGTTTGTTTCTGATATGCTTAAGAGGATGTAGAAAGATGAGAATGCCAAAGACAATCTATGATCTCAAGTGGACCAATTGATGGCCTATATCAATGTAATGATAGGAAAATTTCCCCCTAACTTGGCCTTGATTTAGTGTTGTAATATGCCTAACATATTCACATTAGGTTTTGGTCCCTTGTAAACTAAATGAGCCTATTGGTGCCTTGTTTGGAGTGTTGTAAAGTGTTGTAAAACACAGTCACACTTTTCTAGGGTTTTTTTATTAATAATTATGCTTATTGATGCTTTAAATGGCCTTATTTTGCATCCACAAGTCCCATTTAATGCATCTTTTCAAGGATAATCCCAACACAAATAATTACCTAGTCATAATTCAGCTATTCCAGGTTGAGTGGCCCAAATTTAGTGATTTGGGACTCATTCTCCACCTTGGGTTAATGAGTCCCACCTAGATTTTAGGTCCCGAACCTAGTTTCACACATTTCTAAGCATTTTTAATTCTTGTCCCATACATTATGCCTTATGGGACTCATTCACCACCTTGGTCGAATGAGTCCCATGTGGCCCACAATCAAAATTAATTCAAATTATTGGTGGGATTTTATCCTCCTAGATCTAATTTCGTCTTGTAGTGTTGTAATTTTAGGAATTCTTGCATAACTAGGTATAAATACAAGTTTATTTCACTCATTTTCATCCTAAGACCCCAAACATTCAAATTATTCATCCTTATAGAAAAGTGGATTTCACAAGTGTTTACAAGAGAAATCAATAGCATACAAGGGTAGATTATCAAGCATTTATAATTAGCATTCAAGCATCAATCATCATGTCAAGGACTCCATGCATCATGTTTTTTTTGGAGCTAACAATTGTGATGTAGGGTTCTCATGATTCAAGCAACCATTTCATTCAGGATCTATCCTATCCAAGCCAGAGTCAAAATATACATCCAATTGGAGCCATCTCACAAATGTTTGCAAAACTTCATTGATAGGGTTTGGTGAGTAGCAACATCTTATTTTGTTCACTCATCATTCTCCATTCCTAATTTATTATATTTCAAGGTTTGATTACCAAAATGAGGTTTGATCAAGGTAAACTCATATCCATTGACAAAACAACATTTTTTCCCTCTCTTTGTGTGTGATTTATAGGTTTAGATTGAAGAAAAAATGAAGAGAAAGATTCAAGAAAAGTTGTCAAAGTTGTCATCAAGCCTTGGAGAATATTGGAGAACACCTACAGGTTCCAAATCATGGTTTTGGATCCATAAATCAATTAGGAAGGATAGAGCAGACAGAGAAGAGAAAGATCAAAATTTGAAGTTTTAGAAAACCCTAATTGGATTGATTTTCCACTTCTAGCGAATGAGTCCTAGTTTTAGTCAAAATTCAGATTTTTTTAGATTTGCATACCCATTTGGCATATTCATGTTCTCACACATAAACCCATATTTTGGACTGATTCGACCAGCTTGGGGAATGAGTCCCACTCAACATTAAAGGCATAATTTCTAGTATTTTAGACCTCCTTCCAATCATTTCTAGATTCCCAGGTGCACATATTCCATTCTATATTTTTCTATGTTGTTTCATCTACATTTCTAGGTCATTTTGTAGGTCATTGTATTGAATTAGGGTTTAGTGTTGCATCTTGTGTTTCATTAGTATTTCCAAGTTCTTACTTGTTGGTTAACCCCTTATTAGTTTTCATTCAATCCCTAGGACAACCCTCTTGCAAGATATCTTTCTCCTTTGCATTGATATCTCAAGGGTTATCCTTTAATGAAATTGGAGAAGTGTGTGTTCTATACACGTTCTAGAAACATATGATAGCACCATACCACTTTTTCTTCATTTCATTTTGGTGAGCCTACATTTAGAGCATTAAAATTTTGATTTGGATTGCATCATCATCCTAGATTTTTCTTGCATGAGCATTGCATTATGATTTGCATTAGTTAACTTGCATTCTAGGGTTTTCTAACTTTGCATTAGTGAAAGTTCATATAGTTTGCATTTTTGCATCTCATTTCATTGAAAATCAAACAAAATCTGTATTTTCACTTAGTATACAAGTCATATAACATAAAAAGGCATAAAAATCAATTTTTTTTTTAAATTTTTTTGAAAAAATCCATACTGAGACTCATTCACCACCTTGGGAAAATCAGTCCTTGTGCACATTCTAAATTGCATTTTCTGGAATTTAAAGTTTTTTTTTTGAGTTTTTGTTTGTTGTTTATATCTTTTTGCTTCAATTTACAAATTTTTTGTTATAGTCATTTCATTGTTCCTAGCTTATATTGCATTTGCATTCATCTCGCATTTAGTAGCCCTTGTATGAGTATTTGGTGTCCTATTGCTAATATTGTAGTGAGACAAAGTTCAAGACTCATGTCGTCCTACAATAACACAATATTTATGGATCTTGGGTTCTCTAGCTCTTTCACTCCTAGTATTGACACTAGTATGGATCATACCCTTAACAACTCTTTACCTTAAATTAGTGTGATGCACGTTGAAACAAATACTGATAGCATTTCCTAAGAAAACATAATTCAAATTCATGAAGATCTAGCAAACCTCCAACATCAATTGAAAAATGACAACATTTCAACTACTACCATCCCTACTATAGATAGCATTCACCACATGCTTGAAAGTGAAGATAGACTTGACCTTATGCAAAATATACTTCAAATCTTTGGAAGACATCTCACCTCAACCACTAGTATTCCTTTACCTACAAGAAATTTGACGAGCCAAGGATGAACTCAAATTTCTCCTCCCACAATAATTTCCTCAATACCTACCTATACCAATCCTCAAGTCAAAAAAACAATGCAACCAACTAGTAATGTGATTTCTTCCTTAGGTATTTTTGCTAGCATCGGTAGTTCCTTTGTGGTATTTCACATCATATCTCCTACCACCTTACCACCTATAAGCATTACATTCACTTGTCCTTTGAACACATACACCCCTTCACCTTTTTCACCTCCATCTTATAACAAAAGCAATGAACCTCTCATAAACCAACTCTTCCAAACCGTTTCATCCCTTCAAAAAAAATTTTCCACGATCAACTAAAATAAAAATGGCCCACCTACATATTATGTCAAAATTATTCCATTGTCCTTGGAGATATTGTGAACACCAATGTTGCAGGGTGTAGACATGCCTAGATTCAAGAAATATAGAGGGAAGGGAGATCCTTATAACCATGTTAATTCCTATACCACCTTATGTAGTGACTTTGTCCTTGATGATAAACTTTTGGCTAAGATTTTTCCTAGGTCCTTGAAGGATACTTCCTTGGACTGGTTTTCTTCTTTACCGAACAACTAAATTTGTTCATTCACTGAAATTGTTGATGAATTCATGAACCATTTCCAAGTGCATATGACCCCTAATATGACCTTGGCCGATTTGATGAGATGCAAACAAAAAGAAGAAGAAAAGATAAATGACTTTATCTCATGCTATCAATTTCTTTATTCTCAAATCGATGTCAAGGTTCCCGATCATCACCTTCAAAAGATGTTCATAGAAAATTTGTTAAGTAAGATCCAATACAAGCTTACCATGATGAAATTCCCATCCTTTATGTACTTGTGTACTACCGTCCGTGATTATCAAAATTCAGTTAGTAGTCAATATACAAATTCCACTTCTAACCGAATTGAGAATTCCAAGTATACAAACCAAAACAATTCCCAACCTTTTATGAAATAGAATAAGGGGTTCCTTCAATTTAATCCCCCTAAAAAAAAACTCAAAATATTAATAACCAAGTAGTTGTTGTTAAATCCGTGATACCCTTTAGCTATGTGGACCCAAAAAATACAATTCACTCCCTAACCCAATACCCTTCATGACACAATGTCACAACTCGTAGAGAAAAAGATGATTACTCTACCCCCCATTAAAACACTGGATCCTAGTAAACCATTACCCACAAGCTATAGAACAAAATCTTATTGCCATTATCATTGAAAAAATGGATATGACACAGAACATTGTAAGCATCTTAAACATCTTGTGCAAGACCTCATTGATTTTGGTCATCTTTCCTTTGGAGGTATTAGTGATCAAGGAAATAAATATGTTGCCCCTCCTAACCAAAATTTTTAAATCTTTACCAACCCTATGCCTAATCATAACATTTCATTTGTCAAAGCTAGTGAAACTACAAATAATGATGTGATGAATGTTGATACATATGATGACAATAATGATACTATTCAACATGATTCTATAGATAATGGCCATATGGATGACATGGTCAGAGTGATATATGTCATTCCTCATAAGGCCCGAACTAGAAATCCCCTTGACATTGCTTTCTCCTCTAAGGATATACTTTAAAATGCACCCAGTGGTCCTCTTTACATAGCCAGATGAATCTATGAAAATCCCACCAATGGGATACTAATAGATCCTTCTTGTGGAGAGAATGTTATCACCAAGGAATTTTTACCTTTGCATGAGCTCTATCAAGATATATATGGTAAACCGATAACATGGATCGAGATGTATAATGCTTTTGCTTTTCCTATGATATGATCGATCAAACTTGGTTTACAAATAGGACCGAAAACATTAGATATCTCATTCTCCATCATCCCACAATCAAACCAATTTCATGTGAAGCTAGGCTAATGATGGATCTGATACATGAATGATATCCCTTCATTTGTACATAAATTCTTAAAGTTTCCCTTTGACAATGAAATTTTCATAGTCTATCATAGTGGATTTAACTCGTTGTCCTCTAAAGGTAACTTTTTCTTAGATTTATTTTGGCTCGAGCCTATAGAACTCATAAAACCACGAGAAGACTTTTTTTTCTTGTCCTATCAAAAGTTCAAGGCAAAGAAAATAATAGAATTATCCTTTCAAAACATGTCCCTATCCAAAATCAAGCCTACCATCCTAGATGAAACCATAATTGAGCCTAAAGAAATTCCAAACAACCTAAGACAAAACCTTCACCTACCTCCTATAAATGACCAAGAGATAACAAAAAAAATCCCATCACACCTCATAGAATAAAACAAGTTTACAAAGTCAAATCTAGAAATCAATTGAACAACCTCCCATGGTTCCTTTCGATCCTCCCCTTAGGGAAGAAAAGAAACAGATGGTTGATCAACCCTCTCCTACACAAACACAACTTAAAAACAAGATTAAAAGAAATAAAGGTGCTAGAGAGCATAGGCATAGATGTCATGCCCTTGCTTGTAGGTTACATGAATAATTAAACAAATAAAATCAAAATCCAAACTTGATTGAAGCAATGCATGACAAACCTCCCACGTTTCCAAAACAAAAAGATCTCATAATTCAATCACAACAAGAGTTGAACACTTGTTTAGATATTATCATTCAACCTCTTGTTGTGATTAACTTACATGATGATGACAAGGTTGCTAAAATTGATGAAGAGGTGCATAATGAATTGAATACATTATTTTCCTCTTCCATGAGCTTAAACAACAATTCTCTTAAGAAGAGTGTTGAACCTGGTGTTGGTCCTAGTTCAACACTTTCTATTGTCCCTTTTTCTAGTTTCCCACCTTCGGTATACGATGAACATGATTGGGATATGGATGACCTTCTTTAGGTTGAGTCACATGTGATTTACTATTCTTTTACATTATTTATTTTTCATTTTATTTTGATTTATTTCATGTGCATATTGTGATCCCCTGTGATGTTCTATTTGATGTATCTCTATCTCGCTCTCTCTTTGTGAAATTCCTCTATTTGTACCTTCATTCTTCTCTATGTTGTAAACCTTTTATCTTTTTCATTTGTCTTGTGTTTTCCTTTTGGGGATGATGCAAGGCATCAAGACATTCATATCTCTTCTATGTTGACCCAAAAGGCTTTTTATTTATCTTTTTCATTTGTCTTATGTTTTTGTTTTGGGATGACACAAGGTGTTGAGACATTCATGTCTCTTCCATGTTGACTTGAAAGGCATTTTCTTTATTTTTGCTCTCTTTATGTCATTCCTCTAGTTCTATGTGTATTTGGGGAATGATGATAGTTTTAAACTCTCTAAAATAATTGTAGCAAGAACATACTAACCCCAAATCCATAAATCCCTTATGTGTTTGGATTTTCATTTCAGGGGTGACTCCTCTCACTTCCTTTTTCTTCCACATAATGGAGCTTTACTCGGAAACATATGACATGGCATAGGTCTTTCCAAGTTGGATCTCATTTCTTCTTTATTTTTTTCATGTATCATTTGCTAATTTAAAGTAATTTCTCACAATATGGTGTTTAGCAATTTATTTAAAGTGGGGGCATACATTGGCATTATTCTTTTGCATTTCTCTTTTTCATGGTTCATAGTGCAGTCTTCTTATTTTATATGATGTGTTTTTCACTTTTTGGATGAAATTAGGTGTGATGTCTTTCAAGAGCATGATCCCTCTTAGCATATTATATTCCTCTTAGTGTCTTGATGTGACACACTACATCCCCTAAGTTGTGAATCTTCTATTCTTTGATTGGTCCTCTGTTATAAACATTAGGCATAATGTTCCCTAAGTTAAAGACCTCACATGAACTAAGCAAGACTCCTTTGAACGTTATTTGAATTTCGCATTTTGAAATTATATGGCCATCTTTCATAAAATATCTTGCATTCCTATGGAGCCATCTTGTTTGTTCATGAGTTCTAAGAATACGAAGCTTTGCATGTCTCATGAAACCATTTATTGTGTGGTGCCTTATCAAAGTTATAATGAGGTATAACCTTGGTATGGTTTGAAGGGAAGCCAAACGAGGGCATAAATTTCCCTTAGCCACTCCCATGTGTGTGTGAGCACATACCAACCATGAGTGTATGTGTCTCATCTTCTTAGACTTCTTACTTAGTGGAAAACCTAGAGTTTCATTGGCTCAGAGTGAGTATGCATTTTTTCAGATAAAAAACCTAAATTTGATCCACATCGCGTTGGACAAATGGTTGAAGCTTGATCCACCTCTTTTCCTTTTCATGTTGTTTCATTTTCTTTATGTCTTTGACAGTGCATTCTTGTACCTTGTTTTTGATCTTTATATCAATCTCATGTGTGTTCTTTTGTGCTTATGTTGGTTTTCCATAGGACCTTGGTCTTGGGGGCTTGTGCAACCCTCTTGATCATAGTCTTCCTATCTTATGAGCATTGGTGCATTTGAACCCCTCTTAATCATTGCCACATTTGGTCTACTTTAGTCTAAGTTGAAAGCAAGTTACTCCTCCCACTAAAGTGGGGACTAGATGTAATGACAAAAAAAGGTCCCCCTAACTTGGCCTTGATTTAGTGTTGTAATATGCCTAACATATTCACATTAGGTCTTGGGCCCTTGTGAACTAAATGAGCTTATTGGTGCCTTGTTTAGAGTGTTGTAAAGTGTTGTAACATACTTTCACACTTTTCTAGGGTTTTCATTAATAATTAGGCTTATTTATGCTTTAATTGGCCTTATTTTGTATCCACAAGCCCCATTTAATGCATCTTTTCTAGGATAATCATCACACAAATCATTACTTAATCAAAATTCAGGTGTTTCAGGTTGAATGGCCTAGATTTAAAGATATAGGAATCATTCACCATATTGGGTGAATGAGTCCCACCTAGATTTTTGGGTCCTGAACCTAGTTTCACATATTTCTAAGAATTTTTAATTTTGGTCCCTTACATTATGCCTATGGGACTCATTCACCACCTTGGGCGAATGAATCCTGTGTGGCCCAAAATAAAAATTAATTCAAATTCTTGGCAAGATTTTATCCTCCTAGATATGATTTTGTCTTGTAGTGTTGTAATTTTAGGAATGCTTGCATAATTAAGTATAAATACAAGTTTATTTCACTCATTTTCATCCTGAGACCCCGAGCATTCAAAGTATTCATCCTTATATCAAAGTGGAGTTCACATGTTTTTACAAGATCATTTAGGAGCATTCAAGGGAAGATTATCAAGCATTTTAGAGCAGAATTCAAGGAATTCATGCATCATGTTTTTTTTGGAGCTAACAATTATGATGTAGGGTTTTAATGATTCAAGCAAGCATTTCATTCAGGATCTATCCTATCCAAGAAAGAGTCAAAATATACATCCATTGGTGTCATCTCACACATGTTTGCAACACTTCATTGATAGGTTTTGGTGAGTTGCAACATCTTATTTTGTTCACTCATCATCCTTCATTGCTATTTCAATATATTTCAAGGTTTGATTACCAAAACAGGGTTTGAGCAAGGAAAACCCCTATCCACTAACAAAACACTATTTTTCCCTCTTTGTGTGTGATTTATAGGTTTAAATTGAAGAAAAATTGAAGAGAAATATTGGAGAAAAGTTGTTAAAGTGCATAAAGTTGTCAAAGTTGTTAGCAAGCCTTGGAGAACATTGCAGAACACCTACATGTTGCAAATCAGGGTTTTGGATCCGAAAATAAATTAGGAAGGATAGAGTAGACAAAGAAGAAAAAGATTATACTTTAAAGCTTCAAAAAACCCTAACCAGACTGATTCGCCACTTTTGGTGAATGAGTCCCAATTTAAGTCAAAATTCATTTTTTTGTAGATTCGGATACCCATATGGCAGATTCTTGTTCCCGCATAGAAGCCAAATTATGGATTGATTCGCCCAAATTTTTGAATGAGTCCCACTCAATATTAAAGGAATAATTTCCAATGTTTTAAACCTCCTTCCAATCCTTTCCAAATTCCTAGGTGCACATATTCGTTTCTATAGTTTTTTGTGTTGTTTCATCTACATTTCTAGGTCATTTTGTAGTTCATTATATTGAATTAGGTTTTAGTACATTGCATCTTGAATTTCATTAGTATTTACAAGTTCTTATTTGGTGGTGAACCCCTTATTAGTTTTCATTCAGCCCCTAGGATAGCCCTCTTGCAAGATCTCTTCCTCCTTTGCATTGAGATCTCAAGGGTTATCCTTCAATGGAATTGGAGAAGTGGGTGTGCTCTATGTCCTAAAACCATATGATAGAACCATACCACTTTTTCATAACTTCAATCAATAATTTGATTGGAATAGTAGACACTAAAGCTCCTAAGTCTACACTGCAAGCAACATTAAAGGGAGAAGTTAGACATTCTAACCTAAAAGGATAGATCTTGGTAGCCCAATAGTGGAAATACGATATTTTGAATTTATTAAATGAAGTCCTTAACAAATTAATAAATTATTATCACTCTTTTAGTGATGAGGATAACACAACTTAAAAGACTGAGCTAAGCATTGATGAGGAATTATAAGTTTGGGAGGATTACATCCCGATTTTGTAAAAAAAAAAACATCAACTAAGGATCTTTTGAAAGCTGCCATAAGTGAAGAAGAGGATCAAGATAAAATATCAGAGTGGTTAAGAGTAGTAGAATTTAGAGTGAAGGTTTTGAATAAGTGAAAGTATAACTTGAGAAAAGATAGAACCTGGCAGAGCAAACAATGATCAAAATCTACTTGTCTATAGAAAATTTAGACTACACATTTTGGGAAACACTTGTCTTGG
Organism: Sequoiadendron giganteum; assembly: GCA_007115665.2. Classification (NCBI taxonomy): domain Eukaryota; kingdom Viridiplantae; phylum Streptophyta; class Pinopsida; order Cupressales; family Cupressaceae; genus Sequoiadendron; species Sequoiadendron giganteum. The sequence continues at coordinate 643,631,193 of CM021104.1, read as the reverse complement.
TTAAAGATCTGAATAGGATGGTAGAAGAATTAAAGAATCAAATGCAAGGATAGGTCACCCAGGCTATGATAGATAAAATTATGAATAAAAGGGAAAAATCTAATCCCTTTAGGAAGAGTTGTTTTCCTTCAACAACAACCAACAAAAAATGGAGAAATATGCTTTTGACCAAAAAATAAAGATGCAATATCACTGAGGACCATCAATTTAAAAGATGAATGAAGTGATATTAGCATTCACTAAAAACTTCTCGAAATAACTAGAGATAGGATTTTGTTGTTACTGTGTTTTTCTTTAAAATTAACTACTATAATAATTCCCCATGCCTACTTGGTGAAGTAAGAATTGGCATTTAAAATTCAGTTAGTTGTTAGTTAGCTTCTTATTTCCTTAAGTTTAGTTTAGTCATAGTAAAATTGAAAATAGGGCACCCAGTTGAAATCGAGTCATATTTTAAGTTTTCTTTTAGTTGGATCTAGAGCGCTGAAGTTGGTTCTAGTTTTCTATTTTATTTAGATCCACAATTATAGGAACTCAATTTTCTATAGAATTCTAGTTTTGGATAATTTCAAAGGATCTAATTTTGATGTATTGTTTCACAATAAACTTATACATTCTCAATGTGGGTTTTCCTATTGCCTTTGTGAAGATCCGATTTTTGATAAAGAAAAGGATTATGCTTATTTTTATGTGTCTCAATCTAGTTTATTGGTAATGGTATGACTATAAATTATGTTATCTAAATTGAATAAACTAGTGAAATATTCAATATTATTCTCTAATTAAGTAAGATCTTGTCTCATATCTATGCATGTTTGATGGTGTTCTGATTTCCTAAAATTTAAAAATCTTATGTTTTGGTTACATTTACTTTGAAGATTGCATCATTGCTAACAGAAAATGTGTGAATGGCTATTTCTGTTGGTTATGGTTAGGGATATTTCATTTAAACATTCATAATTGATTAATGAAATAGGTTTTATCATTGTCTATTTAAATTAGAGTTTATTTCACTCTTTCTTGCTAGAATAGAGCATTAACTAATATAAATCTACTCTAGATCTAAACATACAATTTTCTTAATGAACTATTAAATCTATTATTTCCAATTGCATGTAATTTCCATAAATCTAATAACTTGAATCCCTTGTTGAACACATTAACAATGATCATTTTGTTGTCTCAGACAATCAAGACTCAGCTATAAATGAACATTGGACTATTTTTTCTACATTTAAAGAGGAGAAATAACAAGGTTATTTCCTAGAAAGTTGGATGTGATAACACCACCCTCAACATAATTGGCACTAGAACAAGGGCTTGAACAAGAGCAAAGATAGAAAAAATAATCTCCTTTTCCTTAGAAAAATACCACAGAGTTCTTATATCTAACTAAATTATTTTAATATAAGAAGGTAAGAAATGATAAGGGTAAAACCAAGGGTGATGTTGATTATTTTGTAGAACCAAACTTGATCTTACCACTTACCTATGAATTTTTCAGAATCCAATGATTAGTAATGGTAAGGATTGGCCAACAAACAAGGATTATGAGGCCCTTACTTCTACACTTCGGGCTCCTTGAAACCTAGGAGGGTAATCCTATAAATGTTCATATAATAATATTATTGTGTCATTTGTACTAATAGCAATGCAATATACATAGATAATTCTCATAAAGAGGCCCATCTAGTCAAATATATCCAAGAAGTTGGCTCCTTCTTAATAATAGTTGACTTTTAGAGCATGAGAATAGTAAACCTTTTTATCTTTGTAACTCGTTTTATAGAATTTGATTTAATGAATGGATAGTGGTTGAGTTAATCAACACAATGAAAAATAACTACCTCACCTAGACTAGTGCCTCATCCTTCGAACGAAGTCGGTACCAATACCCACATAATTTGACACCAATTTTTACATATGAAATTATATGAAGCTCTGAAATGTTGCATTACAATATTTCAGCATTATATTTTAAACCTTTGCTTATTACTAAAATTCGAGTACTTAGTTTAATATAAATTCATAGCCATATTCAATAATTTTACATTAATACTTTGAATTAACAAGCAAGAATCAAACCACACATCCACCATAAATTGATAGAGATGGATAAAATAACATTGATTATATTATTCTTAATCTATAAAATTAGTACATAGGCAAAAAAATGGTATCGAATTTGAACTATTTCTGTTCTATATTGTCGGTATTACTATCAAGATTACATATGCATATCGACAGACTTGAACCTAAGATTTATCACTAAGCTATTCAGTATCCTATATAATTCCATGTGTGACTAAACCCAGAACAACCCACTATCCCCCCTTTGTAACTGGCCCTGAAATCCCATTTATAGAGGCATGGGAGTGACAAGCATTAGGCCAAAATTACAATTACAGGTTCATTTGTGTGTGACATTAAATTTCACTTGAATTTGAGAGATTCCTCATATAGTTACATTTAATCATTGTAGAATGAGGGAAAGAAAAAGAAAAAACTCCATGCACTCGATTGAAGCAGACCAACTAGCCTTCCAAAAGGCATCGTTTGTTGTTGCAATAGCTCCAAAGTCCTTTTTCCATGTTGATCAAAGAATATTCTCCATCAGCACCTAAGGAAAAAACTCACTTAATACCCAGAAAAGGCATACATTCCATCGAATTAGCGGAGTCCAACACCTCTCCATCACACTAGCCAAAAGAGCTTCCATGTCAACATTAAAAAAAAACCATACGCTTGTTAAAGAGGACGATCCTGATAGAGTGGCAATGGTGTCATCAAAAATAAAAAAACAAGGTTGAGATGCTACTATGATTCGTCAATATTAGAGTATGCTCGCCCACTCCATGTTTGTGCTAAAACTAGAGAAGCAAATACTTCTTCCTCATCAGAATCCTCATGCAGCTCCAGAGTGAGCAGGTATTGACCATACTCTAGTTCAGAATCTCCTTCATCACCCGAAGGGTTGTCTGAAACTTCAATGGGAGAGTTGTTTCATCCCATTTAAGCCTTGTGAAGCTTATTCTTCTTCTTTACTTCCTTCATAGGCTTGATTAATTCCTTCCTTCTAACTTTGACCAATTCTTATGAAGCAACCCTGATCCTCATGTGATAGGTACTCCTGACACCTCCCTTCTTAGTTTTACCGTGGGAACTCCTCCTACCCTTTGGTGTTGCAGGAGCTCCAGGCACCCCAATTTCAGTTTCAAGAACATCATCCTGAGATTCTTGTAGACTAAGTCTCCTAGACCTTCTAACTAGCTTAACAGACTCACTTGGCTCACCCATCTCACATATTGTAGGAAATTTTTTTACTAGTTTTTTCTTAAAAGGACTTTCATAGAATAAAACACTCAAACCCTCACGATTCTTATCAACTCAAAAAAATATTGTAGACTTATAAAACCCTCACCACCCCAACATTTTATAAACTAACTTAGACATAATTAGAATAAAGAAGGCATTAACACCTACTTATCCAAGAGAAGCCATCACAATATCTCTACAACTTCCTCACCACAACTCTTCACACCATCCTTTTTACATAGTTAAGATCAATTCTTAGCTTCTAATTTTAATTATGAAGAGAATATATGGGCATCAATCCTCATTATATTGAGAAATTTGAGCATGCCAACCATTAATACTTGAGGAAAACTTATGTGAGGGAGCTTACTATCCATAGATAGATTTTGAATCTTAGTCGTTGATCAGATGTTGGGATAAATCAGCTTGATAATTAGAATTGAGGTAATTAATTATGAGGAAGCTTAAATACATGCATTTTCTACCTTTCTCTAATTAGAAAATCCCAAGTGGATAGGCATCCACTCTATCAGCACACTTAACTACCTATTTAGTAATTAAGAAAGCTTGTCATGTCATGCTTTCCTGCTAGCCCATTGTAAATAACCCATTTGTTCCTTTTGATCAACAAGATGATACAGAACGACCATGATTTCATCTCAAACCATCAGCCAATGCCTTGCCTTGATTCAATATTACCTTCCCACCTGTAGAAAACCCTAATAGAAATGATAACAATAATTTGAAAGAAATCCCCAAATATGGAACACGTTCCAAAAGAAAATAGCTCAAATATGGCACTATTTTAGCTCTCATGCTTCCTCGGCCAATTTTATCAACACTCCATATTTTCCTCTATCCCTTTGGCTCTTCAGATGACTCCATGTGTCACCTTCCCCTCGCCCCCATGAGACTTATCTTTCGTGTAACTCCATGTAGTGTGGACACAGGGAAGGGTTGAGATTAAATCACATGCCTTCAAAATATCCATGTCTTAATATAAGACTAATTGCCTCTGACCATAACTTTCTGACATAACCAATGACCTAGATTAAAATATCTCAAAAGTTACTCAAACATGTACCTCATATTTGCTTTTAGTAGCACACACTTTACCATCTATGCTCCATGTTGAAATATTTGATTAATATTTTCCTTTATTCTAAGTCTTCCACACCCTCTAGGCTATTCCACATGGCAACCACCCACTAGCCCATGTGATTTTTTTAATATAAAATAAAATCGGATGAGGTGGCAGGGAGTAGCTAATATGAAGCCATGCCACCCAACGACCACCATTGATTTAATTTCAACACTAATCATAGATAATTTAAAGGAACATAGGTCCACCAGTGTAGAAGACATGTGTCTTGCACCTGTTAGCCCGTTGGAATAAAATAATGAAGAATGAAATGTAGTGGGGGTGCGGGGAGTGATTTTGATTTTCTCATGATAATCAAATGGTCATCACATAACCTAATATTTGCACATGCCAAAAAAGTTAGTTTTAAAAGATGGAATCAAATAGGCACATGACGGATAAGGACATGAATGCATCAATTAAGACCCTAGGACCACTTGGAAAAATTAATTCAAACTTAGGAACAAAATAAAACCTAGACATATTTCAACCCATATAAATAAAATAATATTTTTAATACAACCACAGGTAATGACCGAGAACATTAGGATCAAGGGGCCAGTAAAATAATGAGCTCAATAACATAAGTCACAACTTAGACAATTGGGAACCTGCTTTAGAAGGTCAATAATGAAATATAATGGTTGCCACAGGTTTCAGACTTAAAGGTTAATTTGGAAGGGTTTTGACAACACCAACCCTAAACATTGATGAGAAACATAACCCTAAGCCTCAATACAAGGGATTGAATTTTCTTTGCAAGATTTAAAAGTGAACCAAAGGAAATTTTTTAAAGGTTCCTTTAGGTGAAACATCAAAACATGTAGAATCACCATTAAACCTAGATCTATAATCCTTTCCTCTAAGTCTAGTTTCATCATTGGACGTAACTGTTGTTATACCTCTACCAGTAACAATAACATTTTTTTTATAGAAGATGAAAGTTCCCCATTATTTATGGGAGGACCTCTTCATGAATTACCCAAAAGCCCAGAGAAATTTTACCCCAAATATGTATATGGTGAATCTGGAATAGCAAGAGACCATATAAAGACATTCAAAAAACTACAATAGAGCTTAAATTGGTCACCAAGACGTAGTTTGGATTCCATTGTTGGCAAAACAAGGATAGACAACTGAGAGGGCGGTGAATCAGTTGTTACCAAAATCAATCTTATACAATATTAATCAACCTTAAATCTCAGCCTGATAAATAACAGTGCATGCATAAATCAACAACACATCAGAGACACATGAACACCAAGATTTTATATGTGGAAACCCTATTAGGGGAAAAACCACAGTGGATGTTAGTCCACAAGATTATACCCTATTAGAAGTATAATGAAGAATAAAAGAGGAATTCACTAGCATTCAGGCACATTGCTCAAAGGGAAGGCTCATTGCCTTACATACAATAATCAGATTAAATCCATCTGATGAAGTTGAACTGAGAAAATAGCTTCTACAAAAGCCTGATTACAGTTCCAGTTAGGCACACAAAAATGTCTACACACTCTTCCACACTCTGCTCAAACTTCTTCACACTCTGTTCTTCTCTTGAATGATTTGAAATTTATTTGCACATGTACACCTCTTGCACACACTGAGAATTCCCTCTAAATGAGGAAAACAAACACTTATATATATCTGCTACACGGATTTACATCCACTATTTAGTTGGCCTCAAATAAATAATAAATTACAACTCTCGGCCTCAATACATGAATAAATTTCAATGCACATAAACACAAGTATGTCAGAACATAGTGAGGACCCAAAAAAACACCTTCAAACATGCGAAACAATAAAATATTAATCTTCATGGATCCGCAACACGCTAACACCATCATGTTGGCCAAGAACATGAAAACTCAAGCACACATTGGAAAAATCTCTGATCACGAACACTCCGATCAATTCGGACGTACAACAAGGATAGAGTATGATATATAATCATCTATGTACATCATAGGTACATGCGCAACACATGAAATTACTAGAATTTCATCCGCTTCATTCAAGAACACCATCTATAGAAACTGAATAATTGTAGGAACACATACCTTCATAACTTCCACATATCTTGATGTGAACCTCTAAAAACTTTGAACAACATACTAGAAAGCTTCAAAAACAAACCCTTTGAAGTGCACCTTCAGATCTTCAATGTACATAACTTTCCAACATTTTGACATTTTCTGCTTCACTGGCTGCCAACAATATTATTTTTACAATTTTCTCAATATCCTCAACATATACAACCTTAAGCATCATCAATGCTAATAGTGTTGACATCAATGACAACCACATATAAACAATGCAACCACAACATCCAACAACCATTCCCATACTCCCTAGAATATTTTTCTTATAAATAGTATCTTAACTTACATATAGGAGGAATTATCACATGACAAGATATGGAAAGTAAATTCATCAATCAATTAAAGATCTACATAGTTCCTACTATAGTATAGCACCAATTTGTGTCTCGCAGAAAAGAACCAAATGAACCCATTAGTATTTACAACACAAGCTTCCACAATACATATAAAAGGTTGGTTTATCCATACCTTATGCTTGAGTTAGCTATAGTTCAAACATAATTAAAATCCTTAAATCCTTTAACTAGTTTATTTATGACAAGATTACTCCAAGCTAGTTGAGATACTTTGGATAAAATATACAACTAATCAATCATCATTTTCCAAAAATGGATCCCCAAGAAGGGAATTCTTCTGGAGCATTACTGTCATTGGGTCCATCAACCATAACAAATCATTATCCCTAAAGTAAATAGTGCCCTAAGCAATCATACACCCATAATTAATGCTATCCCAAGAATTAAAAAATCATCACAAAATGTGTTGCCTTAGCATCAAGCCCATGTAACACCCATGCTTGCATATCCAGGTTATGGGAAAGAAGTGAACATTACTCATTCTTATGGGATGCGACAGTTAGGAATACCATTCTTTGAACAACCAATAACACTTCTATACTCAATACAAAGTGCTCAACTAGCCTTTGAGTTTGAGACCATAAGGAATATGCTATATGAGGTTAAAAATGAGCTCACCCACTTAAGAGTTAACCATCCTCATATAGGAAAAATCCAAATCTAGGGAAATTGTTAAAATACTAACTATAGCCAAGATAAAAATTAAAATAACCAAGGGTTCTATGGTAGAAACTTCAACTTACAAAGACCAAAAAAATCTTGGAATAGTAAGCCAAAAAATGGAGGAGTCCCAAACCCCATAGAAAGTAAAAATATGGTAAAATTAGATGTGAATGGCTATGGGTTCCCTAAAAAAATTGATCATAGCGAGGCTAATTGTCTCAAAATATAGATGGCATCTATAATCATGCAAGGGAATACACAAAATTCTCCTAAAAATATGAATGCAATGATGGTAGATTCTTTCGCATTGTTGAGTGAAGCCAAATCAAGTCATTGCTTTAAGGAAGAGGAATTTACTTTTCCTTTTGAATTCCAAAAAATACAAATATCTTTACTTTTCAATAGAACATAAAAAATTACAACTTGAGGATCAAAACAAAGCCTTTAATTGATTGAATTCCACCTAGGTCAGACCCTACCCCTCTAAAGCCGCATGCTTAGAATAATCCTCCAGCTCCAAAAGGACCTTTCGAAGTTAGTTTGAGACCAATAAATTTTTAGATTCATAAAGGCCCCAACCCAAATGAGGAGATACACAATGTAACTATAGAAGATTTAAAGAAAAAAAAAAGCTAATATTTCTATTTATGACATGTTACAAAATTGTCCTAGCCAAAAGGGTGCACTATTGAAATCCTTGGGTAGTCCTAGAACTACACCTACTGGCACTCCTCAAATTGAAAAATGACAAGCTTTGAGTTCTTCAGATGCAATGACCATAATATTTAAAGGTAAAACTAGAGTTCCCCCATTCTTATTGACTGTACGAACAATATTCTAGAGCCTCATGCAATGTGATACCATTTTCCATATGCCAAAAGTTGGGAATGAACCCTAAGATAAACAATAGATTTTTAGTTTAGTTAGACAAGACAGAGATCAAAGTCATAGGAGAAGTAGAAAATGTTTATGTATAGCTAGCCCTAGACCCTAATATCCAAATATGCATTGATATACATGTGATAGACATTCTCGAGATGTATGGAATGTTAATTAGTAGGGAATGGAATAAGTACTTAAGAAAATAGTTGTCCACTAATTTCACCCAAATTTAGTTACCATGGAGAGGATTGAACAATCAAATCAATTTTTTTGTTGAACCCAAATGAAAACACATGATTACTGAGTATAATGCCCATAACAAAGTAGTGTTTTTAGAACTAGAATTAGGAGTATAAAAAATGAATAATATAATGATTTTGTACGTAGTAGTTGATGAACCAATAGATGGAGATAGTCCCATCAAAGGATTGCAAGAATTTGAACCTTTTGACCTTAACTTCCAAGAGTTTCTAAGAAAAATGTATCTCAATGTGACTTACCTTGGGAAGTATGTAGATGCCTCTATGCTTTTTCTGCAAGGATGGTGCTAGATTCATAACAAAGACCATTCTAAATTTGAATTCCTTGCTTGTTAAGAAGCATTGGCAAGAGTAATGATGATACACTATTAAAAATTGGAAGATAGTGATTTAAATGGAGCCATGATATCAAATGAAGAATCTAAGATCCACAATCATTAGGTCTCAGAACATGAGTAGAGCACTGATGAAGATATCTCCAAGTTCCCTTCAGATGAACTTATAAAAGAGGGAAGTCTTCTATCTACTAAGGAAATCTCAATTAAATTTGAAGATGAAGCTATGACAAATATTGGCACTTTCGATCAATAGGGAACTCCTATGAAGAAGGAAGAGTCACAAGCACTAGTCCTTGAAAAGAAAACAATATGGAAAGTTAGATTTGATGGATCTAAATACAAGAAAGGAAATGGTGTTAGGATTGAGCTTATCAACTGATAAGGAAAGTTATTTTTGGGTACTTTTGGCCTACAGTTTACTTGTACAAATAATGCTACAAAATATGAAACACTGATAAGAGGATTATTGCTAGCTCATAAAAAGAATGTTAAACAATTTTTCATAAAAGGAGACTCCCAATTGGTTGTAAGGAAAGTCATAAGTCAGTACTCTTGCCATGAAAAATGTTATCTACTTATAGGACTAGATTATGGGATTTAATTGAATATTTTGAAGAATTTAATATAAAATCTATTTTCGAAAGAAAAAAAATTATGTTATAGACACTCTTGTTGTCTCAGAAAACTCTCTGCAACCTATGATCGAGTCTTGTTTGAAGATATTTTTAATAGAGATGGTTCCTACAATATCTATTTCAAACAATATCATGAATTTTCAAGTGTTCGAGGATGATCAACATATCTTTGAATTCATCACTAATTCTAGAATATTTACTGCCCAAATCATCAATAAATGTGACATAGATCCATTTGAGATGGTTGAGGATGACATTATTAATTTAAATACCAACAATATTCCGAAGGGAATGGTCACTTTGGAAAAAATATTTGACCAAGATAATATCACCAGGTCTTAGAAATTCACATCGAATATAGGCGAAGGAAAATGTGACCCTCATAATCTAGGAGATGAATTAGATAAGAGAGAGGCTTTCATTGGCCAAGTTTGCACCATCAAGGAAAGAAATTATATAGTAAGATATTTAAAAGATTATAAAGAGGTAATTTCCTAGACTTACGAAGAGTTGAATACTTATGATACCTAAGTGATTATCCATACTATTCCTTTGAAGAAGGAGACTAAGCCTTTGAGGTAGAGGCAACGTCTTGTCAATGCCCTACTTGAGTGATTGATCTAAAAAGAAGTTCAAAAACTATTGAGCTCTAGAATTATTTACCTAGTTAGACATTAAACTTAGGTGGAAAACATGGTACCTATGAGAAAGAATAATGGAGAAATTCAATTGTATGTTGATTTTAGAAATATGAACCGAGAAATTGAAAAGGATAAATATATATTACTCTCACTAGAAGAATTTTTGCAAATAGTAAATGGATCTCAGATGATGTCATTCCTAGATGGATATTCTATTTACAATCAAGTAATTTTCCGATAGGAAGATAGATTAAAGATAACCTTCACAACTAAGTGGGGAACCTTTATATATCAGAGAATTCCTTTTGGAATCATTAATGTTGGAGCCACTTTATATAGAGCAATGGACATAGCTTTGAAATGGCTGATTAGGAAGTGCATCATCATACATATGGATGAACTCATTGTGTTCTCCAATAATAGAGTAGACCACATAAGTGACCTACATAAGATCCTCCAACAATGCAAGGAATCAAGTATTTCATTAAATCCCAAGAAATGCATTTCTGGAGTTACTGAAGGTAATTTCCTAGGTCCTATAATTTATAAGAAAGGTATATCCATAGACCTTGATAGTATTGAGTCCATTTTAAAGTTTCCATTGCCAAACAGTAAAAGGAACTAAAATATTTCTTTGAAAATATCACCTTCGTGAGGAGATTCATTAGTGGAAATACAAAGATTGTGTGTTCTTTAAATGATATGTTGAAGAAGGATGAAAAGATCAAGTGGACTGTAGAATCAAAGAATGCTTCTCAAGAAATTAAAGAAGTCATAACCAGTGAACCAGTTTTGGCAAGTCCAAACTACACTAATCCCTTCAATATCTATTCTTTCACTTCAAAACATTCTTGTGCTAGTTGTATAATTCAGAAGGGAGAAGATGGTGATGAAAGGATGATAGCTTTCATGAGTTCTCCATTCAAGAATGTAGAAGTTAGATATCCTAACTTAGGTAAATAGTCATTTACTCTAGTAAAAGGTGAAAAAATTCAAACACTAAATATTGAAGAGCAAAGTGATAGCCATATTTATCGATGTTGCAGTTAAATCTATGTTGATGAAAAATGAGCTTGGAGAATGATGAGGAAAATGGATGGAAATCCTATAAGATTTTGACATATAGATTTAACCCATGAAGTTGGTAAGAGGCCAAGGATTATCAAACAAACTGGTTGGAGTATATAAAAAAATGGTGTGTTAGTAGTAGACACAAAAGGATATCACCTCAGACCTAAGGTATAAAGACATCATCTAGTACCTATTGTAAAATAATTTCCCATACGATATGAATACAACTCAAAGACGAGCGTTAAGGATCAAAATCCAAGCATATATGTCGAAATCTAGGATTTTGTACCAAAGAAACTATGAAGGTGTTCATTTAAGATGGATGGACAAAGAAGTTGCTGCTTCATCTCTAATAGATTTTTATGATAAATTTGGTGCTTGCCATGGTTTGGTTGAAGCAACTTCTCACCAAATATTGTGGGTAGGGTATTATTGGCCCGCTCTATTCAAGGAAAAAATTTCAGCACGTTAAGACTTACTATGTATGTCATATAGGAGCTACCAAAGAAAGGAATGCACCTATGCCATTGCAACTTGTATATGAGATACATCCTTTTTTCCCAATGGGGCTTGGATTTTATAGGAATGATATACCCCCACTCATCTATAGGACACTAGTTTGTTTTGGTAGCTACATATTACTACACATTTTGGTTTGAAGCAATCACTTGTATACAAAGTATAATGGACATGGTAATTAAATTTTTAAAGGATCACATAATGACCAAGTTTGGAATCTCGTTTTCTTAGGTATGTGATAATGGTCCCTCTTTTTAAGCCATTCAATTATTGCAATGGGAATTTTAGCATAAAGTAATTTTGAATTATTCATAAAATTATTACCCCTAGGGTAATGGAGTGATAGAGTATACTAAAGAAAACTTGATAGGTTTCATTAAGAAGTTGTTCGATAAAAATCCAAAAGATTAACACTCTCACATCAAGTTTGCATTATGGGATGATAGAAATAGAACCAAAAATTCCTTAGGGACATCCCCTTACTAGTTGAATTAATGTTTGGAACTCGTACTTCCCATGAATCTCATAATTCCTACCTTAAAATCATGGAGAGTTATTTGGACATGGATGATAAAGTTCAATATGGCTAATGAACCTACTAAATCTAGACGAAAATTGAAATACTTATCTTGAGAATTTTTTGAAACATCAAGCTCTATTCAAATGTTGGTTTGACAAGAGAGCTAGAATTAAGTCTTTTAGGATCTCATATATTGTCCTAGTTTGGGATAATTCTAAAGAAAAAAAAAAAAACCATTTGAAGCTCAATCAACTTTGGACAAGTCCTTATCAAATATCTAAGATTTTAGAAGAAAATAATTTTAGGGTCAGTACTATCACCAGAGAACCAAAACCATTGCTCATCAATGGGTAGTTTCTCAAAAATTATTTTGGATCTGGAGAAGGAGGTGTACTTCCTCTTGTAAATTATTAGAGTAGGTTTATCATTTCTCATTCCATTTTTTTTGTTGTTTTTTGTTGTGTCATCCCCTATTCTTGTTTCCATTTCTTTCTTTCTTATTCTTCCCTTTATTTTTTGTGGGTTTCGTGAACATTGTCGGTCCAAATATCATCCACGAATAGGATTCTTGTGGTATTTCTATTTTCAAAAAATTTCCTTGTTTAAATTCAAGGTCTACTAATCCTTTATTAAGACTGGAAGTCTTAGCTGATTGAGTGTATAAAACCAATAAACCTCTGAATTTAGTTACATGAATCTTACTATCTACAAACTAAATAAATCAAGATTTGGATCTGGTACTAATGTTAATGACCTTTGAACTCAAGGAAATATAAATATTTTATCTTTGTCAGTGATCACCGTGATTCCCAACCCAACACCGGGTGATAGCCTAGAGAAAATATTAAAAAATAAGAAGAAACATAAATATTGCAAGTAAACTATGAATTGGGTGATTCAAATAACCTCTATTGGGGCTATGGACTCTTGGTTGGAACTAGAGCTATTCCCAAACCACACCAACTAAGTTATAAACATAAAAAGGGAAAATAAAAAAAATATATGAATAAAAATAGTTGGCAGAAAGCTAAGATCAAACAAGTTATCTTGATTCACATTTCATTCCATTTAATTTGTATCATGTCTTGAAGGAATAAATCATGTGCACACACTATGAGATTCGATTATCCTATTATGATGGGTGAATTGATCAAAATACTTAGATTGACATAGAATATACTTAATTCTATGTTCTTTTCCCTTTGAGTTTGAGCCTGTCTAAATTTTTTGAAGAGGAAATACTTTTCAAGAATTTTCTTCTTTGGTTGCTATTTTTTGTGCCTCACACTCATGCCCCATTTTTTTTCTAACAAAATTAAGGCCCCCTCTTCTTCTTTTTGTGTGTTGTTATTTTTATTTAATTTTGGTTTCCTCTCTTTCTTTTCACTTTCCCTTTCCCTCTTTTCTTTCTCCTTCTTTCCTTTCCTCCTTTTCTTTTATTTATTTCGAGTATCTTGTCAAGATTTGAGAAATCAAGTTGTTCCATATTGGTATACCATGCACGTCGGGCTTGATCCTCGACTCCCACCTTGGTGCTCAATGTTTTGTAGTTTCTCATAACTTTGGACTTTGGGTGTTGTGTATTTGATATATAGAATTCCTAACCCCCAAATACTCAAAGGTGATGGCATCTTGTCACCTTGAGCCCCATTCCATTCAAATCATTCATTCAAATTAATTGCATTGATAAAGTTTTCAATGTGGCATTTAATTGGAAATTAATGAGCCACAACAAAAGGGTTTATCAAGTTTTTTTGGCTCATTTATTATTTTCCATTTGATATTTTTGTTTGAGGAGCTTTGCAACTATTTATCCTTTTGTTGGTTCATGGGTTCATGTTTGATCATGCTTGTGTGTTGTTCTCATGCTCTTTGCTAGTGTGTTTATTTGTGTAGGTTCACACTTGTGTTCGTGAGTGGTTCATTTGCATTTTTGTGAATTTTCTTTGCCCCTCAAACCACATGTTTTCTCTAGGTTAGATTGAAACTACCATCAAGTTTAAACCCATTTATTCATTCTTCCTGGTTGTTGGCGTTTTGGGTTTTCTGTCTCATTTTTTTCATTTTTGGTTTGATCTGGAATTTTTTTCCTTTCCTTCACTTTTTCCTTTTCTCCTTTGTTTTTTGTTTTTTGTTTTATTTTTTCCTTTCATTTTTCTCTTCATTTGTTGCTAGATTGGTTTTTCTCCCCAATGCAGTAATCAAGGGCATTTATGACATCATCCAATCATGCATTAGGCTTTAACCTTGCTAGGGATTTATCGCCTTAGTGTTTTTTCAAAATTTTGGGCATCGCGTTTTGGAGTGTCAACTTACTACCTAGACTATGGTGTATAAAGAGTTATGAGAAAAAATTGACATCCAACCATCAATCATCCTCAAAATTACAAGTCTTGTTGAAAAAGTGTTTGGTTTTCAGGTTTTAGTTATATACCTTATGAATAAACTAATAAATAATAGACCAAAACTCTGACTTCTAAGAATTGATGCCAGAACTTAGTGGAAATTCATTACTTTGAGAACCCTTTTTTAGGTATTGTCGATTGAGCATACTAATTTCATAACTTCTTATTGAGGTAGAAGGTATGTGGAAAGCTAAATCCTTGATCCCCAATCCCTAAAACCATTAAAGAAAGTTTTCATTTGTTTAAAATGAAAAAATTTAGGTGCATGCCTTTTGAGAATTCTTACAAAAGTTGAATAAAATTGAAGAAAAAGGATGTTTGGACATCGGGCCTTGGGGGTTTCCTTTACCAAATTCCAAACTCATAAAAAAAAATCTTAGAATGTTTCCTCAACCCCTAAATCCCAATAGCCTTAAAATCTTTGTAGGTATCAATGATCTGAATTAATTCTTAAAACTCTTGAATTATTGCAAGGAAGAGCTAGAGGATGAACTTGACTACTAACTCTCAAAATAAGTTTTGAATGTCGCAAGTAAAAAATGTTTCTTAACGGGTTATCTTCTTAGAAATAAGAGGTATGTGGTACATCAAACACTTAATCTCCAAAGGATTGAAGACACGAATCAAACTTCTCCATTAAGGATATTTTAGCCATTTTATAGGAGGTAAGGGGTAGGTTTGAGGCTGGATCCCTAAAAGATTCTTTTTTCTTTCATCCTTTTTTTGAACAAGTTATTACTTTTCATTACAGGATGTATCTTGACTAATATAAATTTCTTTTGAAGGTAAGATTTCTTCTAAGGTAAATAAATTTTAACACTTGATGATTTCTATGTGTGAGAGATATTTTTACAAAGATGGTTATCGTTGCACCAAAAGATCAACCTGTTAATGCCCAATACAACCGCTAGATTTATTCAAGATCCAAGATCCACAGGAGAGGGTTAAACCATGTCATGAAGCCTGAGAACCGTGTTGGCCCACATCGACGAGACCAAGGGCGACACCTTGCAACAATCCCCCCAGTGCAAGCGAGGGGTTCAAAATTGTGACCTCGGCTCTGATACCAATTGTTGCAAAGATTGTTGTCATTGCAGCAAAAGATCAACCTGTTAATACTTCCAATTGAGTAGATTATTTAGATATCCCCATGCTAAGGATTTCTATCCATATGAGGTCAAATTTATCATAACCATCAATGAGGCTATGATGGACAAGATTGATTGGGTTAATCTTATTAATGATATAATTCATGAATAAATGAATATTGCTCTTTAAACTTCAAATTTTTACATGACTTCCTACTTGGTTTATTCATTTTCTTCCCAAGCCTATTTCCAAGGACTAGATAGAATGACCATATATTAACATTATCCTCAATTGAAGTTGGAGGATAATTATACTCATTTCTATGTTTTCAATGACAACTTCATCTATGCTATAATTAGAGGGTTGGAAGGGAATTTCTCTAGGATAATCTCAAATAAATCCATGGAAGCACTCAAAAATAGTGAAACTAGTATATCTAGTCTAAGACTATCACATACATCTGAGTGGCTAGTTTCCATAAATCCCCATATAAGCTACTGCGGTACCCATCAAATAAAATGATCATATTGGAAATTTACATACAATTAAATGAAATCCATGAACTAATTATGGGGAAACATAAGTCAAGATACAAATTCCTCATCAAGATTTGATTATATTCTTGTGACAACAAGTAGAATGCAAGGGTGTAGATGTAGAGCTTTCAAGCTATCCCCTGCAGATTTAAATGATGCTTGGAACCAATTTGACCTGATTGGCAAGATCGGGAGTGATAAGCTCTTTCTTTATTCACAATCCTATGATAGAAGATCATAGGGAAAATTGTGAGGAGGAATTTGAAGTAAGAATGAAAGATTATTATCGATTGGCAATAAATATGAACAAGTCGTACATAGAAGCCCAATGTGTCTAAGGATATGAAGGAATATGAGAAAGTTATTGATTCCAATTCCCACAAGTAGCATGTCTACAATCAGCCAATCTTCAATGAAAGTTTTTTAGTGGATTAAAATGATGATATCCAAACAAGGGAAGTAGGTGTCATAGCTCGTTCTCTCAAATGGCTTAGACATACTTTCCTTTATGATGAAGCTATTAGAGATTACAAAAGTAGCTGAGAAATCCGAACCAGGAGAAGGATGTTTCACTACTATGGCCCAAGCCAAAGAGACCACAAGGATTCCACCTCCTAAGGTAGCGGGAAAAAAATAAAATAGAGGGTAAGTGCACCAAGATGGTTCCCAAAAGGGGGACTTAAGTGGACAACTTTTTTCTAAAATGAGGAAATATCAACCTTGGATGTGAAATTGAGGATAGTTACACTCAAAATTTTGAGGTGGAACAAAAAAAAGGATCGAAGTGCTCTGAGTCTACTTTCTAAACTACTAATTTATTTTTAAAATGGTTGAGATTAAGGGGTTCAAAAGATGAATGTACACAAATTGGAGTTGTTTTTGTCAGAAAAAACATAACATAGCAACTCTTGTACGACCCTCGTATGGTGAATTTTTTTTTAGTATTTTTAAAATCACAATGATCAAATGTTAGCTAACAGTATGTAGTTGATGCATGATTTTTCTGATAATTTTTTAATGAATATTTGATTTTTTTTAATTTTCGAAGTGGACACTTCTTGAAAAATAAAATTTTGGCCATGCTACCCCTACAAATTTTGGAAACTAATTGAATTTTTAAAAAAATAAAAAAATAGTAGAATCAAATCTAGTTTCTAAAAATGTAATTTATTTGAAAATTCGATGAATGGTAATTTATAACGAAAAAAACTGAACACTGCTTTTTGGCAAAAAAGAGACATACAAACAAAATAAATTATGGATGAAAGACTTAACATTGTCAAAAGTGAAAATGATTACATCGTTGGATAGCTAAGAGAGAACCCAACATTACTCATGTGTTCTATTTTTTTGATATTGAACCACATGCAATCCCGACGGTGAGCACGAACTCAATTATGTGAAATATGGTAGATTTTTAGAAAACACGTCTTTGGTAATTGGGAATGCCCTCTAAGGCTTTGGGTTGGTATTCCAAGGCAAATACCAATCCTAAGGCTCAGGGATTCGCAAAGCAAGATATAACGTGAGCGCTTTATAATGCGCTCATGTTATATCTTAGATTTGACATGGTTTTTTTCTTCTACGGGAAACATGTCAACTAAGACATAACGTGAGTGCATTATAACACGCTTGTGTTATGTCCTCCTTTATGTTAAATTCCAGTCTATTGAACTTATTTAGATATATTTGTATGTTTGTATGTACATGTATGCTTGTATGTCATGTATGTATGCATGTATGCATGCTTGTATGTATGCCTGTATGTATCAATGCATGTATATTGTATGTATGCCTATATGTATGTAAGATTGTATCTACACATGTATGTATGTATTCTTGTATGGATTTAGGATTACATGTACATATGTATGTATTTACATATGTCTTTAGAGTGAGGGAGAATTTAGAGAGAGAGAGTCTGGAGAGAGGGAGAGGGGGTGGAAGTGAGAGTTTAAGAGAGAGGGAGTGGGAGAGAAGGAGTTGGAGTGAGAGGGACTTAGCTAGGTAGGATGGGATGGATAGAGGGAGGGAGAGAGAGAAAGAGGCGAGTGGGAGAGAAAGAATTTAGAGAGAGGGAGAGAGAGAGGGGAGAGAGAGAGACAAAGAGAAAGAGAGAGTTATGTAGGTAGGGTGCCAAAGGGAGAGACTTGAGAGTGTGAGGAGGTGAGAGGGAGAGACTTGAGAGATAGGTAGTGAGAGGGAGTGCAAGAGAGAGGGAGTAGGAGAGAGAGGGAGTCTGAGTGAGAGACCTGAGAGAGGGAGAGGGTGTGGGAGGGAGTGACCTGATAGAGGTAGAGAAAGAGGGGGGTGGAGTGAGTGGGACTTATCTAGGTAGGGTGGGAGGGATAAATAGAGAGAGGGGAGATAGACAAAGAGAGATTTACCTAGGAAGGTTGCTAGATGGAGAGACTTGAGAGAGAGAGGGGGTGGGAGGGAGAGACATGAGAGAGAGGGAGAGAGAGGGAGTGGGAGAGAGTGGGAGGGACATAGAGAGAGGTGGATAAAGGGAGCGAGAGAGGGTGGTAGGGATTGATTGAATGAGAGGTATGTAGAAAGAGGGAGAGGGTAGATAGAGACAATTAGAGAGGGTAGGAGGGAGGGAGGGATAGGTGAGATGTATAGATAGAGAGAAAGTGATAGGGGTTGAGGGTATAGGGTTGATGGTTTCTATGGTATTAGGGTTTAAGGGTTGAGGGTTGAGGGAATAGGGTCGATGGTAGAGGGTATTGGGTTGAGGGTATAGCGTAGAAGGTTTAAGGGTTTCGGATTGAGTGGTTTATGGTTAAGGGTTTACTTGGTTGAGGGTAGAGGGTTTACGGTTTAGGTTTGAGGGTATATGGTTGAAGGATTAGGTTCAGGGTCCAATGTAAAGGGTAGATGGTATAGGGGTTGAGGGTTTAGGTTTTAAGGGTTGAGGGTTGAGGGATTAAGGGTTGAGGGTTGAGAATTGAGGGTTGATGGTTTAATGTATAGGGTAGAGAGTTTAAGGGTTTAGAGTTAAGGGTTGAGGGTTGAGGATTGAGGGTTTAAGGTTGAGGGTTGAGAGTTGAGGGTATAGGGTCAAGGGATTAGGGTTGAGGGTCCAATGTAAAGCATAGATGTTATAGGGGTTGAGGGATTAAGGGTTGAGGTCTTAGGGATTAGGGTAGAGAGTTTTCTTGGATTTAAGGGTGTAAGGGTTGACAAATTACGGTTGAGGGTAGATGGTATTGGGTTGAGGGTAGAGGGTAGACGGTAGATGGTAGAGGGTTTAAGAGTTTAGAGTTTAAGGGTTGAGGGTTGAGGTTTTAGGGTTGAGTGTTTAGGGGTTTAAGGCTTCAGGGATTAAGGGTCAAGAGGGTTGACAGATTAGGGTAGAGAGTTTACTAAGTGGCTTTAAGGTTTTAAGGGTTGGGGGATTAGGGTAGAGGGTAGAGGGTAGAGGGTTAGGGTTTAAGGGTTGAGGGTTTAGGGATTAAGAGGTTATAGGGTAGAGGGTATAGGGGTTGAGGGAATAGGGTTTAAGGGTTGAGGGATTAAGAGGGTATAGGGGTTGATGGATTAGGGTTTAAGAGTTGAGGGTTGAGGGTTGAGGGATTAAGAGGGTATAGGGGTTGAGGGATTAGGTTTTAAGGATTGAGGGTTGAGGGTTGAGCGTTGAGGGATTAATAGGGTATATGTTGAGAAATTATGTCTCAACTTCTAGTTTGAAGTCCTTGTTTTCATGCCTTGGTGATTTTGTGTTGTGTGCAAAGTTTTGGTGGAGGCGGAACCGGGATGGAACTTTGCATTGTTCTGTTTGTCTAAGTTCTAGGTTTCGGTTCTCATTCCTGCTCCGACTTCGCTTCCTATCGTCTATTTCTTCTCGCTTTGTTTCGCAGGTTCTAGTGGAGGCGGAACCAGTTTTGGAAGTTGGCAATGTCTGTTTGCCAGGTTCCTATTTTAGTTTTTGTTCCGACTCCGTGCCTAACTCCTCCTTTTACAATCTAGTTCCTTTGGATGATTGCATTCTCCTCGGGGTGTTTTCCTCCGCCTTGTCCTAGTTTTGGATTGTTGTTTCTTGCGAGTTGGCGGAGGTGGAACCAGAATCGGATTGGTTCCTGATCTTGGAATTTTTGGTGAAGTCCTATTTTTTGTTCACGTTCTGACTCCGACTCCGACTCCGATCTTTTGTGTTCCCGTCTTGGTTTGACCTCGAGTTGACTTACCTCGGTCAAAACTATTTCTGATGAGTTCCCCTTTGCCATGGGCAGACACAGAACCGAATTGGTTCCTGAACCTATAATTTTGGTAGGGTCATGTTTCGACTCCAATTTTGTCTCTGACTCCGACTCTGACTCTGGCAGTGTGTATTTTTGGTGGAGTCCTGTTTCAACTCTTGTTCCGACTTCGGCAGTGTTAGAAATGACTTGAAGTCTTGGTCATGCCCGATGTCTATTTGATTGTTTTGGTTGCTTTGTCAGTTGTGATTGTTGATGGGTCTTGGACGCATGGCACGTGGTTGAATAGTGATTGGACGAATACCAAGATAGTTATTGTGGTAGTTGTATTTGTTAATGAAGGGTGGCGAGCTCAACCATTTTGAGTAATGGCTTTGAATGCAAAGTTGGCTCATTACAGGAAATCTTTCAAATCCGACCAGTTGCATGATTTGAGGATGGACTTCATTGCTCTTCTGAGTCGGTTACATATGGATGAGATATGTGTTATTTCTCATAAGTTAGACAAGTCAAGAGTAGAGTCATAAGTTGCAGAGCAAGTTTGAAGTTGCAAACTGAAGAACAAAAGGATGCGAGTTCTTGAGGAGGGCTTTGAACTATATGTTGTAAAAACATTGTAACAGTGAATTTGAAACTCTCTGGGTGATTGTGAGCTGAACAAAGAAGTCTGGATATTGTATGTAATCAATTCATTACTATAATACAATAGATTTGACTTTGTGTGGTGGGTTTTTTACCTGAAAGGGTTTTCCCACGTAAATACTATGTCATCTTTGTTTGCTTATCTTTCTGGTTTCTCATTGCCATGGTTGTATGCATCTCTATAAGTTTTTGAAACTATTAGTTTTTCATTTTTGCTTCTCTCCCCTATAGTAAAGGTGTTAAGGGAATGTATTCCCCACTATTGGGTCAGTAGATCTGCATTCTTTTCCCTTCAAAGTGGTATCAGAGCTTGGCCAGTTCGTGTTATCCTTGTTAGGGCGAATTAGTTTTTTGCACTAATATTGTTTTAGTGGGAGACTTTCATTGTTAAACTTGTTTTTGTTGTGAGATGGTGAGTACATCTGGTAGAATAGATATTGAGAAGTTTAATGGCAACAACTTTGAGTTATGGAAACTCAAGATAGAAGACTTGCTTGTGGATAGAGACCTGTAGATTGCAGTGTCTGGAACTAAGCCACAAACTACAACCCAAGAAGCTTGCGATCTTGCTGATAGAAAAGCAAGAGGATTGATAAGACTGAGTCTAGCCGATTCTATGCTCCTGAATGTTCATGAGGAAACATCTGCAACTGCTTTATGGAAGAAGCTTGGTGATATTTACCAAGGAAAGTCCCTGGTAAATAAGTTGTTCCTAAGAAAGAAGTTGTACTCCTTGAAGATGGATGAAGGTGCATCTATTATAGACCATCTGAACTCGTTTAATATGAGTGTTACTCAATTGGCATCTGTAGGTGTAAAGATTCAGGAGGAGGATCGTTGTATGCTCCTGTTGTGTTCATTACCTGACAGCTGGGATCATCTTGTGATGGCTATTGGAAGCACAACCACTGCTTTCAAGACTGATGATGTGGTTGCTTCTCTTTTGTTTGAAGAAATGTGAAGAAAATCTTCTGAGATGGCCAAAGATACTCTTTCTATTTGAGGTAGAACAAAGGAGAAAGGCAAGAAGAAAGACAACAAGTCGAAATCCAAGTCTAAAGGGAGATCAAAGTCTCCTGGTAAAAAGTTCAAGGTAAAGTGTTGGAACTGTGGGCAACCTAGTCATATCAGGAAGGACTACAAGGAGAAGAAGAAGAAGAATACTTCTGACAACGAATCTTCTCAAAGTGATGCAGATGCCTTCATTGCAACAACCTTGACAACTCAGACATCAGATGATGTTTGGTTAGTTGATTCAGGTACCTCTTTTCACATGACATCCAATATAGATTGGTTCTCAAAGTATGAGAAGTATGATGGTGGAAAGGTATACTTGGCAAGTGATTCAACGCTGGAGATTGTTGGAAGAGGAAGGGTCATAATTCAGTTTCCTGATGGGAGAGTCAAAGGAATTGGTGGTGTTCTTCACATCCCAGGTTTGGCTCGAAATCTTCTTTCTGTTAGTAAGTTAAATGATTCTAGTGTAGAAGTTTCTTTTTCTAGTAAGGGATGTAAAATGGCTAGAGGTGCAATGGTGTTAGCTAAGGGTGTTTGTACTAGCACTCTGTACAAGCTAGATGCACAACCTGTTCTTTGTAACAGTGCCTCTGTAAAGTCATGTAATTCTGTACCTATAGAGAAAGATGAAGACTCTTCACTATCTACAAATGCTTTGGAGGTAAAACTCCCAACAGAGAAGACTATGTTATGGCATCATAGACTTGGTCACATTGGTGAGAAAGGTGTAAAAACCTTGTAGAAGGCTTTGATGATTGTAACCTTGAGTTCAATTTCTATGAATGTTGTATCTATGGAAAGCAACACCATGTTTCTTTCTCCTCTAGTCCTCACAAATCTTCTGGTATACTGGATTATGTTCAATCAGATGTGTTTGGTCCAGTTAATGTTCCTTCGTTATCAAAGTCTAGAATTATATTTCTTTTATTGATGACTGTTCGAGAAGGGCATTTGTATACTTTCTTAAAAGTAAATCAGAAGTGTTCAGTCGGTTTAAAGAGTTCAAATCTTTGGTAGAAAATCAGATTGGAAGGAAAATAAAGTGTTTAAGGACAGACAATGGAGGCGAGTTTTTTTCTACATATTTTGAAAGGTACTGCATTGATCATGGAATTAAAAGGCATAAGACAACCCCCTACACTCCACAACAAAATGGAGTTGCTGAAAGGTTGAACAGGACACTGATGGAAAAGGCAAGGAGTATGCTGAGTGGTGCTGGTCTGGAGTAGAAGTTCTGGGCTGAGGCTGTTGCTACAACATGTTATTTGATCAATAGATCTCCTTTTTCAGCACTTGTTGATAAGACACCTTTGGGAGCATGGTCAGGTAAGAAACCCTCATTAAGGCATGTTCGGGTATTTGGCTGTGAGGCATATGTTCATGTGCCAAATGAAAAGAGATCAAAGTTGGATAACAAGGTAGTGAAATGTATTCTCATTGGCTATGGAGTTGGTGTGAAAGGATACAAGCTTTGGAACCCTATTATTGAGAAGGTTTTGTATAATAGAAGCATGATATTTCATGAGTTGAAACCTTTAGTAAGTGATCAACAACTTGAGACAAATCAGAGTGACAAGAAGAAGGATGCAGTTGAGATTCCCCAAACTTCAGAAAGGGAAGAGCTGCATGGTGTACCTGAGATTGAGGAGAGCTCAAGCAGCTCTTGAAGTTCTGATGATGAAGAACAACCTCAGCCTCTAAGGAGATCTACAGGAGAAAGAAGGCAACCAAAAAGGTATGGTTTCTCTATGTTAGATTCAAATTGTGCTTATGCCTTAATTACCAACACTGATGAGCCTAGGACTATGAAAGAAGCAATCAACATGGTTGATTCAAAGTCTTGGCTAGAAGCCATGAATGAGGAGATGGATTCCTTGAGAAAGGATGATACCTGGAAGTTGGTACCACTGTCTAAAGGGCGAAAGCCTGTTGGCTGCAAGTGGATATTCAAAAGGAAGACAGACCTTGATGGCAGTGTGGAGAAGTATAAGGCATGACTGGTTGCAAAGAGTTTTTTTCCAAGTTGAGGGAATTGAATATGGAGAGATCTTTTCCCCTATAGCAAAGCTGACATCCATCATATTTTTGTTGTCATTGGCAGTTATGTATGACTATGAAATTGAGCAGATGGATGTGAAGACAACACTTCTCCATGGTGAGTTGGAAGAAGAAATCTACATGTCCTAGCCTGAGTATTTTGTTGAAAGAGGTAAACAAAATCCAGTTTGCAAGTTAAATAAATCTCTCTATGGTCTAAAGCAATCTCCTAGAATGTGGTACCATAAATTTAACACATTTGTGTTGTCAATTGAGTTTGTTAGATCAAAATCTAATCATTGCATTTATTATAAATGTGAGCATGATCATGTGCTTGCTATTACTCTATATGTGGATGACATGTTATTCATTGGTAATAGCAAGGCAATGATTTCTGATCTTAAAACTCAGTTGTTTGCTAAGTTTGAAATGAAATATTTTGGAGCAACAAGGTAAATTCTTGGGATGGAGATAACCAGAGATAGAACAAGTAGAAAGCTTTGGCTCAGTCAGAGTAAGTATATGAAAACCATTCTAGAGAGGTTCAGCATGACTGATTACAAGTAGCTAGTTGTTCCAATCATGCAAGGATTGAAACTATTTGCTGAAGACTGTCCAAAGTCTGCTACTGAGATGGAGGACATGACTAGTGTGCCTTATGCAAGTGCAGTAGGCAATTTGATGTATGCTATGGTTTGCACAAGACCAGACATTGCCCAAGCACTGGGAGTTCTAAGCCGTTTTATGGCAAATCCAGGGAGATCACATTGGGATGCTGTAAAGAGAGTGTTTAGGTATTTGAAGGGTACTTTAGATTATGCTTTGTGTTACCATGGCAATATGGTTGCATCACAAAGGGCTCTTTGCATTTAGGGATATGTTGACTCTGATTGAGCAAGGGACATTGACAGCAAAAGATCCACCAGTGGATACACTTTCATGCTTAATGGTGGAGCAATTAGTTGGATGAGAAAGCGACAAGTTGTAGTTGCTTTATCCACGATAGAGGCAGAGTACATGGCAGCAACTCATGCTTGCAAAGAGGCAGTATGGCTGAGGCATTTGTGTTCAGACATTGGATTTAATGCTGAGCAGATTTCAATCTGCTGTGACAGTCAAAGTGCCATTTTTTTGGCAAAGAATCCGACCTTCCATGCCAGGACCAAGCACATAGATGTGCAATATTACTTCATGAGGGATATGGTTGAAGATGGCAAGGTCAGTATGGATAAGGTTCACACCTTGAAG
>CM021104.1:643555318-643602172 GCA_007115665.2 Sequoiadendron giganteum | reverse complement strand
TTCTCCATCTCCCTCCCTCTCTCTCTCCCTCTCTCTCCCTCCATCTCTCCCTCTTTCTCCCTCTTTTTGTCCCACTCTCTCTTTTTCACACTTTCCCCCTCTCTCCCTCCCTCTCTATCTCCATCTCTTCCACTATCTCTTTCTCCCCCTCTCTCCCCCTCCCTCTCTCTATTTCTAACTCTTAACCCTCTACCCTCTATCTCTCTCCAACTCTCCCACTTTCTCCCTCTGTCTCTTTCTCCCACTCTCCCCCTCTCTCCCTCTCTCTCTATATGCATCTCTCCCCTTCTTTCTCTCTCTCTCCCACTCTCTCTTTCTCCCACTCTCTTTCTCTCAACCTTTTCCATGATCTTTCTACCAACTTTGCATGAAATAATAGAGTTTCCATGTTGAAATACATATTCAAGTTTGAATTCCTTTGAAAACTAATATACAATTGAATTTTGGAGAGGAATAAGCTTTTGAAAAAGTCAAATTGTTGTGGATTTTGAAGAAAGAAGAAGGAAAGGCTACATAATTGCGTTGAAATCCTCCATTTGAAACTTTGGTTTTATAGGTATGTGAATTATTTACACATTTTATTTCATTCTATTATGGCTTGCTTTCATTTTTGTTATTTTTCATATTTCATGTTGATCATTCTTTGTTTGTCATTATAACCTTAGGTTGTCAATGCACATTTTAAATCATATAATTATATACACTTGCCAATTACCATTTTAAACCTGATGAAGAGCATCTACCAGGATCCACAAATCATCAAGGGTAATTCTGACCCTAACTTAAATTGAAGAAGATCAACCAAAAAACTTAGTCATGTTTTCATCAAAATCCTACAATTTCACTTGATTTCATATTTCTACAAAATCACTCACGAAAGTGTCAAATCACAAAAATGATGCAGAGAGGGATGCATACCTACTCCAAATGACAAATCAATGATCTTAGATCAACCTCCAAAACAGATTCCAAAGATCTCACCAAAAATCATCATTTGAGCATGCTTTCCTAGTAGTATTCCAAACCCATGGTGTAGGGGCACCTAAAACCATGTTTCAAAATCTACTTTGCTAATAGTTTGTATTAAGGTCTTTGGGTGTGTTCAAGAGTTTTTAGATTATTTGTCATAGATTTTATTGAAAATAAGGTCTAAATAGACCAATCTTTCATGTATTTAGGGATTTTGTGAGATTGGTGATCAAATGTGCAAGTATGCACTCTTGCTTCAGAAAATTGTTGATTTTGCCATATAATCTTTCAAGGAAAATTATTCAAATTATAAATGGAAGTGCACGAAAAGAGTCTAGAAGTTGTATTAGGGATGAAATAAAGGTTTTTGAATGGTCTTATGTGTCTTGGAAAAAAATGTTGCATAATGTTGCTTATTTAGCAAAAGTTGTGAATGTTAGCAACTTTTAAGACAAATGAAGGTATTGGTAGTTAATAGGTGGTTATAGGTTGGTTATGGATGTGGATAAGATGGAGAAGTGCCTAAAATTGTATTTAAAAACATGGTATGGCCTCATTCAAGAGGTTGGTGAAGTTTGAATAAGAAAGAAACTTGCATTTACACTATTTTTCTGAAGATCTCACTGCTTTTTGTGTGTTTGCAGAACCTATACGAGTTGTACAGGCTTAGTAATGTTGTGAAATTGATATTATTCCATAAAGGAATGTTTCTAATTTCATTTTTCTCCCTTTGAAGAGGTTTTCATTGAACTTTGTGCTTGGAATTCATAAATTTCTAGAAACCGGGTTCTTAGACTGTCAAGGGTTTGAGGGCAATTTAATGTCTTAGATGGAATCCCACCTATTTTTCTCTTTGTGATTCAATGGGGTGACCATGTAGGATGTAATTAGTTTTTTATTAGGAGTAGAGAAGAACAAGTTTAAAGTTTCCTCATGAATGATGTTGGTTTAAGGGGAAATACCCTATTTTCTCATAGAAAATAATGGTGCAGACCTAAGAAAGAGGGGTGCAGCATTGCTAGAGGGAATATGAGGGTTCCTTAAGCTTGGGAGAACCTATATAGAGGTTTCTAGGAAGTTGGTTTGAATTGGCAAGTTGTGGAAGGTAGAGTTTCAGTAAGGAGGCCTAAAAACCCTTGTTTCCTAGGTTCTAGAGAGGGTTTTGAAATTTGTTGATGGATTGAGTACTTGGGGTCATAAAACCTTGATAATTGTTAGTTTTGAAACCTATGAAAATATTTTTTTTGTTCATAGAGGCTTGGTGGTGGGTTCTTGAGGGGGTCACTTTGTAAAATTGGCTAATTTGGGCCCTAAAATAGTGAAATTTGTCATTTTGAGGAAAGTGTCTTCAAAGATTCACATGTTGATTATTTATATGTCTCATACCTCTAAAATGGATATCTAGATCAATAAGTTTTTTGATAGGTGTTTTGGGAGGTTTGTGAGAAAAAACCTAAAACTGGTTTGTGAAGCCTACAAGGCAATTTTGGGTCAAAATGGCTTTTAGAAGAGTTTGTTTGATCTTATTTTTGTAGGTGGTTGAATGTCAAGATGCTGGAATCTTGAAGGTGTTGACACTCTTTTCCTACTCAAATTTCAATTTTGAGTCATAATGAAGAGTCATGGTTGATAGGTAACCATCTTGTCTTGTTGAGTCAATTGAAGGTTGATGTCTTGGTTGGCATATTTGAGAGAAGCTATGTCAATTTGTATCTTGGGTTCCCGCCACTCTGGATCAACCCGATTCTAGGAACACATCATACATCAAAACCAAGGGTGACTTATTTGGACTATGTTTGACTTCCAGTAAGCCTACCTAGCGAAAGGGTTCCCGATTACCCCAAATTTTCAAAGGAAGTACCTTTTAAAGGTGAGGTTTCCACTCAAACACCAAGAAAAGTTAATGTTCATGATACCAAACCACCAATTTCATGATTACTTTTCCCACATAAGGTCATTACCCTACTATCCCAAGAAACCCTTCAAAACACAAGCAAAAACAAGGGTTTTCAATTATTTCACAACTCCAAGCCTCTCCCATTCATCCCAAGGGTCCAAACACCTTCCAATACCTTTAAAAGAACATATCAAACACTCACAATGCCATTACACTCATTAGTTTTCAAAATCACCATCATGGTTATTCACTTTCACATAGAAATATGCTCTAGCTAGCCTAGGGAATCACTCCACTAATCAAACACATTTAACATCTACCTTATTATGTTACACACCAATCCACCAAGTTATAGATCCATTGTAGTGGGTGGATTGGTGAAAATCAATACATTATAGCCTCAAACTCTTACACTATCAAAACAGGGCAGACTTGGAGAAACAATTGAAAATATATTCTAAAATGGTATTAAGACACAAAACCCTATTCAAGTGAAGATAAATTCATGCATAAATTATCTCCCAAACCTTCAAGGAATCACACACCTGTATGGGTTCGTACATAGAGAAAGAACACAGGAAAACATAGGAAAATCACATAAATCAAAGAATTCATTTATTTTGTTTGATTCAAATCTTGAAGAGCAGCCTCCATTCGAGAATTTACATGATATTTATCTTTTTTCCCTTCAAAATCAACTCCCCCAATTTATCCAACTATTTTTGTAACTTCTTAACTAACTTATCTCTTGACAACTTTGCCAAAAATGCATTTTTTTGCAAATGTCAAGCCAAATCTCCCCCCTAAACACCTAGAATGACTCAAAAGAACTAAATAAATATTAAGAGTGGTCCCATAGAACTTATTTAACATATATCAAGATCTTAGACTCAAAAACAACAAGAACCTTGCTTTTACCCATCTTCACATGCACCAAAAACCCTCCTTTTTACCTAAGAAACTAGTGGTTTACAGAAAAAAACTCATCCAACCCTCACACAATCTTATGAATACTTCAAAAATATCTAAAATGGTCTTCAAAAACTCAATTCAACAAGAAACCATGCTGCCCCAATGCAGAACACACTTTAGCATATCAAAACCACTCAAAATCTCATGGATAACTCAAAATTTCACTCTACGGATTCATGCCCAACACCCTTTTAGAACTCCCCTACACACAAACAACATTCCCTCACCTATTTATTGATGATATTCCTTCAAATATTCTAAATAATTCTTTGCATCGATGTGTTTCTAAAGCCTAGACAACAACTTCTTGAATTGTCAATTTTCATTCAATGGTGCTCCCGCACCATGTATGCTTCCATAGTTTGTATAGATATATATGACATAAGTTGACATTTTGTATGATTGTCCATGCTATAGATAAAATTATCCCCCATGCTGAATAAAAATAAAAAGAGGAAACTAATAGATGAAGGGAATGAAACCTTCAAAGAAAAGGAGAGAGTTCAGGTGGCAGCATATTGTGAAAAGAAGAAATTGGAAACGATTGATGACAACAAGCCAATTAAAGAGGAGCCTCAACCATCAAAAAGAGAAAAGATATTGGCAGAAAAAAAGGCATGAATGCAAAAGCATCATGGTAAGAAAGATTTAGATACCGTAGTTGGAGACACACCCTCTACGACAAGTGAATATGAAGGGACACCATTAAGCACAAGCAAATATGGAGGGACACCATCTACCACAAGTGAATATGGAGGGACACCATCTACCGCAAGTGAATATTATTGGACACCATCCAATACATCTCAAGTTGAAATTACATCATCACTCGGATTTGATGAAGAAGGTATGCCATCATCCCCACATGAACCTCAAGGTATGTCTTCTTCTCCACCCTCAATCGAAGTTATGTAATCTAGCCCACCTCAATTAAATATTGATGAAATTCCTAATGTTGAGATGTATGTACCTAGGATAACACCACCTAGAATTTTGCATATAAATCCAAAGTATTTGATTAATATTGATGAGGATATTTTGCAGCACATGGAAGGTAAGATTGCAGCATGCACTTGTAGAAGATATGCTAATAAGATTTTGAAATTATTCTTTGAAAGGCTAAATGAGACCACAAGATGTCAACTATTTTTTGAAATGATGTGGGGTGTAAAGTATAGGAACATCATGAAGAATCTTGGGTTGAGAACATCGAATGCATCGAGTGAAGACACTATTGTGAAGAATCTAATAAATTCTTATGAGAGTGTGGGTAATACCTCCCGCTCAAAGGATAGTAATGTCACCTAACATGTCATTACATCGACTTTGGTAAGCTATCAAACAAAGAGAGCTTGTCTCATTAGAAAGACGAGTGAACAAATGGGAATTAGTATAAAAAATTTATCAAGAGCCATTGAAAGGCGGAAAAGAATTGAGGGCATTGATTCAAATGAATTATGGGCATTCTTGGGAAGACTGTCATGAAAAGATAAAGAAGTTTTTGAAGCCTTGAGAACACTAATTGAAGAGTATTGGAAGAATAACACAAGGCCACCTCTGAATCAAAGAAATGTGGTAAGAAGGAGAATCAGTTGTCGGAATTGTGAGCCACATCCAAAGCATTTTTTGGATATGACTCAAACCCAAATTTTTCATAAATTTGAAAATGATTATCCTCAAATTAGTATTTCTCAAAGATTTTTTGAAATGATTAAACATTTTTATGTCAAGATAAATCACACACGCACTACTTTTTGTTGTATGCTACATATTGAATTCTCTAACCATTATGATTTTTGTCATTCTATATGTTTAGATTTGTATACTAACGATGTTTTGCAAGACTGTGGCATAGAAGCCCCACCAAAATCTTCAAGAGAGTTCTTATCAAAAAAATTATGTGAAATAGAGGATGGCCAGATATTCTACAAGACAACATGCTTGGATGGTTCATGCTAGCGTTGCAGTGGCTTCCAACATATGCCAGTATGTCAACATATGGAAAGCACAGATGAGGTGGGACAAAAACTAGTAGAGTTCGGGAAGTATCAAACAATGGAATATGCTACAAAAGATGGGTCTCAAGAAAAATGTGTGATTTGGTTATTGAGAAGATTCTAGTGTACCAGTTTATGTCCATGTTTCATAACAATATACTATTTGAGTATGCAATACATACGCATAGAGCCTAATGGATGGACACACAATTCAAGCTATGCAAGGACACCTTTCTAGTTGGCAACATAGTATCAGTGGTTAAATTTGTGGAGAACTACACTCTACAACCACAACATGAGGTGTAGTCACAATATTACAACTCCACACAGGTTTTGATATTTGTGCATATAACATTAATTCATGCATCTGATAGTACATATGACCAAAGGAAGGTATTAAGGGAGTACCAATTTTACATTAGTGATGATTGCACACATTCTCCAGAGTTCGTGCAAGGTTGCTTCAAGATGTTCTATAGTGGTTTGGCTCAAAGGGGAATAGCATATGACCAACATATAATATGGTCAGATAACTGTGTAGCACAGTTCAAGAACTTGCACATGTTCTACTAGTTGTGTAGGATGCATGTCATTACATGTGTTCGACGTATGTGGAAATTTTTTGAGGTTGGGCATGGAAAGGGGGAGCATGATAGTGCAAGAGAATGTGTGAAAAGAGAATTAGCATGAGAAGAGTTAAAGTATAAAGACAGTGCAAAGTTGACAGATGCAAAATCAATCGTCGAGTGGTGTAATGCTTTGATGGGTCTAGGTAATGAAGGTACATCTTCAGTTGATAGAGTTTTTTGAATGATGGATGATACTAACATTGCACCATATGAGGTCTATTATATACTAACATGATCGAGTGAGGTACACTCTTTCCTTAGCTCAAATGCAGGTTCATGGAGTATCGATACACAAAATATGGCATGCTTTTTGTCTTCATGTACAATGTAAGCTTGGAATGATTGTGAGTCAAGGGAGTGGGTTGACAAATGGTTGACATGTTATCTTAGCCAACTTCACACGTACCACCCTCCAACGGCATTGAGACTAACACAGATGGAATCATCAGTCGACTTTTACCACGTATCAGATCTAGTTCAACTGGGTGATATATCTACTTGCTTAGTTGTTGAAATTCCATATCATTATCTTAATTTGTAGTGTATTCATAATGTTGACTAGTTTCAAGAGATTTGTTGCACATATCAATGCAAGGCCTGTTTATGTAGTTATTGCAGATGAAGACAATGAAGAGGGAACAAAATATTACTTGTGTCATTATGTTGAGGCCAAAAATAAATTGGAGTCCCCAGTTATAGATGGAGAAAACATCGAATACCCTACAAGCTCAATTGTGGTTACTGGATCATGGCTTAGAAGGTACCCACATCCGAGTGTTAAACATTGGTTGTTTCAAGACTTTGACATGCATTGTAAGATTCTTCATTACTCGAACCTTGTTGTGGTATCCAATATTCATTTGAACAAATATGAGGGAAAACCTTTGAACAAGACCTTGTGGAAGGTCTGTGAGTCTAACCATGAGGCAATACTTGACATAATAAAGAGTAGAGTAGACTCGGCTGGTTCGTTGGATTAATTTGTAATTATATGCACATTGGTTCTTATTAGTTTATACTTGTATGCACATTAATTTGTTTGATTCTAATGCTATCATATTCTTTTACTTTTCCTATTTGTGAGTAACCTACTAAATAGTGATTGGTGTCCCCTTCTAGAAAATGCAAATATATGAGCCATCCAAGAGAATGTCAGCCAAAAAAGCAATGCAACATCCTTATTTTGATGATCTTGACAAATCTCAATCATGATTTTAAGCCATTAGAAAAGTGTGTGCAAAGCTTGGTGAGGGAATTTCAAGTTACTCATTTGAAGTTAACCTTATCATGAGCAGCTATGATGTAGACATTATAAGAGCATCTCAAATTTCAACTTACTCTATTCATGAGAGGTGTTGTGTGCAATAGGTATGTTCGAATTCCCAGTGAAGATGTATGACCAGGAGTGAATAATTTGTGAGACCTGCATGCCTATCTGTAAGTTCCTTCCATCTATTTTGATTTCATTTCCATTTTGGATGCTCTTTCTTTTTCTCTTTTACTTTGCGTATTTGTAAGTAAACTACTAAAAATTGATTGCTCTCTCATTGTAGAAAATGTTAATTTATGAGCCATCAAAGAGAATCTTAGCCAAAAAAGAAATGCAACATCCTTATTTTGATGATCTTGACAAATCTCAATTATGATTTCAATCCATGATAAAAGAGCGTGTGAAGCTTAGCAAGGGAATCTCAAGTTACCTAATTGAATTTAACC
This sequence comes from Sequoiadendron giganteum, assembly GCA_007115665.2. Taxonomy (NCBI): domain Eukaryota; kingdom Viridiplantae; phylum Streptophyta; class Pinopsida; order Cupressales; family Cupressaceae; genus Sequoiadendron; species Sequoiadendron giganteum. The sequence goes on along the minus strand of CM021104.1, from coordinate 643,593,992 downwards.
TCATAATGAGCACCTATGATGTAGACATTTAAAGAGAATCTCGAATGTATGAGTGACATTGTAAAAGATCTGTGAAATGAAGTACTTAAGGAATTGTAATGAAATTTACTTATAATGAGATTTACTCAATTACTATAATTTTGGAGTTCATGTTTGGTGTAGTAGCACCTTCTTCTCTAAATGCCTTCAATAGGAAAATTTGCAAAATTTGAATTTTGAAACGTAAACAATGTGAAAAAGGTTGTGTGAAGGTCATATGTAATGTATTAAAAGTCTCAAAGAGGTCATTAGGTGATTAGATAAGTGATATAAAGCATGTAAGGTCAAGCAAAATAGAGATCTTTTGTAATCTTGAATATTTACAATCATTAAAGTCCCTATTTTAGTGATTTTATGAGTGTTTCCAGCTGTTCATTAACTTGTATAACCTATATAGTAGTTGAAGGCCTTGAATCTTGTTGTTTAAGGTATAATAGTGAAGTATCTTTCATTTGAATCTATTTAGGAGGGTATCCATTGAGTTTATCATTAGTTTGAACTGATTTTTCTCAACTTAGTTTGTAAACCCTCAAGATTGGGGTTTTGAGAGTCTAGATAACCAATAATGACTACTCCACTGAATTCGATAGTTTAGATCAGTGGAGTAAGTTAGTCTTAGGATGTTTTAGGTGTGTGTTTTTTTATCTGTGTAGGGGAATTCAAGAAACAAAGGTGGAGTTGCTGCTACAGGGTTTTATGATGAATTTCCAAGTGAAAAGTGTGGCTCCAAGTGGTGTTTTGAGGAAAACTTCTTAAATGACTTCATGAACAAATGACTGATCTAGATAGCTATTATTGAGTCACAACACATACTTCAAAATTAATAGTGACTATCTTGGAACATGTGCATTAAAATGACCTTCTTCGCTATCCTCATTAGGCTAACTAGGCCTAATTTACAAAGGAACATACCTTTAAACATTCAAAAACCCCCAAAACTTGTTGGGGAAGAAATTATCATGTATCCAACTCCTCAGATCCACAATTTGTCTCAGGAGAAACTCACTCCACCATGCCAAACCAAAACCCTTAGTTTATGCTAATATAAAAAGGGTTTATTGAAAGGAATGGTTCCACACCTTACCAGAACATGTCACCACCTCAAACCTTCTTAAAATCACCTACAAGAACTCAAAAGAAAAACACCTAGCCTTTACATGCAATATTTTATCAAACCCTAGGGTGAAACCTCATTTTTCATGCCCTTTTCCATCAAAATCTACAGGGCAGCAACACAAACCCCATAAAACTTATTCCCTTTCACTTAGAAACTTCTTGTATGATCCTAGAAGATCATGTTAGGCCCTCTACAAAAACCTCTCTCAGTTTTCGCTATCTCGAAGTGGTTTTCCCATGGCAATGAATTTTCACTTGGTGGAAAAAGCGTCAAATGCAAGTAGTGCAAAGTTGCAAAGTGGTGCAAATTTCATTCTCTAACTCATGTGAACAAGTAGACTATTCCAAAAAATCCATATAGGTATTTTTACACTAGGCATGGTCCTCTTTTGCACCCAAACACGCGCAATCGCTCTGAGCTACGTTCAATCGGATTAATCCCTTAAGAGTCCAAAGTACTAAATGGCTTCAAAATTCAGCATGCTATTACTTGGATACCATGATTCTTAGAAAATTCTCATTTGATCCTCAAGGATTCCATTGGGCCCCTCTACAAAAACCTCTCTCGGTTTTGGCTATCTCGAAGTGGTTTTCCCATGGCGGCGGATTTTCACTTGAAAGAAAAAGTGTCAAATGCAAGCAGTGCAAAGTTGCAAAGTGGTGCAAATTTTCTCTGCAGCTTGTGTGACCAAGAGGACTATTCCAATGCATCTAAATAGGTATTTTAAGGCTAGGCATGGTCCTCTTTTGCACCCAAACACATGGAATTGCTCTGAGGTACGTTCAACCGGATCGATCCCTTAAGGGTCCAAAGTGCAAAATGGTTGAAAAATTTAGCATGCTATTACTCAGATACCATGACACTTGGAAACTTCTCATCTGATCCTATAGCACTATATTGGGCCCCTCTACAAAAACCTCTCTCGGTTTTGGCTCTCTCAGAGTGTTTTCCCATGGTGACGGATTTTCACTTGATGGAAAAAGCATCAAATGCAAGGAGTGCAAAGTTGTAAAGTGGTGTAACTTTCATTCTGCAACTCATGTGACCAATTGGATTGTTCCAATGTGTCCAAATATTTATGTTTATGCTAGCAACGGTCCTCTTTCACACCCAAGCATCCAGAATCGCTATGAGGTACGTTCAACCAGATCGATCCCTTAAGAGTCCAAAGTGCTAAATGGCTGTAAACTTCAACATATTGTTACATGGATACCATGATGCTTAGAAACTTTCCATCTAATCCTACAAGATCACATTGGGCTCCTCTACAAAAACCTCTCTCGGTTTTTGCTATCTCGGATTGGTCTTCCCATGGCGGCAGATTTTCACTTGATGGAAAAAGTGTCCAATGCAAGTAGTGCAAAGTTACAAAGTGGTGCAACTTTCGTTCTGCATCTCGTGTGACCAAGTGGACTGTTCCAATACATTTGAATAGGTATTTTTACACTAGGCATGGTCCTCTTTCACACCCAAACACACGGAATCGCTCTGAGCTACATTCCACCGGATTGATCCCTTTAGCGTCCAAAGTGCAAAATGGCTACAAACTTCAACATGTTGTTACTCGGATACCGTGATGCTCAGAAACTTCTTATCTAATCCTACAAGATCATGTTGGGACCCTCTACAAAAGCCTCTCTCAATTTTGGCTACCTTAGAATGGTTTTTCCATGGAAAAGGATTTTCACTTGATGGAAAAAATGTCAAATGCAAGCAGTGCAAAGTTGCAAAGTGGTGCAACTTTCATTCTACAACTCATGTGACCAAACAGACTGTTCCAACATGTCAAGATAGGTATTTTTATGCTATGCATGGTCCTCTTTCTCACCCAAATACACTAAATCGCTCTGAGCTACATTGAACCCGATCGATCCCTTAAGGGTCCAAAGTGCAAAAGTGAAGCAAACTTTGACGGGCTATTACTCAAAAACCGTGATTCTTACAACCTCTTCATCTGAGCCTACGGGATTGTGTCGGGCCCCTCTATAGTAACCTCTCTCAATTTTTATTATCTCAGAGTCATTTTCCTGTGGTCTCCAATTTTAACTTGATGGAAAAAGTGTCAAATGGAAGCAGTGTAAAGTTGCAAAGTGGTGCAACTTTCATTTTGTAATTCGTGTGACCAAAGTAACTACTCCAATTCGTCCCGATAGGTAGTTTTATGTTAGGTATGGTCCTCTTTCGCACCCAAACACGTGGAATTGATCTGAGCTGTGTTCAACCGGCTTGATCCATTATGATGGCATGCAAAACAGTGGAAAATAGAAACATACAAACGATGGTTGAGAAGTCCGACTATTCCACACAAAAAGCGTACGATCAATGTTGCCCAATTTGTGCAAGAGCACTTACACCTCACCCTCAATCTTTGATTATCTGATAGTGAATAGTTTGGTCAATAGGTTGTTGTGGGTACTTTGAGCATGATTTGTCTTGAATAAGGTCAATTAAGACCATTAGGTATGTTTTAGGGTGATTTTTGGTCTACTAATAAAAAAATGTGAAAATTTCAATCTTGCACTAGAAGTTGTCTTTGTAGCCTTTGAAGGAAAATTTGTGAATTTGTATATGAATGTGCAAGAATGGAGTTTTTTTTTATGTAATAGGGTTATTTCTAAGCCATTTTTTTGGTTTTAGAGGTCATTAGTTGTAATCATTAGGTTGGAGGAGTCTAAAGTTGCAAATTTGTAAGTTGCTTAAAACAACAAATTTGAAATGCAATGATTACTTATTTTGAAAGTTGGTTTTTAGTTAGTTGAGGGTGTGGATCAATTAGAGAAGGGTGTAAAATAATATTTAAAGCCTTGAGAGGCTTGAATGGAGGTTTTTTTTGAACTTTTGGAGAAGATCTAATAAGAATTATTCAGATTGTTCTCTGTTTTTTATATTTTTGATACAAACTTGTTGATCTCGTACTTGGTACGGCCTGTAGCTTTTCTGTACAGTCCCAAGGCTTACATGGATTGAAAGAGGGTTGAGTTTGATTTTTTTTGGTGGTGATTTTGTGCAAAACCATAAAGTAATAGGAGATTTCTTATCATTTTTCTACAAGTGTTCTGAAACCCTCAAAAACTAGGGTTTTGAGTGAAATTCCCTCATATCTTCCATCTCCACCAAGTGCTAAGGCTAGATCTGGGTGGAATGGAATATTTCCATATATATTTTGATTCCATTTTGGTTTTTGAGAATGTCTTGAAGGTGGGAGAGAGATCTTTGGCATTCTAGGCCTGACATTTCTATGTGATAGGCCTGATTTTGTGTAAAATCTGATTTTTTAATGTTTTCATAAGTGTTTTGTGACAAGGGTCCTTGGGAGCATTTTATATGTGTTTTAAAAGGTTGTAAGAACCTATTTTTTTCTGAGGGGTGTTTGGGTGAGACAAGTTACTTGATTCCTTGTGTGGAGTAGCCTAATTAGGTCTACCTTGTAGCATTTTATTTTGGCCTGTCATGGCTTTGTATTTTGTTGTCAAGAAATGGGCCTTTGAGGACTTGTGGGAACTAGTATAAGATGCCTAGAAACAATGTCCTTGGTCTAGTTAATTCCTTTTGAGTTGTTCTTGTGTTGACTATCCTAGTTGGTCAGGCTGCAAGGAATAGGAGGCCTAGTTTGGAATCGATATGTCAGAGGTGGTTCCCCAACATAAGGTGAGTTGTGTTGAGTTGGATTGGTCATGTTGGGAGGTTTACAAGTCTGCTCCAAGTTTTGGTCATGTCTAGTTTGATAGATTCCATGGTTGGGTAGTTGAATTACCCTATTGAGTCAAGTGAATGTTGGAGTCTTAGTGGGCATATTTGAGAGAAGTTGTGTCAAATCACAACTTGGTTGAGCCACTCTACATCACCAATGGTGATTTGCAATTGGAAGAGTGATTGAGAGCGTGTTTCTTTTTTAAATAGACCTATTCAGAGGTCTAGGACAGTGTTGAGTCCATTTCTTATTTGTATTATAAATTATAACTTGCTTTCTCTCGAGTCCATTTCGTATACAAGAAATAATATTGCAAAAAGTTGACATATAAATATTTCGGCGTGTTTATATGGTGAAGCATCAAGAACATATTAGAATCCTTTTATGAATCATTTCATAGAATACCAATTGAAAACATGTTTTTTTCTTTTAGATAAAGTTGCTTAGCATCAATGAATTAATATTCAAGACAAACCATGAAGACCAACAATGATCAATGCTAGGGCTAACCAATTAATAATTATACACGTGAATAATTCAACCATGTAAATGTGAATAAGGGAAGCACAAGTATTTGAAAAAACATAAGCCTCAAGAAGTATACACATGAATACATAGTATACACAAATTAATACAAAGTATATGCACTAATACAAGGTATACGCATGAAAACATGTAAGACACAAAGTATACATTGGAACACACATAAGTCACAAAGTATACACATAACTCATATCTATTGAAACATCAATTTAGAATGAAAATATGGACACCATCGATAAAAGATATTTATATTAACCAAATATCCTTGTAGGCATACATCAATATATGTCGATATAAGTATTAAATACATGTACAAAATAGTCATATAGGCTTATGAGAATGCCGTATATGCATACAATGTCAAATATGTCCAATACAAAATATGTACAAAAATTCCATGTAGGCATACAATAAAGGGCTCTGGAATCAAAAGTCATTACTCTCCATGATTTGGAAATAAATTATTTCCCTTTTCTTTTCGATCGGATGATGATAGGTCTGTCATTCATTTTTTGCTGCGCTCGAGGAGTGATCCTACTCCTCCTCCTAGTGTTTAGTTCATGGTGAAGTTTTAACTGTTACAATAAGAAGTAAAGACATGGATATATGGAAATTATATTATTAAAAATGATATATTTGACAAAATAATCACTTACCACTTATGTCCAATACAAAAATATGTATCCTGCAATGTCAGTATAACACACCTTCATGAAATGTATTAATTAAAAGGAAATCAAAAGTAACATAAATGAAACTATAACTTATCCTTATAAATCATCTCATGGTTCTCTAATCCCAAGGAATCCTGCAAATTATGCTCTCAGATCTTATTATGGCTGCACAATAACCTGCAAAGATTGACAACTCAAGAAACAAGATACTTAAAATGAATCTACATGCCTATGTTTTTTGGATTTTTCAATAACTTGATGCATAAAGCTAAATGATCCTAGGATGGAAATGATGTTAAAATATAAGTGTTGAGATTATGATGAAGATGAAATGAAAATGCTAAATGGAAAGTGGGAAGAACTAAACTATCAAAATGAAAATTCCATTATAACATTAAAAATGAAGTAAAAATGCAAACTACACTAAAAATGCTCTCTAAATCTCTCAAATTTGCACTAGAATTAAGTAGCAAAAACTTGTCTAGATCTTCTTGTTATGAAAATGCTATAGCAAAGGCTCTATTTATAGATTTTTCAAGCCTCAAGGTGATGTGGCAACAATGGATGGTCCAAATTGTGATCCTGTGACATCAACGACATAGCATCAGGAGGTTAGAGGGAATCAGGGAGATGGTTCCCTTCCATAAGACAAATTACCAAGTGTAGAAAGGAATCAAAGAGAAAGAGAAGCCATGTGTCTCGGCTTGTTCAAAATTGGTTACAAATTTGTTGAGGATATTCCACATTTTTCAATTTATAAAATTTATTTGTGAGACACATGATGAGGTGGCAGATGAGTTGGAGGTTAGAAGAAAGTTGTAGAAATGTGCCTAAATTGGATTTGAAAATTCAATTTAATAGGAGAGGGGTAAATTAGTAAAATGACACATAAATTCTTTGTGCATCTTAACTAATTTTGGAAGAATATTCTAAATTCAAATTTAAAAATTCAAATTTAAAAGGAAGAGGGGAAAATTAATTAAGTAACAAATTGATTAATTTGTCCTTTTAATTAATTTTAGAAATAAGGTGGATTGTGAAAAGAGGAAATAGACTATGAACCATATAATTAAATTTCACAATTTATTTATAATAGTAGAGGAATTTAGAATATTAATCAAATAACTAGTATTTAATTAATGTGATGCTCAGACCATTTTTGCATGCATACATTTTGCCCCTCTTTGAAGTGATGTGCACAACCGCATTGCTTTAAAGAATAAATTTCCGACCGTGATGATAAAAATTTTCCACATGCGTCGAACTCCAATTTTACAACAATGATGAAAGGATGCCCCCTCAGGAGGTATATCAATGATTTTTATTTTTTTTGTGATTTTTTGAATTTTTTTGATGATTTAAATGATTTTTCGATAATTTTCTGATGATTGATAAATTTGATAAGGATGACCTGATTTATCTCCCGAAAATTAGAATAGATTCGCCGCACTTGCTGAATAGTTGATAAAAGGGACCCTTTGGAAAATAAAATAAAATGCCACCATTATTACCACTTAATTAACCTTTAAAAGGGGTAAAAGGTTAAAAGTTAAAGTCATTTGTAACCTTAGCATTTTGAGAGCTTGAGAGCCTACAAAGCAAAGATGGTCAAAATTCCTTGCCACACTCACCGATTTCAGCGCGTTCACCACCACCAATGTCTGACCATATATGGACCTCTAGTATGTACCCCGAAACCACTTTTTCAACTTTGAAATTTTGATTTTTGTGCCGTAAAATGCATTTAAAATTTTGAATTTTCCCACATTTTAGCACATAGAGTAGGTTTTTTTACCACATAGGGTGTTTGTAGTAGTGCATCTCACTAGGTTTAAACCCCAAGATTAGGTTGGCACATCCAGCTTCCACTTTAGTGCATAGGGTTAGAATTTTATCACATTAGTGAAATAGCGCATAGGAGTGATGAAGTCGCACATAGGGTTGATAAAAGATACATTCAAGAAACGGTGCATCGGGACCCTGTTCCGGCACATAGGTTTAGTCACTAATGTATCTGAATCCAATTTTCGATGAATTTTTGTTGGAATATCGACAATATATTATCGAAATACCGACGAACCATTGAAATAATTTTCATCCCTAATTTTTCTTCGCTTTCCTGACTAGCTTTAAAATGTCAAAATCATGACTCAACTTCATTGGTTTCCGCCATGGAAAAGGGCCCTGGTGTTCGTCAGAATATTGATGGACATTTTATCGATCTAGTGACGAACCATAGCTAGAACACAAGTGGCATGCCTTTGCCAAAGTGTTAGATCAACAACAAAAGTTCATTGAACTTGCGATGAAATAGGCAAGTCATTATGATGAAAGTCTCATCGGACGTATTGCAAATTTGTCAGATGCTTTTGGAGGTTCGTCGAAAGTTCAACGAAAGTGCGACAGAAAAGGAAAGTCATTACAACGAAAGTTTCATCAGACATATTGCAAATTCGTCAGACACTTTTGGAGGTTCGTCAAAAGTTTGACGAAACAATGCAGTTTAAAAAAAAAAAACTATTCGTTCAAATGAATTACCTATGGTGAATTTTGGGGCAATATCGCCACTAATAATAAATTACTATTTAATTTTAGGGATCCTTTAGCCTTGAATAGGGCTTTTATCTATTTCCATTGATTAGTTTTTTAATCGGATGGTTGTGAGTTGATTCCGTGACCTAATATGTGTGTGCCTTTTCAAAGGCTTATTGAGGCCCAAAATTTGTTTTGGGCCACATGATTAAATCTAATCATGTGGCCCAAAACAAATTTCGTGCCTCAACAAGCCTTTTAAAAGGTACATGTGTATTAGGTGATAGAATGAACTTGTAGCCATCCGATTTAAAAGCTAATTGATGGTAAAATTTTCAAGTTTCATTTAGTCTTATCTCTTGTCGATGAAGATACATAATCTCATTTCATGACCTAATACACATGTTCCTTTTAAAAGGCTTGTTGAGGCATGAAATTTGTTTTGGGCTACTTGATTAGATTTAATCGTGTGGCCCAAAACAAATTTTGTGCTTCAACAAGCCTTTTAAAAGGCACATGCATATTAGGTCACCAAATGAACCTGCAACCATCTGATTTAAAAGCTAATCGATGGTAATTAAACTAGTGAATATTAAACTACACTAGTGGGGCCCAGTTATAATGATGTGGGTGACATTGATGATGAGGATGAGTAGCGGAGATTAAACAAGGTTGATTGGACAACATAGTAAGCTAGTGGAAGATGAAGTATGTCATGAACTATTGGAAAGAGTGAATGGTGGAGATCAAATAGAGCTTTGATCAGATGTCTTTTTGGCAGCTTGGTGCGAATATTGTAGATTCCCTTCTTGATTCTCCAGAATTACACAAGCGGTGTACTTGTGCCTTGGTGGATCTCTCACCATAACAAGTGTTGACATGAATGATGACGGTGTAAACATGAGGATGACAAGGTGAGTATGAACCCCAGGTGGAGTATGAAAGCCTTATTGGCATGAGTGAACATCATCGGTAGGACACTTAGGGATTTACCCCTGATACAATGATGAACTTCTTATCGAATGGACAAAGTGACATCGCTAGGACCTTAAAGAAGGTCAAGGCCAAAGTGTCACTCAAAGTGGTGACGACTATCATTTAAAATTAAATGTTTGTATGGGTTTTGGGTTGTAATTCACTTTGGGTGGCCACCTAGATAAAAGGAGGGTTGTTGACTTGAAGTTATTTTGTGACCGACATGATGAAAACCTATGTAATGGGTGCCTATTTGGGCTGTATTTTGAGTTCCACTAATGGAACAATTTGTCAGTTTTGTATTTAAATATGCTACAACCAGAGATTTTCTTCTTGATTCTTTCCTCCCAGTATACATTTTGAATCAAGTTTTGTAATATTTTATAATAATTATAATAATATAATATAATGGCTATGCCATTTTTGCCAAAAAAATAAAAAAATATTAAACAACACACTAGAATCTAATTTTGTGGAAAATGAGCAATTTGGTGAGAAAAATTACCTATAGTGTGTCTTGGATACTTAACTAGTGTACTAAAAAATGGGATTGCAAACCCAAAATTATTCACTCTGGAAATTCAATAGAAAAATACAGAATGTTATCCTAGATACTTAACTCTTAGACAGTCAATAAAACAATATGAGCATGATTCTGAACGGTTTTACCTGGTCCCACTCTTGATCTCCATGTTTGAGATCCTTCTTTTTAAGACCCCATGAATCCACTTTGATCCATTACTGCCAAAAGAGATATTAATGTGTAAAAACAGAGCCACATTTAGACAAACTGGTTGTTGATTTCTTCTAAGAAATTTAGAAACTACAAAAAGAAGATACCTGATGGGGATCATGTGGGCTTCCTAGAGAAAGCACTACAATATGGCCTCGAGCAACAATGAAATACTTTAGATTAGCTTCACAATAAATCCTAATAGCATGACATTGAGTCTCCTCTTCATTAAGTTGATGGTATGAAGAACAAGATCCATATCCTCCTTGAGATACATATCATATTGAAAAGAAAAACATAGTGACACAAGCAATTTGAATTATGAGATAAAGCCTCCAAACCCTCTATGGAAACATGACTTTTACAAGATAATCAAAATTTTAAATTTAAGTAATACCCAAGAAAAATAATTCCATACAATGCAACTATAGACGAAACTTACAGATGGAACTGATCTTCCACTTTTGAATCTCCTTTTTATTCCATTTGAAGAGGACAACCTCTAACCCTTGATTCAACTATGTAAGTTTAGCATTAACAAATACAAATATTTTTAGCATAAGAAACAATCCTCACCTATCTAAACAAGAACCTCTAAGACAAGCCCAAAAATCTAGGTTTATCACAATCACGTAAAGATTAAATCCTTATAAGCAATCACAGTAACTGGAAAGTATTAATTGGATCAGTAAGAAGAATCAAATAACTAGGGTTGGGAACTATATAAACCACTACTATCACAACTATTGAAACATGCTCAAGTATTGGGTCCTCTCCCCTAGATTAAATTAAGGAAAACATTATTGTAAACACAATATGTATAGAAGAATATGAATGTAAAGGAAAATGGATATTAACAAAACATAAATGTAAATAAAAGTAGTGTGAGTAGAAAATGAATCTAAATTGGTCTTGAAAAAATAAAATCATACCCAATTAACATTAAGTTATACTAACCTTGTACTCATTGCCATTGTCAATCTTGAAGGTTACTTTGATGTCTTCTACAAAAACTCTTTGGCGATGAGGCAAGAGAAGATGGGAAAACCAAGTGTATATTGATGACTTCTTGACAATCAAATAGAAACAAGCAACCAGTCAACCCTATTAGAATAGAATAATCTTATAAATTGATTTTATTTTATTTACTAGCTAATGGATAGTGGACCTAGTTATCTTGAATTGAGATACTACTAATGTGTTGATTGGTGATTTTAAACTATCAATGTTCTACTTCAATCTCTATAAGTTACTTTTGTCTTAAATATATTCAAGATAATTCTATAAAAAAATTCCCTGATCTCTTAGAAATTATGCAGATTATTTTGTTAATAATTCTTCATTTTGATATTTTCTTTCAAAAATTCATAGAAAGGTATGTAATGCCATATTTGAAACTTACATATTTTAATTTTACTAGTTCTGTAAATATAGGATATGATTCCAACAATCGTGAAAAGCATTGGAAATATGCTAGATGAATGAAGTAAACTATGCAATTGGCAGGTGTAAAGCCAAATTCCTTAACCCTTGCCAGCATCCTTCTTGCCTATTCTAAAACATGTGCTTTGGAACATGACATGAAAATCCATCTAAGTATAATGAAAAGGATATTTTTATCAGATATTATATTATAGTAAGTTGAATGAATGTAAGTAGAGAAATTTTTGCATACCTGTAGATGGTAAAAAATTTCATGGTTAAGTGGAAGCCTCCCATCAACAAAAATATCCAAAAATCCATGTATCTATCTCAATCGAGCCTCTAAACCCTTCAGAGCTGTCAAATTTTAGAGTTATGTCACCACTAAAAAAAAAGAAACAGAGCTTTGAAACCAGATCCACACACAACACAATGTTCATAGTAAAAATTTAGCACATTCTTTCATCTTTGAATATTGGTTTGAAGCTTCAAACAATGCATTTCTTATATTGAAAAGTGCATTACCTTATTGAGCTTCTCTTTGTTTTGAGAATAGTTTAATATTCTCTACTTAACAAAGCCAACCAAATGAAGGAGGAATCTCATTTGGCCCCTCCCCCCCTCACATCACTCTTAATTCCCCATACCCGATCATATAACATTAATCATTCACTCATCCATTAATAACATATAACATTCATTCATTCATTCATCCTGCATTAATAACTAATAACATTCATTCATTAACATATTCACATTCATTCATTCATCCATTAATAACATATAACATTCATTCATTCATCCATTAATAACATATAAAATTCATTCATTAACATATAACATTCATTCTTTAGTTTTTACATATTATCAAAAATATGGTTGTCATAATATGATTACAATCACTCTTTTTTTTGTTTCTTTTTTGCACTTAAAATTATCTGAAGTAGAGTATTGTTTTCTAAATCATTTGTCCCCCCTTCATTTTTTCTGAGCTCTACTCATGACCTTAATATATGCCTAGTCATTTACTCACAACGTGGATGCCACTGCAAGGGGGGGTCTATTGCAATAGCAAATAAATGTTAAATTGATATGTTTTATTATTATTTTTACAAGTATTTCATTAATTAAAAAACATTAGAGTGGTGTTGTTTACCTCATGGGGCCACATCCTATTCCTGATCTTGTCTTATAGCCTCATGCTCAACATGTTGAACACCCTCTAAATCCTGATCTGGAGTTGAAACACAAAAGTTTACATTAATTAATATACCAGTTGCAATTAAATATGTTTAAAAGAACATTAGAGTGGTCCTCTTTACCTGATGGGGACACATCATGTTCTTGATCTTGTCTAGTCTGATCATGATCAACATGTTGATCACGCTCTACATGCTCTAAAGTTGAAACACGAAAGGTTACATTAATTAATACATGAAATGAAATTAAAGATGATTAATTATATTAATCCATACTGTGTTTTGTATAGCACATGAATACATCTAGTACTGGGATGCACACCATGACCTTCATCTGCAAGTTGTGCTCCACCCTCACCATGCTGCATTCCAATGTCATGTGCAGTATTATCATTGCTTGTTTGTTTAAAATAAATAGGCACATAATTAATTTATGGTGGAAATTAATATTGAATAGATTGCACAAGTATTCAATTTTACTTTGAGTTTATTTACTTGTGTGTCAGATGTAGTGAAAGATTGTGTTTTCCCAGTCAAGACTTTTAGGAGTTCAGCCGGAGCTCCATAGCCTTGTTGGAAGGAAATCTTTAGGTCCTCTTTTGTGGGCACTTTATTGAATTCAAAGCCCTACATTTTTGCATAAGATCATGAATTTTGCTTCTATGGTGAAAAAACCAAAATTGTTTGCAATTTATTATTTGGATGCAATATTTCATTTATTGATACTTACAATTCGCGCGACTAATTTTATATAACCACTAGAGCCAAGTTTGTGATGCCCATGTTTTTCTAGTCTTGCCTTTGTTGCCTTTGATGTGTTGGGAAACCTATGAAAAGTTTGAAATACATTAGATTATGTAAAAAGAAAGAGTAATCATTATATAATTACATTGTTGATAGTATCACATACCTTCCTTGGCTCGGTGGTGTCTTTCCTTTTTTCCTTTTCAGCCTTCTCCTTTCCATCCAACACTAGGTCCTTCCACTCCCTCTCTGGAATCATGGGGGGATGCTTGTACTTTCTGTTCTTCTCAAAATTTGACCTATATTGGTCTCTCACATAATTTAGATAGGTACCAGCTTTCTTAAGGACTTTGGTTCAATTGAATTTTTTATCACCAAACATCACAACTAAACGGTTAATGAGCTCATTTTTTAAATCTTGATTTTGGGCATTCCACCGTGTACATATGGTGGCCCCAAAGAGATCCAATTTAATATCACTTAGATGTTTATAAAAAACATCATTTCCTGCAAAATGATCATGGGATCACTATTCTAAAAAGAGTGATCAATAAGTAAATTTCAATTGGATTATATATAATAATAATTTAAACATTTTAAAGTACCTGGGGCCTTCTCTATCTTTATGGGAATGAAATCCTCAGTCACCACAAATGTGAACAATTCTTACGTACTAGTAATATAGGAAGATCTAGGAAATGCTATTAAAATATCACCAATACTAGTGGCCTCTGCATCCCTAGGTAAATGTCCTGATGCATGTTCTTTCATGTGTTCACTGCTAGAGGGTGCACTACCAGATGCCTGCATGGTATGTGTTGTTGACATTTCAGTCGACAATATAGGCATAGATGATGGGGTCGGATGATGTGATGTATGCGCAAGAAGATCAAGATTGGCACTTGTACCAACCCCTACTCCCTGAGTAGCACCTACAATACCCTGATCATGGCCAACAACATCATGAGGATGCAAATAATCTTGTAAAAACAACACATATTTTAGTTCATGACATAAAAGAGTACAAAATATAAAACCATGAATGAAATTATATTATAATTAAAGATCTCATGACATCTTACTTGCAAGTTTTGTGCTCTCTCAGTCAATATTTTAACACTTTCTCTTATCTCATATGTTTGAGGCACTATGAATATCAACTAAAGAATTTCTTCATTGCATTTTTTATGGGTCTTCCTCATCATATCCACAAGGTTTGTAGAATATGCGATGTCATCATCGCATAATAGTGTCTACACCTCCCTATGGATGCTCTCCTCTACTAGTGTTGGTGCCTTTCCCCGATCAACCGAATGCGACAAGCATATTAAAAACATTATCAAAATTAACCCAATAAACTTATGAAAAAAACATAATAATAAAACATTTTACTCATATGTAATTTGTACAATTATAATGAGGTAAACCTATTGGGTAGAAGCACCTGAAGATGCATTGTGATCTAAGCTCTGGTTCAAAGCCTTCCCCGTATGATCAATGTCTCGCTGTGACAAAAATTAATTATAAAAAAACATTACCGAAATGAAACCAATAGACTTACGAAAATAATAATAATAATAATAAAATGGTATATTGGATTCATTAATTGGAGGTTGGGTAAAATGGTATATAGTATGTACCACCTCTATAGTAACTATTTTTGTATCTAAACAATTCAAATTGTAATCGATTAGCAACTCTTCCCCTGCAGTTATTGATTTTATCGCACATATGAATACATGGTTTCCCTCGCCCGCCTCGAATATGCAATGGGGTTGCTTATTTGTTGACCCAAGTCATGTACTATTTATAAACCCTACAATATTCCCTGATGCTTTTGGCCTTCTGTCAATGTACATAGCCACTCCTTTATTTTGATCCTTATCTTTTAGCTATATATAATTTGCTAATAGTGCATACCTACACATACTTCATGTATATCAAACCAACTACATCGAATCTTTGTAACTATAATAGGATCTGACATACTCCATCAATCCAATAACTTTTTCGTAACAAACCTTTATTTCATCCATGCAAAATAGGCCCAAACCATTTTATGACGATGGTGCTATGTGATATATCCTCTCGTTGACACAAAATTAATGTTTATTGGAGGAAGTTCCTTGGGTACCCATTGTTTCCATAGATGTTTGTACCTCAAGGGCACCTTGATTTTGACTATTCTCTCATCATCATAAGAACATAGCCCCCCTTCAGCAAGAAAAATTTCCATGCGTTTACGAAATTTTCTTCTAATCTTTTGACCTCTAGTTGATCTCCCTCTTTTAGACCTACTACATGTCTCTCTTTCCTCTTCTCTTCTTGAATTTCCCTCACTCGAGGAAGACAGATCTGACAAATACCTATTTGGTGGTACTTGCACTCATAAGGATGTTGGATGAATTTCTTTCATAGTGATGTGATCCCAAGGTGACATTATGATTAATCTATCATTTCATCGCTAGAATTTGATAGGTTATAAGGTAATCAAGTCTTGATAGATTGCAAGTTATTGTTACTACCATCCAAATGTGTCCATCACAAATCAGATATACTTAATGTTTTAACTCCAAAACTTTGTAACAAGTGTTAAATGTGACTATGGTCCACCAGTTACACAACCAAGGCCTCAAATTTATTCTCTAATTGTAATCAAAGGATTTTTTCTCTTCATTCAAGTAAATAAACTTGAAGGGAAACACCACCAAGTGGTTTATTGGACACCTACATGACTAAAAATAATAGAAAATTTACATTTAATTTCCATATGTCTAACTGGTTAATGGGGAGGGAGTGTGTACTAGGTCTGGTTAAGTCATCATAATTTATGCTTTGGCAATAAAAATTGTTTAAGTCATCTTAAATCTTCCTATGTCTAATTTCTAGGAGACTTTTGGTATGTTTTAAGGTAGGATGAGTTGTCGCATCAATGTTCTAGTTCTCTATGACAAGGTTTCAACATCTTCAAATAGTGAAAGTTAGTGCTCATAGTCATTTGAAACAACATCATTTTGATTATATGATGGTAGGATTTGATAACTTAAAAGAATTGGCTACCCAACAAACTTAAAGTTAAAGAAAAAATTTCAGTTTAAGGGGTTAGCACTTTCTTTCATCTTTTCATATTGGTTTGATGCTTCAAATGATGCATTCATTACTCCACTTCTATTATATTGTATTCCCATCCCATTGCAATTTTTTCAATTTTTGGAGGAGTTGATACCAAAATTTCATATCAAATACCATGTTCTTGAAGCAATTTTCTGTGTTTTTACTATTTTTCTGAAGTTCTTTTGTGTTGTATGGATCCGTACAAGCTTAAAATGCTCTGAGATAATTAGTGTAGATAAATATATCTGTTCCCTTTCATTTTCATTTGTTTTGAAGTGCTAAACCACTAATTTGTGGGAGAAAACAATCAAATACAAGGACTTCCCTATTTTTCTTGTGTAAGGGTTTGAGGGCTAAATAGAAATGACATTCACTAATCCACCCACTGTCATCGAATAGTAACTTGGTGGATTGGTGTGAAACATGGTATGATAGAGGTTCATTGCATTTAGGGGTCTATTAAAGCAAGAAACTTGGTATTGAATTGATGCCCTAGGGTTGACAGGGGCAATTTTCTTGTGAATTTGTGGTTGTTAAGTCAGGGTTTATCAATTTGATGGATATCTTGGTAGAGTCATGGTGACACTATTTGATGGTCCACTATCTACTTCAAAAAAAAAATATCTGTAAAAAAATCTAAGAGCTATAATGGGATGGAATTAAAGGAAACTTTATATGAAGGATCTTCTAATGAAGGACCTTTGAATTAAGGTCTTCATTTGAAGGTCCTTCATGCAAACGTACCTTTTATAAAGCATTTTGGACATGAAATGTTTAAAATAAAAAATAACTTCATTTGAAAGTCTTGACATGGCATCATTTTTGAATGAAGGTTCTTCATTCAACTGGTATTTTGTAATTTTAAAAATTTGGGATTTTTTTTTGCCTCATCCCACAAGTGGGACACACTATTGTGCAATCATTCATTAACAAAGAGATGAATGTGTGATAATAATTTAGGGTTAAAAATAAATCCATTTGAACCTTTTATAAATGTAAGGACATTTGATACAATCATATGCCTTGTCAAAGTTTTAACTTAATAGTAAGGGCATCATGAGTAGTTTGTTGGGCCCATTCAACAATCTCTGATGCAAGGATTGAATTGTCTAGAATATATCTAGTCTCAAGAAATACAATTTTTTTACCTGTATGACTACATCTCAAGTAATAGGTTTAATTGTGATGGCAATAATATTGACAAATATATTATAATCTAGGTGTTGAGAAGCATAATTGGCCACCATCCTAGGAAAGATTATTCATTCTCACTTTTAGGTGTTAAAATTTAACAATACCTTGATTAATGAAAGAGCCCAAAGAGACTTTCTCCATGGTATCCAAGTACACATAGTAGTGGTCTTCTGTTTTATGGTTGGAAATGATTTAAAGAACTTAGCTAGGAATTATTCATTTAACCTAAGGTTTTCTCATAATTCCATCATTGGAAAAGTATGATCAAATTATTCTATTATGAAGAATTGGTCTATGTTCCTCTAGTAATCACTATAAATGTTTGTAAGGATAAAATGACTAATTGCATCAGGTAGGAGAGAATCAACTTTGAGTTCTTCAAATATTATATTCCTCTATTCATAATTTTTAAGGGTTGTATGTGGAGGAGGTTATCACTACCAAGAAGGGAGGAGAACTTTCCTTGCATATGTTTGTGGTGGAGGTATTAAAGAAGAATTGTATGCCTCTATTTCCATTCATTAGATCTAGCTTAGCCTAGCATATTTGGGCTCCTTTTCCCCTATAAAATTCCATCTGTTTGATTTTATGTTATGTAAGCGTAATTCCATGCTATGTTGAAATATAAGAGGTGGAGGCCAAAAGGAAATAACCCCTTTTTGTTGTACCTTCAATTTTTTTTTATTGTTTTATGTTTTTAGCGACTTTGTGGACATAAGATTTGAGGTAGTTCATAGAACAAAGAATAAAATGTTCTCACCAACAACCAATATGTGGGTGGATTATGGGAGTTTTTCCAAGACCTGAGGCTAGTCCATAAAAATGTGAAAGACTAAGCTATTTTTTTTTTTTCTTTATCTTATACCATTTTATGAGAATGGGGGTGCCAATGTACAAGAATATCTTTGGTAACTAGGTATGAAATTTGTAGGTTAAAGAGAATGGGGGTGCCAAACTTACAATACTCATTGTCCCTTGGTCATCGATTTTCCCTGAGTGCCCTTAACCTCATCCTTGGTGCTGGTATTGACCTTGTTTTCACTCCTCCGAACTCTTTGTCGGTGCTGGTATTGACCTTGTTTTAACTCCAAACTCTTCCTCGGTGCTGGTATTGACCTTTTTTTCACTCCTCCAAAATCTTCCTCGGCACTAGTATTGACCTTTCACTTCTCCAATTTGACAAGATACAACCTGGTTTCATTAGGTTTTAGAGTATGTTAATTAAATATAAAATTATCGTGCCATTCAGCTAGGTTTTAATATTCTACAACATAGTTAAGTATATATTAGCTATATTTTAAATAATAAATAATATAATTATTCGAATTATTATAATTATATATTATATTCTTTAACAAAATTATTAAATACATATAAAATTATTATAATTAATAATTAATAATAAGTATATTTTTATATAATACAAAATATAATTAATATAATAGTAATATTAGATTAAATTATATATAATATAATTATATTTATTATTATATAATAGTATATATAGGCTTTTACCTAATATTTTAGAGGATTTTAACATTATACTATAGATGGTTTACCATTAAATGGAAATTGAAACTTGTTTCCCAATGACACAATAGTGGTTTCCAAGCATGAGATTTGTTTCAAGCTTAAATCTCACAATATATGTAGCCTATTAGCTAATACAAAGAGAGATAGAAACTAAAAAGATAGAGAATGAGAGAAAGAGATGAACTTAAATAGATAGGGGGAGAGAGAGAGAGAGAGAGAGAGAGAGAGAGAGAGAGAGAGAGAGAGAGAGAGAGAGAGAGAGAGAAATATAAGAGATACAAAGGAAAAGAGAGAGAGGGAAAATTCAATACCATCGACCTAACAATGCTTCATCGGTGGAACTCCCATCATAGTCCCGCCGATGGCCCGATGAAAATAGCTCACAACCTAGTATCGGTGTAACAATAATCTATCGGGTTGACTCCTAAGGTGCTCTCTTGATATACCGATAGAGTCAAGTTTCCAAAATAAGTAACCATGAACTATAACCATGGACATGAATTGTCGAATTTTATCAATAATCACAAAAATATACCACACTTTGATTTTATGAACAATGCAAATTGTAGAAATTTGTGTGACAAGATCCATATTATCTCCTACATTCACATTGCATCGATAAACAAATTTGAAATTTCGTAGTGACGTAGTCCTTCCCCCATTCCTAACAAAATTCAATACCATCAGCCTAACAATGCTTCATCGGTGGAACCCCCATCATAGTCCTATCGATGGCTCGATGAAAATAGCTCACAACCTAGTATCAGTGTAACAATACTCTATCAAGTTGACTCCTAAGGTGCTCTCCCAATATACCGATAGAGTCAAGTTGTCAACAAAAGCAACCATGAATTATAACCATGGGCATGAATTATCGAATTTTATCAATAATCGAAAGAATATACCATACTTTGGTTTTATGAACAATGAAAATTATAAAAATTTGTGTGATGAGATCTATATTATAGCCTACGTTCACATTGCATCCCTAAACAAATTTGAAATTCCATAGTGATGTAGTCCTTCCCCCATTCCTAAAAAAATTCAATACCATTGGCCTAACAATGCTTCATCGACAAAACCTCCATCACAGTCTTGCGATGGCCCAATGAAAATAGCTCACAACCTAGTATCAGTGTAAAAATACTCTATCAAGTTGAATCCTAAGGTGCTCTCCCAATATATTGATAGAGTCAAGTTGTCAACAAAAGTAACCATGAATTATAACCATGGGCATGAATTATCAAATTTTATCAATAATCACAAAAATATACCACACTTTGATTTTATGAACAATGCAAATTGTAGAAATTTGTGTGACAAGATCCATATTATAGCCTACATTCACATTGCATCCATAAACAAATTTGAATATTCGTAGTGATGTGGTCCTTCCCCCATTCCTAAAAAAATTCAATACCATCGGCCTAACAATGCTTCATCGATGAAACCCCCATCATAGTCCCACCGATGGCCCGATGAAAATAGCTCACAACCTAGTATCGGTGTAACAATACTCTATCGGGATGGCTCCTAAGGTGCTCTCCCGATATACTGATAGAGTACGTTGTCAAAAAAAGTAACCATGAATTATAACCATGGGCATGAATTATCAAATGCATAAAGTATATTGAGGGAGCTATGGTGCATCGAGGAAACATTATCTGGTGTCCCACCGATAGAATGAAGGATAGGTGTCCATCAGTGGAGAGGGTGGCTTTCGGTGAATGAAACGTCTTAGGTCTACAAGTTGCAATTGTGACTCGATAAATGGAAATAAAATTATAAAATTGTAACCAAAATTTAAGTGGAAATAATTAAAAGTAACCACACTTTTTGCATGGTTGAACCAATTTAAAAATTCAGCCAAAGGTGATAGTAAGAAAATTAAAATGCAGCTATATGAAATATTTAGTCTAAGAGCCAAATTTGGATGGCAAAGTTAGTAAGAAGTAGTGTCAAAAGTGAAAAATTAATCATGAAATCATGGCTAATCGAGCATACAAAATATATTGGAAAAATCAAGAGAACTTATATCTTCACATAAAAACACTCAAAATAATAATTATATCATACAATTATTTTGGGAATATATTACAATATGGATTTTACAAAGCCTTTCAATATACTTCCCATTTGAACTACTATCTTACAAGAATATAACTAATTATTTAATAATAATAAAAAAAAGTTAGTAAGGTGAATTTATTAATGTTAATCTTAATATTCCAACACCTTCCCTTAAGTTTTACATTCCACACAACAAAACTTGTTGATTGAATTAAACAAATATATATTATTTAGAAGCTTTTTATTTAAAAAATAAATCATGAACCAAGTGTAACTCCATCAAGTTGCCTCATAACCTTCAGAATGGTATAGCTCTTGAGTTGAATTCTTGAGTTCATGGACTACCACCTCCCTAAACTTTTGAATCACAAATCCCTTAAACTATTGGATAATAATCCATTGCTCCATAAAGTTGTCTCATGACCCTTGGAAGGGTATAATTCCCTAGACCCACACAATCTCAAACTATCTGGGCAACAATACATATTGAGTTCACTAGATCCCTATCTATTTTGAAAAAATAAACTTCACAACATATGCTTTCTTCAATTATTTCAACATAAGAAATGAAAGAAAAACTAAAATATTCTTCTCATACAAAGACACAACTATGAGTGAGAAGCTGACTCGAGATGATAAAAATCTTCCACCTCTAATAATGAAGGCTCAAATAAGTTTCAATCCAAGTAGTATATTTATAATAATAATCTTCAACAAAAGGATTACCTAGGAGGTCCTCATACACAACATAATCCTCAACATAGGCTAAGCTAACATCATTTTATTTTTCTTTAAGTTCTCCCTCAAGACCATCATTGGCTTGAGTTATACAAGTCCACACTCTGTGATCCCTTTTCTTACAATAATAAAATTCTTTTTTATTTTTCAATTATTATTACCTCATGAGTATAATACATTCTCATGTTGAGAATCAACTTTTAAATATTTTCCATTGTTCTTTTTACTTCACCTAATAGGGACAAAATCACATCTTCTTGTGTTTGAGAAGTTATTGGACTAAGCATAGAAATAACATTGTTGTATTTTCAAACTATTTAACAAAATATCCTTAGCATATTAATCATCTAATAGAGCCTTGACTTCTGCCAATTTTCTAATGAGAGATCTCAAATTTCTTAAGTGATTTGACATAGTGATTATATCTCTCATTTTCAATCTAAATAGTTGAAGTTTTAGGAAAAACTTCACATTAACTATTTTTTCTCCAAATAATGTTCTTTTCTTTAACCAATAGTAGGTTCCACATGATATTTTTATTTTCCTTAATATGAAAATATTGATGTAATATTTTACTATTGACAATCTAATATTGCATTTGAAAAAAAACATAGACAATTATATATTTAAATCTAATGCAACATCCATTGAAATCTTGTATAGTGTGTATATTTATAAATTTTGTTAATTTTAGGTTTAATTGACTACTACATAATAGTTTATGTGTTGAAAGAATTTTTTCCATTCTTTTTAGTTTTTACATTGGAATACAAATCATATTTAATTTCACGCCAATATATTTCTTTCATAAAGATATTTGTTTGATTTTTCCTTGCTATTTTCATCTTAAAATTTTAAAAAATGTATTCTATAATATAGAATTATTTTCAAATTGGAACAAAAAGGATTCTAAGAGATATTTTTAATCATAAATTTTACAATCATAAATATCATTTAATTTGTATGTTGTAACTTCAGTAATTTTAGTTAAAATAAAAATAACTTAAAGTTATATACATATAGTTAAATTGGCAAAGTTGTTTGTCCATTTTATTTTTTACATCTATTAACTAAACATGTTCTAATATTACACAAACACTTTATTAGGATTATATTTGTTCACTGTAATATCTCCATTGTGAATAGATTTTTGTAAACAAAATCGAATCACTCAAGTTTGCTCAGTTTGCAAAGGTAGACCCACCTAGGTTTGACAACACCTGAAGAGAAGAAGGTTCAAATAATTTGGCCTTGTTTGTTATGCTAAAATGTATCAAGAGATTGGGAACCTCTTGAGTTATTATTACCTATGTTTTTGAGAGCTAACAACTTCCAAACCTCCAAATCCACAAAACGATTCCACTTGTACGACCAAATTCTTGCGAAACCCAAAAACCCTTGTTTTAGGCCAAAATCATGAGGGTTTATTGAATCTCCTACTTCTACAACCTACTAGAACTCAAAACCAACTTAGACACAACCCACTAGGTCTGCACATGGATACAAATTCATAAAATCAGATCTCCCATACATATTTTGTTGAAACCTAAGCTTGAACCTCTCATCTCACATGTTTTTCTTCACAAAACTCTTGAGGACATCAACTATACCTTCTTTATTTCTCATCCTACACCCTATTCATGCATCCTAAAATTAAAAAATTATCAATGGGGCCTCTTACACAAGCTACAGTAGTAAAAAAATGTATAAGGGCCCCTTTATATCATGTTTGGACTATAAAACCCTCAAAAACAGGGTAACTGGGCTCTATGCATAGAAATGAAGCTTTTTAACTCAAATCAACACCTTAAGCCCTAAAATCAGATTCAAATAAAAGCTAACACATATATTCATGACATGGAATTTATTTCACATAAAAATATGGCTGTATGTGACTGTACACTACTGTAAAACAAGAAAAATACAGAAATTTTGAAGAAAAACATATATTTTGGAATGTCAAGAGCTTGTATTTTAAATCCTCAACCATCAAAAAACCTTTAAAATGATCACTTTATTCATTTTAAATGAATTTACACCTCAACCACTGAACAACCACCTCTATAACTGAATTTTTAATCTTTTACGATCACATGAAACATAAAACACACTAATTTCAAGGTTGTTAACATCACTATTGAAATGTTTTAATTTTTTGACCTTCCAAATGTATTGAAACTCCTAGGACACCTCTAAGACCATGCTAGTGGCTTGGTAATAGCCTCATTATTGACATGACACTATCCTTGCACCCTTTTACATGTAAATTCTCCAATTTTCCTTAAAAAGGCTACAAAACTCTTTAGCACAACTCAAACTCCTAACTCAAAACTTCACCTAGAACATGACTAATGGTCTTGAGTGACCTTATTCACAATAAAAAATTCTTGAAATTCATAAACCAACCTATTGACCTCCCTAATTATCATCACATGATTAAGCATAGAGGATGAGGTGTAGGTGCTCTTGCACCACTACCCCATCCAAATTTTTCTCACATTACACAAAGCCAAAATCTTTGTCCAAGATAAGCCAATAAAATCCTACCTTATGTGTCCTAGTAATCAAATTGGAGATGATCCTAAAAATGACATTGCAAAGGGTGATTTGTCTAAAAAATCTAAATGACTTTGCAATTATTTTACTACTACGATCAATGTCTCATCTTTCATGAAATTTCCCAAAAAACTATTCATTATGATCATATGGAAATTTCTAGGAGAGCTACAATAGTTGTAACATCATAAATTAAATAAAAATTAAAAAGTACATCATGAATTAATTATGTAATGGTATAAAAATTAAAAAATCATGAATTAATTATGTAACCACATTTTTCAAATATAATTCTATCAAGAAATTAATATCAAATAGATAATACAATAACATAACTCATACATTTCAATGTCATTGATCTTCTTCTTCATCCAACTCTTTGTCTATATCATCCAATCCAGATTCAACATTGTAAGGATTGGTCATATCATCATCATCGTCATTGATATCACTTTCGATAATGTCATCATCCACATAGATATCATCTTCATGAAAATTAACTCCTACATCATCATGATCTAGTTCCTCCTCTTCAACATCTTCGTCAGGGACATCATCAACTAATTATTGATCTCGATCATCATCTACATCATCTTCTAGTTCTTCGGTATCTTCTTCTTCCACCACATTATACTTTACCGACCTTACTCTTGGATCATGTCTAACAACAAATGACCAACTTGGTTTACTTGGAACCTCAGAGTAAAATACCTACTCACATTGGCTTGGAAGAACATAGGGCTCATTTCCAGCTCGCTCGATCGCCCTTGTATTAACCATGGTAAATCCATTATCATGTTCAATAACAGTTTTCTCAAGATCATTTTCATTCAATCATAGCCTATACCATAGGACGACGAACATAACTAATTTGAAGGACTTAAAATCACACTCAAGTATATCGTCCAAAATCCCATAGTATTGATTTTCAGAGACTTCTGGATGTATGTCACTTCTAGATGAAACATTAGTCACCTGAAAGACTGTAGTTATCCCAGAATTACAAGTTTTCTTCATGTCATCCAACTTTTTGATTCAAAATTTATGACCATTGCACCATATATCCTTTTGGTGTTTCACCTGCAATATGCAAAAATGTAAAAATTATTGCAATATCATCAGTTGATAAACATATTTATTCTTTGCCGAATGTATGGAAAGAAAAAAAATCAACATATATATACATCAATATAATTGAAAATAATTAAATAATATGGGTGATTAATATATTTATACGTACTTATTTATCTCTTAAACCATATGCTAAATCAATTTCCCTTGGTGTAACATTGGAATCTCCATTATGATGAGCTTCTTTAACCAATGAAGCCACACCTTCCAATGTTAATGCGCGACCTGATTGTTGACATCGTTCAATACATACTGTCATCCAATCAAGATTTTTTGTGACATACAAATGTACTGCATCCCACTCTTGACCAACTATATAAAAAAATGAAATTCACAAATGACGTATAATTAGTTAATTATCATGGTATACAGCCTTAATTTATAATTGATGTATATTGAAGATTAATAATTAAATAAGTACAATATACATAAAACCAAATGTAAAATGTATTCTAATTAATCTCTATGACCATCTTATAGTTACCTATCACTTTCCTCAATCTACCTTTCCCCATCAGGTACTCCCCTTCAAATTTTTTAATGGAGTTGGGATCCCAAATGTGATCTACATGGATCTTTGCTGCAAACATAGGAAGATATTTAGTAATGTACACCATGGTCTGGTATACCATATATCCCTCCACCATAGAACCCTTGGGATGTTCTCTTTGTCTAACCAAAGCCTTCAAAAATTTCAAGTGCCTCTCAACCATCCCCATTGACCTTGTGTGTACAAGTCCACACAATTCAATCTCCTCAACTTGGTGTATGAGGTAGTGTTCTTGTGCATTGAAAAATGTCAAAGGTAGACACTTTTGCATTTCACACATTAGACAAGGAATTTTTCTCTTCCAATAATTTATATCTTTTTTATGGATTCCTTTAGATGACAACCATCTACAAGTGATTCAAGGCACAAATATATTAATGAGATTTAACAAAATAATACAATATATTACATAACAAGTAAAAAAAATGGAAATTATAAGATCTATACAACGAATTGAACAAATATCACTACTTACCTCATGTATTTTTCAAGATTATATATAACTTTCTTGACATTGTTGTCGAAGTTGTCTGGGAGAGATAGAGGTAGAACGCACTGCAACAATTATAAAATGATCTTTTCATTATTTTTCCAAAAGTAGTAAACATAATACACTGAAAAGTACATGCAGTATACAAATATATATATAATATACAAGAATAATTACCTTAATGAAGGTATGCCAATCATGCATTTTCATCCCTCACCCAAATTCACCTTTCTTTGTTATGAATAAATTATAATTATATATAATGAATAATTATTTAAAAAACATGCATTGCTTTGCTACTCCATTAATAACCAAGAAAGGGCACTTATATTAATTTGGTCTCCATCGCTATTTAACTGAATGACATTTTTCATTACATGATTGGCTTCCTAAATGTCATTACAAATTTTGAAAATTTTTTCTTTGTCATGTCTTCCATCCAATACTTTGCATAACGTTTATGTTATTTTCTTTCTGATATGCATTGTATCAAACAAATGCACAATTCGTAGCTGCTCATAGTAGGGCAACCTACTAAATTGTCTAGGATAAATTTTCAGTCCCTGTGGAAGCTGGCCATTAATGCTTTGATGACCTTCATGAAGCATATAAGTTAAACAAATTAACAACAACAATCATTGTCAATTACAGCATGAGTAAACACAACACAATATAAAAATATAAATTCCAAACATATCATATATGATAGATTGATGCAGGAGCATCCAGTAGTGTAAGGGCAATCCTACATCACCCAAATATATTTACTTTCATTTAGCTTTTTGTAGATGTTGTTGCATTTTTGGATACCCTTTTCATCAAAGAAGAGTTTCCAACTTTCAGAACTGTTTTTCTGCTTTTTCTGCTCAACTGCTATTTTTAGCAGGTATGAATTTGAAGGCGTGAGGACAAAAATTTAAGGGAAGCTTTAGGACAGAAAGATAAGCACTTTGGCAAAAGAATCAGATCAAGATCATTCCTAATTCAAAATTTATTCAAGTTTCAATTTCTACTTTTTGCCTTATAAAATCTTCAAACCTAATTTTGAGGTACTTAGAGGCTTCGGATGGGCCCAAAAATTGGCGAAAAATGAAAGTGGTTGGCCTTTAGGCCCCACTTTCCAACACTTCATTTTCGCAAGAGCTTTCCGAAAAGGTATTGTGATTGAAAATCTGATGGTTAGATCTTAAGTTAGGGCTTCTGGAAGTTGGGGCATAATTTGAATGTCATTTTTGGCTCCAAATAGTGAAACAGGCTATTTAGGGGCTAGTTTCTATTTCTTTTGGGCAGTTTTTGGGGAAAGAAGATCGCATACTGCGAAATGGGGAATTTCTATAGTTTCTTTCTGTAATCTGCATGTAATGCAAAACGTAGGGATTTGAGATCCTTTGCATGTAATAAGTTCATCATTCTAAATATAATAAGATTCTCTGATTTGTGTGTGTATTTCTGTGTCTCGAGTTGGCACCCTCATCATAGATAAACAATTTGATCTGATGTATAACCTTGACAATTAATTCTATTATATTCCAACTTCCATAGGAGAGGTGTCATTCTTCGTGGTTTTGATGTAGTCTCTTCTTTCCCATTGAAAAAATGTTTTTTAGTAGTTCGATACTTACGATTTCTGTGGAGGAAGTGCCTATACTCATCAAACATTTGCTTTCCTAAACTTGTTGAATGGAGATATTTCATCTTTGGACCACAAATTGGACATGCAAATTTTCCCTTTGTTTGAAGACCTACAAGATCATATATAGTTGGATTAAATATGTCAATTTTTATAATTATGTATAATGAATAGATTATTTAAAAAACATGCATGATATCTACTTCATAAAATTAAATACCGTTAGAGTGCAGCATTATAACATACCACAAAAATGTGTTAACCCTGGGGAATCATGAATTGTCCATACGAGCATTGCATGTAATTAAATTTTTCTTTGTCCCATTGGTCTATATATGTCATACATATTGATGCCATTCCATAACTTTAGTAACTCATCGATAAGTGGCTTGATATATACATTCATATCTTTAACTTGGTACTTACCTAGTTGAATGAAAATACACATTACATAATTATTATAACCATTTTATTGCAATATATATAAATTAATGTACATGACTATTAAATGAAAAAAATATAAGTCATTATGCAACAAATAAGACAAATGAGATGCTACTACATTAAAGAAAATTGATGTAAACAAATACCTAGAACAATTATTGTGAACATTATGTGCTCCCTTTTTATTGACATGCATGGAGGAATATTATTGTTGATAACAAAAACAGGCCACACTGAGTAAATAGATCTCATCTCTCCAAATGGATTGACATCATCCTCTGCCAATGAAATCCTGAGATTACGAGGTTCTTCTTTAAAGTGTAGCCATTTTCCTCCATGTCCCTAAATGTAGAACCATCCATAGGAATTCGAAGAATTCCATCTCCACTTCTATTCTGTGCATGGTAATCCATAAATTGTGCTAATATTTCGCACCTAAATAACCGTTGCATACGTGGAATAATGGGAATATAACGAAGAACCTTGCAAGACACTTTTTTGTTAGTTGATCTATTCGATATCTACTAATATGACATTCCAAGCATTCTATTGAAAATTCATATTTTTTGTGATATATAATATAATCATTGGAACATGCATCTATTGCTTGATAATCCATTCCAATATTTTTCATAATGCGAGAAAAATATCGGTATGAGCGAGGTAAAATATTTGATGGTGGTAAAAAAAATTCACCAATCAATCTACAACAAAAAAATAATTTGTTAATATAATGAATATTAATGGTACATATTTCATCCTTTATTTGCTAGTGATGAACTAATAACAATTAAAATATATGAAAAAAATGACATCCGTGAGATTTATATGTTGGATAAACCATTCATAACCTTCAAGTTCACCAACAACAATACAACAAAGAGAAACTTTGTTTGGGAGCCTTCATAAAGGGGCTCATATGCCTTCTCAAGTACAGGTAAATCATGAACATCATCAAAGTCATCTCGATCATCATGATCAGTTGTGCCACTAAATGTGTTATGGATCAATGTATTTATACCATCATCTTCAACTGTGTTTTCTGGTGCATGATCATCTTCCTCCATAGGATCATTAACTTCATCTTCGATATTCATAGTTCCATGTTCCTCCACTTGCAAAAACAAATTCTTTGGGCCGTGATAATCCATATCATGTGCCCTAGGGTGCCCCACCTTTATAATAATGATAGACACAAATAAACCATGATCATGATCAAGTGATTTTATATGTACATAAAATGTTAAAACGATATAAAATTTACAAATTCAATTAATATAAACACATCTAATGAACAACTTACCAATGGACGATAATCATGCCCCCTTCAACGTGACCATGTTTCCTAAAATTTTTCTCAGTTGTTGTGATTAAAAGTCTTCTCATCTTTAAGCCCTTGCAATTATTGCAAAGACAATAACGATTACCATCACCCTTTCTTTTCAATCTAGCCCACAATCTAGCAACTGTCTCTTCATTTTTTTCTAGACTAATATTATCTGACATTATTTTTCTTTACCAAGCTTGAATATTTAGATCTTCAAAAAATATCAAACTCACACTCCAATAATTTTTAATCATAGACAAGTAACAAAATCTAATAATTCTAATATTTTATACCAAAAAAATTCTGTATGCAACCACCCTTGCAAAAGAGAAGATAGTCTGAAGTTAATGACCATAAAAAATAATTTAAAATGCTAATTCCATAAATTATTAAATTCTGATTTTACTATGATTTCCAACCATTAGAACCCTAAATTAGGATATTGAACTTGCACAACAAAATATTGAAATATAATTCTAAAAATGCACAAGTCTAAAAGTGAAATATGATGAGATGTTGCTTTAAAATATGATTTTCAAACCTGGAAGTACAAATCTGACTTCACAAATGAATTCTGGAAATAAAAAAGTATGGAATAATAAAGAGTTTCATTTGAAGTGGACCACCCTATTATATGCCTTGATAAAGTTAAAAGATTTATGAATTTTATCTACAATATAGCCTGCATAGTCATCAGTCCTATTCACATCCCTGCTCTAGATATCAATAGGCAACACCATTAGATGGCCTCCTTGAAAGTTAATCCATTAAGGGAATAATGAAAGGGTCTTCCTTAATTATTACATGATATTTTGGGTTCGTGCTCTTACTATTTTTCTGTTTATTTATATAATAATAAGGTTACACTACAATATTTTTGTTCTCTTTTTATCTACTCTAACTCCTATTTCCTTTGATACATCCAATCATACTAGTATTGTGCTTCCTATAAGAAAATTATATCATGGCTGAATGAAAACAATGTTCAATGCCATGAGGCCCAAACGATACTCATGCATTGGTCTTGAAATGTCATCAAACTGAGACTAGTCATTGTTATATAGTATCAAAGTTTCATTGATACTATTGGTCAGTATGATTTATCACGTGAATTGATTAAAGATTGATAACTTATATATTCATAGGGTCCAATCATTATTTTTGACAGTGTATTGTCCAATTTACTGTCTAATGCTATTTGTAAAATAAAATATAGTAAAATATAAAACAGTGATCTTTTCTATCTATTAATTGCAACAACCAACTCACAACTAACTCTATTCTCTTTAAATATTTGTTCCTTCTCTTTCATGGAAAAGAATTACAAATCCAAAGTTTTCTTGCAAGCTAAGAGACTTATAAGTTGATATGTATATATTCATGTAATGATCTTTTAAATCTTTATTTTAATTGTTTGGTTGCTGGTGATTGTAGGTTGATTTATTTTCAAATAAATGTGCAAATTTAATATTTCAGATAGAAGGTATTTCTCAGAAGATTTTATTATATTTGCATATTTTATTATGTTTGTACATTATAAAGAGAAGGAATATATTGTTCCCAAATTTCTTGCTTAAAAATATTGAAATACACACTTATTTATTTATAATATTTATATCTTAATAGATAAATATTATATTGTTGATTATTGTGATGACTTCGAACACTCAAATTAGAAGGAAATTTTTGCAGTCTTTATTATTTATAGTGGAGTAGATAGAAAAGATCAATGTTTTATATTTTAATATATTTTATTTTTCATTGCATTTGATCAACAAATATAGTTTGATGATGATTATTTGACTAGTGCTACAATATTAGTATCTCGGGGTATTATATATGCAGCTATAAAATGCATTTGTATGATGCTTGATGTTATACCCATGTCCACTAGTTATCACCATAATTTTTATTATTATGTATATGCAATATAGGGATACTATAGATGTAAGGAGCAACGAGCAAAGAGAACATATTTAAGGAAATGGACTTCAAAGTAAGGCATGCCACTTTCCTATAGATTCCCAAAAGGATATCACAGTCATGACAATTCAAAACAAAAATGATTAGTCCATGTCATAAACATGAAGGGGGCATTGAAATTAATAATAATAGTGATATGGTAGTATGATGAACTTTAAAAGATACATAAAGAAAAGTAACTGAGTAATCAAGAGGGATTTTAAAACATCATAAATCTTGTCAAGGGTTCATTTTCTTCATAGCAGTATGGTAAACTAATAAATATTTCCATCTCACAAAGTTTCAAAATAAGACAACCTACAAGTGTATTAAGGAGTGCATGGACAATATCTCAAGGAGCTACCACAATTAATTTATTCAAGTATTATGCAAGGCCATTGAAATCAAATGAATAAACTCATGCATAAGCTAAAAGACAAAGGATAGTTAAGTTGCTAGAGGGAAGGTATCACAAAGGATATGGTATCACTTTCAATAGAGATGATGATGTTTCTAAAGGATCTCCCATTATTTCTATTAAAGAATTACAGAGATATGACAATCATATGTCATTGTCAAAAAGTAGCAAAGGTTTTGAATGATCTTGCATAATAGGAAGGAGAGGACAACATTTACACTAAAGGAGTTTATATAGTCCATAGAATAAGGTCATATGATTTCCATGAGAAAATATTGAAATAAGTTGCATACTTTACAATGAAAACCATGCAAAAAAAATCCTATGATGCACTTTTACGTTTTTTGCTTCATTTTTTCTAATAAGGTCACATACTTTGTTTTAGTGTGTGAATCTACCACATAGAGATTAAATATGCTTACTCTCAAATAAAGATGAATTATATAAACAATATTTAGATGCCTCCCTTAACATAAAGGACAATCTAAAGTACTAAGGAATTTTATATCCTTTATAAGAGATTTCTTTTAACCAGTTAAAAACTTAAGAGGGTAATACATAGGTTGCAAGGAAAGTTACAAATTTATCATAAGTAGCTCAACCCAAAAGGAAAAAATTAAGCATCAAAAAGCATGAGTAGGTTGACCAGCTTCACTAAAAGCACAAGTTATTTTTTATAACATCTTACCTAGATATTACTTGATAAGGTAAGGAGTGCTCTTTTCTACTCAATTTCATATGGTGGCATATCTACACACAAATCACCAAATTGTCAAATAACTAAATAAATTTATTAATTAATAAAGTTGTTACAACATTCCATTCATGTCAACATCAACTCTTCTTACCATAAAAATTTTGGTTTGCAATTTGACAGGTTCATCTTTTGATTCCTATATCAACTTCTAAAGGAATTTGGTAGCTTATACTTCTACATGAGGAGACAATTTCATCTTGTAAACTATTCCAAAGTACAAAACAAATAGAAATCATATAATTTGCATGATATTTATAGCTTGCTAGATGTTTGGCAACATCTAAAAATTTTAAGTGAATTGAGAAAAATAGAGAGGCCTTGACCTTCAATTTTTCAATTTTTAGTTTGTTGCTCTAAATATCTCACAATATTTAGAAATTGGTTGCTTTCTTTCTTTCTTGTTCAAATAAAAAATAGATACATTTGTATAGATTCAAGATGAATTCAAGAACTTCAGGTAACAAATATGCCATAAATGCTTTTATAAGACACTGGAATCTAAGGTCTAAAATCTATTTCTGAAACTTGGCAAAGGGAAAAATACATCTTTATGAAGTAGTCTTCAAAAATATCATAGCTAAATGGCTCTAACTATCCACTACCAAACATTCCCAATTCTTTTTTCAAACCTCTAGGCCTAAATCTTGACAGCCATTTCACTTTGTAGCTATCCCTATGCCTTTGATATTATCTAGTTATAGCTCCTAAATCTATTGAAAATTGATCATTAAGGTTAAAATTGAAACCTTTCAAATATAATCTTTGTCCAAATCCATCAAGAATTTTCCATCAGTTATAAACAATTCCCTTATAAATAATTTATGAAGTTGGGTCTAAAATTTGGAAATGAAATTCTAAAAATGCACAAGTCTAAAAATGAAATTTGATGAGATGTTTCTTTACAATATGATTTTCAAACCTAGAAGTACAAATTTGACTTCACAAATGAATTATGGAAAAAGACAATCACTACCCTCAACCTGGCGATATCTTCTTGAATTTTATATCTGACCCAAAAAAATCGTCGAGAAAAACACTATCCCAATAAATAGTCAAGCCCAGTTTTATTTATGTCAGCCACAATTTAAATTTGCAAGTCTGTCGAAATTTCAGACGAAAAACAAGGTTCATCAAAATTCCAACGAACGTTAGGGATAAAAATTTTAAAAAATGAAAATTTCACACAAGTACCTCACGATACATTTGATTATACAGCTTTCGTCGGAAATTTTCATTGGATTTTACAATCAAATGAGTTAGTGAGTGTTTCGGTGCATTGGTGAAATAGTGCATCCATAATTTTTTCTGACACATCTAGCAGTTCTTCTAGCGCATCTGGTAAACTGACGCATAGAATCCCTGTAATAGTGCATCTTGCCAAAAATGATGATTTCGATAAATTCCAACTAGATTTTGATGATTTTTTATCATGTTAGCCAATGATAGTATGATGTTGATTGATAGGTTTATGATTGTCCTCATGATTGAAGAGGAACAATGAATTAGGATAGGTTGATTGATCGATTGATTGATTATTGTCCTCATGATAGGCGAGGAATGATGAAAACATAGATTGATGTTGACTAATTGATTGATTTGATTGATTATCGTCCTCATGATAGGCGAGGAACGATGGAAATATGTTGATTGATTATCGTCCTCATGATAGGTGAGGAAAAATGAATAGGTTGATTGATTTCTATCTCATGACAAATGAGAATCGAATGATAGGCTACGTGCTCCTCGAGATTTGATCAGAATCTCATGCGAGCTGATTTGATTAGATGATGTGCTTGATTGATAAGCTAGTTGATTGGTTTGCTAACTTGATGTTTTGATTTGGATTCTAGGAGGATGGCTTAGGGAACCTTCAAGTTCGCGAGTGCTTTCTGAGGAAATGAGACATGATCCCACAATTGACTCTAGTAGATCTTGCCATCATAGACTAGTGGGGTTTGAGCTCATTGATAGACATGCCCCAGTACTAGATTAACCGGAGGCTACTGACATCACTAGATTTATCAACGAGCAAGATGATAGTGACCCCGAAGGACGTCTATCAAATTCTATGGATACCGGTTACTAGGATGTTGGTGATGTACGATATTGAAGAGAAGGGAGGGACAAACACCATACGATAGATGTTTCATGATGATACACTTACAGGATATGAGCTATCCTAGCAGGAGTTGATTGTGACTCAACAGCCATTACCCTACATCCTAGAAGGCTTCGTTGGAGGATTTTTATGCCCCGACCATAGGTCAAAGGGCCTTTTAGTTGGCTAGGGACGATTGCTAGAGAGCCTGATTGCTCATGGGACAATTTATGCTTGGGGTACATGCATGTTGACACACTTATACCATGATCTACACTAGGTAGTATACCTTTGAGCAGACAATTTATCAGTCGGGTGTACTCTTCTTCAGCTATGGGCTTGGGAGCACATAGCGATTACATGGCTAGTTGGTGACAGGGTGCGGGCAATAGGATGCCCATATGTGTTTAGATATTCAAGGCCACTTGTCCAGTATAAGTTGGGAAAGTTAGAGAACTGGAGGTGGGTCTTGGATGACCTAGATATAGTTATATGGAGACTGTACCTAGATTTTGAGGCATGGCCCCCAGATGGTATAGAGCTTCCATATATGTTTTGTAGTAGGTACTTGATAGGGAGGAAACCCTATATTTTGGAGAGATTCATGTTCAACAAGGTTCATAGGCAGTATGGTCGCATCCAGGGGATGCCACAAGGGGTAGCGCATTGTGTGCGACGGTGGCAGGACATACTAGAGTGGGGTCCATCCATTGATTATGATGCAGATTGTGTTGAGCACTATGGTCTACAACCCATTTTTTGGTAGTATCTCCCTCAGATCATTGATGCTCAGATGATGGCGGACTATGCAGAGTACTTCCACATAGATCCGTTTCTACGGATCTCTAGTCCCAATGAGCCAATGCTGATTTTGGATGCAGGGAGGAGATCAAGACCAACTGCACAACCTAGAGGTTGAGATGGACGGGGAGGTGGAGGAGGGATGAGGGCGGTGGAGGAGATGATGGTGGTGATGGAGGAGGGGGTGATGGAGGAGGTGGTGGAGATGATGGTGGATGAGGTGGATGAGGTGGAGGAGCACCAAATTTGGGATTATCCCCAAGAGGTGGCGGTCGAGACCAATGGGGTAGTGATAGTTGATTGTACAGATGCCATCACAGAGACATCAAGCTCAGATTTCTGGTCTTCAGGGGCAAGTTGAGAGTTTGCAGACTCAAATATAGGCACTACAGGGTCACCTTGCCTAGGCCCAAGCCCAGGTACAGACACAGATGCCAGCTCAGGTTTAGATGCAGGGGGAGATGGTACAATTGCAGGCCTAGGTAGCCACACTGACCATAAAGCAAGATGCTTCTAGGAGGCAGATAGAGCAAGTTGTGGCAATAGCCGACAAGGTATAAACTACAACACATGGTATAGGTACTACAAACCTAGTGAGAGAACTCAGGGCATCTGCCAAGGAGGAAAAATACTATAGGATTTGGTATTAAAAGGCTGTACTAGCAGAGCAACAAGTCAGCTATGCTAGGTCTAGATCAAGGTGCACCCACTCTCACACTACTAGTAGAGGAGTGACTCAGCCACTTCTGCCAGACGGTCCTCCACCACCAAGTATAGGATGATTAGGAGTAGGACCATTAGGGATAGGGCTGAGACCGGCCACATTAGGTGGCAGTACTATAGGATCCCATGGGTAGACTTGATTGTATACTATGATTTATAGATTTGGCCATTGTGCCACATTTTTGATGTATCACCTTCTCTGATTTATCATTGTATACTTGACATATTTTCATGAGTTTATATGATATGCAACGATACTTGATGATCTTATGTGTTGATGCTTTATTATAGATAGATGCATTTAATTCATGTTCTATATGGTTATGCTATGTTTTGATATCAGTTATGTTATGTATGTAGGTATGGATGATGATGCATTGTTTTAATTATGGATGGATGGATGCAAATAACACGAAATGTGATTTTTTTGTAATTTTATATGTTTATTGATGTATGGATGCAAATGATTTTATTATGAAATGTAAATGAATGCAAATGTGAATATGGATGTTGATGGTGTATGGATGCAGATGTAATACATGCAGATGGAAGAATGTGTGATTTTATGTTATGAAACTATGTGATGCATTTTTCTATGTTTTTGATATTTTCTATGCAAACGTGAAATGAATTATGATTATGAATGCCAATGTATTATGATGTTATGAATGCAAATGTGATGAGATGAAAAATGTATTATGATGTTATTATGATGAATGACTAATGATGTATGAATGAAGGAGATTCCCTTATTATTATCTTGATGTGATAATATTATGCTTTATTTTTGTAAATTTTCAAATGTAAATGAATGTATGACATGGAATGAAATGAAAATGCAAATGAATGATTTTTTTGTTATGTCAAGTATACTACAATCTTGTAGAAAGAAATAACATCAACCTTGAGGATGACAAGCTTAGAAAATCTATAGTGCACATGTAAACTAACATGAAATGCAATTCTATCTAATGAATTTTTCTCAATCTTATTCATTGTGCATATTGTCATCATTGAGCACTTTATTATGTTGAAAGTTAGTACAAACATCGACGACATAATATAGACCATGATGACCTGAATACAACTTCCATTGAGATTTGATAGTGCAAGATAACACAAGCATCGAGGTATAATTAGACCAAGATGACCTGAGCATCACTTGTGTAAACAAAAAAGAGTTAACCATAATGCAAATTCAAAATGTCATCAATGATACTTTGTAGAGCATCTCTCATGACAATTTGCATAGTAGTAATGATTGACTCACAAACAACAGACAAATAAAATATGATTTTTGATCACAGTGCCTCTAGTGCATGACATCATAGAGGTACCCCCAAGAAATGATAACAACAATCACAATACCTTATTTTAACATTTTAAGGGTATCCAACCATGATTCAAAATTTGATCCTTCAGTGATGAGATGATTTGATTTGATGTCAATGTTTGATTTGATTTGATTG
>CM021104.1:643518297-643555218 GCA_007115665.2 Sequoiadendron giganteum | reverse complement strand
CCTTTAGAACATATTTGGTTTGAGCCCTTCTGGTCATGTTAACGGGCACACTATCTTGTCTTCCATTGATTTTGATGACATTTACTTGATTATCTATTGCAACAGTGGTTGGTTGGATATTGAGGATTTGATTGGAAAAGATGCTAGTGTTGTTGATTGGATGATTGGGTGCAACAGGATCTAGTGTGTTATAGATGTCATTTGTGTGATTTTCAACAACAAAGATATGAAGAATGGTGATATCATGTATGTAGTTCACATTTTTTCCTTTACCATTCTTGTTAGAAGATTCTCCTTTGTCATAATTTGGCAAAGGATTTTTGAACACGCCATGGTCAGTGTTTGTTTGAGGTTCCTCGATTATTATGACTTTTTTGTCAATTAGATCTTGTATCTTATGTTTCAGTTACATGCAATTGTTGGTAAGGTGACCTTTACATCGATGAAACTCACAATAAAGCGCTTCATTCCACCATGATGATTTTACCTTAGGTTCGAACCCCCAAGTATCAAGTAAAGTGTTGAGATTTTATGCAATAAGTTCCCTCAAAGCGGATTCATGTGATTGGCCGAGAGGTGTAAACTTTTGACGATTATTTGATGTCTGATAGGGTAGAGTCTTGGATGATGTGGTTCTTTGATTATTTTGAGCATTTCCTTGGTTGGAATCTTGGTTATTGCTTTGGTTGACATTTTGGGTAGTATTTTGATTGGTATTTGAGGTGCTTCTTGATAAATTAAAGACTGGTTTAGCATCATTTGGGGTACCAATGGTAGTGTTTTTATATTTTTGCCAAAGCTTTGGTTTTTCATTATTAGAGGAATTGGATGAATTATTTTTATTATAGATCTTCAAGATTCCTCATTTGACCAAGGACTCTTCAATCTTGATTCCATTTTTGATCAACTTTTCAAAAGTGGGGGGACATTGTAATTCTAGCTTGTAGCTCATGTCATCATTCAGGTTATCAATGAATACATTTATCTTTTCTTTCTTGGGAATATGTTGGGGATATCTTAGGAATAGTCTTCTCCACCTTTGAAGAAATATTAGGAATGCTTCCCCTTTATTTTGTTTCACATTACAAAGATCCTTCATGGTGATCTCATGTTGGATGTTATATGAATATTGGGTAATAAACTTGTTTATCAATTCCTCAAAAGATTTGATCTCGAAGGGTAACTGTAAGAACCACTGCATGCATTGGCCCCCCAAACTATGTGGGAATAATCTCATCATATAGGTATCCTCATGGGAAAATTCAAGGAACATGGTTCAAAATTCCTTGACATGATCGATTGGATCAATTTTTCCATTATATTTGTCAAATTTGGGAATTTCGCAATGTTTAGGGAATGGTATCATGCTGACGCTTGGATCAAAAGGATAGGGACATATATCTTGTATCGAATATTTCTTGGTAGTTCCAATTTTCATATTCTGCATTTGTTGTTAGAGGATTTGGATTTGTTGTTATAAGGTGTCCATGGGATCATTGGTTTTTGTTTTACTTCTAGTTTCAATTTATTTTTCTGGTCATGTTTTCTTAGGATTCTTTTGTAATTTCGTGATATCAAAATCATCTGGTAATTTGACTCCTTTGTTTGCCAACATAAATTGGTATTTTTCTCCATCCTTTTCAAAAACTCTTTCTAGAAATTTGTGGAAACCCGAATCTTGTTGGGCTTGTTGGACATCTTCTTCATTTATCTCCTCAGTTTCAGTCGAATTTAAATTGTGAAAGGGGTTCACTTTTGGTTCAACCATGGTATCTTGGGTTTCAATTTATTTTTGTTAAAGTTTTAGCTTTTGAGATCTTGTTTGGACTGGCATACAAGTGATGAGAATGTTCTAAATGTTTGACCAAAGTCTTAGAGAGTGCCAAAGGGGTTGATTAAAAATATGATTAAGAAAGCTTTATTTTCGGATAAAGGATGATGAATCCTGATGAAGGATGATAAATCCTGATGGTGAAATTCAGTTGCTAAAACAAAATTTGGTATGATGGGGAAGACACTTTGAGATGATTGATCAAAAATTAGATGAGAGGTTTCTCACTCGACAATGCTGGTTTTCAACAAGAGGGAGCTTTATTGTAGAAATTGATTTGGACGATTTGAATATTGGATGGCCATTTGAGGAATGTGAGAATGAAGAATGGGCTGACTACGATTATGCCTTTGAGATAGAGCTCTTCATTGATAATAAGCTTGTGAGGCTAAGGGATCTAAAGTGAAATAATCTGTATATCCTCTATCAAAGTCATGATACCGATGGATAAAGGTTCGATAATCGAGCAAGACCTTCCTACTTTGGTACAAGAAACATAATTTTCTCAAAATTTTCTTAAAGATAAGGTTTTTCTTTCATTTCTTGATCCTCTTGGTAAGGGATTTCTAGAAAAATTTGGCTGATTTCCAATCTCTTAACATAGATTTTACGACAATGGAAAGATGTTGTTTGAGAGGAAAATTCAGACTGGTTATTGATTGACAGAAAGGAGGTTAAATTTGGGTTTATGTTTGAAAAGTCACCAGATGCGCTGAAATAGGGTATGGATGTGTTGAAACTCAGATGCACCATAGAATGGTTCGAATGCGGTGCAGAAAGTTCTGGATGTGTCAAAATGGATGCACTAAGGAATGATATGGATGCACTGAAAGAGCATATGCCGAGAATGTATAAGAAAAATGAAATGGAACAAATAATGAATGCACTGAGGGATGGTATGAATGCACAAGAACATGCACCCGATGTACCGAATTGGAAAGTGTTTTTTGGTTTTGAAAGTCTGATAGATTTTTCTAGTTTTTGATAGTGAATTTGGATAGTTTTAAGTTGGATTTTGTTTTGAATCAATGGTTGAATATTTTGGTGTGATGTTTGTTTTTGAAATTGGTTTAAAATCACATCAACAAGAACTTTCCCTAGTCTGTGTAAGACTATATTCTTTTGCACCCCACACGGATTTTACTCCAACCGCATATTTTTAGTGAATGAGTTCAGAAGCGTGGCTGCACAGGTTCCCCCTTACAGAGCACTCACTTCTCGAGCCAACCAAGCTTCCAAATCCCATTAATCTCGCATGGAAAGTTGATGATTTCTACTAAAAACTGTGAAGATGTGGGTGCCTTCACAATGACCATTGTTGCACCAAAGAATAGATAGGGTAATTTTTGGCAAACTACAACAAAGGGGTTTTAGGAAGGAATTTTTGTTTGTGGGGCACCACCCATTCGAAAAGAGACCATTGTTTCCCTTCTTGTTGGAGTGGTCATCATGATACAAAAAATTTCCTTGAGCACCCACATTTATATCCTAGCTAGAAGTCACTCAGCTAAAGAGCATGTTACCGGTTGGGTCATTCCATCCTTTCAAAGCGGGGAGGCAAGCCCTCTAAGGTTAAAGATGAAATGAAAGTGAACGGTTCTAGCATACTCGCCTACCATTTCAAGCACAACATACATGGTTGTAAATTAACCCTCCTAGTTATGCTAGATTCCTAACTTAACCAAAGGAAAATAACAACTAGATTTAACTCAACAGACAACCATTAGTAGTTTTAGTCCATCTTTCTTTGACAACGTTCTTTTAAGTGTTTCTACAAGGTCTTTGACTGCAAAAAAGGTACCTGAGAACAAAAAAAACCAAAATTAGTTTCAAGAATTTGGAAATTTGACAATCAAAACCAAATGCGCCATTACGGAGACCAAATGTGCTAAAATTTAGATCGACCATGCTAAACTACTTAATGCACTGAAAGAAAAACTAAATATGCTAAACTATGAACCAAATGCGCTGAAACTAAATATGACAAAATTTAAATTTTAAACTCCCTGATGCACCGAAACAGAGCCTGAATGTGCTATAGAAAACACTAGACGTGCTAAAATAGGGCCTAGATGAGCTGAAAGATCAGCCAGATGTGCCGAAATAGGTAACCAGATGCGCCAAAACAAGAGCCAAACACGCCACAGAAAAATTAGTATTCACCATTTCGAGTATTTTGACGAAACCTACAAAATGAAACTCAACAAAAAATCAATTAAATCATAGGGCTAGGCCTCATGGTGGGCACCAATCTATGTGTGGTATAAAAGTATGTATCCATCAATCTCAGTATAACACACCTTCATGAAATGCATTACTTAAAAGGAGATCAAAAGTAACATAAATGAAACTAAAACGTATCCTTCTAACTCATCTCATGGTTCTCTAATCCCAAGGAAACCTGCAAATTATGCTCTCAGATCTTATTATGGCTACACAATAACCTACAAAGATTGACAACTCAAGAAATGAGATGCTTAAAATGAATCTACATGCCTATGTTTTTTGGATTTTTCAATAACTTGATGCATAAAGCTAAATGATCCTAGGATGGAAATGATGTTAAAATCTAAGTGCTGAGATGATGATAAAGATGAAATGAAAATGCTAAATGTAAAGTGGGAAGAACTAAACTATCAAAATGAAAATGCCATTATAATATTAAAAATGAACTAAAAATGCTCTCTAAATCTCTCAAATTTGCACTAGAATTCAGCAGCACAAACTTGTCTAGATCTTCTTGTTATGAAAATGTTGTAGCAAAGTCTCTATTTATATATTTTTCAAGCCTCAAGGTGATGTGGCAACAATGGGCAGTCCAAATTTTGATCCTGCGGCATCAATGACAGAGCATCAAGAGTTTAGAGGAAATCAAGGATTTGGTTCCCTTCCACAAGAAAAATTTCCAAGTGGAGAAAGGAATCAAAGAGAAACAGAAGCCATGTGTCTCAGGTTGTTCAAAATTGGTTACAAATTTGTTGAGGATATTCCACATTTTTCAATTTATAGAAATTCATTTGTGAGACACATGATGAGGTGGCAGATGAGTTGGAGGAGGTAGAAGAAAGTTGTAGAAATGTGCCTAAATTGGATTTGAAAATTCAATTTAATAGGAGATGGGTAAATTAGTAAAATGACAC
This sequence comes from Sequoiadendron giganteum, assembly GCA_007115665.2. NCBI lineage: Eukaryota > Viridiplantae > Streptophyta > Pinopsida > Cupressales > Cupressaceae > Sequoiadendron > Sequoiadendron giganteum. The sequence continues at coordinate 643,550,247 of CM021104.1, read as the reverse complement.
ATAAATTCTTTGTGCATCTTAACTAATTTTGGAAGAATATTCTAAATTCAAATTTAAAAGGAAGAGGGGAAAATTAATTAAGTAACAAATTGATTAATTTGTCCTTTTAATTAGTTTTAGAAAGAAGGCGGATTGTGAAAAGAGGAAATAGAAAATGAACCATATAAATAAATCTCACAATTTATTTATAATAGTAGAGGAATTTAGAATATTAATCAAATAACTAGTATTTAATTAATGTGATGCTCAGACCAATTTTGCATGCATACACTTCCATCTCATGATCACTCTCCATGAGGGAAATATTCTCACACCCATGATCAGTCGTGCTCAAGCCCTCTATAAACCATACAAATAGAAATTAAACTATGTGAATCAATAATGGTTTGATTTTTCATTAACTAACATCTATAACAATGAATATAAATTGAAATTTACTAATTTGCTTCATACCTCCCCTATTAGAGCCATCAAGGATTGTATAGAAGATGACACACCAATCTCCATTTCCCTCGTCACATTCAGAGGTGTTTCAACTTGAAACATCTGTTGAAACACCTGGAAATAAAACAACAAATTATTCAACGTAATCAATGATGTACATATAAATTACACAAATCTATTAAGTAAAATTCATTAGTTAAAATCTTTATTATATTACCTTTGTGTAGGTTTGAGTAAATCCACTACCATTGGGAAGTGTTCCCTCAAAATCTGCAATATTAGCCTATTCAGCATCCAAAATTGCATATTAAAATACCATTTGTAAAACAATGCTATTAACATGTAATAAATTTATAATTTTTTACTAGTTACATACCCCAACGATAGGTGTACAAGAGAAATAAGTAGGTAGGGGGCCGGTGTATCCAGTCTCAAACTTGTGACAATACAATTTTATTAAAATCATATAACATTTTTAGTTGATCTTGCATTTCAAAATCGAAATTTAATAAATTAAATTCAATGAACATGCTAACTTTTAACTGGCTATCAATTCCATATGCCTCATGCAATATGTCAGTTGCCCTATCCATCTCCATAGTTGCAAACAGATCCTAGTAGCCTCCTGAGTGTCGATGGGGTCATATGAACAAGTCACCCCACAAGATTAACACACATGGGTTCGAAGGAAACTACTCGAAGACTCCCCTAGATGGCATTGTAGAATAGGGATAGTATGATGGATGACAGTCTAGGTCAAAGTGTTGGTCGCCTATAATGTCTCTACGTCAACACTTTTCTTCATGACGAAAGGAATAACGACATGCTCATGAGGTGGCCTAGAGAGAGCTTGTCTGCCTTGCCGCATAGGATCCGGCTGTGCACGGGGTCTATCCTGAGCTCACCCCCCACCTCTCCCCAAGAAATCCCTCATATCAAAATAATTTGGGATTTTGTTCAATATGAACTCATTATATAGTTTTCTAAGGAAATATTACGGGACTTTGCAATTGTTTCATGGTGGGTAATCGAAGACCATGTACCACCCATCATAAAACTAGTTCCTAATCTATTGGTGGTGCCACCAATGAATAGGAAACCTCTTTGCATTGAGGGTAATATTTTTATTTGTGTGTGGGTCAATGAATAGTGAGCACAAATCACCTTTTATAATTTTTAAATGTTTTACATCTTTATATGATAGTTTATTTGCAAAATAATCCCTAGCCACCTGCTTCCTATCTTGCCATCTAGTTATTTGTTTTCTAATTGAATCTACATTTGTTAAAATATCTTTCAATGTATTTGCTAGGGTCATTCTTTTTGCAATTAAACCATTTGGATCACTCAACCTACTAATTAAATCCTCAATTTTCCTTTTGTTGTTCTCAATTTCACTCATTAAATTTTGTTGAGTGATTGGTGGAGGAGGCTATTGTTGTGGTTGATTTTGATCTTGAGGATTTTGTTCTTGAGGATTTGGTTGCTCTTCCTATTCAGGATCTTGAGGGTTTGCAGGTTGATTTGCATCTCCTAAAAAATCAAACAAATATATATCAAATTCAACCTAAAACTAACTAATTCAAAATAAAAAGCAAACAATCCTTACCTCTCACACTTCCTCCTCATCATGAAGCCATCGTTGCAAAGAAATATAAATTTTTGGTGAAGAATTTTTCTAAATGGCTCCTTCTAGAATGCCAACACAAAAAATGGGGGTTTTGGCTATGGGGAGAAGAAAAAATAGTTGAAATTAAAATGACAACATTTCACTTTTTTTCTTGCTTTTAACAAGCAATAACCCGCTCGAGTTATTGGCTTGTTTTTGCTGAGCCTCAGGCTCGACAAAACAAGCCATAACGTGAGCACATTATAACATACATGCGTTATGAATTTTCAAAACTTTTTTTGAATGTGGCCACGAAATAGCTACCCATTTCCGTGCACCCGCCCTATAAAGAACCAATATCTCTTGGTTCAAGTGAGGAAGATGTTGAGGAGGAAGAAGCTCTGGTTACCAAAAAGAGAATTAGAGAGGCAGTTTGAGAAAGAGCTTCCCAAAGGGAAGATTAACAAACCTAATCCTACCCTCCACATGAATCCCCTCTTCCTTGACCTCTTCAATCACAATGTGATGCACCTCCATCACCACATGATCCACCAAAATAATTCAAATCCTTCTCCTCCCTAGTTCTCGAAGAGTAGCCACCATCCAGGGAGGAATAAATTATTGTTAGGCTTGTGAAAGAAGACACAATACAATAAGAGGGAGAGATAGAGATAAAGCCTCCTTTAGAAGAGGAAGTACAAAGAGAGGTCCATATTGAAGAAGTCCCTGCTAGAGATACCATGGATAAAGAGCGTAAAGAGAAAGAAGTGGAAAAAAAAGGGAGGCTCATGGTGAACAACACCATGAGGAAGGAGAGAGTCATGAGGAAAGGGTTCAAGAAGAAGAGATTTGAGTTGAAACTAAGAAAAGGGAGACTAAGAAAGATGATGTTGAAGGCTCTTGTAATAATGAGATCCTCACTTCTCCCCTCAGAGAAATTTATATTTTCATGCCCATTTGACTCAACGACACTATTAAAAGGTAGAAAAGGACATATGTAGAAGGAAACTTAGAACAAAGTCTCATCATTTTTTCAAAAGTCTCCTAGTCTCCTATCAGAAGAAGAAACAGAGCTAAGAGAATATCAACCATCATAATGGATGAGAAAGGTAATAGAACTATATAAATAGATGTTCCATTGGTTGAAAAACTTGAATTAAAGATGAGACTAAAAGACTACCATATTAGGAAAGTTGATCTAGGAGTCCAGACAAGGGAAGGAGATCAACAATCTCTCTAGATGTTTTTTTCTGCTATCCTTAAGAGGACATGCAAAAAGATGAAAACACAAAAGAGGAGCTACAAAATAAAGTGGAACAATTGATGACCTGTATCAATAATTTGATTGGACTAGTAGACACTTCAGCTCCTAAGTCTGCATTGCAAGCTGCATTAAAGTGAGAGGTTAGACATTTTGGCTTAGAAGGATGGATCCCGGAAGCCTAGTAGTGGAAATAATATTTTTTTGACTTTACCAAATGAAGTGCTAAAGAAATTCATAAATTATTATCACTCCATTATTGATGAGGATAGTGCAGATCAACAAAATGATCTAATAATTGATGAAGAATTATTATTTTGGGAGGATTACATCCTAATTTTGCAGAAAGTAAAAGAAACACCAATGGAGTATTTTATGAAAGATGCAATAATTGAAGAAGAAGATCAAGATAAAATCTCAGAGTGTTTAAGAGTAGTAAAATTTAGAGTGAATATTTTGAATAAGTGTAATTCTAAATTGAGCAAAGACAAAAACCTGACAGAACAAATAATGATCAAAATCTATTAGTCAATTGAAGATTTAGACTGCACATTCTGGGAAACATCTATCCTGGTTCTAGATCCAAGTAGGATGGTAGAAGAATTGAAGAATCAAATGCAATAACATGTCACCCAAGTTGTAATAGGTAAAATTATGAATAAAAAGGAAAAATCCCAATCTATTCAGGAAGAGTTGTTCTCCTTCAGCAACGAACAACAACAAATGGAGAAATCTACTTTTGACCAGAAAAAAAGTTGTAATATCACTAAGGACCATCAATGGAAAAGATGAATGAAGTGATATCATAATTCACTGAAAGCTTCTCAAAATAACTAGAGATATGAGTTTGTTGTTGATGTGTTTTATTTTAAAACAAATTGTTGTAATAATTTCCCACACTTAGTTAGTGAAATAAGAACTCGAATTGGAAATTTAGTTAGCTGTTAGTTAGCTTTTTATTTCCTTAAGTTTAGTTTGGTCAAACTAAAATTGAAACTGTGGCGTCCATTTGAAATCAAGTTATATTTTTAGTTAGATCTAGAGTGTTGGAGTTGGTTCTAGGTTTCCTTTTTGTTTAGATCCACAATTTTTGGAGATTAGTTTTCTATATAATTTTGGTTCTAGATAATTTCAAAGGATCCAATTTTGATGTATTGCTGGATAATAAACTTAAACATTCCCAACATGGGCTTTCCTATTGACTTTGTGAAGATGTGATTTTTTGATAAATCAAAGGATTATGTCTATTTTGTATGCATCTCAATCTAGTTCATTAGTAATGGTATGACTATTTTATGTTATCTAAATTGAATAAATTAGTGAAATTTTGAATATTATTCTAGAATTGAGAATGATTTTATCTCAAATTAGTGCATGTTTGATGGTATTTTGATTGCATAAAATCTGAAAATCTTATGTTTTATTTACACTTCCTTTGCATATTACATCATTTTTAATAGAAAATGTGTGACTGACTATTTGTGTTGATGATGGTTTGGGAGATTTCATTTAAATGTTCATAATTTATTAATGAAATAGGGTTTATCATTATTTGTTTAAATTAGAGTTTATTTCACTCTTTCTTACTACAGTCCCTCTTTTATCTTTTGACTTTTCTTTTGAAATCATCTAGAATCGTTGAAAAGAGCATTGAACTGATATAAATCTATTATAGATCTAAACATGAAATTTTTTTATTGAATTGTTAAATCTATTATTTTCCAATTACATGTAATTTCTAGAAACCTAATAACCCAGATTCCTTGTTGAAAATGTTAACAACGATCAATTTTCTATCCCGCATCGAAAGGACCTAACTATAAAGGAACATTTGAGTAGCTTTTCTACTTTTCAAGAAGACCAATAACTCGTTATTGCTTAGAAAGTTGGATGTGCTAACACCACCCTCAATAGTATCTATAGAAATTTCACATATTACCTTCATTCTAGAGCTAGGTTCCTTTCATAATTATATTCCTTATCTAGCTTTTAATGTTTTAATTTCTTCCTATTAATTCCCCATAACTCTATTATCTATATTTTTCCATGTATTCATCACTTACATTAATTGATAAGTCTATATAACAACTTTAACAAATGATTATTTTCTTTTAAAGTAATACTCAAATATAATTATCTTAAATTATTAGAAATACTATTTAGTATATAGTACAAAATTCTAGGTGTAAATGATGCTTATATATTATCAATAAGTTTTTAGTACAATTTACACCTACATTATTTTAGTGTAAGTTGATATCGTTTGTTAAAAAATAAATAAATAATATTATATCATTTATTCTTCTATTAAGATTAAAAATCATTTGAAGGTAGAAATAACTCAAAGATGTCAATTATGATGTGTTCTTGGAGTTTGATATAGATTTTATTCTTAAAACATATGAATATGAAGTTATTTTAATATAATTAAAAATCTAATTGTCAAATAATCAATAACAATTTACAACTCATCTCTACTAAAAAATAATAAATAATTATATTATTTTTACTAACGCAAATTTATCTTTGACTACTAAAATATTTGATATATATTTTTTTTAATTAATAGCTATCCACTTTAAAAAAAAATTAATTATATATATAATATTAACCCTATAAATTTATTACATTGAAATTATGATAAACTCATTAGATTCACATAGACCATTACAATATGCCACATTTATCTCAAAATAAATAGAACCAATTTTCATATAAAAACATATCATTAGATCCCACATATATCTCAAAATACAATACACATTAAAAACTTTACAAAGAACCCACCAACAACATTATGCGAAACTTGATTACTTATAAAACCAACCTTAACGTCTTCTAAGATGTATACTATACATCACAAGTCTGTCTGGACTCCACACTCTTGTAATAAGACACTACCAATAATTATGAGATCACGAGAGGCAGTGGAGAAGCTGATAATACACTCCCTATAAATATTTGTACCTGTCTATCATGAAATTGCATCGTAGATGCATTTTCTTAACACTGATGGTATTTTTAATATGTTTCCTAATACCCATAACAGGCGACCACCTTTGCTAGCCACTAAACATACATGTACCATCTCCTATTTCAATGTGACACAATCGTAGTTAACAATAATTATCCTCTTCGTGGGACTTTTCGGTTTCAACTCCAAACTTAGCATAGATATCACTTGTATAAAACTTCCTTGTCCTAAAAACAAGCATCCCTGAAATGAGAGCCCCAAATAAGGAAACCAGGGTCATTATGAAAAATGAGTGTCCTATGCAACTCAGTTTTTTATAAGATGGTTAGGATGCATAAGCTACCTACAACAATGATTCATAGATGTGTTATTTCCTGGTTGCTTTATCAATATAGAGCTCCACCTACCATGACCGAGAGAAGATAGGAACCCAGTGGTCTTGCAGCAGCTCAAAAATTGTAAAGGGTAGCATAACACTTTAGACCAAACAGCTCTGAGATAATAGCAAGCAAGAGAGGCCATTGAGCTCCAAAGAAGAAGCCTATAGCTATGGACACCACATACAATGAAGCAGGCAGAGAAAAAGCTATAAAAAATGGCTAATACAGCCTATGAGTAACACTAATTTGAATATGAGAGGTCTTGGAAACTTATATTTTAGGAAGAGAAACTCAAAGAGAAATCCAAAAACCATCCATACGAGGAAAAATCCAACATCTTCAATAGCTTTTGCAATTTTGTATTATACACAATTTTAGCAATCCACATCACAAATGAAGGATTTTCTAAATCCCAAATACAAATAAAATACATAGAGCTATAAGTATGTTTCCTAATCAATTACGAATACCAAAATAAAATGTGGAATAAAAAAAATTGATTGGAGACACACAACTATTTATGCAAACTTTTGTTTGTTTTATTAAATCAGAAAATAATATTTACAAAATGATTTCTAAACTTGAAACTACAAACTACTTTGACAACAATCTGGAGCTTCTCAGAGCTCTCTCTTATTCTTCATATTTGTCTAGAGCTATCTGCTGCTCCCTACACACACTCTGCACTTCATTCTCAAAACATTCTTTGTTGTTACTGCTGCAACTTCTTTTTGCATCTTACTATCTAACTATTACATTCCTCTTTTTTTTCCTATGCTTGTCTTCTTCCAAAAGTTCCCTCTCAAAATTTAAGTTTACCTAACATAATAAATTCTAGAGTCATGGGTAGAATAGGGTTGAGGATCCCAAAAAAAAAAATCGTTGAAGAAGCCTCCTATCTGGTAGGTAGAACAGGGGAGTTGACGTGAGAAAGACACATAAAAAATAAAATATTTTCAACACTCCCCCTTTGACTAAGACGTCAAACAATATCATTCTTCATACAAATCAACATCACCTAAAATTATTTTTAGGCACTCAAAGCAATCTTTGCTCAATGGTTTGGTAAAAATGTTTGCAAGTTGTTGTTCGGACCTACAAATTTTTATTTTTATTTCACCTTTCTCAACTAATTCTCTTATGAAATGATACTTGATTTCAATGTGTTTTCTTCTTCCATGAAAAATCAGATTCTTTGTTAAAACAATACTTGAATCATTGTCACAAAATATAGTTGTTCCATCCTTTTGCTCTTACTTCAAATCTACTAAGGTCCTCCTTAGGCAAATAGTTTGGACTACTTTGGCATTTTTTTCTATATACTCAGCCTTAGCTGTAGATAGGAAAATTATGGGTTGTTTCTTGGAAGCCCATGAAATGACTCCCGATCCCAAGTGAAACACATATCCATATGTGCTCTTTCTATCATCCACACTCCCTACCCAATCAATATCTATGTAACCAACCAACCCAAAATCATTTGTTGCACTATACAGGGTGATCCCACAATACTGGTGTGTGGATGAAATATGCGTCAGTGAATATTAATAATCATAACTAAACGACACACAAGCGATGAAATGTATTATATCTAATGAAGGAAAAAAATAAAACAAACTATCAAAGTCCTGCATTCAAACTCATGTCATCGTCCTCTATTCTTGGTGATTCCTTAATCCATGCTCTCAGAATTTGCGTTGCACATGAATGTATGGAATGGAAACCTAAGAAACAAATAGCTATTTTGCAATGGAAAAGTTACAATGACCTACATCCCTCTACTTTTTTATTTTTCAAAGTAAATTGTTGAATGATCTATGATGAGAAAATTGTTGTTAAAATGATGTTAAACTAATAATAAAAAGATAAAGACAATGTTGCATGAGAGATGCAAGAAACTAAACACTAGAATTGAAATTCCATGATTAAAACAAACTAAAAATACTAAAATGCAACTACAATGCTCTTCAAATGCCTTCAAACTTCTATGAAATTCTTGTAGCACAATCTTGTTGAATTCTACTTGTTGAAAAACTGTAACAATGAGTTCTATTTATAGAATTTTCCAAGCTGGGAATGATGTGGCAATGATGGATGGTCGGGATGGTGATCCTACAGCATCAACGGTTGAGCATGAAGAAGTTAGAGAGAATCATGGAGGCGGTTCCCTTCTTGAGAGCAATTTTCCAAGTGTTGAAGGGAATCAAGAGAAAGAAGAAGCCATGTGTCCAGGAGGTTTGAAATTGGTTACAAGTTTGTTGATGGAAAATCCATAATTTTCAATTTACAAAATTCAATTTCATGTGACACATGGTGAGGTGGCAAGTAGTTAGGAAAATAAAAAGAAATGTGCTTAAATTGAATTAAAAATTTAATTTAAATGGAGATGGGAAATTACCATAATGATATATTAATTAAATTTGTGCATTTAACCAATTTAAGAAGAAAATGAATTTGGAGGCCAATTTGAATTAAAAAAATTCAAATTTAGATTTAAAGAGGGAAAACTAATTAAATGAAAACTTAGTTTATTTGTGCATTTAATTAATTTTTAAGAAGAAGTGATTTTAGATAAGAAGAATATTTAGAAGTGAACTATATAAATAAATTTTGTAATTTATTTATAAGTAGAGGAATAAAGACTTTTATTAATTAAATAACAAGTATTTAATTAATTCATACTCAAACCATTTTTAAGTGCATACATTTTGCCCCTCTTTGAAGTGATGTGCACAGACGCATTGCTTCAAAGAATAATTTTTTCGACCGCAATGATAAAATTTTGATATGTCCCAAACTTTGATTTTTGCAATGATGATGAAAGGATGCCCCTTCAGGAGATAAATCAGGGATTTTTGAATTTTGATGATTTTTGAATTTTTTGATGATTTAAATGATTTTTCATTGATAAGCTGATGATCATCCAATTTGATGAGGATGACCTGATTTATCTCCAGATAATGATTATAGTTCATCCATATTTTGATTAGTTGATTAAAAGGCCCATTTAAAAAAGAATGAAAGAAAATGCCACAATAATTACCCCTTAATTAACCTTTAAAAGGGTAAAAGATAGAGCTCAGTTGTAACTTGAGAATTTTGAAAACTAAGATCCTGTAGAGAAAAGATGGATAGGATTTCGTGCCACACACACAGATTCGAGTGAGTTCATCGCCACCGGTGTCCAATCGCATACGGACCTCTGGTACGTACCCTAAAAACCACTTTTTCAATTTAAAATTTTGAATTTTCTCACTTAAATTTCACTTAAAAATTTGGATTCTTTTCATGTTTTAGTGCATTAGGATAGAATTTTAGAGCATAAAGAACCCACTTCAGCACAGAGGATACTTGTAGTAGTGCATCCGATTAGGGTAGAATCCAAAAATAGATTAGCACATCCGGAACCCGCTTCAGCGCATTAGGATGTTATATTAGCACATAGGGTTTTTAGCGCATCGATAGGATAGAGTCGTGCATAGGGTATGTTAAGTAGCACATCCGTGAAATGGTGCATCGGGACCCTGTTCTATTGCATATGATCCGTTTTCCAGGGTATCCATGAAATGGCACATCAAGACTCTGTTTCGGCGCATCCAACAATTTTTCTAGCGCATCTGATAGATCAACGTATAGAAACCCTATTTTAGCGTATTCAACCAAAATTGATTATTTTGATAGATTCCTCTTAGATTTTGATGATTGATGATCACGTCAGTCGATGATAAGATGATGTTGATTGATAGGTTGATGATCATCCTCATGATAGGTGAGGAACGATAATAAGATTGATTGATTGATGATCGTCCTCCTAATAGGCAAGGAACGATGATAGTATAGATTGATGGTCGATCTCATGAAAAATGAGAGTTGAGTGATAGGATAACTGCTCCTTAGGATTTAATTATAATCTCATGTGAGTTGATTTGATTAGATGATATATTGATTTAGAGTTTGATTTGATTGATTTGTTGACTTGATGCTTTAATTTGATTCTAGGAGGGTGGCTTAGGGAACCTTCAGGTTTGCGAGCGCTTTTCGAGGACATGGGATATGATACCACAACTAACTCCAGTAGAACTTTCCATCATTGACCAGTGTGGTTTCACTTCATTAATAGACATGCCCTAGTACCGGATTAATCAGGGGCTACTGACAACACTTGTAGAGCGGTGGCACAATGACCACAACACCTTTCATCGACTAACTAGAGAGATGACAGTGACTCTAGAGGATGTTTATCGAATTTTAAGAATACTGGTTGTTGGGGAGTTAGTGGTTTATGATCATGAGGAGCAAGGAGGTACAAACACTATTTTTCATATATTTTATGATGATCAGTTCATTGGATATGAGATTTCATGGCGGGAGTTGATTGCTTTCGGGTGACCTTTATGATGTGTATTAGTTGGATTCATTGGAGGATTTCTTTACCCTGATTGTTAGAGTACTGGAGGTGGGTCCTGGATGACCTTGACACTGTGCTATGGCGACCCTATCTTGACTATGAGGTGTGGCCAGAGGATGATTCAGAGTTACCTTATACTTTTTGTAGTAGGTATTTGATAGGCAGGATGCCCTACATTATTGAGCAGTTTCTTTTTGGAAGGGTATACAAACAATATGGCCACATTGAAGGTATGCCATAGGGGGTAGCACACTATGCGTGACATAGGTAGGATATTCCAGAGTGGGGGCTAGCCCTTGATTATGATGCAGCCTGTGTGGAGTATTATGGCTTACAACTGATTTACTGGCAATATCTCAAGGAGTTCGTTGATGGGAAGATGGTGACAGATTATGCCAAGTACTTTCATATGCACCCATTTCTACACATTTCTAGTCTAGATGAGCCTGCATCGATTTTGGAGGTTGGGAGGAGGGTAGAGCCAGTAGTGCAAATGAGAGGAGGAGATGGAGGTGAGGAGGTAGAGGAGGAGGTTGGGGATGATGGGGTGATGATGGAGGGGATGGAGGGGGAGGAGATGGGGGTGGAGATGGTGGGGATCGATGAAGAGATGCTCCAGAATTTTGGGTCATTCCTAATAGGAGGAGATCAACACCAGGTGGAGAGAGACCAACTATTGTCAAAATGCCCTCCCAAAGGCAACAAACTCAGATAGCTGGGTTATAGGCATAGGTGCAAACACTCTAGGGCCATATTCAAACATTATAAGCATAGATTTCCCAAGACCAAGATTAGATATAGGCTCACACTCCAACACATGTACAGATTCAAGGGAAGATGGTGCATTTACATGCCCAGGTAATCACTCTTACTACTAAGAGAGATGCTTCTAGGAGGTAGGTAGAGCAGAGTGTGGCAGTAGTAGACATGATATTGACTGCAGCTCAAGGTACTAGTATTGGTGACATTTTTAGAGAGCTTAGAGAATCTACCAAGTAGGTGGAGTATTACAAAGGAATGTATCATGAGGCTGTGCCACCAGAGCAAAGGGTAAGCTATGCTAGATCCAGATCCATTCGTTTTCCAGTCCCGTACCACCAACAAAAGTGGTTACACAGCCACTACTAGGGGGACCCCTAGGCAGACCTCCACCAAGGCCAAGGTCATCAGGGGTTGGACCATCACGGGCAAGAAGAGTTGGGTAGTGGCCTGCAACCTCAGGCGAAAACACTACAAGATCCCATGGGCATGTTTGATTTATTATTTGATTCAGAGACTCATCTTTTTGCCACTTTTTTGATGTACCATTTCTCATTTCCTTGATATCATTGTATACTTGACATATTATTATGAAGTTATATGATATGCAATGGTGTTCGATGATCTATATGTTGATGTTTTTACTATGGATGGATGTATTTAATTTATGTTCTATATGATTATGGGTGCAAATGTGATACATGTAGATATATGGTTTTATGATAATGCTTTCTTTTTGGATTTTGTATGATGCAGATAAATGACCTAGATGTATGGATGATTATGCAAATTTCCTATGTTCATGAATGATGCTTATGTATGGATGGATGATGAATACAATTGCATGTATGATTTTATGGTATACCCCTATGTGATGTTGATTATGAATGATATGAAATGCACTTTTCTGTATTTTTGGTATTTTCTATACAAATATGTGAAATGGATGAATGCAAAATAGATTATGATCATGAATGAATTATGATAATGAATGGATTCTGATGTTATTATTTAATGATGAATGGATATATGGATGGATTATGGATAAATTATGGAATGCATTTATTATGACCTTGATTTATGATATGGATTATGAATGATGATGGTATTTTGAAAAAAATGCTTTATTTTGGAAATTTTCATGATGTAGATATTATAATGAATGCATGAATAATTTATGATAGTGGATGTATGATAATGATTTCTAATTAGATGAAATGGAAGTGTCAATACAAATGAGTTATTTTTTTGTTATGTCAAGTATACTCAATCTTGTAGTGAGAAATAATATCATGTTGAGAGTTACTAGATTGGAAAATCTATAATGCAAAATGCAGAACTAAAATGAATGCAAGCCTATCTATGCAATGTTGTCATTTAATTCATTGTGCTTATTTTCATCATTGAGCATTTATTATGTTGAAAGTTGGTACAAACATCGATGGTATAATTAGACCATGATGACCAAAGTACAACTTCCATACAACTTTTGTTTAGATTTGATAATGCAAGATAACACAAGCATCTAGGTATAATTAGACTGAGATGACTTGAGTATCACTTGTGTAAATAGACATGAGTGAATCATGTTCGTATGAAAATTTAGAATGTCATCAATGATACTTTGTAGATCATGTCCCACAATATTTTTCATAGTAGTAATGATTGACTCAAAGACAACAAACAAAGAAAAATACCATTTTTGATCATATCCCCTCTAGTTTGTGACATCATCGAGGTACTCCTGAGAAATGATATCAACAATCAAGATGCATCAATTGAACATTTTTTATTAAAGTAATCCAACCATGATTCAGAAGATGATCCTTCATTGATGATTGATTTGATTTGACTTGATGTTTGGTTTGACTTGGACGGTTGATTGGATTGATCGATGTTTGATGTTCAACTTTGATGACGTGGCAGTGACAATGATTGTTGTGCTTTCCGAGTGTTGCCTTGTTGTTTTCTTGTTAGTTGATTTACACTCAACAAATATTTTTCCCCTAGTGAGATTAGGATTTTACCCCTAGTGAGAACAAATCAAATTTTATTATAGATATATACAATGAAGACCAATCCAAGGTTGGACATGACTGTGGTTGCCAGATATGGACATGAAACTCATTGTAAGAGAGGTGTTAATGCACAGTGATGGCAGAAGCAGATGGTCAACACATGCTCAAATAGACAGAGGAGCCAACTTATCACAAATAGAGTCTGTTGTCAGGTTTTCACCATTTATATTTATTGCACCTTTTTAAGATTTTATGATTTTTTTGTTGTTACCAAGACGCCTATTTGCTAGGCTTTCACCAAGGTAACAATTTTTATTTTTGTTTCATTTCTTTTTTTTTAATTTTTTTTTTTATGTTGTAACCAAGACGTCTGTTTGCTAGGTTTTCATCAGGGCAATCATTTTTTTCAGGACTTTTTTTACTTTTTATGCTTTTTTCCTCAAGAATTTTTTTGGTTTTTAGGATTTTTTTAGGACTTTAGACATGCACTAGTTGCATTATGTGTAGAAATTTTTCAAGTTAAGGTTGTTCATAGGTTCTTCAAATAGATCCCATTTTGGTGTAGATAGCTAATATGCCCTCGATCCAAAGACTGATACCACAACAAAAGGACCTAACCAATTGTGCTCAAATTTTCCTTTCTTTTCTCGGTCCTACTGATTTTGAGGATTTTATTTCAATACTAGATCACCTACTTGAAATGTCCTAGATTTGAATTTGTGGTTGTAGCTTCTAGACATTCTTTGTTGATATAATTTCAAGTGATCTACTGCCAGCTAACGACGTTCATCCAACAAATCTAGCTCATGTAGTCTAGCCACATAGTAATCTTCATCTAAAATGAGACCTTCCAAGGACACACAGAGTGATGGTATCTCAACCTCGATGGGCAATACTACTTCAAATCCATAAACGAGTGCATATGGTGTGGCTCTCGTGTGTGTTTGGATGCTTGTACGGTAGACCCACAAAGTAGGATTCAGTTGAACATGCAAGTCATGTCCAACATCATTGACAATTTTCTTTAAGATTTTTAGGATTTTTTGTTTGAGGCCTCAACTTGGCCATTCCCTTGAGGGTAATAGGGCATAGAAAACTGATGCTAGATATGAAACTTTTCACAATGTTCTTCCACATCCTGATTCTTGAAAGGTCTTCCATTGTCAGTGACAATAGATTGAGGGATACCATATTAACAGATGATGTAGTTCAGGATAAATGATGAGATCTACTTCCCTATGATGGTGATTAAAGGCATAGCTTCGACCCACTTTGTAAAGTACTCTATGGCTATGATGATGAACTTGTGTCCATTATATGAAGATGGGTGAATTTTACACACAAAATCCAATCCCCATTGACAAAATAGCCATGTTGATGCAAAGGGCTATAATTCTTGTGCTGGTGCATGGATAAGATTACCATGAATCTGGAATTTCTGACATGTCTTGATAAATTGGAAGATTTCTCTCTCCATAGTCGGCCAATAATATCCCAAATGAAGGAGTTTTTAAGTGAGGGTTATACCACTTGAATGAGTTCTGTAAATACCCTCATGGACTTCTCATAAAGTCGTTTAAGACTCGTCGCTTTCTAGACATCATAAGAGAGTTACATCAAGACCTCATCGATAAAGTACATCTACTATAAGGGTACGATGAGAGGATTGGCAGATGAAATTCATTTTTGGTTATTAGAAAGGTCAGGAGGTAGGGTATTATCTTTCAAGTAAGTGTATATTTTCCCGTAGGTCGAGGTATCGACATCAACTAGGTTGCATACAAATTGGGACTTATGGTGGTTGTAAACAGGAGTAAAGGGTTGCTCCACCATGAACTCGTAACGGTTGAAATTTTCTAGAATTTGTAACAAGGAAGCAATGGTGGCCATTGCATCAGCAGATCTGTTGTCATTCCTTAGGATCTGACCAAACTTGATGTCGAAAAAATAATTCTTGAAGTCATCGATTATTCTCTTGTAAGGAATCGTTTTTTCATCTTTGGTTTGATAATTGTCGTTGACCTGATTGATGACTAGTTGAGAATCCCCATAAACTTCCAGCTCTCTAATTTTCCACTCCACAACTATCTTGATTTCGATAATGATTGCTTCATATTCAGGTATATTTTTGGTGCAAGGAAACATCAAGTGATAGGACTTTGGAATGGTGTGCCCTAGGGGAGTGATGAATAAGATTCTTGCTCTTGATTTGTGCTCATTATAGGAACCATCAAAGTACACCACCCATTGTTGTGTTGTGACTGTTAGGACATCTACATCTGAAAATTCAAAGTGATGAGAGTGGTCATCATGAATTGGTGCTTCCGCTAGTTGGTTGGTGATGACTTGGCCTTTGATTGCTTTTCTATCAACGTACTGGATGCCAAATTTTTTGAGAATCATCACTCACTTGGCCAATCTCATTGTCAAGTTTTCTTTGCTCAGGAGATATTTCTGAGGATCTATCTTGGCTATGAGCTTGAATGTATGAGTCAACATATAGTGTCACAATTATTGGGTAGAAAACACTACAACTAGACAAGCTTTCTTGATTGATGTATAATTGATCTCATAACCATTTAAAGTTCTATAGATGTAATAAATTTCCCTCTCCTTCCCTGTTGAATCTTCTTGTGCCAACAAAGCTCCCAATGACCGGTTAGTAGTGGCGATATACAATAAAAGTGGGTTTCCTTCTGTTGGGGGTGCTAGAATAGGTGGAATTGTCAGGTATTGTTTTAGTTGGTTGAAAGTTGCTTCACACTTCTCGTTCCATTGAAAAGAAACATTCGTATGCAATATATGAGTGAAAGGATGGGTCTTGTCACCTAGTTGTGAAATGAACCTTTTGATGGACTGGAATCTACCTTGGAGGGATCTTAGTTGACTGATGTTTTTTGGGGGTGGCATCTCCATTATAGCTTTCACCTTTGCAAGGTCTACCTAAATACCTTTCTTTGACACTATATACCCAAGTAGCTTTGCTGACATTAACCCAAATAAAAATTTCTTTGGATTGAGGCGGATATTGAATTTACCCAAGTGAGTTAATAGTTTGTCTAATATCTCTAGATGTCCCTCTCTAGTGTAAGATTTTGCCAAAAAATCATCCACATAGTCTTCCATGAAAGTATGCACCATGTCATGGAAGATGGTTGTCAGAGCTCTTTGGTATGTGGCTCTTGCATTTTCAACCTGAAAGGCATGACGTTCCACCAAAAATTTCCACATGGGAAAGTGAAAGTTGTCTTATCTTGAGCTTCAAGAGCTATCTTGATTTGGTTGTAGCTAGAAAAGCCATCCATTAGCGATAACATGTCATGAACTGTTGTCAAGTCTACAATGATGTCAATGTTAGGCAAGGGGAAGTCATCTTTTGGGGAATCCTTGTTGAGGTCTCTAAAGTCAATGCAAATCCCTATGTTGCCATCAGGTTTCAAAATAGGCACAATGCTTCATATCCATTATGCGTAGTCAGTAGGTCTGATGAATTCGACATCCAATAACTTCTTTAGTTCTATTTCACCAATAGAGCAATGTGCGGATGCATTTTTCTCATCTTTTACTTAACTGGTTTGATTCCTGAAGGAGGAGACAAATGGTGCATGATGAGGTTCGGATCTATCCCTGGCATGTCTGCATATGACCAGGCAAAGTTGACTTGTCGCTATTCAAAGAACTTGATAAAGCTAGGCTTTTCCAATTCTATCAATGATTCTACCAAATGAAGAGTTCTTATTGTTTCCGCACTACTGACATTGATGGACTATGTTGGCTCAATCAGGAATTTGGATCTCTCCTAGAAGTTCTTTGGGAGAGTTTCAAATTTCCCATCCTTCGATGCCATGAAGAGGTTTTCACCATCATATGCGCTCTTTATTTTTACTTTTTCCTGATTTGATACTGAAATAGAATGGTTTTCACCATCAGATCTTTCTTTTCTTTCATTTATTTTGCAGCTGGGAAATTTGGCACTCCTCTGTTGTGAAGCTCCACTATGATGTTCAATGGTGGAAACTATTTTAGGATTAACAACACAGAGGAAGTTTACGATGGCCTCATCATTTGAAAAGGTGGGGATATTGATAGGTTTGGTTTGGTCCCAATCTATTAGTTCAGGATGCAGTAATGGCAAGGGATCATCATATGGGTTTAGATCAAAGGACGTAAGTGTCCTAATGGAAATGTTCTCATCAAATAATATTATGGAAAGATTGAAGTCTATGATGTTATTCTCTTCCGAATGATTTGCATTACTAAGAGTTTGATCATCTTCATTCAAGCCATCGATGTTTTGTGATCCTACTTCAAGTGTGGGGGTATACTTATGTATGAAATAAATGTACTTGTCATGGTAGGTTTCTTTTGATAGTGAATCCCACTCATACTCATTATAATTAGTCTCATAATGATCATTGGCTTGCAGTTGAAGGATTCTTTCAACAAATTTTTGTTTCAAGTCCTCTTTTGCTTCTCCACCCTCTTGATGTTCTTTGGATTCATTATTATGGGTTGGATGGGTTCAACAATACCCTCTTTTATTTTTCCAATGGGTTCTTGTCCACCATATCCCATCTTTTCTAGGATTGAGAATCCTTTGCCATATTGGGTGGTCTGAACATTGGCCATTATCGCTTGGGAATCAACTTCTTCCTTCTAGAGCCAATTCAATATTTCTTTGTATTCAGACTCTTCTTCCCGAGTGCTCCATTTTATGAATTGACCATCAAAAAGTGTGACCGGATGTGAGGATGATGAGGTTGATGGTTGACCATATGATTTGGGCGAATTTAGCTATGAAAGGCAAAGGGATTGTTCAATGGAATATTCACTGACACCCTTATCTTTGACTTGGACTTTATTTTCAATTTTTTTAGCCAAGGTATAAAGCTAGACTTTAGGAGTGGTTGATGTAGAAGGGGTGGCCTTTTCCTCTTTCTCTAGCTATTTGGATGAAGAACTTAGATTACTGGGGATATCAAATGTAGAATTAAGAGCTTTACAGTTGTGTGGTACAAATACATCCTTAATGACCATAAGAGTATTTCATTGTTGAGGACCATTAGAGTTTGTGGGAATGGTGATCTCCTACCCGTTGCACAAAAAATTTAGACACTGGTGGTATGTTGAGGGAACTAATTGCATCTCGTGGATCCAAGGATGAACCAAGAGTATATTATACATCAAGTCTTTATCCAAAACTTGACACACCACATCTTTTTGATTCAGACCCACTTGAATCAAAAATATGATCAATCCCTTGGAAGCTCTCTCCTCATCGTCATAGGCTTTAATGGTAATCTTCTTTCTTGCATCTATTGCATTTTTAGAGAACCCAAGTGCACGAACAAGTTTTAAGGTACAAATATTAAGACTAGATCCTCTGTCTATAAGGACATGCTTGACACAACATTTATGGATCAGAACCTCAATATGGAGGGATGCATTATGAGGATGGGTGAGAGATACGTCATCATTTTTCGAAAAGGATAGGCAATGAGGCACAATTAGATGTCCCACCATGTCTTGGAAAGCGTAGAATTCTAGATTATTTGGAATTGTTGTATTGACTAGGGATTTTTTCAAGATCTCCTTGTGAGCGGGAGAGATTTTAAGGAGCTCCGATATTGATATTTACACGAGAATTTTTTGGAGTTGATCGATAATGTTATATTGATGAGATGCAGCAGTAGGTGTTTTGGTATCACTATCTTTCAAAACATATTTGGTTTGAGCCCTTGTGGTCACATTTATAGACACACTGTCTTGTTTTCCATTGATTTTGATGCCATTAATTTGATTATCCGTTGTAACCAACTCTTGTTGGATATCGAGGAATTGATTAGAGAGGAGGTTGGCATTATTGATTGGATGATTGGTTACGACAGGATCTAGTGTATTATTAATGTCAAGGTCACTTGTAGGGTCTCCAATAGTTTAAATGTGATAGATGGTACCATCATAAACATAATTCACACATTTTCCTTTTCCATTTGTGTTGGAAGATTCCCCTTTATCATAGTTTGGAAAAGGGTTTTTGAACACCCCATGATCAGTTTTTGCTTGAGGTTCTTCAATTTGTATGACCTTGTTGTCAATCAGGTCTTGTATCTTATGTTTCAGTTGCATGAAAATATTTGTCAAGTGACCCTTGCATCTATGAAATTCATAGAAATGGGCATCATTCCACCAAGATGATTTTACTTTAGGTTCAAATCCTCAAGTATCGGGGAGAGTGATGATATTTTCTTCTATAAGGTCTTTCAATGTAGATTCATAGGATTGAGCTAAAGGAGTGAACTTTATGCGGTTGTTTTTTGTTTGATAGGATAGCCTAGGTGGAGGATTGTTATCGTTTCGATTTATGTTATGGTTTGTCTTTTGATTGGTATTGTTCTGATTTGTGTTTGGATTGGAAGTTGGATTGGCTTTGGGTGTAACTCTTGATAGATTAAAAATTGGTTTGGCATTATGTGCTTCAGTGGAATTATCATTCCTATTATTCTTGTATTTCTTCCAAAAATCTGGTTTATCATTATTGGAGGAGTTGGATGAGTTGTTTTTGTTATAGATTTTCAAAATTCCCCTCTTAACTAAGGCTTCTTCAATTTTGATCCCATTTTTGATTAATTCTTCAAAAGTGGGAGGACATTGTAAATCAAGCGTGTATGTCATGTCATCATTTAGGTTGTCGATGAGCACCTCCATATTTTCCTTTTCAGGTATGGCACAGGGATACCTTGCAAATAACCTTCTCCACCTTTGCTAGAATATTAGGAATGATTCCCCTTTCTTTTTTAACATAGAAAAGGTCTGAAAAGGTCTTTCATTGTGATCTCATGTTGGATATTATATGAATATTGTGTGATAAACTTGTTAACCAATTCTTCAAAATATTTAATCTTTGGAGGTAGTTGTGAAAACCACTGCATACATTTCCCTCCCAAGCTTCGTGGGAATAACCTCATTAGATAGGTATCTTCATGAGAAAATTCTAGGCTCATAGTTCTGAATTCCCTTACATGATCAATGGGATCTATTTTTTCGTTGTACTTGTCAAACTTGGGAAATTCGTAATGTTTAGGGAATGGTATCATGTTTACACTTGGATCAAATGGGTAAGGGAATATATCTTGTATGTAATACCTCTTATTGGCCCTTGTTTTCATGTTTTCCATTTTTTGTTGAAGGGCTTGCATTTGTTGTGTCAATGCATCCATGGGATCATTGGTCCTTGTTTCCTTTCTTGTTTCAGTTGGTATTTCAGTTTCTATCTTCTTGGGAGTCTTTTGTAATTTCGTGACATCAAAATCATTAGGTAATTTGACCCCTTTATTTTCCAACATTAAAAGGTATTTCTACCTTCTTTCTTAAAAATATTTTCCATGAACTTACGGAAATTTGGGTCTTGTTGGGCTTGCTCTATTGTTTCCTCTGTTATCTCTTCAACCTCGTCTGGATGAATTCTAAAAAGGGGATTTTCTTCTCTTTCTGCCATGGTTTCTTGGTTTTCAATTTCCTTTTGTTCTAGTTTTCTCTTTTTCAACCTTTTTAAGATGGGAATATAAGTGACGAAAATGTTTCTAAACGCTTGACCAAAGTTTAGGGGAGTGTCGAAGGGATTGGTTAACATCTTATTGAGCAAGATTTATCTTGGGATAGAGGATGACGAATCCTGATGAAGGATGATAAATCTTGATGTTGAAATGCAATTGCTAAATCAGAAAATGGGGGTGATGAGGAGACACTTTTGAATGTTTGATCAATGATTTAGGTGAAATATTTTCACTTGAAGATGTTGGTTTCAACAAGTTTGAGGCTATGATGTTTCTATCATATGAATTCATTTGGACAGTTAGAGTATTGTATTGCCGGTTGTGGAATGTAAGAATGAAGAATGGGTTGACTATGTTTATGTCTTTGTGAAAGAGCTCCTCATTGATAATATGCTTGTGAAGATAAAGGCTCTAAAGCAAAATCATCAGTATATCCTCTATCAAAGTCATGATATCTATGGAGGAAAGTTTGGTAGTCAAGCAAGACCTTCCTACTTTGGTACAAGAAGCGTCTCTTTCTGAAAAGTTTCTTGTAACTAAGTGGCTTTTTGGGATTTTTTGATTCTTTTAGTATATGATTTCTTGAAATTTTTTGTTGATTTCCAATCCCTTAACATAAAATGACGTGGGTTTCAACAAGCTTTAGGAAAATTTAGGACAAGGTAAAGATGGTGTTCGAAAAGGGATTTCTGAATATGATGTCAATTTGTAGGTAGCAGGTCAAATTTTACTCTTTGTTTATAGGTTTTACCCAATGCGCTAAAATAGTGCTCAGATGTGCTAAAACTCAAATGTGTTATAGGAAGGTACTGATGCGCTATAGGAATGACTGTATGTGCTGAAACAGGCAATGAATGCACTATAACAAAGAATGAATGCGCTATAGAATGATAGGGATGTGCTATAATAGATTGCAGGATGCACTATAATAGATAATGAATGCACTATTTTATGGCAACTATGCACTAGAATAGATGCGGGATGCACTATAATATGCAATCAATGCATTGGGGGAATTTAATAGATGCGTTGATCTTGAAATCATTTTCTGGTTTTCGACAGTTTGAGAATTTTTTTTTGCAGTTTTAGGAGTGAATTTTTGGATTGTTTTGCTAGGATTTCTTTCTAAATCAATAGTTGGACATGTTTGTGTGATTTTTTCTTGAAAATTTATTTAAAAACACATTGGAAAAGACACATCAAACAAGCACATTTCTTAGGCTATGTAAGACAATATTATTTTTGATTCCACGTGGATTTTACTCCAACCGCACTTATATTTAGTGGGTGATTTAGAAGCTTGGATGCATAGGCTCCCACTTATAGTGCACTCACTTCTCAGGCCAACCAATATTCAAACTCCCATGAATCTCCCATGGCAAGTTTTTCACCTCTACTAAAAACTACAAGAATGTGGATGCCTTGGCAATGATCATTGTTGCACCAAAGAATAGAAAGACAATTTTGGGCTTACTACAAAAAAGGGGTTTTAGTATGGAATTTCCTTTCGTGGGGGATCATCCATGCGGCAAGAGACCATTGCTTCCCTTCTTGTAAGAACAATCCTCGTGATACTCAAACTTTCCTCAAGCACCCTCATTTATATCCCAGGTGGAATTTGTTTGGCTTTAGCGTGTTCCTGGTTGGGTCGTTACCTCCTTTTGAAGCGGGGAGGTAGGCCCTCTAAGGTTCAAAAATACAAATAAAATGAATGGGTCTAGCTTTCTGATCACCCAATTAAGCGGAGAGCATACTCATCTACCATTCCAAACACATCAAATATGGTGTAAATTTAACCTCCCTAGTTATGTTATATTGCTAACTTAACCAAAGGAAAATAACAACTATATTTAACCCTACAACCAACCGTTAGTAGTTTTACTCTATTTTTATTTGACAATGGTCTTTTATATGTTTCCATAAGGCTTTTCACTATGTAAAAGGTACCTGAAAATAGAAAAACACATAATTAGTTTCAGGAATCTGGAAAATTTATAGTAAAAACCAGATGTGCCATTATCGTAACGAGATGTGCTAAAAACCAGACCAAATGTGCTAAACTACTAAATGCACTGAAAGAGAGACTGAATGCGTTGAATGATAAACTAAATGCACTAAATTAGAAAAGCATAAAATGAAATTTAAAACTCCCTGATGTACCGAAACATAATCTAAATGCACTGGTTGAACAACCAGATGCACCAAAATAGGAGCTTGATGCACCGAAACAATAGTTGGATGTGTCGAAATAGAATCTCAATGCACTAAACCAGAAACTAGATGCACTAAAGAAAAAATCATATGTGCCATTCTGGAAATTTTGACAGAACCTGCAAAATAAAACTCGACAAAAAATAGATCAAATCTAGGGCTAGGCCCCATGGTGGGTGCCAATTTATGTTTGGGTGAGATATGCATCAGTGAATATTAATAATCATAACTAAACATCACACAAGCAATGAAATATATTATATCTAATGAAGGAAAAGTAATAAAACAAACTATCATAGTCTTGCATTTGAACTCATGTCATCGTCCTCTATTCTCGGTGATTCCTTAATCCATGTTCTCAGAATTTGTGTTGCACATGAATGTATGAAATGACAACCTAAGAAATGAGTAGCTATTTTGTAATGCAAACTACAATGACCTACATGCCTATAGTTTTATATTTTTGAAAGTAAATTGCTGAATGATCTATGATGAGAAAATTGTTGTCAAAATGATGTTAAACTAATAATGCAAAGATAAAGACAGTGTTGTATGGGATACAAAAAAAATTAAACACTAGAATTGAAATGCCATGATTAAAACAAACTAAAAATACTAAAATGCAACTACAATGCTCTTCAAATGCGTTGAAACTTCAATGAAATTCTTGCAGCATAATCTTGTTGAATTATACTTGTTGAAAAGTTGTAGCAATGAGTTCTATTTATAGAATTTTCGAAGCTAGGAATGATGTGGCAGCGATGGACAGTCGGGATGGTGATCTTGTGGCATCAATGGTTGAGCATGAAGAAGTTAGAGAGAATCATGGAGGTGGTTCCCTTCTTGAGATAAATTTTCCAAGTGTTGAAGGGAATCAAGAGAAAGAGGAAGTCACGTGTTTAGGAGGTTTGAAATTGGTTACAAGTTTCTTGATGGAAAATCCATAATTTTCAATTTATAAAATTCAATTTCATGTGACACATGGTGAGGTAGTAGGTAGTTAGGAAAATATGTAGAAATGTGCTTAAATTGAATTAAAAATTCAATTTAAATGGAGATGCAAAATTAGCATAATGACAAATTAATTAAATTTGTGCATTTAACCAATTTAAGAAGAAAATAAATTTGGAGGCCAATTTGAATTTGAAAATTCATATTTAGATTGAAAGAGGGAAAGCTAATTAAATGACAATTTAGTTTATTTGTGCATTTAATTAATTTTTAAGAAGTGAATTTAGATAAGAAGAATATTTAGAACTGAACTATATAAATAAATTTTACAATTTATTTATAAGTAGAGGAATTAAGATTTTTATTAATTAAATAACGAATATTTAATTAATTCATGCTTAGACCATTTTTAAGTGCATACATCTGGTTTAAATTTTTTGGCCAAACTCGACATTGAACTGATTTTTTCTAACTAAATCTTCACTTTCGGGCACCTATAGTGGCTAAACCATGAGGAATTTGAAGATGATGCAAACTAGTGATTTGTGACATTTTCTTTGTACATTCTAAATATATTTTTTTCAAATTTTTTTGAATCATATTGTACTTCTTTTTCCATATCTTTCGAAAACTAGTTTTTTTTTAGTAAACACCATTTTTAAGGAGTGGCACTCGCCGTATACAACATAAGATTTTTTCCATGAATGGAAAAATTCTATTTTTTTTTTAATTTAGATTTGCAACTACGATATAAAGTCCTTCTAATTCCTTTCATAGTTTTTTATTGAATATTTTTTCCTTAATCAAGTTTCAAAGTCAAACCAATTACAACTCAGACACAAGCAGACTATATACAACATAAATTTTTTTGTATGTATTTAAATTAAATTTATTTTATTTTTTGGATCAAGGACTTCAATATCTAGTGAACTAATATTTTTCAAAAAAAACATTATTTGCTATTTTTCCACATGTGCAGAACAAAGAGCTTGATTTTCGGTTAAAAACCTATGCTTAATCAAACTAAAAAAAAATACATAATAAAACCAAAACATATTAAAATTATATTTGTTGGATAGCTCGTTCCAAGGACTACCATCATCTAGTTGGGTATGTGAAGTCTCCTCCATTTTCATCCTCAACTCGAGATTCGAAGGGAAAAATTCTATTTTTTTTTGGTGTCAGAGAGGGAGAAGGGGGGAAAAGGGGGGTTTGAGCAAACCTTGGTTCGAGTGGACCCCCCCTGGAGGTTCGCTCGAACCCGGGTTCGATTGGAGCCCCCTTGGAGGTTCGCTCGAACCAGGGTTCGAGTGGACCCCCCTTGGAGGTTCGCTCGAACTACGGTTCGAGCGAACCCCCTTTCCACAACCCTTTCCTTTACTTTTTTTCTCGAGAAATGTGGGACCCATCATTTACTGGGTTCTCTCAAAGGAGGGTTCTAGCGAACCCAAAGCTCAAGCTAGATGTTGGTTTGAACCCCCAAAAACCAATTTTTTTTTGCATGGGAGTGTTTTTTGCAACTTTTCCTTCCTCACTGGAATTGTAAACCAGTTTTGTGGGTTTACCCTACAAAATACCATATCCTTTGGTTCCATTTACATACCTCAGGATTATTTTACCTACTTTTTAATGTGACTCTTTTGGAGTCTCCATAAATCTAGAAATTAGACTTACCAGGCCTAGTTGTTGTTAAATACATCAAATTTCAAACCAAACTTCTATGTTGTATCCTAAACCTCTTCCAAATATCTATTGCATACTTTTTTTGAGAGATAAAAATACCATCATGCATTTTTTTTACTTCTATGCCTAGAAAATACCTTAAGAGAACTAAGTCTATCATTTTAAATTCTCTTGTCATGGCCTCTTTAGAATCAACAAAAAGGAAATCATCATCCCCTGTGAAAACTAAATCATCAACATACAAAACAACAATTAAAATCTTACCATCAACTATCTTGATGTAAAGAGTGGGCTCACCATCACTTTTGCTAAATTCATTCCTCAACAAATATGAGTCAATCATGTTGTACCATGTCTGTGGTGCTTGCTTCAACCCATAAATATCTTTCTTCAATCTATATACCTTGTTTTCTTGACCCAAAACTGCATAATCAGGTGGTTTCTCCACATACACTTCCTCTTTCAACACTCTATTCAAGAAGGAAAACTTCACGTCCATTTGATACACATTCCACTTGTGTTGGGATGCAATTTCTATGACTTCTGGCATGGTTTCCATCCTTGCAATTGGAGCATATGTTTCATCATAATATCTCCCAAACTATTGTTTATACCCCTTGACAACTAATCTTGCTTTATGCCTCTCTATTCTTCCATCGACATTGCTTTTGGTCTTATATACCCATTTAACTCCAATTACTTGCTTGTTGGGAGGTAAACCAATTAGCTCCCATGTTCTATTCCTCTCTATTGCATCTATCTCTTCATCCATAGCTTCAAACCATTTCTTTTCTTTCACAACATCCTAAAAAAATTAGATCACTATGAGAAAATAATGCAAAATTCATAATTTCATCAAACTCTTTATCATACCTTTCATTTTGGTAGATCTCTTTTAAACTCTTAGTCTTTATTGGTTTTAGGGATGTGAGAGTGGGGTCTGAATTCTCACTACTATTTCTTCTTTGCTGAGAAGACCCTAGTTGTGCATTGGTCCAGAGCGATCCAGAGCTATTGGGAGCTATTGGAGGCTCCATAGCATCATCTTGCTACACTTCATACTCTTTTTCTTCATCAACCAGAGCTGTCGGGAGTTGTACACAGTTGTCAATATCTATCAAGTCATCCCATGATTCATCCTATAAGAACTCCACATCTTTTCTGATAACTATTTTCGTGATGACTAGGTTATACAGTTTGTAGGCTTTGGACTCTTCACTATAGCCCATGAAGATGCACTTCTCACCCTTTTCATCCAACTTTTGTCTCTTCTCTTTTGGCACAAGTGCATAAACCACACACTTGAACACTCTCAAGTGCTCAACCATCCACTTGTATTTTGTCCATGCCTCTTGTGAAATCTTATCACAAATAGCCTTTGTAGGACTTCTATTTATCAAATATACTACTATTGCTACAGCTTCACCCCAAAATTAATTTAGGAGTCTCTTAATATTAAGCATACTTCTTGCCATCTCCATAATGGTTCTATTTTTTCTCTCATTCACTTCATTTTTCTGAAGAGTATAGGATTTTGTTAGATCCTTCTTAATGCCATGTTGCTTGCAAAAATTTAGAAACTGATTGGAGCTATAATCTTCCCCTCTGTCTGACCTTAGGACCTTGATGAAATATCCACTCTCATTTTCATCCTAGGCCTTAAACACTTTAAACTTGTCAAATGCTTTAGATTTATGTTTTAATAAATAAATCCCTATCTTATGACTATAGTCATCTATGAAGGTCATAAAATATTGGATCTTACCAATAGAAATTACTTGCATAGGGCCACACAAATCAGTACACACCAGCTCAAATGGTGATCTTTCCCTTCTAGAATTGTCTGATTGAAAAATATTCCTATGTTGCTTACCTAAAATGCAAGCTTCACATCTACCACTAGGATCTACTATGGTTGGAAAACCTTTAACCATACCCTTCTTTGACAAAATATTCAAACTAGAATTTCCTAAGTGTTCATACCTTAGATGCCAAAGCTCAAAAGGGTCTTGAATGACTATCTTGAAGGTTTCTTAGTGCTGTGAATTTTCCATGTCTAGGGGTTGTAGCTGCAGGCTAAGCTAAGAAAAATGTCTCTAACATCAAGGGAAACATTCTATTCTTTGTCATTGATAGTGCTACAATTCTTTTTGGTGGCAGTCACAGTAGGAGGGTCCGCAAAGAGAACAATCTGGGTCGTGCAGCTAGAGTAACACAAAAGAATAAATACAAAACTTGGAGGAAAATGCAGATACAAACATTCTTATTATCATGGAATTCAATTACAGATAGTCGACCACATCTGGGCTTATAGATTCGTCTCACAGGCCTGCTCACAACATGCCCAAAATATAGTGCTCATACAAGTGAGCAAAAATCCTACAGATCAAACTCTATATACATCCTAATCTACTTGATCTTGATTCAATGTCATTCTCATGATTCATTACAATCTTTATATCGTATCCACGGGTCAAGAAACATCTACGTCGATAGAAGATTGTTAAAATCTCCAATGAAGGAAACCTAACATGTGCAAGAACAGGTCAGCCTCAAATATGAATTTCTTCCATGGTATATGTGCATGGTGGACCTAAGATTAAGGTCAGGGACACTCTACGAAACAGATCGAAACACACTGTGAGGATCCACAAGTTACGGGAAGGATCCACAATCGATCAAACTAGCTGTTATGTTTTGAAATTATTCTGAGGCCAGTTTCAAAACTATCACTCAATCCAAAAGCAATAACTTTCCAGAAAAAGATCCAATCAAGCTAAAAACTTGGAATAAGGCAATTGAACACATCCACGATAAAACCATAGGTATGTGAGATCTGGTGAGAAAACATGAAGAATTATTGGATCTGCCAATTTGAACAAGAACAAGAACAAGAACAAGAACAAGAACAAGAACAAGAACAGAACAAGAAAAAAACTTAATAAAAATATTTTTGATTGATGCAAGATTGCCAAGAACCAAGGATGCTCCTACATCAGACATCTGGGGTTAATGAAAAGTGAGTCCCTCACTTTGCTAGGGCCAAAGGAAAACCAAGATGGTCTACCTCATCCTGAGAAATCTAAGAAGAATCCTCCACTAGTCTACCTTTTCATTTCACTAGATATTCTTTATATTGTCTACCATGAGTCTTTCTCCCATCTCTGACATCCAAAATCTCTTTTATCCCATTAGATTGTTGTTTAGGAATCCGTTCTTCAAATTTTTCTTTATTGTCTTCACTGAATTTTGCTTCATGGTACTTATGAAGATCTGCAATATTGAATATAAGTGATATACCCATGTCATCAGGTAACTCCTATTCATATGCATTTCGTGAATCAAACTTCTTCAAAATCCTATAGGGTCCAAACTTCCTCATCTTGAGCTTACTGTATGTGCCAACTAGGAATTTTTCCTTCCTCAAATATACCATTACTTCAACAACTTCAAACTCCTTATGTCTCCTTTTTTCATCTTCTCGCTCCTTATACTTTCGGTTCATATATTCCAAATGTTGTTTCACTTGATTATGCACTTTCTTCATATGTTCTATAAATTCCTCCACTTCTGTACTCCTTTTATCTTCTATGTTGATGTCTCACAATTCTGATATACCTCTAGGATGAACTCTAGTGACAATTTCAAAATGTGTCTTTCCTGTACTCCTGTTCACTGGATTATTGTAGGCAAACTCTGCTTGTGCAAGGGCTAAATCCCAACTTCTGATCTTCTATCCAACCAAACATCTCAACAAATTTCCCAAACTCCTGTTCACTACCTCTGTATTTCCACCAGTCTATGGGTGAAAAGTAGAACTGAACTTCAAATATGTCTTCAACTTCTTCCAAAGTTTCCTCCAAAATTAACCAAAAAACTTTGTATCCCTGTCTGAAATAATACTCCTAGGTAATCCATGCAATCTATGTTGATATCCACCCAAGGTTTTCCTAGAACTGTCAAAGGTTTGTATAACCCAACATTCTAACTACTTCCTTTTGCAACTGGACAAACTTTGCAACTCTACACAAATTTCTCAACATCCTTGTGAATTTGGGGCCAAAAGTAGTTCTCACTTACCAATGCTACTATCTTATCAATTCCAAAGTGTTCTGCCAATCCTCCACTATGTTTTTCTTTCACCAAGTTATCCCTCATTGAATTTTGGGGTATACACATCTGATTTCTTCTGAAAAACATATCCTCCTAAACAAAATATTCCAACCACTAACTTCTATCCTCCAAAATTGGTTCTTTACATGCTCTCCAAGGTTTTGCAAAATCTAGGTCATCCTCATACAAGTTCTTCCATTCACCAAAGCCTAATACCTCCACTTTCATCTGTGTCAATAAATTCCTTCTCTTACTCAAATCATCGGCAACTCTATTTGACTTTCCACTCCTATGTTTCAAAAGAAAAGTATAACTCTACAAGAACTCTACCCATCTCAGGTGTTTTTGATTTAACTTACCCTGATTGTTCAAGTATTGCAAAGCTTGATGATCGGTATACAACACAAAATCCTTAGTCAAGAAGTAATGTCTCCACTTCTTCAAGGCTTGAATTATGACATAGAACTATTGATCATACACTAAATACCTTTTCCTTGTATCATTCAACTTCTCACTGAAATAAGCTAGTGGTCTTCCTTCTTGAATTAACACTGCTCCAATTGCATTCCCACTTGCAACATAGTGTACCTGAAATACCTTACTAAAGTCTAGTAAAGCCAACACAGGCTGCTCTGTCACCTTATTTTTCAACAACCCAAAAATTTTGTCTACTCCATATGTCCATCTAAAATCCTTCCTATCTCCTCTCATTGTCTCTATCATAGGGCTAAAAAAAGAACTAAAATTCCTAATGAACTTTCAATAGAAAATAGCCAATCCATGAGATGATCTTACCTCTCCAATGTTTTCAGGTGTAGGCCACTAAAAAAATTCTCTTACCTTCTCAGGATCCATCTTCAATCCATTCAAAAATATCACAAATCCTAAGTATACCATATATTCCTTCATGAAACTACATTTCTTGATGCTTATCAACAACGGCTCTTCCTTCAACCTCTATAAAACTTGTCTTATATGCAACAAATGATCTTCTCTAGTCTTACTGAAAATCAAGATGTCATCCAAGTAGACAATCAAAAATTTACCCAAGAATTTCTTCAATACCTCATTCATCAACCTCATGAAAGTACTCAGTGCATTTGTCAGTCCAAAAGGCATCACCAACCACTCATACAATCCTTCATTTGTCTTGAATGTTGTTTTCCATTCATCCCCTTCTCTAATTCGAATCTGATGATATCCACTCTTCAAATATATCTTTGTAAAGTACTTAGCTCCTCTCAAACAATCCATAATGTCATCCATCCGGGGCAAAGAAAATCTATACTTGACTGTGATCTTGTTTATGGTTCTAGAGTCTGTACACATCCTCCATTCACCATCCTTCTTAGGTCCTAGCACTACAGGTACTATACAAGGGATTAATCTTTCTCTAATCAAACCTTTTCTCAACAACTCTTGCACTTGTCTGTTCAATTCTTCATTATTTTTTGGTGGCATCCATTGTGCTACTTTATTAGGTAAACTAGCTCTAGGAATCAGATCCATGCAATGACTAATACTCCTTATAGGTGGCAATCCATCAAGTACACTATCTGGAATGATAGCCTCATATTCTTCCA
>CM021104.1:643479459-643518277 GCA_007115665.2 Sequoiadendron giganteum | reverse complement strand
ATCCTCCTCTTCGGTATGAGTTTCCATCATCTCTTTGATATGAATTCTCATTCTTAATGACATCCTTATCCTTGTTCTGATCTGGAAAAGATCCTCTTCCTCCTCCAATGAAATTTCTTCCTCTCTGTCTCTGCTCATGTCTTTTGTTTAGCTTCTCTTATGCTTTTAGGGAACATTAATATGATTCTTCTACAACAACTTAATAAAATTGATCTCATCTTGTATAAATTACCTCAAACCATTTACATATCTAGCTACTTGTTCAATCCCATCCTTTGAATGTCTAGATCTGATGTTCAACTTATAGAACCTCTTAGTATACTTTGTTACACTTTATTCCTTTTGTTTCAGATTCTACAACTTCTTAAACAAACTGATCTAATAGTCAGCAAGCATGAATTTTATCTTTAGCTTATTCACCATCCAATCCCATGATCTTATCTTCTCCTTTCCTTTTCTTTTCCTATTTGTTTGCAAATGTTCCCACCAAAGGGATGCATGTCCTCTCAACTTTGTACAAGCAAATTTCACCTTCTTATCTTCTGGGGTACCTTCAAAATCAAAGTACTTTTCCATCTTTGTTATCCAATCTAGCAATTCATCTGAATCCAACTTCCCATTATAATCTGATGGATTGAAATGTGGTTTAGTGTTTACTTTGGTTAGGGATCTTATAAACCTTTCTTCTCCCTGATCAAGGCCAGGTTTATCTTCTCTAGCAACTTATTCCTATTCTTCTACTTCTTCATTGCTCACATCATCAACTAGTCGACCTCTCCTCTAGGCCATTTCAACTGCTTCCAATCTAGGAGCAATTCCTCTCAAAATATCCATTACAGATGGGTATGCATTTCCAAGCATTCCCATTTCCTCTACCATTCCTTCTTCCTGCCATCTTTGCACAAGTCTTCTATAGCTATAGGTCGGATCCTCAGTCCGCCACCCCACAAAAAATATTCAACAAGACTGCACAAACTCTGATGATCTCACAAGGAATGAATCTCGCTCTTCTACCAATTTGGTGGTTGTCACGATAGGAAGGTCCTCAAAGAAAACAATTTGGGTTGTGCAGCTAGAGTAACACAACATAAGAAATACAAAACTTGGAGGCAAATTTAGATACAAACATTCTTATTATCATGGAATTCAATTATAGATAGTCGGCCACATCCAATCATATAGATTCATCTCAAGGCCTACTCACAACATGCCC
Organism: Sequoiadendron giganteum; assembly: GCA_007115665.2. Classification (NCBI taxonomy): domain Eukaryota; kingdom Viridiplantae; phylum Streptophyta; class Pinopsida; order Cupressales; family Cupressaceae; genus Sequoiadendron; species Sequoiadendron giganteum. The sequence goes on along the minus strand of CM021104.1, from coordinate 643,517,064 downwards.
AAAATATAGTGCTCATACAGGTGAGCAAAAATCCTATAGATCGAACTCTATATACATCCTAATCTACTTGATCTTGATTTGTTGTCATTCTTATGATTCATTACAAGCTTTATATCATATCTGTAGGTCAAGAGACATCCGTGTCGGCCAAATATGATTACAATTTCCGATGAAGGAAACATAACATGTGCAAGAATAGATCAGCCTCAAATCTGAATTTCTTCCACAGTAGATGTGCATGATGAAGTGTGGACCTAAGTTTAAGGTCGAGGACACTCCATGGAATAGATCAAAACACACCTTGAGGATCCACAAGTTACGGGAAGGATCCGCGATCGATCAAACTAGCCGTTATGTTTTAAAATTATTTCGAGGTCAGTTCCAAAACTGTCACTTGATCCAGTAGTGATAACTTTCTAGAAAAAGATCTAATCGATCTGAAAAACTTGGAATAAGGAAATTGAACATGTCCACCATGAAACCATAGGTACGCGATATCTAGTGAGAAAAAATGAAGAAGTACTAGATCTACCAACTTGAACAAAAACAAGAACAAAACAAGAACAAAACTGAATGAAAATATTTTTAGTTAATGCAAGATTGCCAAGAACCAAGGATGCTCCTACATCAATTTTCTTGCTTCCATCTCATAAATAATGCATTCACCCTTTTCCATCAACACTGTGTATCCTTTTTGGATCAGCTATCTAATGCTCATGGGATTGTGCTTTATACCAGGGGAAAAATATACATTGTCAATCTCCTTCTTCTCACTTTGCTTGGTGTGAAACATAATAGACCCTTTTCCCACAACTAGAACTATTTTATTGTTCCCCATTTTTATTTCAGACTTGACATTTTTATCAATGTAAGAAAATAAACTCTCATTACCACTCATGTGGTTGCTACATCCACTGTCTAGAAACCATACCTCATCACTTCCTTGCTCAGCAATGTTGCACATGATGAAGGCCTTTTGCTGATTGCTTTCAGCTACCTTTTCATCAGCCACATTTGCACTTTGCTTGGACTGATCACGTTGTCTTTTCCAGCACTCATTTGCATAATGACCACACTTATGGAAATAATAACATTCAACATTTCTCTTGTCAAACTTCTGACTCAATTTGTTTTTATTCTTGGCTTGTCTGAAGCTGGATTGAGAATTTCTTGCTCCCTCTTACCTGTGTGCTCGTCTTGAGCTATCTTCTTCAACACTTCCACATCCAAATCTGCCTCTACCTCTGCCTCTTGAGTTGTGTTCGGAGTTTTTTATACCTCTCCCCCTACCTCTTGTGTTGGCTTGAGCTTTGAAAACCTGCTCATGTGAAGAATTTGCTGACCTATATAGGCACTACTCATGGGTTTGAAGAGAACCCATTAGCTCATCAATAGTCAACTTTGAGAAGTGCTTTGCCTCTTCAATGACAATCACTACTATATCAAACTTTGAGGGTAAACTTTTGAAGATTTTCTCCACAATCCTCTACTCTTTTATGGCTTCTCCATTCATCCTCAACTAGTTTATCAAACTATACATTCTTGTGTGAAAGTCTGATATAGAATCATTGTCCTTCATTTGGAGATTCTCAAAATCTCTTTGAAGCATCCGTAGCTTTACCAATCTGACTTTACCAATCCCTTTGTAACTAGTTTTAAGAATTTCTCAAGCCTCATTTTCATAGTTATTTGTTGCTATTTTCAAAAAAATGGCCTTTGTCAAGGTTTCTTTAATTAGACTCAATGTTTTTGCATCTTTCCTCCTTGTCTCCTTCAACTCGGTCTTTTGGTTGTTTGTGAGGGTTGCATACACTGCTGGACTGGTTACATCATTGAACCCACTAATTAAAAACTCCCACAAATCATTTGCAACCATTATGGTCTTCATTTCTTTTGCCCAAACATCATAGTTTTGTCCATTGAATGGTGGTGGTTATTGTCAACTCTTACTCTCTTCTCCATCCATGTCTCTAATAAAATAAACTTTAGACACCTAGAAAATAAATGCCCAACTCACTTAAGATTTAGGGCCTTTTGGCTCTAATACCAAGCTAAAGGATTTTCTAAATCCGAAACACAAATAAAATGCATAGAGTTGCAACTATGTTTCCCAATCAATTTGAAATACCAAAATAAAATGCAGAATAACAAAACAAATCGATTGGAAACACATAGTTGTTCATCCAAACTTTTGTTTGTTCTATTAAATTAGAAAATAACGTTTACAAAATGATTTCTAAATTTGAAACTATAAACTACTCTAACAGCAATCTGGAGCTGCACACACACACTTACAACAGTCTGAAGTTTCTTAGAGCTCTCTCTTCTTCTTCCTATTTGTCTGGAGCTATCTGTTGCAACTTCTTCTTCTTGTAAGTTACTATCTAGGACTATTGCATTCCTTCTGTTTGTCTATGCTTGTCTTCTTCCAAAAATTCTCTCAAAATTCAAATTTACCTAACACAATAAATTTTGGAGTTAGGAGCATAACAGGGATGAAGATCCCAAAAAAAATTTCCGTTGAAAAGAGCCTCCTGACAGGTGGGTGGGACAGCGGAGTTGACGTGAAAAAGGCTCAGACAAAAAAAAAAAATTCCAACAAAAAATTGACATCAATCCACAATAGAATTGAAAGTTTGTAATTGTGATTTCTTTAGTTTAATTGTGTTTGAGTTACATTTCAATTACTTTAGATTAAATCTTTGAAGCTTTAACAAACTGATTTCATTGAATATGGATTTCTATCATCTTAATCTTGTAGGTTATTAGTGTTTTTAGATTCTAATGGCTTAAATTAAGTTTTTTAACTATCACTCATATTTCGCATACGACATTTTGGCACGCCCTCCCAACTTATCCCATGCTGTCAATGGCCGTTAAATTTGCTCCAATCCCACAAGTTGCTGCTGAGAAGAGGATTATCATGTCTATACTAACTAGAGCTTGTGGGATGGTGAAGTCGTTTCCTCTTGGTGGGCCTTTGAATATTTTTACATGGCGGGATATCAAAGATTTGGGCTTCTCTTCACCGCTGGACTTGATCGACTGTCTACCAGTTCAGTCTTTTTTTTTCTCTTGTACGTTGATTTTTGATGTCTTTGTGAGGGTCTTCAGAAACCCATTTTTTCAGCTTCATGTTGTCCATCTCTGCTTTAACAACGGCGAAATTAGAGAACGGAAAATGTATGGCTAAAGCAGCAACAATTTGGTAGCCTTCCTGACGAAAAGATTTCACTCTATTGTCAAACACAATCATAACCATTAGAAAGCCGGCTCGTACCAGAGCTATGTAGAGAAATCTGTAAAAGCGCTTCAGCTCATTCTTCTCTGTGACATTTTGTGGGTCGCACTATAAACATCAGAAGACGAAATACAGCAGAGGGCAGCACAGCCAGAAGCAGGATTACGCCTCTATCGTCCTGGCCATAAATTGCATGGTATATTTGAGTGAAAATGGCTCCGCTCAACCCAAGAAATCCCTTGAGAATTCCAAGGATACTTCCTCTGCTCTGTGGGAAATTTTTCACGCATGTAACCAGAGCTCCCGTATTGGCAAATGTATGAGAATTGGCTCGTATGAACGTATATAAATACATCTGCCATGTCTTTGGCATAGCAATTCGTTGGGTGACAGACAACCAGATCATCAAAAAACCAGTGACGTTCATGAGGGCTACAATACCGAGGACTAGGTCCAGGGCGGCGAGACATCATTTATCAGACCAGACACAATTCCAATGTTTCCTCCAAGATCCTTATAAAAGCCTAATGTGGTCAGTGTTTTCTGATTATAACCTAGGACTGTTTTTATTGCTTCAGAATATATACTAAAATATGTAATGCCCCCCTAGGAAAAGACATGATAAGAAAACATATAATTACCACAGCCCATCTTCCCTTGGTCACATTTCTGGCCAGAACAGATAACTCTTCTTTATGCATTTTAACTAAATACACAATTCAGATGCAGTAGGGTAGTGTTTTTCTGACTTGGTTTCTACAAATCCATAATCAGTGGCACAATCCATTAATTTTTTCCCAGATTATATAGATACATTTCTAGTAGCAATAGAGGAAGCGCGCGTCCTCCGTGTGATCTTAAATCATGCTTGATGGTAGCATGGATAATAATTGAGAAAAAACTATTCGCTATCTTCCATGCGTAAGATTCGCCTACTGTAATATTTGTTTTTCTTCAAAATCTTGAAGATGCCATCAATCAATCATTTTAACTGATATTTGCCAAGGAATTGGCGTCTAACTTATTCTCTCTTTGAAGTAGGAATATACTATGACATCTAAGAAGCCTACTTCATGACAATCACGCCTTTAGGATAGATCTGATAAGATTGAAAGAAAGAAATAGTTGTTTTGGATGTGATATCTTAATGCAGTTGTATGTGATGTAATCAAGATTGATGTTAAAATTGTATGTATGAATATGTGAATGTGAGATGTCATTACTTTATCGTATATAGTGATTTGATTTGATTTTTTATAATGTATGGTAATTTTTTTAATGTGAAAGTATTAGAAGATGATGTTTTTAAATATATATTTATAGATGTTCAGTTTAAAATTTGATTGTTGTAAAATGATAAAATAAAATCATAGATTAAAATGTAGAAATGAATCTAAAATTGGAGATCTAAGATGATTCAAATGTCACAAGCTAATGGTCTGGTATGATTTTGTCCAAGTGTTGTAATTATATCCAAGACTGAGTTTGTCCTTTAATACATGCAAATAAAGTTCACCTAAATGATGTGGTGCTAAGGAGCCTCATAAAGAGCTTACCCTTTTATAATACGAAGCATTCAAATTCCTTTATTATGGTTAGGACCCTAAGATCAATACAACAAGATCAAACCAAAAAAATAAAGAACTTTTGATATTGGTGTCCCAAAGTAACTATGCTTGATAAATTGAAAAGGATGTAGGTCATTACAACATATAGTAGATTTTGGGTGTTGCTCAAAGGCCCTTTTGGTTTCATTAACAAGTTCGTCATCCAACTCAACACCAATATTCCAAACCACAAGTCACATCTTGCTTATATGGTACTATATGACCTCACTAGCTAGCCTTTTGTAGTTGTTAGCAATTAGATAGTTGAAGTGAGATATTAAATTTCTTAGTTTCATCTGATGCTTTATCTTGCTCCTTGTTTGTATATAAATGTTTATTTAACTATTATATGTAACTAGATATTCTAGAAATTCAAGGGAGGATAACTAGGCATAGATAGTATAAATCCTATCACATATAAAATCTACTAAACTAGCATAATACATTCTTATTGTTATATTTTTTAATATATTCTCAAATGTGGTCCAAATTTCTTTTATAACACTAGTTCGAAATTTTTCATAGATAGCCTAATGGAATATGTTTGATTGGTTTGTGTAGTAGGTTCTTCCCTTGGAGCTCAAATCAATGGTCTCAAAGCATACACACTCCATGTAAAATCTACTACGCATATCCTTGTACTCAATATATTTCTAACCTTTATCATTCGTTATAAATTTTTCATAGATAGCCTAATAGAGTATGTTTGATTGGGTTGTGTAGTAGGTGCTTCCCTTGGACCCCAAATCAATGGTGTCAAAGCATACACACTCCATATCATTTTGAAGTGGTATTGTAGTGGCATGTGATATTTGTTTATTTTTGTATGCTTACTCACATGAACTTTTTACTGCAAGAATTTTCTCCTCAAAATTATTCATTACCTTTCATCGCATCCTTCTACATTTCATTAAATGAGAAAAAAATTGCTAGCAAAAATACAAATGTGTTTTAGAAAATGAGAAGAATTGGAAGAATTCCATGCAAGCTAAGTAGGCATATTGGTGATTAATTTTACTAATCTCTAGGTAAGTGAAATGATCATTCCAATCTATAAAAACTATTTCATGGCCATACACCATTTAAGGTATTAGTCAATCTACACATCCTTGTATTTAAATAGAAATTATATGTGAGTTCCCTAGATAAATAGCTTGGCCTAATCTATTCATACTGTGTTCTCAATTATTTTTATAAATAGAAAAGATTATGTTTAATCTTCTACAATTTTCTCTCTTGGACAAGAAATCATGGAATTACTACTATAAATCACATGGGGATGACTTGGACACACTTGTAGACACATTTTTTATACCAAGCCTTAGAGAGACTTTTGATCTAGTTGGAAAATATGTTGTTAAGTACTTTTTTTTCTCAGTTATGCCAAGGTTAAGATCAATTGGTGCAAGAATACTAAATACTTTTCATACTTTAGTTTCCAAATATGGTATTTAATATTTAGAGAAATATCTTATTTAAAATATAGGTCATGCTTGAGAAAACATATCCAATTAGATATTTATTTTCTAAATATCTCTTTAATTAGAGAAGAATATAGATTTTCTCACAAATTTGAAGAAAATGTGAGTGAGGATGAATATAAAAGATTCAAAGTTCCAAATAATCCATTGTCTAATCCATTGTATCGTGTGTTATAATAGATACAATAAAGATCTCTACTTTCCTTTTAAATATAAAGGAAGAAATACATCTATTCAATTCTCAAATTTGGATCAATGGATAGATAATGAAGTTTACTATTGAAAAAAGAAGTTAGATGAACCTAATTTCTCTTAAACTAGTTCTAATTTCGAGCTTTCTATTCAAGCTTCACCCATGAGCATACTATATTCAATAGTTTAGTGTGGACATTGAGAAACATGTTCTTCAATAGTACAAACTAATATATGTCATCAATCATTGTAAATATATAATCCTTTATCATTTTACTCCAATATATTTATGTGATGATTTAATTAAGAAATGATATATTTACAGTGAACATGAATTATGTGAAATAAATTCAATTAATAAATTCTTATCTATTTATAATAAGATATATTGTTTACAAGAAATATTTCCTAAGCTATTACTTTCCATCTCTAAATAGTGTTGGAAGCTAACCATGTTTGGTAAGAATTTTGTGCCTTCATGGTGATACATAAGTATAAGGATATCCTCATGGAATAAAAATGTACAATAGTTCCTTTAGCTAATTTACACACTATGTAATTTAAGGCATACTATTGATTATATTATTGAACTATATATTCCTAATGTGTCTTTGTATTGTAGATAATTTCTAGAGGATAAGAAGAGAAAGAAAGAAATTTGATGAACTATAGATATAATATACATCAAGCCCAACCCATTCATTTATGCAAACCTAATTATGTTTTCATAGAAGAAATATGGTAGGAACTCTCAACAAGAACACAATGAAGAATAAATACTCATTTCCTAGGATTGGGAACTTTTTGGACTACCTCTACAATGAAACATTATTCACCAAAATTAATCCTATATGGATATCATCATATTCCTATTGATACTATAGACATTTAGAAGATAAATTGCAAGGAAAGAGATATTTTTTCTAGTGGTTTCACATGCACTAAAATGCACCCAAAACTAGGGAATTTTTATTGATGTATTTTCACCAACATGATGAATAGCTCAAAGTGAGGCCTCATTTTTTTGTGAATAGGATACAATTTAAGGAGAAATGAGTTACTATTATTTTGTAAAAAATGATTCAACATTAGTTAAATTACCTAAGGATTATTTAACTAAACATTTAAATTGACTTCATGGCTGATTTGTAATGGGTAAGGGCCATTCTTGTTTTTACCTTAATCAAAAAGTTAAAATTGAATTATTTTATCGTACTAATTAATGAATGATTAGATCTCAATCATTTATAATTTATACTATACATTACACATATAAATCATATTCCCTATTGATATTGGATTATGTGTTTTTTGAGAGTTGTATGACCATTACAATGAAATTATTGTTTAATTTTATGGTCATATTTACTTTGAAATTAAAATATGGGAGGATCTAAAATGTAGAAACTATGTATAATTAGGATTTCAAAAATTGTGTCATGGCCTCAAATGTGTGATAAATTATAAAAAATATCATTGTCCTATGGTAGTAACAAGACTATCAAATATTACTTGCCATCATTCTTCTATGATGCAAGAAACTTATATTCTCCTATAATTTCTTCATTATCATCCCTTCCCAAAAAGGGAGTATATGGACTCAAATTTAATTTATCTAAAGAATACAACAAGAATAGAGTTCATGTACTAAAACTAATTTATATGTTTTCATAGGTACAAATTGAGATTATATCTCCAATCTATGATATGTATTTACTTTATATATTTTGTCTAATGGCTCTTTCAATGTTATTCCAAGATGGGGAATAAATGGTTTTAATAACCTATGAGATCAAAATAGAAATCCTAATGAGTCATGTATACATTGCAAGTATTTGATAAATTGTTTCTAGTTGATTGAAAAAATATTCTTATTGATCTTTAAAATTTAGATAAAATTTGGAGAAAAAATGATATGCGAAAAGAAATATGCATGTCAAAATAATCTATTATGTTAATTTCTTACCATTATTTTCCTCTCTAATTTAATACTTTCAATTTCTTTCCAAGAAGTAATAAGCATGTACAATTTAATTCATTTTCTCATTTGTAGAATTTATTTGGATAGTGAGATATATTGATGAATGGTTGATATTACTGGGGAAAGAATTGGGGTTTTCTTTGCAACCTTTATGTGTTTTTTACTTCCTAATCTATCTTAACAATAATTTTCCAAACTACAATTCCTAAACCAACTTCTATGGTACCATAGGACTTGAGTAGAATTTGGTGATTATGAGTGCTTGAAGTAGCATATGAAACATATTAGTTCTAACAAACAATTCATCTTCCTCCTTGTTTGTATATTAATTTACATAACCATTCATTATAATTTAACATATTTTATACATTCAAGAGAGGACAAAAAGAAATGACTAGCATATATCAATTGAAAAATAAAATGTATGTTAATAGAATAATAAAAAAATATTGTTATAATTCAAAAATGTTGTCAAATATCCTCAAAATTTCCTGTCCAATTAAACTCTATATTTTTCTAACCTCTATCATTAATTAAACTATTCCGGCGCATAACTTAGTTGATTAAATTTGATTGGGATTTCAACTAGAGTTTTCATTAAGCTACAAAACACTAACATAATTGAGATTGAGATGTGTGTTATATATCTAATTATGAGATTTCACTAATCTATATTGTGTGATGAATTGATACATTTTAATAACTTATTCAATGATATTTTGATGTGAAAGTCCCTTAGAATGGTTCTTTCAAATACACAACACTAGATACAAAATTTGAATTGAATAGTAAGAAGATTCAAATCTAAGAAGATTTGGCTCTAGGACATTATCAAATCTAGGATATAGTTTATGTGACATAATTTATCTGAACACTAAGTTTGTCCTTTGGTAAATACATGTCACATTTTCCTATATGTATATCTATATCTAGAAAGTGACATGGTTGGGAAAACCACCATTGAGAGCCTCGTATGTATATAAGGAAGTATTAAACTTGTTTGATAATAGTTATACCTCTAGGATTGCTTCACTTAGATTGAAATTAAGAAAAATATATTTTTGGGTATTAATGTCTTGTTGTAGCCATGGTTGATGTGATTAGTATTGATGTTGTTGAGATTGAGATGTGTGTGATCAAATATGTGAATATGACTAAGAATATTATTGAAAATATTGAGATTAAGATATGATCCTTTTTTAGTAATATATGATAATCTGTTTTAATAAGAACATTTGTTTTTGGATTATGTCTTTAAATACATAACCTAGGAACGTAATATAGACGTTGACTATTATGATGTAGAAAAATCATGACATTGAAAATATAGAATTAGATCTAGAATCGAAGACCTAAGAATACTGAAATCCTTGAATCTTGGGGCTTGGGTTAGAATTAGGCTTATCATTTGGTCCATGTGGTAGGATTATTTATAGCTAGCATGATTTTTTCGAAGGCCAATATTTTTCTTTAATACATGTAGAAAAGGATGTAATTAATGTATCTATCTAAAAAATAATGTAGTGACAAGAGCACCATTAGGAACCTACTATGTATATAGAAATAAATTATTAAACTTTGTTGATGATTTTTAGGCAACTAAGATTAATACTCAAGAAGATTGAAATAAAGAAAAAAAAATGTGTTGACATTCTATTGTCTCAAATATGTGAATTTAAGATGACATTAATCTATATTATGTCATGATATGTTTCATATTTAATAATGTTTGATTATTTGTTGTAATATGAAAGTGTTCAAGGATGAAAACCTTAAATGCACAACCTTAGCTTAAACTTTAACTATTGCAACACTACAATAGTATGCACCTAGGATAAATATTCAACAAAATTGAATTAAAGAAAAAAGAATAGTGATAGGTGAAATTGAGATGTCATTGATCCATATCATGTGGTTATAAGAACCCTCTTTCATAATGTATGATTATCCCTTCTAACATGAAAGTGTCTAAGGATAGTGACTTCAACTACACAATGTTAGACAAAAAACACAAATTTTGATTATTGCAATAATAAAATAGATACTAGTGAATGAGAATTTAAAATTCTACTTAGAATTAGGGAGCTCAAATGGGTATGAATTTTGGGTCCTAGGATATGATTACCCCCACTATTTGGTCAAGGTTGCATGGTTTTATCTAACTAGGATGATTTCATTTGAGTTGGCCTTTATTAAATGCCATTTTTTTTACTACATGTATAAGTATTTGGAAAACAATATGGTACTAAAGTGCATTTATGGAAGCTTGCTATGTATGTAGGAAGGTATTTGTTTCCTTGGTGGCTGCTAGTCCCTAAAGAATGAAACATAAAAACAAAAAGAATTCCATACTAATACCTTTATGTATTTGTGCCGAATAGAATTAAATGTAATGTCAACGAGGTTCAAATGTATATAATAAAGTATGTAAATGTGAGATACCATTAATTTATTAAATATGATAATTTGATCCACTTTCAAAATTTATGATAATTTCTTTTGATGCAAATTTTTTTAAGGTGATACATTTAAATATATAATTATAAACATAAAAAAGATCAACATGTCAAATTTTGAAATGGGAAAAAAGATATAGTCAATATAATATAAGATGAAAAAAATCATCATATTTGAAGACAATGAATTTTATATATATAAAATGTTGGTTGAACATAATTGTACATCAGAGACACCACTCAAAACATAGAGATGAAAACGTGATTATACACTCTTTTCTTGTACAACTGCAGTTGGGTCCGAATGCCGTCATCCACAGAGCAAACAGCTAATTACATAAATTATTTTCTGCAACTTTCAATCTCCGGTGCACTTTTTTCTTAAAGTTTGTGCATTTTTCCTCGCTCACAGAAAACATATCACATCTTTCACTTCGAAATATCATATCTCAAACTCCCAAACAACATGTCTCTGCAATCAGCTTCTCCTATGTCCAGAGAACTTCAACCATTAACCTCTTAATAGAAGGAATCAACATCTGCTGTATCTGATGTGAAAACCCATTTCTTCCAAAATTTCAAAGTAAAGGTCTTTTATTCTACATGGATTAGCTGTTGCGCATATTTCATTTCTTCCAAAATTCCAAAAGTCTTAGACATGGATATGAAAACCCAGGACACCTAACTCCCATGGCGACCTTTGTGAGATTTCTTTGACGTTGAAGGACAGGGAAAATGAAGCACGTCATGAAAAGAAACAAAGCAGCTTGTTAGCAAGTTTCTTTTGGTCACTTCATTCCTTTTAAATTATTGAAGAGAACTGTTTTGAATTTGTCTCTTGAGCTTTTATTATAGTTTAATTGTTCAAGTATATCCGTTCTTTTTTATGTTAAATATATTAAAGGCTATTTTAAACTATATTATTGTATGTTTGTTATTTTCCAATTACAAAGACATTCACATCCCCGTACAAGCTTGTAGATTTTAATCAAAAATGATTCTTCAATTAGTTGAAAAGTGAAGGTTAGCAATTAATTTTTAAATAGATTTATACTCTTAAAAAGGAGAGGTTATTATTGGCATTTATTGTATGCAAATTTTATATTTTAAAGGGTTATTTAAGAATAGCTTAAATAAAAATATGTATATTTGTAATAGAATGATTATATTCCATAGATAAACTTAATAAATAAATATAATTGTTAGATATAAATTAATCTACATTAAATTTTAGTTGGGTAAAAAATTATAATACATATTAAAAAGTTAAAGATTAAGGCTAAAGCTATATATCAATATAATTAATGGGGAGAAAATGGCATTGATGTTGTATGGGTTCAATTAGTTATCTCTAACAAATTAGTGGAATTGGTATTATGAATAACTCAAAAAAAATGTATTGAGAAATGCTTGATGTCTAATCTTAGTGTTGTGAAATTGAACTGTGATGTACAAATCTAAATGAGTGAAAAGAAGGCTTCTAAAATTTTTTTGTCCACTAATCTTGAATGTGTAATAGATTTGTAAGGATATTGGTGTTTATAAAAACTTTAAGAAAATTTATGATATTAGTAATCTCAATTTCTATTAGATAAACCCTTTGATAGACTAACTTTATGGCCTAATGAAAACAAATAAAAGCAACATTCACTAAAATATAAAAGTTCTATATGAAGATGAGGTTATCTTTTTATTCCAAACATTGAAATGTGCTTATTCCCAAGATTAGCATTTGAGTTAGTGGCCCATTGAATATTTTAAAATAGCATGACATAACAATGTGTCACCCAAATGTATGTTAAGTTAGCTCGTAAAATGTAGTAAAAAGGGCTAGAAAGCAAGAATATAAAATTAAATATTTATGTTTTAGGTTAATTTTGATGAAATTGAAGATGTTGGCAATAAGTGTTTTCATTTATGTCAACTCAAGATGTGTTGGTATTGATGTCAAATGTTTATGCTAAGGTTTGTATATAGTTTGAAGATAGTGGAAGTGTAGAGATATTTGTTGATATAGTTAGAAATATCTAGTATATGGAAGAAAGAAGATCAACCTGGTGTTTAAATGTGATGAAATGGTAGGTACACATGTTCTAATGTGTTTACAATATGTTTATATTAATATTGTTCCTATTTGGTATACCAAAAACGGATATATGTTGTAGAAGTTTTGGTGAGGCATTCACAGTGTATACTCTACAAAATAGTCAGGGTATTTTAATTTGCATCCTTCTATAGAGAAATATTTAGACTTTTGGTTTAGAGGATAAGATGGTCGAGATATGAAGGTGTTATATCCAATAATTCATGTCATTACACCTTGTACAATAAAAGTTATAAGTGACGTAGTTCATATATGTGCTTTGGTAGGGAAAAGTATTGATGAAGGTCTACTATCTAATGCTCTACATTCCTCTAGTGAGATAGTTTTGGTTGTGTTTCCACTTAGGAATATTATAATAAAGGTACATGGGTTCATCCTTGCAAGTCTCAGATGTTTTGGTGTACATAAATGAAACATCTTATGTTTTGATGTGTTACAGTATGTCTAGAATGCTCTTTTTTCATTAGTTCAATATGTTTCTCTTATTGCACTAGCATATGATGACTAGTTTCATTAGAAAGTTGAAGAGATATTGTGCATAGTCTAAATTTTTTTCATCTTGGCTAGTATAAAGCTTTTGGTCTCTCCCTAGTGGTGTAAAGTTGAATAGTTGGTAGTTTTCATTGTTTTTACCAACATGATCATTTCCTTCATCTATGGTTGGTCCAAACTAATTAATATTTACTTGGAGGATGTGTTGAAATGGTGTTTGGTCTTAATATTCCATGTGTTGATCCACAACTTATTTTATCTTCATATTGTATATGTTTGGATGCAAGGTGTGTGATATAATACATTTCTTCTAAAGGTCATCTTGGAGCTAATCTAATCAAGGTTTTGAGTTGTTGTGTATCATATTTATAGAAGATTAAAACCATTTGTGATGTGGTTAGTGAATGGTGAAGATGAATTATGTGTAGTCTATATGATGGAATAGTTGTGTGAAAAAGGGATTGTAACATCAACATATGTTGGATGCTTCTTTCATAAGAAATTCACATTTATATTTCTCATTACAATTTTTATCTTGTAGTGTCAAAAAATGTACACCTTTACATTTTCACACTGTGTTTGGGTGCCTTAATTAATTGGAATTAATTAAGGTCTGATTTCCCCTATTATGCATCTACAAGCCTAATTTATTGTATCTTCTGAAAGGGGAATCATTATTTAACAAATGTAATTATCATTTTCAACACCATGAAATGAATAGGTCATGATTATTTAGGTCAAGACCCATTCACTCTTGGGTGAATGGGTCCCCTTTAAGATCTCAAATTCAAAATTTAAACATATTTTTGATAGCATCTTAAGGTCCTAAATTCAAGTTTCAAATGTTAGATTGTAAAGCTTAATTTTTGGGAAATTAGAAATTTATCTATAAAAGAAGGGTTTTTAATCTATAGAAGCATCCTATAAGTAAGAGGTGAAATTAAAAAGAGCTAAGATTATTGTCAAAGGTGTTCAAGAGCATATTTCTCAAGCATCTGATGCAACAATTAAGATCTCAAGCATCATATCAAAGTTATCGAGCATCATGGATGTTTTTTGAGCTCACATTATGATGTAGGTTTGAAGTTCCAAGTCAAGATTCAAGCATCACAATCAACATCATAAATCAAGCCATTGATACAAAATCAAGACCTTGTTGAGATCTACTAAGTTTCAGTCCTTTAAGGGTTTCAAATCAAGGGTTTGGTGAGTTGCAACATAGCAGATGTTCATTCATCATTCCTTTCATGTTTCATTATTTTAGAATTATTTGCAAACTTCTAACTGTGAAACTTGGAGGAATTGGGAGTGTAGACATAGGACTAGAGGACTCTAAAAGAATTTGTGCAACCCCTGTAGCTAGACCCATTCACCCTTGGGTGAATGAGTCCTAAAGGATACTCAACAATAATATTTTAATGACAGGTTCAAAAATACCTAACCTTCTTAGGGGTGGGTGCATGGAGATGGGTCGCCAATTTGTTGCCACTTTCAAAAAAATGTTTTGAAAAGTCATAATGTGCTCGCGTTATGACATGTTAAAAGAAAAAAAAAAGTGAAACTCATTCATTCTTCATTTCGACTTTTTTTTTTGTTGTGCCTACGACCAAAACCCCCATTTTTTGTTCTCGCGTTCTAGGAGGCATTGTGCAAAAATCTTCACCAATGATTGTTATTTCTTCACAACAATGGCACCACGACAAGGAGGAGGTGTGAGAGGTAAGGATTGTTTTTTTTTTTTAATTTGTTAGTTTTAGGTTGTATTTGATATTTTTTTTAATTTTTAGGAGATGAAAATTAACATGCAAACCCTCAAAATCCTCAACAAAAAGAGCAACCAAATCCTCAAAAATAAAATCCTAAAGAAAAAAATCCTCAAGAACAAAATCAACCACAACAACAACCTCCTCCACCAATCACTCAACCCCTTCCTTGCACTCAACAAAATTTAATGAGTGAAATTGAGAACAACAAAAATAAAATTGAGGATTTAATCACTAGGTTGACTAATCCAAATGGTTCGATCATAGAAAGAATGACCCTAGAAAGTTCATTGAAAGATATGTTAAAAAATGTAGATTCAATTAGCAAACAAATAACAGGATGGCAAGATAGGAGGCAAGCAGCTAGGGCTTATTATGCCAATAAAATATCATATAAAGATGTAAAGGATTTAAAAATTACAAAAGGTGATTTGTGCTCATTATTCACTGACCCACACACAAATCAAAATCTTACCCTCAATTCGAAGAGGTTTCCTATTCATTGGTGCCAACACCAATAGATTAGGAACCATTTTTATGATAGGTGGTACATGGTCTTTGATCACCCACCGTGCAACAATTGTGAAGTCCCAAAATACTTCCTTACCAAACTATACAATGAGTTCATATTGAAGAAAATCCCAAATTATTTTGATATGAGGGACTTCCAGGGGAGAGGTGGGAGGTCGGCTCAGGATAGACTCGGTGCACAACTAGATCCTACATAGAAAGGGAGACGAGCTCTCGCTAGGCTGCCTCATGATCACATTATTATGCCTTTTGTTGCGAAGGAGAGTGCCGACGTAGAGACATTACAAACGATCAACACTTTGAACCAGAGTTCCATCCATCATACTAGCCCTATTCTATAGTGCCATCCAAGGTAGTCTTTGAGTGGTGGCCTTTGAACCCATGTGTGTCAATCTTGTAGGGTGACTTGTTCATATGTCCCCACCAACACTCAGCAGGTTGCTACACAAGATTCGTCTACAGCTATGGAGATGGAGAGGGCAGTTGAAATTTTGCATGAGGCATATGGCATTTATAGTCAGGTAAAAGTTAGCATGTTCATTGAATTTAATTTATTAAACTTCAATTTTGAAATGCAATATTAACTAATTTAGTTTTATGATTTTAATAAAATTGCAAGGTCACAACATTGAGACTAGATACCTCGGCCCTCCACCTACTTATTTCTATAGTACACCTATCGGTGGGGTATATTACTAGTAAACAATTATAAATTGATTACATGTTAATAGCATTGTTTTACAAATGGTATTTTAATATGTGATTTTGGATGTTCATGGGCTAATATTGGAGGTTTCGATGGAACACCTCCCAGTGCCAGTGGATTTACTCAAACCTACACGGAGGTAATAGAATAAAGATTTTAATTAATGAATTGTACTTAATATAATTGTGTATTTTATATGCACATCGTTGATTACGTTGAATAATTTGTTGTTTTATGTTCATATGTTGCAAGTTGAAACACCTCCAAATGTGATGAGGGAAATGGAGATCGGTGTTTCATCATCTATAAAATCCTCAATGGCTCTGACATAGGAGGTATGAGACAAATTAGTAAATTTCAATTTACATTCGTTGTTATAGATGTTAGTTAGTGAAAAATCAAACGATTATTGATTCATAGTTTAATTTATATTTGGATGGTTTATACAAGGCTTGAGCACGCCTGAGCATGGGCGTGTGAATATTTCTCTCGTGGAGAGAGATCATGAGATGGAGTTAAGTGATTATTTTTTCAAATATATAATCTTTTATACTATGATTTTTATATATTCATGTCTTTACTTCTTATTGTAATAGTTAAAACTTCACCATGAACTGCACACTAGGAGGAGTAGCAAGAGAACTCCTTGAGCACAACACAAATGAGTGACAGACTTATCGTAATCCGATCAACAAGAAAAGGGAAAGAATTTATTTCCAGAGCATGGAGAGCAATGAATTTTGATTCTAAAGCCCTTTGTTATATGCCTACATAGCAGTTTTGTACATATTTTGTATTGGGCATATTTGACATTGTATGCCTATATGGCGTTCTCGTAAGCCTATATGGCTATTTTGTATATATATTTCATACTTATATCGACATATATTGATGTATGCCTACATGGGTATTTGGTTAATACAAATATTTGTTATCGATGGTTTCCATATTTGCATTCTAAATTGATGGTTCAATAGATATGAGTTACGTGTATTCAAGTGTATACTTTGTGACTTATGTGTGTTTCAATGTATACTTTGCGACTTACGTGTTTTCATGTGTATACCTTGTATTCATGCATATACTTTGTATTAATTTGTGTATTCATGTGTATACTTCAAGGATTACGTGTTTTTTAGTACTTGTGCTTCCCTTATTCACATGTATATGCTTGAATTATTCACATGTATACTTATTAATTGGTTATCCCTAGCATTGATCATTATTTTCCTTCATGGTTTGTCTTGAATATTAATTGATGTTTGTCTTGAATATTAATTGATTGATGCTAAACAACTTTATCTAAATGAAAAAAAACGTTTTCAATTGGTATTCCATGAAATGATTCATAAAAAGATTCTAATATGTTCTTGATGCATCACCATATAAACATGTTGAAAGATTTATATGTCAAATTTTTGCAATATTATTTCTTGTATACGAAATGGACTTGGGAGAAAGAAAGTTATAATTTATAATACAAATAAGAAATGGAGTCAACATTGTCCTAGACCCCTGAATAGGTCTATTTAACAAAGAAAAACACTCTCAATCACTCTTCCAATTGTAAAACACCATTGAGAAACATTTACCAATTTACAAATCCACAAAATCCACAATTTTTAGGGCGTGATTGGCCCTCTAACTCCACTATCCTCTAAACCCTCACTTTTCTCAAAATTTACTAGGGTTTATTGAATACCACATATCCAAACATCATAGAACCTCAAAACCTCTTCCAACACTCTTCATTCTACCTGCACAAACTTAATTGACCACCAGATTATGGTTCCCCTTGACTTTACCTACTTTTACTCCCTCAAACCTCTCTTTTTCATTCAAAACCCCTTTATTCCCAATTAGGGCATCATTCCATAACATACTTTTGACCTCCCTTATCCTTGCAAACCATTTTAACACATCAAACTCCACAACCTCTCCCTATTTCCAACCTATTCTAACTTATTCTCAAGCAATTTCTTCTTTTCACCTCATCTAGCCTTTCTTTTAAGGACTAAATTTTGAATTTTGAATAGGGGAAGCATTAGTAATCTCTTCCAATGCCTTTACCAATGTTATTTTCTTATTTGTACTTACATTATTGACTCAAATGACCTTAGACTAACTCAAAACTAAAAGAAAAATTACATAATGGGCTATCATGGTCGTATTTGACATTATAATGACTAAAACCATTGAACTAGACCTTCATCAAATGGAGGAACAAGGTGCTCTGCACCAATGATCATACACTTTTTGTGTGGAATACTCGAACTTCTCAACCGTCATGTGTATGTTTCTCTTTTCCATTGTTTTGCATGACATCATAAGGGATCAAGTCGGTTGAACACAAATCAGATCAATTATGTGTGTTTGGGTGTGAAAGAGGACCATGCCTAGCATAAACCTACTTATCAGGATGTGTTGGAGCAATTAATTTGGTCACAAAAATTGTAAAATGAAAGTTGCACTACTTTGCAACTTTACACTGCTTCCATTTGACACTTTTTCCATCAAGTGAAAACTGGAAACCACAAGAAAATGACTCTAAGATAACAAAAACTAAGAGAGGTTATTATAGAGGGGCCCAACATAATCCTGTAGGCTCAAACAAAGAGTTCGTAAGTGTCTCAATTTTTGAGTAATATCCCATCAAAGTTTTCTTCCCTTTTGCACTTTGGACCCTTAATGGATCGATCCGGTTGAATGTAGCTTTGAGTGATTCCATGAGTTTGGGTGCGAAATAGGACCATGCCTAATATAAAAATACCTATTTAGATGCATTGGAAAATTTTGTTTGGTCACATGAGTTGTAGAACGAAAATTGAACCACTTTGCAACTTTGCACTGCTTGCATTTGACACTTTTTCCATCAAGTTAAAATCCGCCGCCATGAGAAAACCGCTCTGAGATAGCCAGAACCAAGAGAGGTTTTTGTAGAGGTGACCAACATGATCCTATAGGATCATATGAGAAGTTTTTAAGAATCGTCATATCCGGGTAACAACATGTTGAAGTTTGCAGCCATTTTGCACTTTGGACCCTTAAGGGATCGATCTGGTGGAACATAGCTAGAAGTGATTCCGCGTGTTTGGGTGAAAAAGAGGACCATGCCTAGAATAAAATAAATATTTAGATGTGTTGGAATAGTCCACTTGGTCACACAAGTTGTAGAACGAAAGTTGCACCACTTTGCAACTTTGCACTGCTTGCATTGGACACTTTTTCCATCAAGTGACAATCCGCCGCCACGGGAAAACCACTCCGAGATAGCCAAAACCGAGAGAGGTTTTTGTAGATGGGCCAAACACAATCTTGTAGGATCATATGATAAGTTTCTAAGCCTCATAGTAATTGAGTAACAACATGCTAAAGTTTGCAGCCATTTAGCACTTTGGACTCTTAAGGGATTAATCTGGTTAAATGTACCTCAGAATGATTATACATGTTTGGGTGTGAAAGAGGACCATGATTGGCATAAATATACCACATTGGAATAGTCTTCTTGGTCACACAACTTGCATAACAAAAGTTAGACCACTTTGCAACTTTGCACTCCTTACATTCAACTCTTTTTTTCATCAAGTAAAAATCTGCCACCACAAAAAAACCACTCCAAAATAACCAAAATCGAGAGATATTTTTGTAGAGGGGACCAACATGATCTTATAGGATTAGATGAGAATTTTCTAAGCATCACGATATCCGAGTAACAACATGCTGAAGTTTGCAGCCATTTTGCACTTTGGACCTTTAAGGGATCGATCTGGTTGAACGTACCTCAGAGCGATTCTACATGTTTGGGTGCAAAAGAGGACAATTCCTAGCATAAAAATACCTATTCAAACATGTTGTAATATTTTTTTTGGTCACACGAGTTGCAAAACAAAAGTTGCACCACTTTGCAACTTTGCATTGCTTTCATTAGACACTTTTTCCATCAAGTGAAAATCCACCGCCATAGGAAAACTAGTCCGAAATAGCAAAAACCAAGAGATTATTTTGTAGAGGGGTCCAGCACGATCCTATAGGATCAAACAAGAATATTTTAAGCGTCACGATATTTGAGTAACAACATGTTGAAGTTTTCAGCCATTTAGCACTTTGGACTCTTAAGGGATTGATCTGGTTGAACATACCTCAGTGAGATTCCGTGTGTTTGGGTGAAAAAGAGGACCATGCCTAGCATAAAAATACCTATTCAAACACATTGGAATATTCCACCTGGTCACACGAGTTGAAAAACAAAAGTTGCACCACTTTGCACTACTTGCATTTGACACTTTTTCCATCAAGTGAAAATCCACCGCCACGGGAAAACCACTTTGAGATAGCCAAAACCAAGAGACGTTTTTGTAGAGGGGCCCAATGTGATCTAGTAGGATTAGATGAGAATTTTCTAAGCATCATATTATGCAAGTAACATCATGTTTTAGTTTGTAGCCATTTAGTGCTTTGGACTCTTAAGGGATCGATCCAATTGAACGTACCTCAAAGAGATTCTGTGTGTTTGGGTGCAAAAGAGGACCACGCCTAGCATAAACATACCTATTTGGACTGGTTGGAATAGTCTACTTGGTCACACGAGTTGCAAGATGAAATTTGCACCACTTTGTAACTTTGCACTGCTTGCATTTGACACTCTTTCCATCAAGTGAAAATTCACAACCATGGGAAAAACCAATTGGAGATGGCCAAAATTGAGAGAGCTTTTTGTAGAGGGTACCAATGCAATCCTGTAGGATCAGACAAAAATTTTCTAAGTGTCACGGTATTCAAGTAACAACATGTTGAAGTTTGTAGCCATTTAGCACTTTGGACTCTTAAGGGATCGATCCAGTTGAACGTACCTCAAAGCAATTCCACATGTTTGGGTGTGAAAGAGGATCATTTCTAGTGTAAACATACCTATTTAGACACGTTGGAACAATTCACTTGGTCACATGAGTTGCAAAATGAAATTTGCACTAGTTTACAAATTTGTACTGTTTGAATTTGACACTTTTTCTATCAAGTGAGAATCTGCTACCATGGGAAAACCACTCCGAGATAGCCAAAACCAAGAAAGATTTTTGTAGAGGGGCTCAAAACGATCTTGTAGGATCATATGAGAAGTTTCTATGCATCATGGTATCCGAGTAACAACATGCTGAAGTTTGCAGCCCTTTAGCACTTTGGACTCTTAAGGGATCGATTCAGTTGAACGTATCTCAAAGTGATTCCACATCTTTGGGTGCAAAAGAGGACCATTCCTAACATACATGTACTATTCCTAGCATAAATGTACCATGTACTTACAAGAAGATCAATGAAATTCATTATTTCCTTGCATTTTTCTATATTTTTATTAAAAATTTGATGTTTCCTTGAACTGTACGGTTCTGTACAAGGTGATTGTGTTCTCTTTTTCAATCTATTTATGTTTCAATAGAGCCAATACATATTTTGAAACCCATTTTTATGTTAAGGTGCTTATTCGGTGAAAGGGAATAAGTTTTATGGGATTTGTGTTGTTGTCCCTGTAGATTTTGATGGAAAAAGGCATGAAAAATGAGGTTTCACCCTAGGATTTGATAAAATATTGCATGTAGAGGTTGGGTGATTGTCTTTTAAGTTTGTGCAGATGATTTTAAGAAGGTTTGACGTAGTGGCATGTTTTGGTAAGGTGTGGAACCATTCCTTTCAATAAACCCTCCTCATACTAGCATAAAATAAGGGTTTTGTAGTTTGGCATGGTGGAGTGAGTTTCTCTTGAGAAAAATTATGGATCTGAGGGTTTGGGTACATGATAATTGTTGTTTGAACAATTTTAGTGGGTTGTTCAATGTTTAAAGGTATGTTCCTTTGTAAATTAGGCCTAGTTAGCCTAATGAGGATAGTGAAGAAGGTCATTTTTGATGCACATGTTCCAGGATAGTCACTATTGAATTTGAAGTATGTGTTGTAAATCAATAATAGCTATCTAGATCAGTCATTTTTTTGTGAAGTCATTTGAGAAGTTTTCCTCAAAACACCACTTGGAGCCACACTTTTCACTTGGAAATTCATCATAAAACTCTGTAGCAGCAACTCCACTTTTGTTTCTTGAATTCCCTTGCACAGATAAACACACACACACCTAAAAAATCCTAAGACTAACTTACCCATTGATCTAAACTATCAAATTTGGTGGAGTAGTCATTATTGGTTATCTAGACTCTCAAAATCCCAATCTTTAGGGTTTATAGACCGAATTGAGAAAAAACAGTTTAGACTAATGATAAACTCAGTGGATACCCTCCTAAATAGATTAAAATGAAAGCTACTTCACTATTCTACCTTAAAAAACAATATTCAAGGCCGTAAACTACTGTACAGGTTGTACAAGTTAATGAACAACCAGAAAAACTCATAAAATCACTAAAATAGGGACTTTATTGATTGTAAATCTTCAAGAATACAAAAGATCTTTGTTTTCTTGACCTTACATTCTTTATATCACTTCTCTAATCACCTAATGACTTCTTTGAGACTTTGAATACATTACATATGACCTTCACATGACCTTTTTCACATCGTTTACATTTCAAAATTCAAATTTTACAAATTTTCCTATTGAAGGCATTTAGAGAACAAGGATCTACTGCACCAAACATGAACTCCAAAATTATAGTATTTGAGTGAATCTCATTAAAATTCCTTAGGTACTTCATTCTCATAGATCTTTTACAATGTCACTCATACATTCAAGATTCTCTTTAAATTTCTACATCATAGCTGCTCATTATAAGGTTAACTTCAATTGAGTAACTTGAGATTCCCTCGCTAAGCTTCACATGCTCTTTTATAATGGCTTGAAATCAGAATTGAGATTTGTCATGGTCATCAAAATAAGGATCTTGCATTTCTTTTTTGGCTGAGATTCCTTTTGATGGCTCATAAATTAGTATTTTTTGTAATGAGAGACCAATCAATTTTTAGTAGTTTACTTACAAATACGCAAAGTAAAAGAGAAAAAAGAAAGAGAATACAAAATGGAAATGAAATGAAAATAGATCGAAGGCACTTACAGATAGGCATGTACATCTTACAACTTAGTCACTCCTAGTCATACATCTTCATGAGTATTTCCAACATACCTATTGCACACAACACCTCTAATGAATAGAGTAAGTTGAAATTTGAGATGCTCTTATAATGTCCACATCATAGCTGCTCATGATAAGGTTAACTTCAAATGAATAACTTGAAATTCCCTCACCAATCTTTGCACACACTTTTATAATGGCTTAAAATCATGATTGAGATTTGTCAAGATCATCAAAATAAGGATGTTGTATTTCTTTTCTAGTGGACATTCTCTTGGATGGCTCATAAATCTGCATTTTCTGCAAGGGGACACCAATCAATTTCTAGTAGGTTACTTACAAATAAGAAAAGTAAAAGAAGATGATAGCATTTACATCAAAAAAATTAATCTGCATACAAGTATAAATTAATAAGAACCAATGTGCATACTTGAAAATTAATCCAATGAACCATCCGGGTCTACTCTACTCTTTATTGTGTCAAGTATTGATTCGTGGTCAGACTCATAGACCTTCCATGAGACCTTGTTCAAAGGTCTACCCTCATATTTTGTAAAATGTGTTGGGGATAAGGAGTTGATTCTATCATCATAGAACGGATGTCTAAGACAATAGTGCCTTAGTGATTTCCTTTAAATCACAACAAAGACACAAACAACTATGCCATAAAGCAGAAGTAGGCACAGTTGATCCCCCATTGATCCTCTGAGAGAAGTAAATGCTTAACATAAGAGCAGATTCAACACAAGCATAGATTCAGAATACAGAATCAAACAACCATGAAAGACAAACATATGGACACATAGATTTACGTGGGGAAAACCCTTTCAGGTAAAAAACCCCACCCTGCAAAACACTCAGCTCACATGTATTATTTAGTAACTTAAAACGGTTACAATACAAAACCAGAGCTATGCTCTTCAGGAGATTACATCTTATTCATCTGAAGAACAATACAGGCAACACAAAATAGAATCTTCACACAGTTACAATGTCCTCATGACATATTTTGTAGATTCCCTTCAGCTCCTCACAAATGACTATCACAACCAACCTCACAACTAGCCAAGCCTCTTGGCCTCCACAGGTTCACATCCATCCAAATCTAAGAGTCTAAGTGTTCATGGTAGAATACCACTTGAACACTCTCAGCCTCTCTCTCTTCACTCATCATCCTTATCGATCTGCACACAAGAATACATATACCATGTGCTTACCTATTCAGCCCATCCCTACCAGCAATGGTCATTAGGATAATAAATTATCCACCTACAAGCTTTCCATTTTTGATAACGTGCACTGCGTAATCCGCATGTATTGAGTCAGGCATCATTAAATTCGGTCTCATATATGTCTATCAACCTTGCTATAATAATGCAGCTTAATCGCACATCAAAAAATAATTATTCAGCCAATGAAATCTCAGACTTTTCCACGTGTTGCCAAACAATTTGTTCACTGCTTCTAATAGCTGGTCAAACTAGTCCAACTTGATCAACCGAGTTCTGAGCTCATCTGAGCTCTTACCACACAACCACCAAGCTCCTTTGACCCAGTTGTGGTACATTGGTGAGCTTGCCCATACTCACCCACGTCTTCCCCACGCTACCACTGCCTTAGCCAACTCTCCTTGGGGTATGGCGGTGAGCCATTCAGGCTTGCATCTTGAATCCACTGCACTACCGCACCCTTGACCTAGTGGCCTCATGATATGGCGGTGAGCTCACCCAAGCTCACCTTCAGCCATCCCATGGTACAATGGTATCCTCCTAGAAAACTATTGGAGATCACACCGCGCTATCGTGGGGACCATCAGGCCACCCCGCAGTAGCGATAATCACTAGGACAATAGTAGGTAGTCTCACCGCGGTCACCACGGTGAGAGGAACCACCACCTGCATTATGGTGGTAACTGTCGAGCCCACCACTAGCGGTCTCATCGCGGACACCACAGTGAGAGGGACCACTGCTAGCGGTATGGTGGTAACTGCCGAGCCAGACCACTGGTGGCCTTACCGCACCATCGCGGTGAGAGAACTCACTGTGTAGATTAAGGCGATAACCACCAGTGTAGGCTGCAGGTGACTTATCGCACCACCGTGGTGAGTGAACTCACCATGTGCGGTAACCGCTAGACAGAAACCACCAAGACCAAGCCAGACCACTGCAATAAAGGCCAGAACATGAAGGAAAATGCCAAGTCCGAAGGGAAAAAGCCAGAACATTGAGGCATAATTTCCCAACAATCTCCCTCTTGCCGAAGACTTTTAGGCTTCTTTCAAAAAACCGAATAGGGACCAAAACCATGCTTCCATGCTCCAACCAAAACACCTGCAATGACATAAAAAATGTCCACCATCTTAGGCAACAACTCCAAACACAGGAACACGCCAAGGCGAAAAAGTACCATTCTCAGGAACACAAACATCTGATCCTTCAGGAGGAAAAGGCACAATAGTAGTAACAAAGCACAACGCAAACATAAAATGAGAAACCAATCTCCAGAACCAAAAACCATCAGCTAGAATAGCAACCATAAAACTGACTGCCCTCATCTAGCTTATCAAACCCACACGATTGAAAACTAGTACCCACAGCTCATGTTGAATCATCCAACCACCCATACCTCAGAGGTATGAATGTCAGTAAATTGATGCCATCATATAACCATCCAATCAACAAAAAAGAACAAGCACCATGTGTCGACTAGTCAAACGACCCAACACGTCCAAGTACTCCCATTGCAAGGGTACTATCTAGATGAATGCAAACATAGCACCATCACACATGATCCAGGCATACCAAGTCCACCAATCCCTACACATAGAAATGAGTAACCATGTAGTTCCAAAGAACATCCACACTGATATGCACAACCTGCAAGCACCTGCTGCAAGAAACATTTCTCTCAACAGTCTTCCACATTTTTCCAAGGTTCCATATCTGACTGAAGAAGGAAGCACTGGAACCTTCGTTTCATCACCCAAGTGACAACACATGACCACAAACTGTGACCAACTTAGCTCCACAAAGGCATCTCACATCTAAAGTCAAGAACATTCAGGAAGAAAAAACTAGCTTAGAGAGAAACAACAAATCAAAACATGTAGCATCCTCCTACATACATTTCTAAATGCCAGCTATGACAAGAATGATCTTCTTCACATCCCAAAGGGAAAAGCCATAACAACACCCAACAAATCCATGGATGTAAGCACCTCAAAGAAGATCAAACTAACCCATATAACCATCAACTATTATTCCTCAAAGCACAAGGAGATCCACTATGTTGTCCACCTTTCATTACGAATCCTCCAGAATCTCAAAACAACTCAAGATTCATATCATGAAAACAAGCATAACACACATCTAAAATATATAATGGGTGAATACCTTTCAAATAAACTCACTACCGAGCAGACCAAGAGATAGAACAAAAAGATGCTTCTCCAAGATATTCAAGTGACTGTGACTCACCCAAGAGAAATTTCCATCATGGTCTCTATTGAACTCACATTCAACCAAGGTGCAGGCTACTCAGACTTTCAGCTGTAACAACGAAATTCTCAAAATAATTCCAGCCTCACCTTATTCTCCATGCATCCATGAGCACCAGCAACCTGTCATCTCATGCTAACTCCAAACTGCATTATTGCAATAAAAATGAAGTCCTCCAGCATATGACCAATGTACTCAAAACAAAGAGAAACCCTAGACCACTGTCAAAGCTTTAAAACCTAGGACAGGAACTTATCATGACACCATGATCTACACATCTTCATTAGGAGATACCATGGTTCAAGTGAACTATCCATGGTCTCAAGAGCAAAGCAACATGCCAAAACTGTAATGCACAAGATAGAGTATACCATGACATAAAGCAAACAAACTCTAAACTAACATCACCTATCAAGCACTACCAACACCTTAACCAAAGACTACCAAAGTCCTCCAAGGCTCCAAGATGTTACACATCTTCAAAAAGTGACCATGCAGATGCGAAAGAGTTCTTCTGTAGCAACAAGATCTAAGAGTCCTCAAGAAGCATCTGCAACACCAAAGAAGATCATTCACCACCAAGTGATGAATCCACAATCACTGCTAAAGCTCCCACTGAACTGTGACACCGATATTTCCAAGCACCATGACCGACCACCCTATCATTGTTAAAATCTTACACTAGCTAGTGTATCTAGCTCTCCATGACACTATGATTCACATGCTTCAAGTCCCCATCACTGACTATTCAAGTACTCAAACGCCATTCCTCCTATCATCTCAAAATAGCCACGCCAATGCACAAGTGACCACAGACAAGGTCAGCTGATAGATCTGCACCACACAGTTACAAACTCATGGATATTGACAGTCCACTTTTGAATTGTCTCATAGCAAACATGTAGGTAAGGACAACCCACAATATTGCACAACTCGTGGATGCAACCAAATAAAAACCTGCAAATCTATCATCGCATTGGAAACTACAAAACTAAGATCATCAAAGAGAATAGCCAAAGTAGACAAGCATGACTCAAACACTAGATTAGCAACATATCCAATTTTCCAGTCATGTCCACAACTCAAGCACCATAGTCTAGAAAACTAGCAAAGCAACACCACAAGAATGTTGAGTGAAAAAAACACATACCAACACTCCCATGCAGAGAAGACAACACACCTCCTCAAGATACATGTCGAACTGCAGCTATATCATCTAGTCACACCCTAGAAACTAGGGTCTAAAAAATAGCAGAACAATAGCTCCACAAGTCAAAAGTTTTACTTGACCATGCAAAACCTACAAAACCACAGTGTTTATAAAGCACCCATGCATCTTTGTATTCATTGCTCATTTGGATGACTCAGGAATCTACACACAACCATCATGGTTAACCAGAACAATGAAAAACATGAACATGCATCATAGAGTTTTTAGGAAAATCTACACAAAACCTTCAAAGCCAAATACATGAATCTGAACCATGTGAGTGCAAGAAACAGGTAAGCAGGAACAACAAGTCCATTTTAGACCAGTTCCAAAACCACAACCATGGACACACATATGAGAGAGCCAGGATATTCAGAAGTTGTAGAACACTAGGATCAACTTCATAGCCTCTATGAAATCAGAGCACAAGCACTAAAACTTCATGGCTGAATAGCAACATAATCAACTCCATACTGCCAAGGAGCCTCTCACACAGACACCCAGTGTGAAACCATGCTTCACTACAACACAACCAAAAGTACATCTCATGCACTATGCATCAGGAACATTTTCTGCAAGCCAAGAGCCTCAGACCATATTGCCACAATATGATCAACTCTAGGAAACTCCAGTGTCTTTCAAAACTATGTGTTGAATCAAAGAAGCAACTTCCACTCATCAAAGGATCAATAACCAACCGATTTCTCTAGATTTCCTTAAGCTTGCTAGGCTAAGAAATTTCCATAGGAGAAATACCCAGAACTTAAGTAACCAGGAGAAGGCTTTGACACCACTTGTTTGTATCATCAAACCTTGACATCCTTCAACTAGCTCTAATACCACTTGTTGGGGATACAGAGTCGCTTTTTTCATCATAGAACGGATGTCTAAGACAACAGTGCCTTAGTGGTTTCCTTTAAATCACAACAAAGACACAAACAACTATGCCATAAAGTGGAAGCAGGCACAATTGATCCCCCATTAATCCTTTGAGAGTGTAGACATGGAAAATGTACATTTTCGATTTGGCACATCTGATCCAGATTACTAACGACATTTCCTCCTAAATCATGCTCTCAGCACTTCATCATATTCTATCTCTTAATTTAATAAATCATTGTTTATTTGATTAAGTCTTCCTCTTTCAATAATTAAATTAATCAATTTAATTTAATTGACCTTACATCTCTATTTAATTAAATAAATCTTTTTATTTGATTAAATTCTCTAAAGTCCTCTTATTAAATTAAGTAAATTAAAACCTTATTTGATTTAATCTAACATATTCCTCCTTAGTTAAATAAATCAAATCATTTATTTAATTAAATCATTTCCCATCAATTCCGATTTAAATTAATTCACCTATTTGAGTCAAAATGGTCAAATCATCTAATTCTTCATTAAATTAATCAAAACCTTGATTAAGTTAATCCCTCTCACTAAAATCCTCTAGATTTTGCAAGTTGCACAATAAATCAATTACTTTGATTTATTAATTCATCTATTTTCCCTCACAAAGCATCAAAAGGGAATATTCCCTTAATTTGAATTCAAATTCAATGGGTACTTCCAACAAGGCATTTAATGCCTCTTACATGTCCTTAGACTTGAGCCAAGTGACATTAATTCCATTTCCCTTCCCTCTAAACTTGCCAACTTTCAAATTCAAATTTGAATCTTATGGCATTTATCATGCACATTGATCAAAATGTGCACAACCATCAGCCATTCACATCTTGACAAGTGGCACTTGGCCATTGGATGTTGAATGATCTCACATTGCTCAAACTCACTCTTCTTCCAATCTTTGAAATCTATAAATTGGAGACTCTTCTCCTCAATATTCATCCACAATTTGAGTAAATTTATTATACTCAAATCCACAACTCATATGCAAAGTTACTCTCTACAATTGAGAACTAATTTTGCCAATTTCATCCAATTATCCACCATATTTGAGATTTTGTAACAAGGTCATCCTCAAATCTCTTTGGAGATTTGACCATTTCTATCATTCAATCAAGCATTTAGGAATTGGGAAAGGGCCAATTGGAACAATCCATTGGCACCAATTGCCCCATGGAATCATCATGTTATTAGCTTAATTAAGATAGAGTTTCTTTTGAAATTTACTTGTGTTCTTCATTTCTTAGTTAAGTTTGAATAAATGGATTTTTATGGGGAATCCCTCATTGTTTGCATGCATTCTTGAACTAACACTAACAATGTTTGGCTTCTTTGTGCAAATTGCAGGTTTAGGGGTTCACAGAGAGAAGTAAATGCTTAAAATAAGAGCAGATTCAACACAAGCACAGATTCAAAATACATAATCAGACAACCATGAAAGAAAAACATATGGACACATAGATTTACGCTAGGAAAACCCTTTCAGGTAAAAAACCCCACCCTCTAAAACACTTAGCTCACATGTATTATTCAGTAACTTAAAACGGTTACAATACAAAACCAGGGCTATGCTCTTTAGGATATTATATCTTGTTCATCTATAGAATAGTACGGGCAACACAAAATAGAATCTTCGCACAGTTACAATGTCTTCATGACATACTATGTAGATTCCCTTCAGCTCCTCACAAATGACTGTCACAGCCAACCTCATGGCCAGCCTAGCATCTTGGCCTCCACATGTTCGCATCCATCTAGATCTGAGAGTCTTCTAAGTGTTCACGGTAGAATACCGCTCAAACACTCTCAACCTCTCTCTCTTCACTCATCATCCTTATCGATCTACACACAAGAATACATATACCATGTGCTTACCTATTCAGCCCATCGCTGCCATAAATGGTCATCAAGATAATAAATTATCCACCTACAAGCTTTCCATTTCTAATAATGTACACCGCTTAATCCACAAGCATCGAGCCGCACAACATTAAATCCAGTCTTAGACATGTTGGTCAACCTTGCTATAATAATGCAGCTCAATCACACATGAGAAAATAACGATTCGACCAATGAGATCTCAAAGAACTTTCCACATGTCGCCAAACAATTCATTCGCTACTTGTGATAGTCATTCAAACCGATCCAACTCATTCAACCGAGTTCCGAGCTCATTTGAGCTCTTACCATGCAACCATCGAGCTCCTTTGACCTAGCCATAGTATAGCCATGAGCTCGCTCGAGCTCACCCACATCTTCCCTACACTACCGCTGCCTCAACTGACTTGCCTTACAATATGGCGGTGAGTCATTCGTGCTCACACCCTAACTCCATCG
Organism: Sequoiadendron giganteum; assembly: GCA_007115665.2. Lineage (NCBI taxonomy): Eukaryota > Viridiplantae > Streptophyta > Pinopsida > Cupressales > Cupressaceae > Sequoiadendron > Sequoiadendron giganteum. The sequence goes on along the minus strand of CM021104.1, from coordinate 643,485,492 downwards.
CACTACTACGCCCCTAACCAAGTGGACTCACGATATGGTGGTGAGCTCGCCCGAGCTCACCATTAGCCATCCCGCGCTACTGCCAAGTCATCTGAGCCTTGCCATGGTACAATGGTATCCTCCTAGAAAATCATTGGAATTCACACCATGCTACCACAGGTGTCACTAGGCCACCCCACGGTAGGGCGATAACCACCAAGCCAACCACAGGCGGTCCCACCGCCTACGATATGGCGGTAACCACCAAGCCCACCACTGGCGGTCTCACCACAGACACTACAGTGAGAGGGACCACTACCAGCAATCTAGTGGTAACCTCTGAGGTTAACCACTGGTGGCCTTACTGCATGTGGTAAGGCGATAACTACGAATATAGGCTGCAAGCAATCTTACTGCGCCACCACGCTGAGTGAACTCACTGTGTATGGTAAGGCAGTAACCACCAGACCGACACCACCAAGACCAAGCTAGACCAATACTGTAAAGGCCAGAACATGAAGGAAAATGCCAAGTCCGAAGGGAACAAGCCTGAACATTGAGGCATAATTTCCCAAAAAAATGAACATTGGATGCCATGACAAGGTTCAAGTAGTGAAGAATCTTATGATGCGTCTTGAAGTCTTGAAAAAACCAATGTTTAACACTCTTATGTGGGTATCTTCTAAGCCACATTCCAGTAACAACAACCGAGCCTGTAGGGTATTCGATGTTTTCTCCATCTATAACTAGGGCCTCCAATTTATTTCTGGCCTCAACACAATGACACAAGTAATAGTATGTTCCCTCTTCATTGTCTTCATTTGCAATAACTGCATAAACTTTCCCTACATTGATATGTGTAGAAAACCTCTTGATATTAGTCAACATTACAAATACACTACAAAGTAATATAACAATATGGAATTTTAAAATCTAAGCAAGAAGATATATTACTTGGTTGAACTAGATCTGATACATTTTCAATGTTGATCGATGATTCCATCTGTGTCAGTTCCAATGCAGTTAGAGGGCAATATGTGTGAAGTGGGCTAAGATAACTAGTCAACCATTTGTCAACCCACTCTGCTGACTCACAATCATTCCAGTCTTGCATTGTACATGAAGAACAAAAGCATGCCATCTTCCATGTATCGATACTCCATGAACCATCATTTGAGCTAAGGAAAGAGTGTATCTCACTCAATCCTGTTAATGTACAATAGTTTTGATATGGTGCAATGTTAGTATCATCCATCAACCAAAAAAATATATGAACTAAAGATGTACCTTCATTACCTAGACCTATTGAAGCATTACACCACTTGATGATTGATCTTGCATCTATCAACTTTGTAGTGTCTTTATACTTTAACTCTTCTCGTGCTAATTCTCTTTTCATGCATGCTCTTGGACCATCATGCTCCCCATTTCCATGTTTGGACTAACAAAATTACCACATATGCTGAACACCTATAATGACATGCATCATGTTCAACCAAGAGAACATGAGCGAGTTCTTGAACTATGCTGCACAGTTATCCAACCATATTATATGTGGACCATATACTATGCCCCTCTGAGCCAAACCACTATAGAACATCTAGAAGCAACCTTGCACAAACTCTGGAGAATGTGTACGATCATCACTAATGTAAAATTGGTACTCCCTCAATACCTTCCTTTGGTCCTTTATACTATCAGATGCATGAATGAATGCTATGGGCATAAATATCGAAACCTATGTGGAGTTGTAATACTATGACTACACCTCGCATTGTGGTTGTAAAGTGTAGTTCTCTTCAATGTCAACCACTGATACTATTTTGCCAACTGGAAAGGTGTCCTTTCATAGCTTGAATTGCGTGTCCAGCCGTCGAGCTCTATGGGTATGCCTTGCATACTCAAATAGTATATTGTCATGAAACATAGACATAAACTGATACACTGGAATATTTGGAATAACCAAATCACACCTTTTTGCTTGAGACCCATCTTTTGTAGCGCATGCCACCATTTTATACTTCCCAAAATCTACTAGTTTTTGCCCCACCTCATCTGTGCTTTCCATATTTTGACATACTAGCATACGCTGCAAGTCATTGCAACACTTGCATGTTGTCCTGTAGAATATTTGGCCATTCTCTATTTCACATAATTTTTTTGATAAGAACTCTCTTGAATATTTTGGTGGGGCTTCTATGCCACAATCCTGCAAAACATTTTTAGTATGCAAATAACAACGTGTAGAACGATATATATCATAATGGTTAGAGAATTAAATATGTAGTCTACAAAAACAAGTAGTGCGTGTGTGATTTATCTTGACATAAAAATGTTTAAGCATTTCAAAAAATCTTTGACAAATACTGATTGGAGGATAATCCATTTGAAATTTATGAAAAAATTGGGTTTGAGTCATATCCAAAAAATGCTTTGGATGTGGCTCACGGTTCCGACTACCGATTCTCCTTCTTACCACATCCATTTGATTCGGAGATGGCCTTGTGTTATTCTTCCAATACTCTTCAATAAGTGTTCTCAATGCTTCAACAACTTTTTTATCTTTTTCTGGCAGTCTCCCTGAGAATGCCCATAATTCACTTGAATCGGTGCCCTTAATTCTTTTCCACTTTTGAATGACTTTTGATAAATTTTTTCTAATAATTCTCATTTTTTCACTCATCTTTCTAATGAGACGAGCTCTCTTTGTCTGACTCCTTACCAAATTTGATGTAATGACATGTCATGTGACATTACTATCCTTTGAGCGTGAGGTCTTACCGACACTTTCATATTCCTCCATTAGACTCTTCACAATAGTGTTTTCACTCGATGCATTCAATGTTCTCAACCCAAGAGTCTTCATGATGTCTCTATACTTTATACCCTGCATCATTTCAGAAAATAGTGACATCTTCCAGTGTCATTTAGCCTTTCAAAGTACAATTTCCAAATCTTATCAGCATATCTTCTACAAGTGTGTACTGGAATCTTACGTTCCATGTGCTGCAAAATATCCTCATCAATATTAATCAAATACTTTGGCTTTCTACACAAAATTCTAGGTGGTGTTCTCCTAGGTACATACATCTCAACATTAAAAATTTCATCAGTATTTAATTGAGGTGGGCTAGATTGTGTACCTTCGATCGATGGTGGAGTAGAAAACATACCTTGAGGTTCTCATGGAGATGATGGCATACCTTCTTTGTCAAATCCAAGTGATGATGTACTCTCAACTTGAGATGCGTTTGATGGTGTCCAACCATATTCACTTGTGATAGATGGTGTCCCTCCATATTTGCTTGTGCTTAATGGTGTCCCTGCATATTCACTTTTCATAGAGGGTGTGTCTCCAAATACGGTATCTAAATTTGTCTTACCATGATGCTTTTGCATTCATGCCCTTCGTGCTACCAAATCTTGTTCTCTTTTTTATGGTTGAGGTTCCTCTTCAATTGACTTGTTTTCGTCAATAGTACCCAATTTCCTCTTTTCATGATATGCCCTCAACCGTTCTCTCTCCTTTTCTTTGAAGGTTTCATACTCTTCGTCTATTAATTTATTCCTTCTTCATTCCTTTAGCATGTCAGATAATTTTACCTATAGCATGGAAATGAGATCAATATTAGTTCCTAAAATATTTATCCATTCAAATAAATGAAATATATGTCATTCAAGGCTTCATAAAAAATGCTTATAATCATCTTGTAGAAGAATATTTCTAGCATAGACAAAGATGGTGCAGGGGCATGCCATGATTACAAGATAGGTAAGATTACATTTTTTCCTTGTGTAAATGGGGTGGTAAAGACTGGTTTTGATGAAATGTTGAAGGAACCTTCCATGTAATGGTTGTTTGAGCTTGTGCAAGGCATTTTTGAAGTGTTGTTGGTATTGGTGAGGTTTGCTAAGCCTGATTTCCAAGACTTTCAATAAACCCTAGGTTATTTGCATGAAAGTTGAGGGTTTTTTTTTAAGGTTTGAAAGTCATTTAAAATGGTGTATTGACCCATTCCTCTCACTATGGCCACTCTAACTCAAGGAATGGGTGTGCAGCATCACTAAAAAGGTGTGGGAATGTTGAATGTGTATAGGGGAAATTTGGTGTTTTCCATGTGAATTTGAGAGGTTTTGACATGATAAAGTGAGTATTGTGTTAGGGCAACATTGTTTCTTGTTGAATTTAGTTTGTGTAGGCCATTTTAGACCTATTTAAGATGGCGGCATGTTTTGATAAGGTTGGGAAGTGTGTTTTCCAATAAGCCCTAGGTTATTTTCCTTAAAAAGAGGGTTTTTAGTTTTGGAATTTTGGTGGATGAATTTCTGAGAAGTAATTCTGAATTATTTGGTTTGAATACATATAAATTTCTGCCCACATGTGCTTGGAGGTTTTGGTCAAGTTTCAAGATAAGTTTCTTTCCTAAAGTGTCCTAATTTGAGGCCTAGTTGGTGTAGAAAGCTTAATTTGAGAAATTTTTACAAAGTAACCAATAGTGGTTTGTTAGCATGTGATTATGTACCCTTAAGGGTCCTCAAAATGGTTCAAGTCTTGGTCTGAGAGAGTCTTATCAAGAAGAAATACCCGATTGAATAAGTTGGCAATGGTACAAGGAAGACTGTTGATTTGGTGAAAAGTGAAGAGTTTTGAGAATTGTGACTTGTGAATTGCTGTTGTTGGTTGATTTTTTGTGTTTGGTGTTATAGGATCTCCCCTAGTTTCATCACAATTAAAATTATTTTTCCATTCTTCCATTTTGATGACAACCTTAGTTTATAATGACAAATAAACAATGATCAACATGGAATATGCAAAATAATAAAAATGAAAGCAAGCCATAATAGAATGAAAGAAAATGTGTAAAGACTTCACATACCTAAAAAAAAAAACTTTCAAATGGATGAGTTCCACCCAATTATGTAGCCTTAGCTTCTTCTTTCTTCAAACTCCTTAACAATTTGACTTTTTTAAAATCTTGTTCCCCTCCAAACTTCAATTGTATATCAGTTTTCAATGGAATTCAAACTTGAATTGATATTATATTTCTTTCAATGTGAAAACTCTACTATTTCATGTAAAGGTGGTAGAAAGAACATGGAAAAGGTGGTGGAATGTGAAAAACATTCTTGCACACTTCACAACATCATCAAAAAGCTACTTTTTGTCGGAGCATGCGTAGAACTAGGAGAACATGCAGAATGTGGGCCTTGAGATTACGAGTATATTGATTTTTTTACCATTTTTAGTGCAACACAAAACACGCTCACATTATAATGTGAGCATGTTATTTCTTCCTAAAACTGCCATATCTCTACTTCTTCAAAATGCACTCACATTATGAGAAAATTGGTTTTTTAATAGATTTATTTTCTCTCTTTGTCTATACCCTATATCCCCTAATTCTATATCTCTTCCCTCTACCCTTATGCCCTGATTCTATCTCTCCCCTCTACTCTCTACCCTTAACCCTTATACCCTATATCTCTCTCCCACTCCCTCCCTCTCTCTCTCTCTTGTCTCTCCCTCCTCTCTCAACCCCTATACCCTCTCCCTCTCTCAACTCCTAAGATCTTACTCACTCACTCATTCGATCTCTCTCCTACCCTCTCCCACCCTCTACCAACCTCTCTCACTCTCCCAACCTCTCCCATCCTCTCTCCCACCCTCTCTCCAAACCTCTCCCACTCTCTCTCACTCTCCCCCACCCTCTCTCCCACTCTCTCCCATCATCTCCCACCCTCTCTCCCACAATATCCCACCCTCTCCCACTCTCTCCCACGAAACAAATCCATGAAAATAAGAGATTTAATATTTTATTCCACTTCAAACCCTTGCAAAGTTACTCCTTGTATCAATTCAATTTCCTCAAATTTGGTCTATGAAGAAGACCATTAAATGTACAATTTACCACCTATAGAAAGTCTAAGTGACTTTCTCAAAAATCTCTAGCTAGGGTAGATAGTTTCCCTACCAAAACTAGTGCCCTAGGGTTCCAAAACCCAAAAACCAAAGAAGATTTAGAAAATCTCTTCCCACCATGTCCCACTCTCTCT
>CM021104.1:643421367-643479439 GCA_007115665.2 Sequoiadendron giganteum | reverse complement strand
ACTCAATCCTCTACCCTCAACATTAAACCTCAACCCTTAAACCCTCTACCCACTACCCTCTACCCTATAAAACCTTAAACACTCAACCCTGAACCCTAAACCATCAACCCTTAAACCCTAAACCCTTAAACCTTCTACCCTCTACCCTCAATCCTCTACCCTCTACCCTCAACCCTAATCCCTTAACCCTTAAACCCACTTAGTAAAATCTCTACCCTTATCTGTCAACCCTGTTGACCCTTAATCCCTCAACCCTTCAACCCTAATCCCTCAACCCCTATACCCTCTACCCTATACATCAAACCCTTGACCCTAGTCCCCCAACCCTATACACTCAATCCTATACCCTTAACCTTAAACCCTAAACCCTCTGCCCTATACATTAAACACCCAACCCTCAACCCCTAATCCCTCAATCCTCAAACCTCAAACCCTAAACCCTCTACCATGATACCCTCTACCCTATACATTGGACTTTTAACCCCAATCCTTCAACCATATGTACCCTCAACCCTAATCCCTTAACCCTATTCCATCATCCCAATACCCTAATCCCTCAACCCTACAGGTCCTCAACCCTATACCCTCTATTCTCAACCCTCATATATCTATTTCCCTCCCTCCTCTTCTCTCCTTCTCTCTATCGATCTATCCCTCCTCTACCTTAATCCCTCAACCCTAAACCCTAAACCCTTAAACACTCAACCCTAGCCCTCGACCCTCAACCCTTAAACCCTCTACCCTCTACCCTCAACTAAATACCCTCTACCCTAAACCATAATCCCTCAACCCTTACACCCTTAAATCAAAGATAAATCCCTACCCATATCCCTAAACCCTCAACCATTAAACACTCAAGCTTCTACCCTCAGCCCTTAAACCCTAATCCCTCAACCCTTATACCCTCCACCCTATGCATTGGACCCTCAACCCTAATCCCTCGAACCTATACCCTATACCTTCAATCCTCTACCCTCAACCCTTGACCCTAATCCCCCAACCCTATACACTCAATCCTCTACCCTCAACCTTAAACCCTCAACCCTTAAACCCTCTACCCACTACCCTCTACCCTATAAACCCTCCCACAACTTCTCCCTCTCTCCCACTCCATCACTCTTGCCCTCCCTCTCACTACCTATCTCACAAGTATCTCCCTTTGGCACCCTACCTACATAACTCTCTCTTTCTCCCCATCTCTCTCCCCCCCTCTCTCTCTCTCCCACCCCCCCTCTCTCTCACTCCCTTTATCCCTCCCAACCTACCTAGCTAAGTCCCTCTCACTCTAACCCCTTCTCTCCCACTCCCTCTCTTAAACTCTCACTTTATCCCTTTATCCCTCTCACCTCCCCTCACATTCTCAAGTCTCTCCCTTTGGTACCCTACCTACATAAATATCTCTTTCTCTTTGTCTCTCTCTCCCCCCTCTCTCTCCCACCCCCCTCTCTCTCTCCCTCTCTCTCAATTCTCTCTCTCCCCTCTCTCGGTTCTCTCTCTCCCACCCCCTCTCTCTCTCTCACTCCTTTATCCCTCCCACCCTACCTAGCAAAGTCCTATCACTCCAACCCCTTCTCTCCCTCTCCCTCTCTCTTAAACTCTCACTTCCACCCCCTCTCCCTCTCTCCAGACTCTCTCTCTCTCTCTCTCTCTCTCTCTCTCTCTCTCTCTCTCTCTCTCTCTCTCTCTCTCTCTCTCTCTCCTCCTCCCTCTCCCTTTCCCACCCTACCTAGACAAATCTAGATCTACCTCACTTTCTCTGAAAACTCTCCCTCCCTCTAAAGACATACATACAAGCATAATGCATATATACATACAATATACATTCATTGATACATACAGGCATACATAAATACATACATGTGCATACAAATATATACACATACATTCAATATGTATTTAATATAAAGAAAGACATAATGCGAGAGCATTATACCATGCCCACATTATAACTTGTTAGACATGCTTCCCAAAAACAAAAAAACCATGTCAAAACTGACTTATAGCACGGGCACATTAAAATGTGCTCGCGTTATATCTTTCTTTGGGAATCCCCAATCCTTGGGATTGGTATTTTCCTTGGAATACCAACCCAAAGGCTTGGAGGGCATTCCCAATGACCAGAGACATGTTTTTGCAATTTCTACAATATTTCAAATAATCGGGTTCATGCTAACCATCAAGATTGCACATGGTTCAATATCAAACAAATCGAACATCTCGGTAATGTTAGGTTCTCTCTTAGCTATCCAACAATGTTAAGTTGTTCATCCATAATTTCTTTTGTTTTGTATGTCTCTTTTTTGGCAAAAAATAGTGTTTGGTTTTTTTTTTTGTTATAAATTAACCGTTTATCGAATTTTTAAATAAATTACATTTTTAGAAACTAGACTCCATTCTACAAATTTTAAAAAAAAAATTTAAAAATTTCAATTAGTTTCCAAAATTTGTAGGGGTAGGGGGCCAAAATTTTGTTTTTCATGAAGTGTCCACTTCGAAAATTAGTAAAAAATCAAATATTCATTTAAAAAATTATCAAAAAAATAATGCATCAACTACATACTATTAGCTAACTTCTGACCAAAGCGATTTTAAAAATACTAAAAAGAATTTCACCGTATGAGGGTCGTACAAGATTTCTATGTTATGTTTTCTTACAAAAACAACGCCAATTTATGTACATCCCTCGTTTTAACCCCTTAATCTCAACCATTTTCAAAATAAATTAGTAGTTTAGAAAGTAGACTCAGAGAACTTGAATCCTTCTTTTTGTTCCATCTCAAAATTTTGAGTGTAAGTATCCTCAATTTCTCGTCCAAGGTCAATATTTGCTGATTTCAGAAAAAAAGTGGCCACTTAAGCCCCCTTTTTGGGAACCATCTTGGAGCACTTAATCTTAGATCTATTTGAAAGTTCTAGGTTCTATTAAAGTAAGGTTTTATCTTCTTATTTCAAGTGTTACTTTGCATTTTTGGGTTTATTTACTATTTTTATTCTTTCTCCCAAAACTACTATTTCAACATAAATGCCCCATCCTAGATCATAAGGAAAACATCAAGATCTCCTTCAAGGTTGACTCACCTAAGGGCTGAATTTCAATCTCCACTTAAGGGATATTCTTTTCCTAATGAGATAGAGGGAAATAAGTGCATTATACCACATTTTCCCCTTTCTATTTATAGTAGATTATTGGTGAACCCCCATTTTAATAGAAAGAACATATCTCCCTTTATTTTATTTTGTTAAACTTGTCATTCTTGCACTATAAACTTTTTGAAATTGGAGTCCATTCAAACCCTTGATTTAATAAATACATTGTTTTTCATTGCATTGCATTATTTTGCATCTCATTTAGGGTTGTTAACTTGCATTAGTTTGCATCTCATTTAGGGTTTTAGATTTACAATTTGTGTCCTTCATAATCTAAAAAATTCAAAAATTTGAATGTATATTACATTAAATTTTAGACACAACTTGTATATTAGTTTTTGTTTAATCATTCACATTCAAAAATTGAGTCAAATTTTCATTTCAAAAAGTGTCATATTTTACATCATTTGTCATTCATTGCACTTGCATTTGAACATCAAAATCTAAAAAATTCAATCACTCAAAGTATAGTTTATAATTTGAAATAGAAATTTATATATCTAAACTTGAAACTCAAATTTAAATTTTCATAACCCCCTATGCTCAAACCCATGTACAAGTGTCTTTTCAGAATTTTAAGTAGTGATTTTTCTCCATTTTCTTCATTTTGCTCTGTTGTTAAATTTGGATTTTAGTTTTAGAAATCAAAAAATCTATAATTTTTTTCATTAGGTTTAAGTGGTCTAATTTAGTGCATTGTTTGAAAATTCAAATTAGAATTCAAAGCATTTCATTTTTACTATCTTGCATTCAAAAATTGAAAATCTAAAAAATTGTATATAAATTCATCATTGACATGTGTATGGATAATATATGGAAAATTCTAAAATCTTTTGTATATGTTTCAAGTTGTGTGCTTAGTGATGACCCTAATGTAATTGAACCTATTAATGAACCTTCACCTCCTAATGAATGTCCTTTTCAGGTGGATATCTTAGGTCAAGATGAAGATAGCATTGAAAAACTCATACAAGACTCTTTACACAACCATGAGAACAATGCATCCTTTTATCCATCCATGAAAATACCACCTATAATACTATCACTTGATATTTTCAACCTCTTACATCCTGAAATGGAAGCACAAAGCGAGCCTCAACCATTAATCATTAATGAAATTAGTCACAAAGGAAATACTGATACTCTTCCATTTTATGTTCATCAAGTTATTAATACACCCATTAATTTATAAGGGAGTTATGGTCAAGGCTTTAAGATATTAAGCAAAAAAGGTGTGACATAAAAAATGAGCATGAAATTCACAAACTATTAGAGAAAATACCATTTGAGGATACCAAGGGGTTAGGATATCAATATCTCCCCCCTTTGCACATCTCCCAAGGGTAATGGTGTTCTCTTTCATAAAGATGATAGGATAACCATAGATCCTCCTCCCCCACTTCCACCTCAACAAGTTGCCCAATCAGGTAAAAGAAAAAGACCTTATAAACTCAAGAAGCTAAAATTTCCTAGTCCAATGTCTAAAAGTGAAAGATCCTTACACACACTCATTAATCAAGGACTAATAACATTACCACCTATTAAAGAGAATAATTGAAAAAAAAAGAGTACAAAAATGAATTACTATGCGTTTCATGGAACTCTTAGGAATCTTAATTATGAGTATCATATTTTAGAGCGATTGATCTGTGAAAATGATGTTATTGATGTGGGTCAGTGCAGGATCATGAGGGTCCAAACTAGGCCCTTAAGTGGCAATAAAATTGAGAAAAAAACAAAGTTAGGAAATTTGACATAAAAATTTGAATAATTTATTCGCATAATTTGAAAAATATGTAAGAAAAAATTTTGTAAAAAATTGAATATATTTTCTAAGATAGTATTCCTTTTTTGGAAAAAAGTAAATCTATTTGGTGAAATTTTAAAATTTCAATGCAATAGTACTAAATTTTTAGGAAAAAATAAAAAGCAGGTGTATGTTTGACCAACCTAAGTACAAGCAAACAATATTGGTTTTGTTTTTTTTAATTTCAATATAAGTAGAGGAAACTTTCCCGAATGTGCCACATATTTTTTTGTATATTTTTACAAGTAAATAATTAGCTATGAATTTTTAGTTATTTAAAAAAAAAACTATTTAAACTTGTTTGTTTGACCACCATAACTTGTTCAAAAATTTATGAGATTCAATTTTTCTTTTTTTAATCCTATAGTATGGGAAGCATAGAATGTGCCACATTTTTCAAATTTAGAAATTGTTAAATTGTTTAAGAATTATAGACTATTTCCAATCAACCTATCAATCAAGACTTTAGTGAGAATGTAAGTAGAAAATCAATAATAATTATCTATTTAATTCAAAATACGACATATCTTATATTTTTGGAAAGATTAATTTTTTCTCAATAAACCATTTTCATTTCATCAAATTTGGATTAAAAAAAAGTCATTAGCCATTTTGATGTCCTGTCACCACTTTTTGGACCCCCATGATCTTGCACTCACCCATTTAATTAACTAAAATTCATGCACTTCGCTTCTTTCCATGTGATAGTTGTAGGATCATAGTATACTCACTTTTACATGTTTTACATTTATTGCAAATCATTTCTATATTGCATGGATCGCATTGTCATCACCCATCTCAACTCACCCTTGTCCTACACTTGAATTAAACCAGAGAAGGAAACACACATAATTCTTAGTTTTGACTCCATTGCGCATGTGGATAGAAGGCATTGATTTGCCACAACCTAGAGATAAAATTTCATATCAAACAACTTATTCAAATCCTTTCTTTTGTGCAGTAGGAGTAGGAGTAGTTATAGTGATTTTGTCTATCCACTTCCATTTTCCATTATGGGTAGATTGTTTCACCAGGAAGTACATTTCAATCAAGATCATTCACATAGGTTCACCCACCTTGGTCTAGCAGAACCTAAAGAGAAGAAGGTTCAATTGCATCAATTGGCCTTGTACGTTGGCCAAAAGCATTGTGAGAGCTTGGCAACCTCTCGTGGTTCAAACCTGCATTTTTGAGACCCAATAGGACCTTTAGCTAGTTATCTACCTTTTGTATATGATGAACAATATTTTGATGCAGATGAACTATTATAGGTTGACTCACATGTGCTATACTAGTTTTCTCTTTATGTTCTTTGTGATTGCATGTGCATAATGTGATCGTGAGTATAGTGTTTCCTAGCATGTATTTATATGTTTGCTATCCTACTTTGGATGAACCTTGTCACTTTGTTAGTGCAAGGATATAGAGGAAGTGAATTTTTTGTGACATTCTTCTATTTGTATCTACATTATTCTATATATGTTGTAAGCCTTTTTCTTTTGTTTTCCTTTTAGAGATGACACAAGGCATTGAGATATTCAAGTCTCTTCAATGTTGACCCAAAATCTTCCCTTTGTTCTCTTTCTCTATTTTTCATTCTTCCTTTGTGCTTGTTTTTCCATGAGTCATTTGTGGAATGATGGAAATTCCCATCTTAATTATATCATTGTGGAAATGACAAATGTTGACTACATATCTATGGATCCCTTATGAGATATCTTAGGATTGCATATGGGGGGAAACTCTCCTTTCATGATGTAGCTCTACTAAAAAAAATAAAAATTAAATAGGGTTTTCCGAATAAATCTCTCATGTATTGTAATGTATTGTGTTCTACTTTAAAGTAATTTCTTCAACATGGTGTTTAGCAATTTATTTAAAGTGAGGGAATACACATCCCCACTGAGTGTTTTCTTCAAAGTGCGGTCTTCTTATTTTGCATGATGTGTATTCTTGGTGGTGTCATTAGGTTTTATGTCCTTCAATATTGTGACCTTTTTGAGCATATGGTATTCCTCGTAGTAATAATGTCATGGATTGTAAACCCTAATTTGTGAATCTTTTATCCTCGATGAGTCCTCTATTGAAGATATTGAGCATGATGTTCCCTAAGGTGAGAGCTCTCATGAACTAAGAAAAACTCCTTTGAATATCCTATTTCATTTATCAAGGCTACCAAATATAACACAATTTGACTGCCAATGGAGTGTTTATGTTTTTCATGGCCACCAAGCATAACAAAACTTGCTTACCAGTGGAGCCTTTTTCATGAGTGCCTAGCATCACATAACTTGCTAGCATTATGACCATTTTTTTGGTGCCTTATAAAAGTTATTAGGAGGTATAAGTTTGGTATGGTTAAGTACAATGGAATCCTATAGACTTGGCATGACTTTCCCATTAGCCACTTTTTGGGTCTTACCTAGTGGACAATGGATTTCACTAACCAATGTGAGCGCAATTGGTTTACATAGTGGATAATGGGTTTCCACTTGTAAATTTTTTTGGACAAAAAACTATGGCTTGATCCATACCAGTTGGAAAAATATTTGAGGCTTGATTCATCCCCTCTCTCTTCTCTTAATTTTAGCATTGTATGCTTGTGTATCTTGTCTTATTGTTACATATTTAATGTAAGCATGTGTCTGTTTGTTCCTTTGTTGGTTTGTCATAGGATCTTAGACCTTTTTGGCTTGATCATCCTCGACCTTTGTTGTCTTATCTTTCTAACAATTATACAATTGGACCTCTCTTGAAGCTTGTTTGACTACTTTAGCATGAGTCTGAGCATGGGGATCATCCTCTCACTATAGTGGGGGATAAATGTAGTGTCAAAAAATTTACTCTTTTACATTTTTACACTATGTTTGGTTCCATTAATTAATTGGATTTAATTAAGCCTTTAATTGGCCCTATTATGCATTTACAAGTCTAATTAATTACAAATTTTGAAAGCAAAATAATCATTTAATTAATGCAATTATCACTTTTAACACCCTGAAATGAATAGGTCCTCATTATTTAGGTCGGGACCCATTCACCCTTGGGTGAATGCCCCTTTAAGATCTCATTCAAATTTTAAACATCGTTTTTCTAGAATTTTAATGTCCTAAATTAAAGTTTTAAATTTTTGGCTTGTAATGTTTATTTTTTGGGAAATTATAAAATTGTACAAAATCAAGGTCTTTTTATCAATTCAAATCCTACAAGCATTCTACAAGAAAGAGGTGAAATTCACAAGAGTTAATATTATTGTGAAAGGTATTCAAGAGTAGATTTATCAAGCATTTGTTGCAGCAATCAAGATCTCAAGCATCATCCATGTTTTTGGAGCTAATAGTGTGATGTAGGTTTCAATCTTCAAGTCAAGATTCAAGCATCAAGATCAACATCATCAAAAAATTCAGTCATGCAAGATCAATACGTTAGAATGATCTACTATATTTTAGTCCTTCAAGGGTTTGGTGAGTTACAACATAGCACTTGTTCATTCATCATTCCTTTCATTTTTCATTGTTTCAATTCATGGTTTAATTACCAAAATAGGGTTTGATCAAGGAAAGACCCATTCAAAAAAATAAACAATTTTTCCCTCTTGTGTGTTTTTCAAATCTTAGGTTGAAGAAGGATTGAAGATCTATCAAAAGAGAAAAATTATAAAAAAAATTGTCAAGCCATGAAAACTCACTTTTTAAAAAAAATTCTAAACTTTCGTTTGTGAAACTTGATGGAAAAAACACTTCAAACATAGGACTAGAGGACTATGAAAGAATTTTTTCAATCCCTATAGTTGGATCCATTCACCCTTGGGTAAATGAGTCCTAAGGTAAACTCAACAACAACATTTTGATAATAGGTACAAAAATACTTAACCTTCTTAGGCTTGTCTAAAAGTTGTAGGTTTCATTAGATTAAGGTTTAATCTTCTAATTTCAAGTGTTACTTTGCATTTTTGGGTTTATTTACTATTTTTAGTGTCTCCCAAAAGTGTTTTTCTAGCATATCTTCCTTGTCCTAGATCATAAATAAAACAATAAGATCTCCTTCAAGGTTGACACACCTAAGGGATGAAATTCAATCTTTGCTTAAAAGATCTCCTTTTCCTAATGAGATAGAGAGATAGGTGCATTATATTCCATTTTTTCCTTTTTATTTATAGTAAATTATTATTGAAACCCCATTTTAATAGAAATAACCTAGATCCCTTTATTTCACATGTATCCTACTTTAAGATAGTGATCTGAATAGGTCCTTGTATCTTTCCCTGAGTTTGTGTGTGTTATTCTATAAGTCCTTAGACAACAAGCCTTAAACTACATTGTAACTTTTTTAAGAAGTGAGCTTCATTTATAGTGAGTTAACTCTGACCATGGTTTTTCCCTCATTCAGTTTTCTATGTAAAAATCTTGGTGACCTTGTGTTGTGTATGTTTTCCATTTTTGATCTTTCAATTAAATGTGTTGTACTATTTAATATACAAACAAAATGGTTAAGTTTTAATGTATGTTGATTCACCTAAAACCTCTTAGTAGTATAGTGTATTGAGCACAAGATTAAACCAAAGAAATCATTATTGGAACATAAATGAACCTTAGGGATAAGGTGTTATTTTAAAGGTAGAAAATAAATGTGTAGACATGAGTGCAAATAAAGGGTTCAATAATGAAGGAAAAATAACCAACATATAACAATAAATTTAAGTGGGTGTAAATATGATAGATAGTGTTTTGGGAATGAGTGAGAATTAACACAAGAGTGACCCACTTGTTGATATTTATTTTCTTGAGGCATCCATATGGTTGGACATAATTAAATGGAAAATTATGTGAGTACCCTGGTTCTCTCATAACTTTTTTCCCCACATTGTCTTGCGTGTGTTCAATCTATCATCAAAATGTATTTAAACATATGTTGGAGTTCTTAGGAAATATAAAAAATTATATATAAATGTACTCTTAAAAATAGATATTAGATACTCATATAGCAACATCAACCATCTTAGAATTATAAGTATATGTATCTTTGTATGAACACTATCAAAATTACAAAATAATAAAAAGATACATAATAAGTATATTTTGTCTCATAATCAATACATGTAAAAATTATGATTAGTTTCAATTCTTTATAAAAATAGTAGAAAAAGAGAGAGGTTAGAAAATAAAATATGTGGAAAGTGATATAACAATACCTTGTGCAATTTTCTAATACAACATATAACATTTGTGTAATAAATGCACAATAAAAATAAAATAGAAACATAAAATGTATAGAAATAAAAGAAGAATAATTATTTTATTAATTTCCTAGCACCACTCCAAGGAGAATAAACTCTCAATAGGCCATAAACTCTAATTAAAAGCATCTAAGATACCTTAAATATTTTGTAATTCATCACAATATATAGAACCTTTCCAAAGACAAATCTTACCATCACATGCATGGGGGATAATTTATTTATTCTACCTAACTATTGGGACAATTTTCAAAGAATGCACATCCATATTTACTTAATATTACTTATAGCTAACCTTCAAATAATATGTGCTACACTAATACTAATTACAATATAAAAAATAGAGTCCATAACATTATCTCCCCCATGAAAATTATTTATCCTCAAAACATCACATGAGGAAACTTTAGAATAATTCCAATAAACTTCCATTTGTTTTTTTCAAATGCTAGACCCTTTCATTATAGTAAGAAATCCTCAATAAAATTATTATAATTATTTTTGGTTTATGTTCCCAATCTAATCTCAAATTAAAAATAATGTATCCCTCATAACCTAATGAAAATAGATTGTTAAAATTTGATAAAAATACCAATCAATTTCTTGAGAGAAGAGACATGAAAAATTATGTTGATCTTAAAATTAGGTGAAAGTTGTAACTTTTAGGCCACCTCATTATTACATTAGAGAATTTGATAAGTACCACAAGTTTTGATACCTATCTTATGACATTTGTTTACTACAATGAAAGGTACTTGTAGAGAAAGAGACATAAAATCCTAAGAATAATGTCAAACATACATTAGGTCTAATATTAATCCACTTGATATCTCATACAATTTTTTGGCTAGGAAGAGATGTCCTCATGATTTTCCAAATTATTTTAATTTGTTGCAATCTTGAAAGAATTTAAAATATAAGCACCTAAGTAGGGTGGGGTACAATAGATGGCTTCATAGAGGGTACTTTTGGAAGAACTATAATAGATCATAATATTCCACCATCCAGCTAGAGGTAATAAATTATCCCATTAACCATATTGCTCAAACACAAAATAGTTCAAGTAACTCAATAAATTTGTTAACAACCTCACTTTGACAATTAGTTTTAGGATAATAAGCTAAAATCGTATCCAAGGTAGTTTCTTACGAATTTTTAATAATCTCTCACTATTAATTTTTAGCTAAAGTGAAATCATAATCATTGAAAATGGAGTGAGGAATCCAATGGAGTTTCTAGATATAATATAGTAAGTGTTGAGAAAATATACTACTAGAGTAAGGGTGAAGTAATGCAAAAAATTGGCCATATTTATTCAAAAATATTACCAAAATTGACATGCCCTATTTACCTCATAATATCATAAGTACAACAATGAAAATAATATAAAAATTAGTCGAATCCATATATAGAATAGGAAGAATTCATAAGATTTTTATGTCTTCTGAGAGTTTCTCATTTATTCATTTGACACACATCACATTCAACTATAGTTACCTTATCATATTACCTAGGGTTTTCCTAGAATAAATCCTTCTTCTGTTTGTCATAGGAATTCAAAAACATGAGTGACCTACAATAGATGTGTGAAATTCCACTAGTATTTGAGATGTGATTAGAAAATTGGGAAGTAAATGAATCCACTTATGATAAATGAGGACTTGAGTTATCCATCAAAACCCTAGTATAGATAATAGATCATATTTCAACTAGATAATGATACCTTATGTTTTACATATAGTATACTATTAACACCTAAAATCATCCATATAATTGTATACAAGGATATAAAGTGAAAAACTGAACTTTCATCTTAATATTGATAGGATAAAACATCCACTACCATATTTTATTTAACTATCTTCTATAAAATGTCATGTAGTCATATCCCTAAATTTAATTCACCAATTTTTGTTTTTCCAAGGAGGACATCCCTTGATATAAAACATATTTCAAGTTACAATGAATGATTTTGATCAAGTACATGTAGTGAAAGAGTAAGAGATTCCATTGTTAAACAACATAGAGGATAGATAGGATTTATTTTTCATATGTAGATACAAGTATATAACCCTATGCATTTATTTATTGTTAAAATTAGAGGTTCTCATGTGAGTTTAATTTTTCAACCCATGATATTTATAGAGGTATCACTTTAAAGATCGAAGGCTTTGTGAAAATAGGGTAGGGTTAAAATTGGAGTTGATTTTTTTTATAAAAGTTGTTAAGGGCCTAATAATTTTACCATAGTTACATAGTATTTTTATAGTATCATATAAATCCAAAAGAAGACTCTAAGGTTCTTGAGGGACCTAGGTTGTTGGACCATTATTGTAGAATGATTCAAATGGGGTTATATGTGATTTTTCTCAGAAACCATGAAATGTAAGGCAAAGCCCTAGATAAACAATTTTGGAATGTAGGCAATAATATATTTCGATCCATGACATGGTCACCAGAGGCCCTAAATGAGGAGGTTTTGGCTATGTCGACCCTTAGATGGTTGGTCATCATGAATTTTCTACCAAGAATCTGGGCGTTCATTCCCCTAATGATTGAGCCATATGGCAAAGTCATTCAGATTCACAACATAAAGTCCATAGTGCCCATGTGGATATGAGGGTTTTGGTTTCTATCTAGCCTGGGGTAGATTCACTAGATTTCCTACTATTAAAGCTAGATAATGGAGATGCCATGTGCACCCTTGAAGTTTTAGGAGGTCTAAATTCTTGCAATATTTGTAGGAGAAAAAGGCACATAAGGAGAAACTACCACCTAATCGTTAAGAAAGAAAATGATGGAAAAAATCTCTAAGGAAAGAAGAAAAATTGTACCAAGGGAGGAACCACAAAACCCTAGCAATTCCCCACATGATAATAGTAAATTCATTATTAACAACAATGGAAACCTAGAAGGAAAAAAAACTTTGAATGGAATTGAATCCCCATGGCATAACACAACTAGAGTAAACCAGTTGGAGGAAATACCTAAAGAGATGTTGAAGCCTTGGTCTAGTAACATAGATGTATGCTATGGATGATGAGGAACTCATTGAGACCTCAATTCAAGAAACATATTTGAATTGGAAAGTAATTGTTAAAGTATGGAGGTGGAGGCCCAAGAAATGGATCAAGAACTTGAGGTGTTTGATGGACCCTCAATTGATAAAATGGTAGAGGTTTGTGGCTTGGTCAAAGTAGTTACCACTCTATGAGGGGGCATAACTGCTTCTCCCCAAATATTAGTCGGGGATACCAACCTAACTAATACTAGCAATGTAAAGGATGGGGCAATGCCCTCCCCAATCAAACCAGACAATAAGGGCTAGAAAAACAATGCCTAGGCTCAAGGAGTTAGGAATGGATAAGTTAAGTAACAACTCTAAGAATGGGGTAGGAGGAGACTCTTCTCCTAATAAGAAAACCTACTTCCCAAAATACATCATATTATACAAAGAAGATCCTAACAAATTGGGGGCATCAAACTAGTTGGATGTTAGGCCCTGCAAAGTAAAATAAATTATGAATGCCTTGGAGACCAACTTGACACCCACCTATAACCAATTTAGTACCCTTGATGGATTGGTTACAGACCAGCCTATGGTAGGGGAAACTCTCAAAAGAACTATGGAGGGGATTGTAATAAATTTTCCAATGGTATTGTTGGTGTTGTTGTGGTTAAATATGGGGATGATGTTGGCCCTCAAGGTAAAGAATACCTCCTTGGTTCTGAAAGCCCACTCTCTAGCAAGGGAGAGACGAGAAAAACCAGTCTTGTAACCAATGTTATTTCAAAATTTCCTTCTAGAATAACTGAGCCTTCAGGGGTTGTAGGGGAGCCAATAGCCAAGGGAGTCACTAGGGGTGAGGACAATTCAAAGTTACCTAGAAGGCCAAGGGGAATGCCAAGAAAAGGAAATAAAACCCTAATCCCAAAAGGGAAAGGAAACCTCAATATTCTTAAAAGATAAAAGAGAAAGAAGCTCAGAGCAGTCATTGCTAGCCCAATACCCAAAATGATGGAAATAGATCAGAAGTTGCCTAAGTGTTTTGATAATTTTAAGCCTAAAAAGGAAATAGTCCCTAATGAATCTTAATTGTATATCTTAGAATGTAAGGGGGATAGAATCCCAAGATATGAAACAAATTGTTAGAAGATTCGTTAATCGTTGCAAGGAAAAATAGGTGGCTTTTCTACAGGAACTTAAGGTAGTTGGGTTCATGCTATAAACCAAACTTAACTTTATCTAGATGGATTCCATCCATTTAATTACTCAACATGAGAAAGGAAGGTGGGCTTATATCATAATTTATAAAGAGTGGGGTTAGTATGTTTCTAGTCATGGGGTCTCCCCATGTAATAGAGCAGTTTGGGTAGTGCTGAAAAAGGGGGACTGCTCCTTTGGTATCTGCATAATCTCTGCACCCAATGAATATGGATTGAGAATAAATTTTTTGAAATGGTTGTGTAAATTAGACAACCACCCTTGGATCCTTGGTGGTGACTTTAATATGATATAAAATTAGGAGCATAAGATGGGTGGAATAGATATGGAGTAGAAAGGGAACGAAACATATTTTTGGTCAAAAATGAAGAGAAAGCTTAAATTAATTTATCCAAATGAGGAGTAAAACAAGGACTATCCTAGCATAGATTACACTTGGTACAATGCACAAAAGTGTAATAAATGAATATATTGTAGGTTGGATAGATTCTACATAAACAAGGAAGCCTTTCTAACTGACTCTTTCAGAGATGGTTGAAAAATTGAACTGCACCCATACACTCTCTCTGATCATCACCCCATAAAAAATGAGAATCATTCTCAACAAGGAGCTGGGGTGTGAAAGGAGGAAGAGGGATGGGTTCCCACTCAACAAAATTTTTGCAAGATAAGGAATGTTTATATTCCATTAAAAGCCTCAGGATGATAAATAGTTGCATGCATAAAAGCTCAAGTGCTATTGATAGGTGGAATTTGAATGTCAAGGGTTGGAAAGCCTTATTCCAAATAATTGGAAAAAATAAAGCCTTGGACATTAGGAGGGAAGAAATCCTTCTTTAGGAAGATTTTCTATAAGAAAAATATGGGCTTCAAAAAGAACTAGGAATGAAGAATTGGGTAACAGATTATGCCTAGCCAAATATTCCTTAAGGAGGCTCCAGAATAGAAAAATATAGGGTCTCAAAGTCAAGTCTAGGCTTAATTGGTTGGAAAATGGTGACAAAGGGTAATTGTTTTTCTTCAATTTCCTCAAATAAAAATACTTCAAGGACCATATAGAGCAGATTCAGGTAGATGAGGAGGTAGTGTGTGATCAAGAGGTAGTCAAGAGTCACTTCCACATGTTTTACAATTCACTATTTTCATCATAAATTGGGCAACTTGTTGCACTAATTCAAAGGATGTGATGAATAATATCATTCCTAAAAAATTAGAATGGGAAGTTGTGGAAAACCTGGGTAGTGATGTCTCTAAAGATGAAATAAGAAAGGCAATAGAATCATTGCAAAATGACAAGTCTCCAGGATTGGATGATCTCCCTACAAAATTTCACAAAACCTTCAAAGAGTGGATTGTTGATGACCTATTTCTAGTAAAAAAGGATGCATTGGAGAAAGGATCACTAGGTAGTAGCATTAACAAGGGTATTATAAAACTAATCCCAAAAGAGGGAGACAAGACCCAATTAAAAAATTAGAGATCCATAACCCTATTGAATGTTTCATACAACATTCTAGCAAAAGTCTTAGCACAAAGAATGGTAAAAGTCCTACCCAAACTCACCAATTCAGCCCAGACATGCTTGATTAAGGTCATACATATCTTGGAGAATCTCATCACTAGTTGGGAAGCACTAGAATGGGAAAAAAACTCTAACTAGGAGGTTTCTATGCTATTGTTAGACTTTGAGAAGGCATATGATAGGGTTGAATGGTCTTTTATAATACTCACCCTCGAAGCCTTTGGATTCCCCTAGGCCTTTTTCAATATGTTATTCACCTTGTTCAAGGATGCAATACCATAGGTGGATGTAAATGGGTCTCTCATAGATGAATTTACTTTAGAAAGGTCAATTAGACAAGGTCGTCCACTAGCCCTTGAATTGTTTGTGATTTCTCCAGATGCCCTATACTACATACTCACAACCAATGCGCACTCACCAAAGGTTAGAGTAATTACAATCCCAAACAACAAATATTACTCAATGTTAAATTTACTAATGATAAAGCATTGTTCCCCTTATTATAGGAATAAAATGTCTCCAATCTAATGAGGAAACTCAATACATTTTGTGAAGCATCAGGTGCAAAAATCTCCCTGTCTAAATCAATTCTTCTTGGTTGGCAAGAGAGGCCTCTAGAGTAGGAAAACAAAATTGGCATTGAATAGGGAGGACCTCACAAACAAGTAAGGTATTTTGGAATACCATTTGCAGTTAGTCCAAAATTAAAAGAAATATCAAATTATATCAAAAGTAGGATTGAGAAAAAGATAGAGAAATGGAACAGGTAATATATCTCACTCATTGGGAGAATTCAAATATGTCAGAAGATCCTTTCATCTTATAGCCTATATTTTTCCATAGTGTGGTTGTTTAGCAATTATCAAGTGGAAGAGATCTAGAAAAGGATTTGTAGTTTTCTTTGGTTTGATGGAAAGGGCAAGAAGAAAACACACACGATCAAGTGGATTTGGTGCTATGTAACCGAAGTAGAAGGTGGTCTTGGGCTAAAGTATTTGAAATTCCAAGGAATAACACTAGTTTTGAAGTGGATTTTCAAGGCCCTTGATGGTAATGAACTTTGGAAAATATTAGTTAGAAATAATATAAAAATTGAAACTCCCAAAAATGGTAGAAAATGGAAGGGCCTCCCCCTCAGTGACCTTTTTAGTTGTCCCTACCCTATTTCCTCGAAAGGATTAGTGGTGTTTAGAAGCATTTGGAAGGCATGGGAACAGGTCAAAAAGTATAGATACAATTCATAGTTCTCCCAAGGTAACATTTTGTTTTCTCAAAGGTCCATTTGGTAGAACCTCAAACAAAAAGATAAAACCTTGGATCTCCTACAGGGTTTCTCAACCAAGAATTGAAATAGAAAAGGTATTAAAAGCTTCTCAAACATTTTCAATAATGGATTGCTAAAAGATTTGGAACAACTGAAAAATGAGTTTCACATTCTTGATACTCAATGGAGGACTTACTACATTATAAGGGAGGATTGTAGTGGAATAAAATTGCTAGTAAGTATCAAATTTATTGCAAAGAAGTATAAGGAATTGTAGTGGACAAGTGGGACTAACATAACCAATCTTAATGTAAAAACCATATATAAAACTCTCACTAAACAACAAGAAACCTTTGATTACTTGAACAATAAGTGGAATAATAGTCTAAAAAACAATCAATGGACAAAAATTATTTCAAATAACTGGGTTAAGAAAATAGATGCAAAGAAGGCCTACTTTAGATAGTTGTTCATCTTTCATAGGTTGCCTTTCAAAACATCTTCTTTTGATATTGAAATTTGTAGAATGTGTAGGGTTCTAGAAATAATTTACCATATATTTTTTGATTGCTTATTTGCAAAATAAGTTTAGAATTTTTTTTGTAATCAACTAGATGTATCGAGTACTAATGGTAAATTAAGATTGGACATAGTTCTTTTATTAAAACAAAAAAAATTGGTAGAGAGCTATCTTTGTTTTGGTCTTGCATATCTACTAAAATTTTGTGGCACATTTGGAAAGTTTGGAATGAGGAAAGATTTAATGGGAAGCTGAGGACACTTACTGAGTCTTCAAAAAGACTCACATTACATAAAAATTTTATGCATGTAAGCATGACGATGAAAGTCTCCAAATTCAAGTTCCTCAAGTTGTTAGAAGATGGAATTTTTCAAATCAAACTGCAAGAAGTCGGGTTGGGGAATACATGGCAGACTAGACAACCAAGGACAAAGATATTCTTATAGATATTAGAAATATTTCAAAATTAATTCAATGAGGAAGTGGCCAAGTAAGCACAGAAGGACGACCTTCCACTCCTTCTAAGGCCTAAGGATTTCACTAGAGAAGAGATAGAGGCAACAAAGACATTACTCAGTTTGAAGCACCTAAAAAATAGTGAAGGCTCGACCACCTGATAAGGAGTAGGAGACTATGTGGTTTATTGACAGAGAGCTCATTTTTGCTTGATGATAAGGGCTTGATATTGAAGATATCAATGTGGATAAGTTCTTTTTGGCAGCTTTTTGGGGTAGACTTTGGAGGACTAACAGGTTATTTTTAAGAATCTTTTTGGGGAAGGCTTCAGAGGGCTAAAAGAGATTATAAGATATAGTCTGCAAGTTGATTACTCCTAGCAGGACTCTATATTTCCTTGATGTTGTAATTGAATCTCAAATATGGTACTATATATTTATTTTTGATGGTCTTTGTTGAACCTTGTCTTAGCAAGCAGTAGTATTTCTCTTCATGGACTTGTATCTTGTTGTACACTCTATATTTAAGACAAAAAAGAGTGGAGGGTTTGTGAAAATTGGGTAGGGCTCAAATTTGAGTGCATTTTTTTATAAAAGTTGTTAAGGGTATAATAATTCTAACATACTTACACAATATTTTGATAGTATCGTATAAATCCAAAGAAAACTCTAAGGTTTTTGGGGAACCTAGGTTGTGGTCATTATTGTATTGCTATAGTATTATTATGGTCAAACTAGACACTAGAACATAAAATGATATATGTCCTTCTTCCTACTACAACTACAGTTTCAAATCCTTTTCTGATCTCACAAAAATTATCTTAAAACACAAGAATGTATCCCTTCCTAAATATTTTTCCTACACTCAATAGGTTATACTGTAAACCTTTAACATGATGAAGAAGAATCCATGGCCTAGTGGTAATCCTATTTCAATCTATTTTGCTTAATTTTTGAGTGATGGTATGTCATATTTTGGTTTTTTAATTTCATTTCCATGAGAATTTGAATGTCATGACATATTGGAGTTTGAATATTACAATCTGGAGTATATTTGGGTCAAAATAGGGTAAGCTGATTGTGAACCCCTAAACCTACAATTGCATAAAGATGACAAACATGGTTAAATGTTAAATCAAAATGCATGCAAATATGAGAGATTCCCCATAAAATCCATCTATTCAAGCTAAAATTAAGAAATAAATAACAAAACTCAAATAACTATGAAAGCAATCCTAATTAAGCTAATAGCATGATGATCTTATGGGGGAATTGGTGCCAATGAAGTGTTGCAATTGGCCCTTTCCCAATTCCTATGTTGCAATGAAGATGATCTAGAAATGGTCAAATCTTCAAAGAGATTTGAGCATAACCTTGGTGCAAATGTGAAAATGTGATGAATGTATGGATGATATGAGCAAAATTAGTTCTCAATTGAAGAGAGTAACTTTGCATGAAGATTGTGGATGAATATTGAGAAGAGAGGTCTCCAACTTATAGACTTCTATTTGGAAGAAGTGAGCGAGATTGAGCAATGTGGGACAAAAGATAATCCAATGGAATTGTGCCACTTGTCCACATGTGATTGGATGAGGAATGAGCACATTTTGGCCAATGTGCATGATAAATGCATAAATTTGAATTTGAAATGGTGAGTTGACTTGTTGAAGGGGGAAGAGAAGTGAAGTTAATGCCACATGGCTCAAGGTCAAGGACATGTAAGAGGCATTGAATGCCTTGTTGGAAGGACCAAGTCCACTTGGCCTTTTTGAATTCAAATGAGGGAATATTCCCTTTTGATGCGTTGTGAGGGAAAATAGATAAATTAATAAATCAAAGTAATTGATTTATTGTGCAACTTGCATTCTCTAGAGGATTTTAAGGAGAGGGATTAACTTAATCATGGTTTTGATTAAATTAATGAAGAATTAGATGATGTGACAATTTTAAACTTAGATAAATGAATTGATTTAAGTCAAGAATTGAGAGGAAATGATTTATCAAATAAATGATTTGATTTATTTAATCAAGAAGCAACATGTTAGATTAAATCAAATAGGGTTTAATTTATTTAATTTAATAGGAAGACTTTAGAGATTTTAATTAAATCAAATGATTTATTTAATTAAACAGGGATGCAATTGCTAATTAAATTAATTGATTAATTTAATCATTGAAAGAGGAAGACTCAATCCAATAAATAATGATTTATTAAATTAAGAGATAGAATGCGATGAAATGTTGAAGAATGCGATTTAAGGGGAAACGTTGCTAGTAATTGGGATTAGGTGTGCCAAAACGAACTAGTACATTTTCCATGTCTACATTTTGCCCCTCTTTGAAGCAATGTACTTGTTGCATTGATTCAAAGAATAAACTGCTATGATCAAAGGTCCAAGATTTTTTGAATTTTTTCAGATGCCCCACTGCTGCCCCAGTAGAAGGATATTGTTGGATACTGCCCCCTTGAGAGATCGGATGAAAATTTTGATTTTTTGGATGATCTCGCGAAAAGGATGACAAGGTGCCTGATAGGCCAGAAATGCCCCATAATGCTAGAAAAATGCATTAAAATGCCAAAAGGGATGAAGAATGACCCTCGGTTGGATGAAAACAGGTTCGAGGGACCAAAACTCTAGCTGGAAGGTCAAATTAGGTCAAAAAACCCTAATTTTTAGGCTTAAATAGAACTCGAGGGGTCATTTTCAATTCATTTGCAATCTTAGCCTTTAGAAAAATTTACTCTCTGAGCTCCAAGTCTCAGTTGAAATGGCACAATGATAGCTTCCCAGGCACATGTCGGAGAGGGTTCGAATTCACCAGTGGCCAGTCAGTGCAAGACCCGTGGTATGTACCCTTATCCAACCTTCAAATTTATTGTTTTACATGCATTAAATAGGGTCAAAGTTTTGTACAAACTGTGTGGTGCTCTATGGCACCGCGGAAAATGCCTTATCGGCACTGCGCGGTCCCCTATTGCACCACATATGCAAAGTACACCACATGGGCCACTTTGGAAATTAGGGTTTAGCTGACCAAAAGTCCACCGCATGCCCCTACTCCATTGCACGACGTAGTTAGGAAATTAAGGTTTGCCTTAAGTAGGACCGCATATGCAAAGTGCATCACGCAGGCCTCTTTGAGACTGTCAAAATGTCAAACTCCACCATGGCGGTGTAGTTTGGAACTTTCCAAACTAGGCCACACCCACAAACAGCGCCGCATTTGCCAATTTAGGGCGAAATTTAATGTGAGATGCAAATGAATTTTTTTTTCTGACGCGATGGCCTTCCCTGTGTAGGAGGAGCCTGGTGTTCTTTACTTGTGGGAGAACCAATGGCTGGTGCTTAGAAGATTAGAGGGTATGCATGATTTGGTCTAGGAGCACCTTGGTGCCCTTGGTCTCTAGTATGTTGTGTATGTCCCTCTCGTTCGGGCTCACTTAGGTATGCTTACGGCTCTGGCGGAGTGAAAGCATAGTGAGACTTCCTCCTTCCATCTTCCTACCGGCGAGGCCACCATCACTCTTGAGGATGTATGGCGCATCCTCTGATTGCCTATTCATGGGACCCAAGTCATCTATGATCTAGACACTGGCAGAGAGGCTTGTTATAGGGTTATGGAGTTGGATGAGACTGACTTTTCTGACGGTCAGATCGACTTAGAGCTATACCGCGACCGCATGCCCACGCACAAATTGATTATTGCTGCTATCATCTCAGGCCTTGTAGTACCTGATTGGCGGGGATGATACTTCAGTCTAGGATGGGTTCTAGCATGGGATCAGATGGTTCACCGTAGGGAGTGCTTCACTTGGGGACCAGTATTACTAGCGTCCCTCTATAGGGATCTTCATGAGTTTGTTTATTTGGATAGCAGGTCCATCGGGGCTGGAGGTACCTTACTACACATCTGGGCATGGGAGAGGATCCCAGTGCTTCACTCAGATATCACACCAGTTCTCCTGGAGATAGATGATCCCCTTGTTTGGCGGTATGTCGGACAGCGATTCACTTTTCTTTCACTAGCGCAGGTGGTATTCCGCACTAGCGGCGAGTTCTTGAGGAGATGAGAGAGTTCGTCTAGAGATCGTGGATGGGAGTTGGTCCATGGTGAGATGATGATCAGTACCTCTTCTTTTCCCGACATGGCAGGTTGATGAAGGGCCAAGAGCACACCATAATTGAGAGGTATCTTCCGGATAGGGTTGCTCATCAATTTGGGGAGGTACAGGACAAGCCTAATGACCAGTATGTGGCCATGTTTGCACATATGACCAGAGAGTTAGCATGGGGCCAGCCCATCCCGATAGCCAAAGCGGTGTCCTCATTTAGGAAGTTAGTGGCTCGACCGTGGCCATATGATCAGGGGCCGATAGATGCGGGGGTCACTCCTGCAAATAGGGCATGGTTCAGACCTCCACTTAGATTGACAGTTCTAGGCATAGCTGTCCCACGATGTAGATGCAGGAGTCAAACAACTGGCAAAGGGCGAGGCAAAGGATGAGGTGGGCCACCTCCTCATCAGACACCTCCCAGGGATGAAACACAATAGTCACCTCCCCGAGTAGGGGAACAAGATGGTCAATCGAGGGTAGATCCTCAATAGCAGCCAACACAACAGTCAGTAGGGTAGCCAGTGAGACAGCCAGTGGGACATCCTGATCACCGAGATGTGTTGAATCAGTAGCTACAGGGGTAGGTATAGGCTCTGACTGCGGAGAGAGACCAGGCACTATCCAAGAGGGATTAGGAGATAGGCTGGTGGAGACAGTTAGAGAGTGCAGCATCCTCATCCCGGGGCCGATCAGTAGATATTCATAATTATAGAGAGGCCATTAGAGAGGCCGATTACTATCGGTTGCATTACTGATAGGTAGTACCATCAGGAAATAGAGTGCCATAATTTTCCCAGCAGACAGGGAGGTGACCAGAAGAGGACCATGGTGAGAGACAAGATGGGGAGGGCAATAGCCAGAAGGGCTAGCCCCCCTCTTGATCACAGGATAGTTTGCTTTATTTTTGATATACGGGCTACAATTTTTTTGGCCTTATTGTATTATGTATTCGATGTACATCTGATCTAATTTGTATCATAACTGTATTTTTTTGATGATATATATGAGATGATTCACCCTTTTATGATATGTATGGTGCACATGTATGATATGCAGATGTATAATATGCAAATGTATGATGCTTATGATATGTTTCTATTCTTATGCTTATGTGATGTGATGTATTTGATAGATGCATTTCTTTTTGTATATTTTTCGTATTTTAATGATGTAATGCATATTAATGATGGTAATGGATGCAAATGGTAATAGTCATAAATGATAATGGACATAAATGATTATGTATGGCTTTGAGATTTTAATCTTGCGGGAAATCATTGGAAACAACACACATGAGGTTCAAATTGTCTTTCTATCTTGGTTTAATGAATTTCTTTTTATCAAAGACACTTGCTTGCTTAAGTTTCAAACTATATATCTAGTGTCCCAGTTTCTTTCTCATCCCATAAGGTCCATTGTATGGAAATCGAGGAAAATAGGGAAAAAGTTCCTTATGTTTAACCTTGTTGAAAATAAATAACTGTAGAATTTGTGCACTTAGAAACCTCTAGGAATATAATCCCTAGGGAAAGCAAGAGTGTCCAAATTTGTCAAAGGTATTTGTTTCCCATTAGGTGTTTGAAATTTTAAGGTCTTGTGTATGTTTGTTTTCAAGTGTTTCGAGGACCAAGCAATGTGTTATTTTCTTTCAAGCACTTTTACAATCCTAGGATGATGAGGCAATATCTTGTTGGGCTCCCACTTGGATAAATCCAGCTATGCATATCTTGTGCGAATGGCTAAATGCTTGACCACACTAGCTCCCCTCCACAACACTCACTTATTCGGGTCAGCCAAGCATTAGTACCCATGAATCTCCCATGGCATACTTTCCATTTCCACAACAAGACCGCATGTATAATGTGGGGTGGCTTAAAAGGACATGACCTTTTGCACCAACAAGATAGACAAGGTTTTGGCCTTTTTCTAAACAAGGGGTTCTAATGTGGGCATTCCGTTCGTAGTGGATTATCCAACATTGGCGAGAGTCCATTGCTGTCCATCTCATCGGAATAATCCTTGTGATTCTTGAACTTTTCTCAAGAATTCACACTTATATACCAGTTGGAAGTCGCTTGGCTTTAGCGTGTTCCTGGTTGGGTTGTTCCCTTGGGTGAGTACTTTTCCCACAAGGCAGGCCCTCTAAGATAAACAAAAACAAGCTAACATATCCTGTCATTCACACAACCTTTGTTGAAAAACAAAGGGGAAAACCTCCGCACTATGTCGTGCTCACACTCGCATGTTTTGTTCAATTTTAAAATGTCAAAATTGAAAAGTGAAGGCAATCTTTTTAACAACCTAATATCACCAAAATGCTTTTGATTCTCAAGATCGCTGTGAAGTGCGAGAGAAGTGCATACGCATTTTAAATGATATTAACTTGTGAAAAGAATTGCAAAACATGGAAAACACTTGTTCATTTTAGACCTCAAAGCAATGATGAATTCTTTTTAAGCACCAAATGAAATGTGAGATTGCCTTGTTCAATTTGTTAACCTTTAAACAAAATCTAGTATATTTGTCTAAGGTTCTTTTTAGCCCCTTGGCAACTTTTGAAAGGAAATTTGATTGTAAATTTTAGAACCCAATGGAAAATTAGTGTCCTAAGATCAATGAACTTATCAAATTCTTTAATGAGTGTTGAAAAACACTTTGTACAACAAAAACATGGTGTCATAAAAAAAAAAAAAAATTGCTTGTTCTTTTTAACCCAAAATGAATTTAGTATTCCTAAGGTCCAAGATATTTAATAATTTTTTTGAAGAGTGTTAAAGAACACTTTAGTGTTTAAGAACACTTTGGGTTTAGTGAATATGATATCATAATAAACTTCTTTCTT
Organism: Sequoiadendron giganteum; assembly: GCA_007115665.2. Taxonomy (NCBI): domain Eukaryota; kingdom Viridiplantae; phylum Streptophyta; class Pinopsida; order Cupressales; family Cupressaceae; genus Sequoiadendron; species Sequoiadendron giganteum. The sequence continues at coordinate 643,454,304 of CM021104.1, read as the reverse complement.
GGCTTTTCCTCTTCTCCAACCTACAAAATGACAGAAAACCAGAGAGCAATAATATAGCAAGCAAAGTCAATGCTCAGAAAATTCAAAATTAAAAAAAACGTGTCCAAATTTAAAAATAGACTATTCCCCGCAGTGGAGTTAGCGGGTGTGGTATTGTTTAGCAAATAGGCATTGCCATACAGTGCCACACGGTCGACTGTATGTGGTGCTCTGTAGAAACAGAGGCTACGAGTGCGGTGGACTTTTGCACGCGATGGAGTTTGGAAGCAGCGGAGCTTGGAAAATTTTTAAATTTCAAGTGCAGGAAGCAATTGTGGTGTTGTATAGTGTCACAGTCTTCAAGGGGTGTGGTGTAGTACAGTGCCAGATCTGAGTTAGCGGTGCAATATAGGACCGCGTGCCTGGTCCGCAGTGCAATTTCCTATGTGTGGTCAAAAAACGTGAAAACTATGGAATTTTCCATAAAAAAACGTGATGAGATGGTTGGTGCCCTCCTTCTAGCACTAAAATGTGAACCCCTAAACCTACAATTGCACAAAGATGACAAACATGGTTAGATGTTAGATCAAAATGCATGCAAATATGAGAGATTCCCCATAAAATCCATCTATTCAAGCTAAAATTAGGAAATAAATAACAAAACTCAAATAACTATGAAAGCAATCCTAATTAAGCTAATAGCATGATGATCTTATGGGGGAATTGGTGCCAATGAAGTGTTGCAATTGGCCCTTTCCCAATTCCTATGTTGCAATGAAGATGATCTAGAAATGGTCAAATCTCCAAAGATATTTGAGCATAACCTTGGTGCAAATGTGAAAATGTGATGAATGTATAGATGAAATGAGAAAAATTAGTTCTCAATTGAAGAGAGTAACTTTGCATGAAGATTGTGGATGAAGATTGAGAAGAGAGGTCTCCAATTTATAGACTTCTATTTGGAAGAAGTGAGCAAGATTGAGCAATGTGGGACAAAAGATAATCCAATGGCATTGTGCCACTTGTCCACCTGTGATTGGATGAGGAATGAGCACATTTTGGCCAATGTGCATGATAAATGCATAAATTTGAATTTGAAATGGTGAGTTGACTTGTTGAATGGGGAAGAGAAGTGAAGTTAATGTCACTTGGATCAAGGTCAAGGACATGTAAGAGGCATTGAATGCCTCGTTGGAAGGACCAAATCCACTTGGCCTTTTTGAATTCAAATGAGGGAATATTCCTTTTTGATGCGTTGTTTTTGATGCGTTGTGAGGGAAAATAGATAAATTAATAAATCAAAGTAATTGATTTATTGTGCAACTTGCATTCTTTAGAGGATTTTAAGGAGAGAGATTAACTTAATCATGGTTTTGATTAACTTAATGAAGAATTAGATGATGTGACAATTTAGACTTAGATCTATGAATTGATTTAAGTCAAGAATTGAGAGGAAATGATTTATCAAATAAATGATTTGATTTATTTAATCAAGAAGGAATATGTTAGATTAAATCAAATAGGGTTTAATTTATTTAATTTAATAGGAGGACTTTAGATATTTGAATTAAATCAAATGATTTATTTAATTAAATAGTGATGCAATGGTTAATTAAATTAATTGATTAATTTAATCATTGAAAGAGGAAGACTCAATCCAATAAATAATGATTTATTAAATTAAGAGATAAAATGCAATGAAATGCTGAAGAATACGATTTAAAAGGAAACATTGTTAGTAATTAGGATTAGGTGTGCCAAAACAAACTTGTACATTTTCCATGTCTATAGTGGCATAGTGGAGAATATGGTTTAAATGAAAAATCCTGAAAAAGAAAAAGAAAACATGGGTTTCTTAGAGACTATTAATTTGAATTGTAGCTCCAAATTTGAAATTCCTCAACTCCTAAAAAATAGGGAACTAGGAGGTATATTCCCAAGTTGGGAAAAGATGAATTTTTCTTTCATGGAAAAATCTAGAAAGCCATTAAAGCACTACCGACCATTGACAACATGTTTTTGAGTTTATAAAGCATAATTTTATTAAATTTGATCAATAAAAATTAATTTAATGGAGAGTTACAAGAGATGGGAATTATTTTTTGAAGTGGGGTTTGAAATGACAAGAAACTCAAATGAAATACACTCACATTTCAATTCAGGGTGGTTTGGGAGTTGTTTAATAAGAAAATAATTTCATTTTTTGAAACAAGATTTTAAGACTATAGGAAAAGGGAGGAGAAGGGTTTTATTTCTCTAGGAAGGGTTTTTAAAATATTTTATTTCAGGTTGAAGACATGGAAATGAAGCTACAAAAGTGTGCATCTGTTGAAATTTGTTGATTGCAAGTTGGAAATGCAATGTTTTATGTGTTATTGCAGGAGAAGGGTTTGAAGATTGTATGGGAAGAATTTTTTTCTTCTGTTGATGTTAATTTTCTATAGTTTTTGCATTTAAATGGACCATGTTGCAGCCCTTGAGTCCCTTGAGGACTGATATAAACATTGAGCAATATTTTGTAATGAAGTTTGTGATTTGGTTGCAAGTAAAAATCTTGTTGTTGTGATATTTTGCAGCAGTGTGTGAATAAAATTTTTCATGTTTAATTTGAATTCAAGAAGGATTTTGTATTGTGAGGGTGTGAAATAATCTTCATACATTATAACATAAAGAACATTATTTATATTATGCTTGCCATTAGAGTTGATTGAACCTTTTCTACATATCTTAGAAAATGTATCATCACCAAACTTAATTAAACCACCTTCAAACTTCTCAAGCTTAATAAACTTATTCTTATCACTTTTCATGTCATTTGAGCATCCACTATCAATTATCTAGTTGTTCTTCTCTTATCTAGCATGAAAAGAAGTCACCAAACTTTCTTCTTGAGTAGTTTCCTTGATACATCTCTTAGAGTTGGTGGAATTAGTTCTAGTATTTAGAACCCTGAAAAAGAAATCATCATCTTTATCATTAGGTTAATCAGATTCATCATCAAATCTACTAGTATCTTTTCTAGCATGATAACTTTTCTTAATTGACTTACCTTTATTCTCCTTAGGTCTATCTCTTGAAGAATTGACATGACATATTGAAGCATAATGACCAATCTTTCCATAGTTAAACATTTGAAAGGTAACCTACTTTTGTATTTTCTCGTGTTCTTTTTCAATTTCCTCATAATGTTTGCTTCCATCTTATAAAAATCGTCTAGATCAAATTCCTCATTCTTCTATATTTTTCCAACTTTAAAAGAAGCCTCCATTTTTACATCACTTGGAGCAAACTCTCTCAATTCAAAAGAAAATAAAGTATCAAACAACTAATCAGTGTAATATTGGTCTAAATTTTTAAATTATTCAATAGAAAAAACCTTATGACTATAAGATTTAGTAATATTTCTTAGTACCTTCTTTACCACCTCTTCAAATTTTCCTCCAAGGTCTTTGATTGAATTGACAACCTCATCCACTCTATGTATGTAGCATGTAATATCTTCATCTTCCGTCATCATTAATGTATCGAATTTAGTCTTTAGATTCTACATATTTTCTTGCTTGAATTTATCATCTCCTTCATAGATACTCTCCATCTTTTTCCAAATTTCGCATGTATTATTAAGACTCACAACTTTTGCAAGTTCTAAATTAGAAATATGACTCAAAAGAGCATAAATTTATTTTCCATTGTTCTCATATGTCTTGATATCATCATCATTACTTGAACCATTTGAAATCATTATATATCTTGTTTCAAGACTTCCAAACTCCAAAGCCCAAGAAAATAAGAAAACCTTCCATCTTGATCTTCGAGAATGAATAATTAGATCCATCAAATAGAGGATCTTCCTTCTTGTGCACCATCCCAAATCTATCTCAAACAGTTAATCATTCTTCTAAGGAACCTTTCTTTGATACCAATTATTGAATACAGAGGAAAAATGAGAGGGGGATGAATTAGTTGTATATTAAAATATCAAAACCCTCATTAATATTCAAATCTACATTAGTCCTTAAAATATTAACAACCATTAAACCCTTATCATGCACTAGTAGAATGTAAATGTGAGAAAAATTAATGCAAACATATCCAAACACATGAGAACACTAGATTTGCATGGAAAAACTGTGATGTGGATTCTCTCATAATATAAAGTAATTGCAACAAAAAATACAATAGGCTCATGTCTGGAGGGATCACTATATAAAATAAAAGAAGGGTGAATTGCCAAATTAGAAAGAAGAAGAGATAATATTGTTACAATGAGAAATCTATCTCAAAGCAATAAAAATATCAACCACTACTTCACTAGAACATTTACACTCTCTATGTAGAATGTAGACTCCTTCTGCGCACTACTTCCAATAGTCTTAAGCATTAAAACTCATACTAAATTTCACTCTTTCATACTCCAAATCTCTACACTTCATATCAAACACTTCATTCTCACATCCTCTATCAATTCAACATTCATATACACTATCTTCAACCTTGAAAATAATTCACAAGGTCATGTATGCACCTCAATTATGCAAATTCAAATTAGGTTATGGAAAAAACATTCTTGTGGTGGAAAGGAATGAAGTAAGACAACAACATGCCTTAACTGAGAATCAAATCCTCTCAAGCATTCCATGCTACACTCCCAAAAGCATTGAAGTGTATCCATAATTAGTGCAAATTCCCAAGGAAACTGAATCGGTGTTAACACCACTAAACAATTAGGTACATGTTTCCTTTGATCCAAAGATGACTCATAGAATACTCAAAAAACTTAAACACCATCTAGAATATTCCAAAAAAAATCTCAAAATCTAACAAATTCTTCAAAATATCATACACTAGAAGAACATATTTATCTCGCACAACAAGCTAACCTTTCACACATTGCAACACCTGAATCTATTATTTTTAATGATTAGACATATAAAAATGAAAGCAATCATATAATGCAACACTTAAGATAATAAACACGACAAGATACCCTAGGAAAACCCTCCAACTTGAGGGAGAAAAACCCAACCAATATATCTCTTATATATTGGTAGAATAAGAGTAGAAATCTTCTTACAACTCAGGCATAATACAATGCCAAATTTGTTACAAGGAATAATCACACCTCTCCTAGATGTTGATACAAATGAATATGTTTCCCTTGAGATTGATCTGTTGCTACAAAATGAAGATCTTGTACTCACATCTGAACTCCTTCTAGGAATGTGAGTTATGATGAATAAACTTGATGATCAAATGAATGATCAACATCTTGTATTTATAGACATGCCAAGGAGAGAGACATGTCTCCTCAAGACAATAGGTCGGCCTCCAAACAAAGAGACGTGTCTCTTAGAAAATTGTGCCTCTCCTAAAGTTGGCCCCATTTAATAATTAAATATTAATTATTAAATCATTAATATTTTATTTTCTAACTTGAATATGAAGCGCCTCTTCATAAAGGAAATTGATTATGTAAATTGAATAGCCATAAGGCTATATTTAATTTATTGTCTTCATATAAATTCATGCCTAGAAGTAGAGTGACTGATACTATAAACATCAACACTCCCTCTTAGCTAGGGAGAAATACTTCCAGCTGTACAAGACATATCACCTCATCGTGATGTTAATCACCATGGATACTCCCATGTGTGGAATAGAGCATATCACATCATCGTGATAGCATATCACCTCATCATGATATCAACCATCATGGCTACTCCCATGAATGGTACAAATGCACAAGTGACCATCGCTCAATGTGATGTTGTCATCTCATCATGGCATTCACCATAGATACTCCTAGAGGGTGAATAAACACAAGTACAAGAAAATCATCATGGAATCTCTCACATGATGTTGTCATGGAGTCACACACATGAAATCCACCTTGGCTACCCCCAGAGGGTGGAAACAAGGGCTTACACCTCAAATATCTCTTATAGAGAGAAATGCATTAAAGCAAATCATAGAAGATCACTGAAGTTGAGACTCCTTCTTAGCTAGGGCTTCATTCTCCACAATACCAAGCTTGTCTCAAAAGTACACAAGCTCAAGGAATCTCAACTGAATTTCTTTCCTTAATACCATATCTATGATATAGTGGTATTTGATCTCAACATGCTTCGTCCTGTCATGAAACATTAGATTGACATAAAGCTTCATAGAGATTTGATTATCACAATGAATGATAGTAGGCTCCAATGATTGTCCAAAAAATCCTGCAAGGAGCTTCCAAAGTTGCATTTCTTCTTGAGTTGCCACACATGTCGCAATATAATCTGCCTCTGCAGTGCTCAGTGCCACTGAAGACTGCTTCTTGCTACACTAGGAGATCATAGCAGACCCCAAACTGAAACAACATCCAGAGGTGCTCTTCGAATCAATGACACACCCTACCCAATCAAAATTAGTATAACCATGTAGCTTTAAGTCCACACTAGAAGAATATCTCAAGCCATACCCTACTATGCCACACAAGTATCTCAGGACATGCTTTGCTGCAACTAGATGTATTTTCCTTGGTTCACACATGAACTAACTAATTGCACTCACTACATAGTAAATATCTGGTCTAGTATTGACTAGATACATCAATGATCCAATCAACTATCTATACATAGTAGGATCCACTAGATCTGAGCTAGTTGCAGCCTCCTTAAGCTTCTGAAAGTTGGTCTTCATAGGCATAGACATGGATTTACAATCCATCATACCAAATCTCTTCAAAATTTCAATAGTATACTTCCCTTGACTTAGAATGATCTCATCTAGCTTCTGCCATGCTTCAAGTCCAAGGAAGTAGTGCATGAGACCAAGATCCTTCATTTCAAATTTAGAAGCTAACTCCTTGCATTTGAAAATGAGGTGTTCTTCTCCAATAAGAATTAGATCATCAACATAGAGAACCAAAATCAATGCTTCACCATCAATTACCTTGAAGTAACGGTTTGAATCAACATCATTCTTGGAGAAACCCAAACTCATCAGGTATTGATCAATTCTTTTGTACCTAGCACAAGGAGCTTGCTTAAGGCCATACAATTCCTTCTTCAACCTACAAACATGAGATTCCTTCCCATGAACCTCAAAGCCATTAGGTTGCTCAATATATACCTCTTCCTCAATTAAACCATTTAGAAATTTTGTCTTTACATCCATCTGGTGTATCTTCCATCCCTTAGATGTTGCAAGGGAAATCATGGTCCTAACAGATGTATAACGAGAAACTGGGGCAAAGGTTTCCTCATATTCTACTCCCTCTTTCTAAGAGAATCCTCTAGCGATGAACCTATATTTGTGCTTCTTGATGCTCCCATCAACCACATGCTTGATCTTGAAGAACCATTTAGAGGATACCACATATTTGTCTTCAGGTCCAAGTACGATGTCCCAAACATCATTCTCGAGGATAAATTGATACTCTTCAGCCATAGCAACTTTCCATAATTTCTGACTTGAAGCTTCCTCAACACTAGAAGGCTCATACTCAATCATTTGACTCATCAATGTAATATAGTTTGAAAACTTCAAAGGTCTTTTACTTTCTTTGAATGTTCCTCTAGGAGCTGCAAATTTTTTTGCCTCTTGTATTATTTTTCTAGCCCATATAGGTCTCTTTCTACCAATAACAATTTCAGTAGGCCTATCAGTAGGTTCCAAAGGCTCAACTGGATCATCTTCTTCTTTAGAATTAAAAACCTCCCTATGAATCTCAATATGGTCAACTTCCATATCCTAGGAAAAATCTTGGTATTCATTGTCTATCTCCATGTGATGGTATTTAGAAATCTTGAATGCAACATTTTCTTCAAATGTAACATCTCTGCTGATCTCAATCAACTTCTAACTAGGAATGTAAACTTTGTAGGCTTTTGAAGTCTCATTGTAGCCCACAACTATTCCCTTCTTTCCAGATGGTTCCAATTTTGTCCTTTTATCTTTAGAGATATGAATATACACAAGACAACCAAATATTCTCAAATGGATGATTTTAGGCTTCACACCTATAAAATCTTCTTCAAGAGTCATGTTCTCCAATATGCGATGAGGGATTCGATTCAAAACATACAAAACTATCCTAGAAGCTTCGGCCCAAAGTAATATTTGAAGATCCTAATCATGAATCATAGCCTTAGTTGCTTCTATAATAGATCTTCTTTTCCTTTTAGCTACACCATTTTGTTGTGGATTGTAGGGAACACAAAACTCCCTCTTAATTCCAGCTTCAACACAAAAATTGTGAAATCTCCCAGAGATGTATTCTCCTTTGTTGTCAGATCTCAATACTTTGATCCTCTTCCTAGAGAAGTTCTCTAATTGAGCTTTTAATTCCTTGAATATTTCAAGTACTTCCTTAGATTCTTTAGTCTTTAAGAAATAAATCCAAGTCTTTCCAATGTGCATCATCGACAAGTATCTTCATGCTCTTGGCTTAGTTTAGGAATGTCAGTGACCATCTTCTCCAAGGTAGGAAGTGCACGAAAGTGAATGTGAGAAAATCTTCTATGCCAAAGCTCACATGAACTTGAAGCATCATGCAACAAGGCTTGTAGAGGATGGGTGGAGAGCCTATAGAGATATTCTTGTCAAACACCAATCACACTGGTTGTCTTGATATTAGATTTCTTTGGCCATGCAAGAAGTTTTCCTTCAGAGAATGCTACTTGACGCCCCTTGTCTTCTAAGGCTGAAATTGAGACAAGGTTCCTCTTGATGCCTAGGACAAATAGTACATCACTCAACTGAAAGGTAATTCTAGAATCTAAGTGAATAGTGTAGGTCCCAATTCCTTTCATAGAATAACATGCATCATCTCCAATTATGACTTGAACACTTGAATCTCTCATCACCAAATTTGAGAGATGTTCTCTAAACCTAGTGATGTGACGAGAGGCACCACTATCAATCAACCAAGTGTTTCTAACTATTGGAACATTCCTTGATAAGGCAAAATAGAACAGGAATTCCCTTAGATCCTTTTGAGGAGATATATCATCCACATCCACAAATGAAGTATGTTTCTTAGGCCTAGTTGGGAAATCCTTTGCATAGTGACGAAACTTGTCACATCTAAAACATTGAACGTGAGATAGATCCTTCTTCTTATTGAATGCAAGGGCACCATCTAACCCTTTATCTCTATTCCTCTTGAAGTATCCTTTCTTTCCTCCTTTTCCTTTCTTCTTCGAGGATTGAGCGGAAAGAACATGAATGTCTTAATTTGTAGAGCTTTGACCAATGCCTCTTGCAGCCAACCTTGATTCTTCTTGAATACAATATTCTCTCAATCAATCAAACTTAGGAAGTTTTGATCTCACACTGATTCCTTGAATGTATGACTCCCAAGATTTAGGAATACCACTGAGAGCCAACATAGACAGATCCTTTCTATCAACAATATGCCCAATGGTAGAGAGTTGATCTCTCAACTCAATGATCTTCATGAAGTATGAGATGATGGATTCTCCTTTCACCGTCTTGATATGATGAATTTGATGCTTTAATGCAAGAGCTTGACTTGTGTTGTTGATCTCATACATCTCCTCTAAATTCTTGAACATATCTCTTATTGTTTTCAACTTGGAGATGATTGGCACAATGTGATCTTTCATGGAATCAGCCAGCATATTTTTCCCTTAGTGTCATTCCTATTCCATTGAGGCTTCTCAATCTCTTCAATTGGTTTAGGAACTTCGCTCTCCATGAACTCAGCTAACTCATTTTCCTCCAAGGCAAGCATCACTCTAAACTTCCAAGATGTGAAGTTTGATGCACCCTCAAGTTTGTCTTCGACCTTGAGCCCATTCACCATCTTGATGAAAGGATAGATGAAATCAAAGATGAGAACAATAATGAAGGATAATGTTGCTTATATAAATTTGATAAGATCTTTCCTTAGACCCACTTTGATACCATGTTAGTTTTTAATGATCAAATATATAAAACTGAAATCAATCAGATGTTGTAGCACTTAAGACAATAAACATAGCAAGATACCTTGGGAAAACCCTCCAACTTGAGGGAAAAAAACAACCAATATATCTCTTATATATTGATAGAATAAGAGCAGAAATATGCTTACAACTCAGGCATAACACAATGTCAAATTTGTTACAAGGAATAATCACACCTCTCCTAGATGCTGATACAAATGAATATGTTTCTCCTTGAGATCGATCTTCTACTATAGAATGAAGATCTTCTGCTCATGTCTGAACTCCTTCTAGGAATGTGAATTATGATGAATAAACTTGATGATCAAATGAATGATCAACATCTTGTATTTATAGACATTCCAAGGAGAGAGACGCGTCTCCTCAAGACAATAGGTTGACCTCAAAATAAAGATACGCGTCTCTTAGAAAATCACGCCTCTCCTAAATTCGGCCCCATTTAATAATTAAATATTAATTATTAAATCATTAATATTTTATTCTCTAACTTGAATATGAAGTGCCTCTTCATAAAGGAAATCAATTATATAAAATGAATAGCCATAAGGCTATATTTAATTTATTTTCTTCAGATAAAGTCACGATTGGAAGTAGATTGACTGAAGTTGTAAACATCAACAAAATCCACCCTTGCGGAGCACCAAAACACAAACAAATCAAACTAAAGATAGATATGAGAAATATAAAAACCCTGAGATCTGAAAGACTAGAAAGAAAATTGCAAAGAAATGTGGAGAAAAACCATTTATTGTAGACAACACTATAATACACTGTTCATGTATTGGTGAATGCAAATTTCTCTACAAAATGATATAAAACCTAAAACTCTGGGTATAATACCTACAAACACCTTTTATCAAAATATCCAAACCACATAATCAGACCTTCAACATAGAATAATGAATCTAGAAAAAAATTAAACACCACTCTGTCATACTAAACACTCTTCACCACACTATTTTCTCTTTTCTCCAAATTTTCTTGAAAGAACTTAGAAAAGAAGAACCACAAACATAAACTCATCACTTGGAACACCTTCTCAAAATCTCAATGACATAAGGGGTTGAACATCACCAACACATACTCATCAAAGCAATACTATATGTTGAAACTAGTGACACTACTAATGACAACATAATGCAACCAATCAAAGCGTCTCCATAGACTTCCAATAGTCTCTCTATAGACTTGTTGATGTCAATAAAATAACGTAGAATAGTTGACATCAATGACAACATAAAAGATACTCATATTTCTAACACTATTTAATGGCTTGGAGAATTCATAAATATTATCCTAATAATTTTGGATAATCCTCATATTTTTCATTAACTAGTTATTGAATTGGTCTATCATATTGGGAGAAGAAATAGTGGTAATAATAGTAGTGGAAAATGGTTATTTTATTGGATGGGAGTAATTAAATGGATGGGTTAAATATGTTAATGAAAGAGTTTGGGAAGGTGGATAATATTTTTATGAATAGATAGGGCTTGTATAAAACTAGGATTGATGTGGTGGAAAGAAGCCCCCTTATAAGGTGGAGGAATAGTGGATGTGGCTATGATATTATAGTTATGATTATGGGCATTACAAGTAAGCATGAATGGGCATGAGAAGGTTGGGAGTGAGATTTTTCATATTGATCATTGGTCTCATTTGGAAAGGGAGCTTGGTGATGAATGATGTCTCCCATAGCCTATAGAAGATTCTATCCATCTATACTTTTAAGAAGAAAAATTATTATGTCATCTATAATGGAGATAACATCTATAAGATTATATCATTGGTAGAAATAGATATTTTTAAGAGAATTAAATGATTACATATCCATTGAATCTAATCTTAGTTAGTATGTTCTAAGACATTGTAGTCAAAATCCACTATAACAATAAGATATAATTCATTTGTAGTAGTTAGAAATGAAGGAAGAGTAGTGAAAATACCATATAGATAAGTTGATAGTGGGACAATGGTAGGATAAGGAGAAGACATACTAGAATTTTGAATAATATTAACACAATAAATATAATTTTATAATGTTTAATACTAGAAGATCCATACATCATTTTATAACTTAAATAGAATCTCTATCAATAGAAATTGAAGAAGATGCAAATAATTTAGTAAAAATTATATATTGTATAGAAAGATATAAATGAACCTAAAAGAGAAAGAAAAATATTATGAGAAAAAAATTTAGATTCACCAAAATGAAATGAATGGGAAATTATATTTCTCTATTTCAACTTTGTAAATATCTTAGGTAGAATTTAAAACATGAAACAATTGTTTTTTGATATATAACCAATTTTTTTTTTAAACATATCTTAATCAATTTCACCTAATATTAAATTACGTTGATTTTCTATTTAAAATACTATCTCTTTTTTTCTTTGAATGAAGATAATTTTTTTTTAGAATATCTAGAAAGTAGATTAAAAAATAGGAACTTGGAGGAACATAAAATATGGATAAAATCATAGAAATGATCTATAATAATGATGTTAGTATGATAAATAGATTATATAAAATAAATATTACTATTAAAACATGTTGTAGTTATATACATCCAAAAAGGCATAATATAGATGCCAAATAATGGGTCAATATTAATATCAATAAAGTATACACAAGAATATATAAGTGTAACAACAAAATTTATTAAAAACAAGTAAGTCATGGTGTTGGAGCACCCATGTGATTTTGGTTTGTCATTGTTTTTGTTTTGTTTTACTCTTATGTAACAAGGTCCTTTTGGATCATATTCATGTTTTTAAGGGTCTATATGAAGTTCTAGGAGGATAGGTTTGGTCAAGTTGTCAAAAATGTAAAAGTTTCTATATGTGGTAAAAGTTGTCAATATTGTCAAAAAGTTGCAAATTGTGGAATATGAAGAGTCAAAAGTTGTAAAAGATGGATTTGAATGGTTTTAACTTAAAAATTTAGCTGATAATAGTTGAGAAGTGGTGGAGAATTCTTTTTGTGGTCAAGGCAAGGGTTGGAGTCACAATTTTGAAGTTTAAGCAATAAAATTGCTTTGTTTTATGAAAATCTAGATGTTGCATCACTGTTCTTTGATGTAGTATGGTATTGTAAAGAATTTTAATGATATGAAAATGTTTTTTTGTGATATAGGATTTAATTAGCTTTCATTTTCAATTGGTTTGGTTTGATTTCATTATGTTCCATGTAAGTTATGATCAAATTGGTGATTGTCACTTCCATATTTTTTCTATAACTGGATTGTTGTAGCACGTGGTACGGATTTGATATTCCATATATTGATCTCAGACCAATTAGGATTGAAATACATGTGAATATAATTTATATTTCACTTCTTCTCATTGATTTTTGTTGATTTTGGAGAGATATTGCAATTTTGGAAAAAAATAGTTCAAAATTGTCATAAACCCTAGGCAGGGTAGCTAGTGACTTTCAAAATATGATTTCTCATGTTTTCCATGGTGGAGAATTCTAATTTTTTTTGTGGGAGTCTTAAATCTTGTATATTACCATTCTCCAAAGTTGCAAGGTTCCATATTAATTTTTTCACATGTTTGAATGATGCCCTAGGTTTGATTTTTCATGTTTTAGGCTTAATTGGCAGAAGGACAGTCCATTTTTGAAGGGTTTCATACAAAGTAACCCACCCTTATTTTATGATATGTTATATAAAGCTCAAATGGGTATCTATAACTATTTTTACATTTTTAAGATCATGTTTGCACTGAAATTTTTGGCCAAAATACCTAACTTGTTTCCCCCATGTTTTAGGTTTTAAAGATTGAAGGCTTGTGATGAAAAACCCACCAAATTAGGACTCTAGAGTTGAATAGTTTGTTTGATTGAGTTAGTGTTGAATTAATCCACCCTTCTTTTCCTCAAGTCATCACTGATTATTTATAATTAAGGAAATGTATTAAGAATGATAAATAATGGAACATGGATACTAAGCCTTCATGTGTGCAAAATCACCAATAACATTTATGGTTGAACCAAAGGTAATAGGATAAATTTAATACAACTTCTAAAAACTTGAAGCTCTTATTTTTATCTTTCAACTACTATAGATAGTCAAATAAAGTAAATTATGACATTTAAATAGTGTGTCCTATTAAACCTATGTGTTCCTAGAATTCAAAAATAATGAATACTAGTAAAATTAAGATTACAAAGGCACCAAAATTATATGTGCAGAAAATAAGAAATGAGGATATGGGAAATCTGAAATGTGAACAAAAAATTGTGAGAAAACTAAGAAAAGAGATATATAATATCTCAAAAATAAATAAAGCAAAGTATCATAAAAATCTTAATTGAAACTTAAGTGTTTATTGTAACATAAATAGAAATAGGCCAAGATTAACTATAAAATGTAGAATAGATATTTAGGTTGGAAAATAAAATTGGATAAGAAAATTTAAAAATAATGCCACCATTTTCAAGAATCCATAAGAATAATGTCCTCCAAGGGAGTAGTGAATATAATTTATTCTTGTTCCCAAAAATATTCCTTTAATAAAATTTGACAATATACTAGAATATATTGATGTCATAAAAAACTATAAACTAGAAATTTTTCCAACAAAGGTATATCTAAAAATTATATATATATAATAGAAATAATTTCATCATAATGTTATAGCTCAAACATATCATGAAAATTTTGTAGAAGAGTGCTAATAAAACAAGATGAAAGTTATTCAAAAGATTCTTGTTAAATAAAACCATATCAAAAATCATAATAAGTTAAAAAAATCCATGAAAGAAGTAAGGAATAAGCTTCTCCATTCACCATGACTAAATTCAATAATATAGTTATGAGAATATTATCCTAAAAGTGACACAAGCTGGAAAAATCACTACTACTAAAGAAGTGAAGTTGAAATGACACCAACATTATCATAATCCACAATCTATAGGTGAACCCGCAATAGGGAGTCCTACTTGTGGGGCATCATTTTTTTTATGGGGATGGGGAGGAAAATAAATAAATACCTTCAATCAAAGTTTTTTATTTGAATAAATATTACACATGTATCACCTTCATTTAAAGGCACAATTTTATTCCAAGGACCTTATGAATGAGCAATATTATTTTATTTTTTGCAACCATTTGCAAAATAACTTCAAATGAAGGTACCTTTATTCAAAATTTATTACAATACTTTTTAGAAATTTCTTTGTAGCCCTTATGTATTATTTTTTTAATAATAAAATAGTAGATTGGATAAACACCACAACCTATAATATCAACCCTATGTCCCACCACATCCCACCACATTATAATAGATTTATTTCCCCTGAAACCATCCAATGACATGTGGAATTAAAATGAAGTTCTCCAAACTAACATTGCTAACATGGATGACCATTGAGGGAGGAAAAGTACAGTTGGTGCCAAAAAATGTCCAAGTATATATTGATAAAAATTTCTTTCGAAAACTATAGATATTATTTATGAATTTGAATAGATTTTATAATTTGATAAATTATATATTTGTATTTTTTAATCCTAGACACTAGATCCATAAACAATAATAAATTATTAATATGTATTTTTATCTTGAAATCATAAAACCCTTGTTATAAGACCTTAAAATTTAAACCCTAAAATATAAAACAAATGTTCCATGCTTTATATTTTAAGGCTTTAAACTGATTTAAACAACTAATATCTAGCTTAAAACCATTTACACTAATATGCATTTTATTTTCATGATTCAATAATTATTAAATATTCAAGATTCGGTATTTTTTGTCACTAATATATTAGAAAATAAATGGTTGAGCTCCAAGTGTGAAATACCCCTAACAAGCATTTTTCAAATTTTCGTTTCACAGAGGCACCATGGAGAGGGTTTTCTAATTGTAGTTCTTGGTAGAATACTACATAGTGGTAAAAACACCATCAAAAACCAAGGAAGTTCAAGGGTCAAGGTTATGTACACCCTCCTCAAAGGACATGGAACAATAAGAAGGGTTTAATAGGTTGGAAAAATCCTGCATCATATCAGCATCCTATCCCTCGAGGATAAAATTGACAAAATGTGGAAAGTGGTGATGAAGAGTGGTGAAGCATCTAAGCTTCTAGGCACTCTAGATTCTGCCATGATGATTTCTCCTTTGATTATTGCTAAAAAGAGAAAAGACATTGTGCCCGCTAATGGTATTACTGCTGGGGGTAAGTTGCTAGATGTGGGATGTGTTGGTGAGAAGGATACTGCTAAAGGTAGTGTTTTGAATGATGAGATAAGAACTGGTGGGTTGAGGGTTAGAACTAGAAACAAAATGAAAGCTCAAGTCAAGGCCTATGGTAGGGAGGTGTCTGATACCATGGACAATGCATAGAAGATGGCTGCTACTGATATGGAAGTTGTTGAGATCCTGAAGAATATGTAGTGTTGGCTGACTTCCTTCTTTTTGGCTATTTTTTGGTTGTTTCACTATCATTGGGTTGATTATTGTGTAATGTTGTGTTCTTTCTTTATTAGCTGCACTCTTTTGTAAAGGGTTCCATCCCCCTTCAAAACCTTTTTTTTACCTCTAATCAAAACATTCAGGTCAATCCAAAAATCAAGGTCCCACAAGCACTCTTTATATAGCATTGGAAGGTGGGAAAGGTTCTATGAATTTTCCTAACAACATATATCAATCCTGAAGCCAAGTCCATCCAGTGCCCCCTTTAACTCTCCCTTGCCAAGAAAACTACCATTTCAAAGACACACTAGGAAAATTATAAGGAAACATAATAAGAACTCATGTCTAAAACTTCAAAAAATGACATGAACCTATGTCCTTAGCTACAAAAAAAGGATGTGATCTTTTCAAAAAAGTAACACACAGGAGCCCAAGAAAGAAATAAAACTCTAGGAGGTGCTATCTAAGTGACATTCCCAAAAGAATACCTTAACCTCTAAATCAATGAGTTATGTGAAAAAGGTATCATTTGTAAGTTTTGGAATCTTAACCCTAAAAAAAAAGTCTTGAATAAATAGGGTGAGGACCACTGGGTGGGAGCTAGTGAAGTTCATTACTTAGATAAGGGTAAAGGTTTTCTTATTTCTATTTTTTCATCAAATAAAACAAGGGATGTAGTCTTCAGAGTGAAGACATGGTTTTTTCAAAGTGTGGGACAATATATTCAACCATGTATCCCCAAATTAAACTCTTCATCCATAGAGATAAGGTTTGTGTCATTTTGTGTGTAATTGCTAGCTCTTCCACTTGAATACATAGTTCTCCAAATAGTAGAAATTATAGGAAATCATTTGGATATCTTCATGAAGGTTGATCAAACTTGTTTTAACAATAGCAAAGCTTCGATCAAGTTTTGTGTTTTATTAGACACCACTAAGCATCTTCAAT
The DNA here is from genome assembly GCA_007115665.2 of Sequoiadendron giganteum. Lineage (NCBI taxonomy): Eukaryota > Viridiplantae > Streptophyta > Pinopsida > Cupressales > Cupressaceae > Sequoiadendron > Sequoiadendron giganteum. The sequence continues at coordinate 643,436,998 of CM021104.1, read as the reverse complement.
GATATTTAAAAATTCATTCTAGGAGTGGGACATGATGACATGAAATATTTATTAAAGGGTCAAAAATAAAATGTCATTCATGCTAGCCAAAGACTCACCTGAGCAAAAAAATATTTGTATCAAGAAACAAAATATTGGGAGGCCTATGAGGATCATGATAGAATACTAGTTGATAAAATAATCCTTCCCAAGGATTATTTTATCCTACTTCCAAATATTATGTTAATGGTTAAAGAGGCAACATCAAATAGTATTAAGGCTTTAGAGGGAAGTCCTCAAAAATTTATGTTGGGAGATAAGGACCTAATAGATGTCTAAGTAGAAAAGGAAATTTTTCTTCTCCTTCAAAGGCACTAGCTTGTAGTAAGGAGATGGAATGTTCAATGTAGTTGAACGTAGTGTTGGAATTACTAGATTTTTAGATGTTGTAAAATGGTAATAGGTAAACCCACAAAAGTGGTTTACAATTCGAATGAGGAAGGAAAACTTGTAAAAAATGACCCCATGCCAAAAAAATTCATTATGGGGGTTTGAACGAACTCATTGGTTTGAACGAACCAAAAAAGGGCTCGCTCAAACCATGGTTCAAGCAAACCCATTTAATGCATGCACAGACAAAAAAAAAATGAAAAACCCTTTTGGGAAGGGGGTTCAAATGAACTAGGGTTTGAATGAACCCTGGTTCTAGCGAACCCCCCTTTTCTCTAATTTTTTACGCTTTGAAGCTCGGGTCGAGGATGAAAATGGAGGAATCTTCACAAACCCAAATGGAATCAAGTAGTCCTCAGAATGAGCTATCCAATGAATATAATTTTAATATTTTTTGGTTTTATTATGTATTTGGCCTTTTAGTTTTGTTAAACATAGGTTTTTCATCGAAAATGGTGGTCTTTATTTTGCACATGTGGAAAAATAATAGATTATCAAAAAAAAAATGAAAAATATGAGTGCACCAGATATGGAAGTCCTTGATCCAACAAAAAAGTTGTGTTATATAGTAAACATCACTCTTTAAAAATGTTGTTTAGTGTTAAAAACCCATTATTGAATGAGATGGAAAAAGAAATTCAATTTGATTCCAATTTTTTTCAAAAATGTATTTAGAATCTATAGAATTTTATTCACAAATTACTAGTTTGCATCATCTTCAAATTCCTCATGGTTTAGCAGCTATAGGTGTCTGAAAGTGAAGATTTAGTTTAAAAAGTTTAATTCAATGTCAAGTTTTTGCAAAAAGTTTAAGCTACTATTGTGTCTATTCAATGTCAAATTTGGTAGTTATAGGTGTCCAAAAGTGAATATTTAGTTAAACCAATCGATATTGCATTGATCAATTATTTACCAACTAATGGTAAATTTACCTAGAGAAATAGAAAGAAGCAATTTTGTCACATTATAGAGAGACTAGATAGAGTTATCCTCTCCATAATTTAGACCATCACTAATTTGAAATATGACTCTTCCATCCTTTTCTTCTCGGGCTCAAATCATTATTTGATGAAGCTAGATATTGTTTGGAATTTGGTACCAAATAAATTTAAATCTTCCTTTAAATTTAAACACATATGGTTCAGGGATTACAATTTTTTTTTTCACCTTAGACAATGGTGGGAGAATGCACCATATGTTTTAGGTTCTATAATTTACCAATTAGTGAAAAATCACCAATTCACAAAAGTTTATATCAAACAATGGAACCACCGTCATTTAAAAAATATTTTTGAACAAAATAAAATTCTCATTCAACAAATTCAAGAGCTCAATCAAGTTATTCAAAATGGTATGAATAATGAATCATTCCACCATCACAACCAAATTCAAAAATAACTCAAATAAATTATTTCTAGAGAATAAATATATTGGAAATGGAAGTGAAGAAAAACTTGATTAAAAAAGGGTGATAGAAACACCAAGTTTTTTCACAACCCAGCTAAGGATAGGGGAAATGCTAACACAATTTTTTCTATAAATTATTTATCTAATGAACTCCTACAATATGAGAAAAAAATTCAAAATGAGTTCATTCTATTATTTTCAAACCCCCTTACCAAACTAGTGACTTAGGACCTTGATGTGATCAGAAAGGAATAATTTCTTTAAAATTTTAATCCAAAATTACTTAGTCCAGATGACAACAAGTTTCTCCTTCCTCAATCACCTTTGAATAGGTCAAATCTATAGTTTTTTCACTTTCCTCAGATAAAGCCCCTGAACCAGATGATTTTATTGCACTATTCTACTAGAGATGCTAGGATTTTGTGGGAAGAGATATGCGGTAGGCTTTAGAATAATCTTGTTGAAATGTAATTTTTTTAAAAGAGCTCAACACTACTCAAATTGATATCATACCCAAAGTCAAAACTCCCACCTCATTTGTAGAGTTTATACCTATTTCTGATTGTAATACCATATATAATTATTTTTCCAAAGCTATCATCCTAAGGCTTTCCAAGATCACTCTAGACATAATCTTAGACAAATAAGGTGGTTTTATTCCTAGGAATGATACAACCAAAGGGGCAATGATAGCTTAGAAAATCTTGCACTCAATTACTCAAGAAAAAATTCTAGATTTTGATAATAAAATTAGACATCACGAAGTTCTATGACAAAGTAAAATGGTATTTTTTATCAAAGGTTTTGACAAGACTAAGTTTTTCTATAAAATGGTGTAAATGGATTCTTTTCCTATCTTACATCAACTAAATTATCAATCCTCAAAAATGGATCTTAGCTGACTATTTCTCTACATCTCAAGGAGTTTGGCAAGGAGACCCTCTTTCCCCTTTTCTCTTCATCCTAATGATTGAGGCATTAAGATGAACCATTTCAAACCTCCATGCGTCAAGTAAATGGAATGATATAAAAATAGAAAGATAAAACATCTCCTACACTAATTCCTTGTATGCAAAAAATGCATTACTATTTGGTCATCCCTTTGTGAGTTAATCCAAAAACATTTAAAGTATATGCTAGACAACTACTATCTAATTTTAGGAAAAATGATTAATACAAGGAAGTCAAAAATATTTTTTTAGAATACTAGCGCTTTGTTAATGGGTTGCATCCTATCTATCTTAGAATTTAGACAAAAGAAATTATTGAGAAAATTTTCCTCAACCTTGCAATTACATAATGTACCGCTAATATACAAGGTATTGTTCAATTGAGAATGATGGTTGGGGTGGGTGTGGGGGGATCCCCCACTAGGGATTTGAGGGGATCATCCCCCCAGTTGGGTTCCAAGGGCAACACCACTGAAAGGAAATTTATATTTATATTTTATTATTGCAAATATTGATCGTTCATCATTATGTCCCATATCCGACGATCGATATTTAATTAGCTTGACTTGTCCTAGAAGAAAACTCTATTTTATGATGGTATTGAATTACAACTATGTATTGTGGTATATTCTGAGAGTCTAATAGCAACTATGTTGCCTCTAGATCTTTGAGTGGTGATACTCTTGTAAGAAGCGTGCTCTGGAAGTATATTGTAATCTTTGTGATTTTTGAATAATATATTGGGCGGCTTTTAGAGTGTGGCATTTTTCTCTTGAAAGGGTTTTCCCCACATAAATCATTGTGTTGTGGTATGCATGATATTTATGTCTAATTATATTTAGGTTTCTATAACTATTAAAGATCTGTAAATTTTTTTGCATTATTCTCCTCTCAATATTAGTTATAAGAAGTCGTTTTGCTATCTTAGGTTCCTTACAAGTGGTATTAAAGCTTGATCACCTTTCATTTCAGTTGTGGGTTGTTGGGATTTTTGAACTAATCTAGTTTTGAGTGGGAGCTTGTTTAGAAGACACTTTGTGATCTTGTTGTAGGAATTTTTAGATGGAAAGTTTATTAGGTAGAATAGAGGTGGATAAATTTTTTGGAAATAATTTTGAAATGTGGAAATTAAAGATGGAAAATTTGTTGATAGATCATGATTTTTGGGATATTGTTGATGAGAATGTTTCAAGGCCTAAAGATCTGATTTAGGAATTTCAATATGATTTTATGGACTATAAATCCAAGGGTCTAACTAGATTGTGTTTGGAAAACTATGTTTTAATCAATGTTCATGAAGAGACCTCTACATAGAAACTATGGAAGAAGCTTGGTGAGATGTATCCAACCAAATATTTAGTGAACATGATTTTCTTGAGGAATAAATTGTATTCCTTGAGAATGGAAGAGGGTGGATGAATTACAAACCACCTAGAATAATTTAATATGCTAGTGGCGCAATTGACGTCTTTTGGTGTAAAAATGGAGGAGGAAGATAAATGTCAAATCCTTCTTTGTTCTTTACGTGATTCATGGGACTCTCTTGTTATGGCTATTGGGAGTACTTATGTAATATTGAAGACTGGATATGTGGTGGATTCTTTGATTTTTGAAGAGATGAGGAGGAAGGTATCCATCAATGCCAAGGAGGCCCTAAATTTTCATGGAAGACCTAGAGAAAAAGGCAAGAAGAATGAAAAGTGTGAAAAATCCAAGTCCAAGGGGAAGTCTCCTAGAAAGTCCAAATTTATTTGTTGGAACTATGGTAATCATGTGCATGTTCGTAAGGATTGCAAAGAAGAAGAAAAAGAAGAAAATTGATTCTAATTTTGAGTCTAAGAAGGAAGATGGTGACACATTCATTGCAGCTTTGGAAACTCATGCAAGTAATGATGCATGGTTAATTGAATCGAGTGTATGTTTCCATATGAACTTTAATAGAGATTGGTTTTTTGAATATGAAGAATTTGATCGAGGTAATGTGTACTTGGGTGATGATTCTGATTTAGACATTTCTAGTTAGGTAAAGTTAAAATTGGGTTTCCTACCATATGAACTTTAATAGAGATTGGTTTTCTGAATATGAAGAATTTGATCAAGGTAATGTGTACTTGGGTGATGATTCTGATTTAGACATTTCTAGTCATGGTAAAGTTAAAATTGGGTTTCCTAATGGTAGAATAAGAAGGATTAATGGTGTGTTGCATATCCCTAGTTTAGCACATTTTTTCTTATTTGTGAGAAAAATAATAGATGCAAGTGTGCAGGTAGTATTTTCTGATGTAGGATGAAAGATAGTTAGAGGTTCTATGGTGATTGCTAGAGGTGTCAAATATGGCACATTATATAAGCTTGATGTATGCACTATTGAGTGCAATATTACTTCTGTGAAAAGAAAGTATGTGGAAGAAGTGAGGGTTTCTCCTCTACCAGATGGTCATGGCTTCTGGGTACCCAAGGGTGCTCTTTCTTCTTAAAAAAAGTTACCTGTAGAGAAAACTATGTTATGCCACAAGAGACTTGGCCACATTGGAGAAAAGGGTTTAAGGAACTTGAATTTTTTAAATTTTTTTTAATTTTAATCTTGAATTTGATTTTTTTGAGCATTTCATTTATGGAAAATAAAATTGCATCTAGTTTTACTCGAGTTCTCATAAATCTTGTGGTGTATTGGATCTTATTCATTTTGATGTATTTGGTCCTGCAAATGTTCCTTAAATTGGTAAATCCACATGTTATGTTTCATTGATTGATGATTATAGTAGAAGGACATGGCTATATTTTCTAAAGAGTAAATGTGAAGTTTTCAGTCTACATAAAAAAATTTAAGCAATGGTTGAGTTGTAGACTAGAAAGAGAATAAAATGTCTTAGGACTGATAATGATGGTGAATTTTTCTCCAATGGCTTTGATATATTTTGTAAATATTTTGGTATTCATAGATAAAAGACAACTTCATATTCTCCACAACATAATCGGGACATTGATGGAGAAGGCTAGGTGTATGTTGAGTGGTGCTAGTCTAGAACACATATTTTGGGCTGAAGTTTTTGCCACTACATGTTACCTAATTAATAGGTCTCCAGAATCAAATCTTGTTGATAAGATGCCTATAGAGGTTGGTTGATTTGTAAGCCTTCAGTAAGACATCTTAGAGTTTTTGGTTTTGAGGCATATGTACATGTGCCACAGGAGAAGTGAACAAAGTTGGAGAATAAGGTTGTGAAATGTATCTTCATCGGATACAGTTATCCATTGTGAAAGGATACAATCTCTAGGATCCTAATGCATAAAACTTAATACATAGTAGAAGTGTTATTTTTAGAGAAACTAAGCCTTCTTATGTTATATTGTATCTAGAAAAAATTAAACACAAAGATGTGTCAATTTCCTTCTACACCTAAGAAAGTTCAATCAAGGGCCATGGATAGACAAGAAGTTGAGGAGAGCTCATCTAGCTCTGAATCTTAAGAAGAGGAAGAATGTGATGTCCCCAATTTTGGAGGTAGAATTATTTAATTAATTTAATTAATTAAGTTGTCCAAATTAATGATATTTCATAAGGATGACTAATTGATTATTTTAATTAAATTAAATGGGTTATTAAATTAGTTATTTATAAGGTTATCAAGAAATTAAATATTGAAATGGTGACCTTATATTTAATTAATTTAATAAAGTGACTAAAATAAATATATTATATCACAGTCACTAAAAATAAAATATATATTTTATCCCACATTGACAAGAAAGGTGTGTGAGCTCTCCCAAGAAAAGTATAAAGAGAGCTTTGGGCTGAACATTTGTCATGGTTGAGTTGATTACTAAATTTCTACATTTGGTGAGGTTAATGCTTGGAAAACTTTGCTTGTGAAATATCAAGCCTAGCTAGTCCTAGTTTTTCTTGTGAAATATCAAGCCTAGCTAGTTTGGGAGAAGATACATTGGTCTTCTCATTTGAAATCACTGGAGATCATTTTTGGAGAGGTTTGTGACATATATTGAGGTCTGTAATTTTGTCTTTGTCTACAGACAAGCCATGGAAGACCTTGCATTTTCATTCGTAGATCTTCAATAAGGGGTCAAATTTTTATGGGTATTGAAGGAATCATTTGCTGTTGTGGTGACAATCATTTTGACAGCTGATTAAATGAGAAATAAGTTGGATATTATTTTATTTTGAAAAAATCTATATACAGTATGGGTGGCCCACTTAGGTAGGGTGATTTTGGTGAAAGGGACATCAAAAAAATCTCATAAAATTTGAGAAGGGGCACCTTGCATCAAGGAATAAGGGTGCTGCACTTTGGAGGAAAAATTCTTCACCATTCAAGAGAATCAAAATTTTCAAGTCTACAGATTCAATTTCTAGGTTCTTGAATTTGAAGCTTTCAATTGCATTTTTTTGTCATTCTCATGTAGTTGTCATCCATTTTTGTAAGCAACATAAAGTCATTGTATTGCAAATACATTTATATTAAAAAGGCTAGCTCATTAATGTTGTTGTACTTGCAACAAGAGTGCATTTTTATTCATGTTAGTTAGTTGGAGAATTCATGATACATTTATAATCAGCTTGTAATCATTTCATGTTATTGAAAATTGATATAGGAGGAATAAGGAGTTCACTAACAAAATATTTGATAAAATGTCTCTCATATGTACTTGCATTGCATCAAATTAGTTTTCATGCCAAGTGTGTAAAAATGTCTATTGGTTGTAGGTGTGAATTTTCATTTAGAAACACACATATATGCATTTGAAAAAATATAAAAAATATTGCATTCATGTTAGTTACTTTCTTAAGTCATATTTACATTCATTTCCAAGCATTCAATATCATTTTCAAACATCAAAACCAATTCATAGCAAACTAAAACAAAAAAACAACAGGAAAGAAGATTGTAAGAGAAGTGTTTGACAAAATTACCAAGGCTGCAGATCAATTCTTTTATATCAAATTTGGTCAGGCACATCACAATGGTATCAAAGCTAAATATATTGCCATCCTATAAGGGTTCATGAGTGAAAGAGAAAAGAGGTATACAACAAGGGAAGAAAAGAAATGATAGTATTATGCAATAGGTGGAAGAAGAAAACTCAGCCCTCCACATATTCCACAAGGACAAATAGTTTCAGGTATATTAAATGCATATTGGGAGGAGCCAACTAAAACCATGAGTGAAGAATGTGATAACCATGGTAGGACAAGGAAATAAGGTTTAAGTGATGCACTCTTGAGGGAACATCTAGTAGAGAAAAGAAGAAAAAATCAACATTTAGAGAAAATGACGAACATGTTGATAAGAAATTCCATCGACAATAACAACAATAATGGAGGCAACAATGGACATGGAGACCATTCATTCAATAATAAAATGGTTCCTAATCATCACACTTCATAAAGTGGAATGAGACCTATGATGTTTGTTTTTCCGGCTAGAGAAGAACAACTAGAAGAAGACAATGAACTCACAATACTTTCAAGCTTTAGGAACAATTCAAGCAAGATTGGGTAGCGGCTAGTTTTCAATAAGACATGTCTCTCAAAGACTGCATGGACCTAAGAATGAGGCATTGACTAAACAAAGGTAACTAGGAGCAGCACAATGACCTCAGGAGAAAAGGGGGAAAATTGAGGATGCCTTATTATGATGGTTCAAGGAAGACAACAACACGAGCTTGGGTGCAAAAATTGGACACTTACTTTCAACTTAATCCTATGCTTGAGGATGAAGCAATCAACTACACCACTATGCATTTGGATGGAGTTGCACATGAGTGGTGGTATCATGGGATGGTCACCATGGTTCATGATCAGATTACCTCTTATGCATAGTTCATCGAGCAATCAATTGAGAGGTTTGATGTGAAGGATCAAAAATCCATTTCAAGGAGTTAGCACGGCTCAGACAAATGGGATCATTGGATACATACATTGTATATTTTCATAGGTTAGCAGTTCTTGTGACAAAAATTTTAGGGAGGAGATTCCTGATCTTATTTATGGATGGGTTTATGGATCCATTGAGAGGTTGGGTTAAGGCTCTCAACCCTACTTCACTATAGGAGGCAAACAAGAAGGCTAGGGAAATGGAGTCTAGCCAACAAAGGACCAAGTCCTTTAATAATCAAAGGAGTAAATCTCCCTCCCACAATTCACCCACTTCAAGAGATATGGGGAAGAATCCTTTCCTTAAAGAGGACAACAAGAAAAATAAAATGAATGATGATGAACACAAGGAGTGTAGGGAGAAAGAACTATGCTATAATTGCAAGGAGAAATGGATGATAGGACATCATTGTTTGGGAAAGGGGAAGGTTCATCTCATTAAGGTAGTCTCTGATGATGAGGATGAGGAGGAGAGTACACCTGTGGATAGTAGTAGTTCAGATGAGGATCAACCTCAAGGGGAAGACATTAGTGGCGGTTTCATTGTCTCTTTTAGGCTCTCCTAGATTCCACTCTTTCAAAGTTAAGGGGTCCATATAGGGTCAACCCATCACAGTCTTGGTTGATAGTGGGGCTACACATAATTTCATTTATTTAGCCTTAGTGACAAAGTAGGGATTGACAACACATGCCTTCGATGGGTTTAGCGTCATGGTGGTTGATGGGTATAATATGTTTTGCAGGAAGAAAGTTCCCCAACTAAGGATCAGATTGGGTAATTATATAGTGATAGATGATTTCTATATAGTGGACTTGGAAACCACAAACTCTATTTTGGGAATCCAGTGGCTCCATTCATTGGGAAAATATTCAAATAAATTTGAGAAAATGGAGCTCAAGTTTAGAACAACCAAAGGAAAGAGTGTGGTTCTTAGAGGGAAGGAAAATGGAGCACCCAAGGGTGTGACAACTAATTGTATGTTGAGACTTGAGGGGTTCGGTGGTTTCAATTTATGGGATGGAGTTAGGTTTATTGGCAATAGTTCTTTGACATTGCCCTCATGGATGGATGGTTGCCCTACTTTGACACGATGCTCCTTGAGGAGTGTAGTGGTTGGTTGGGATGGTCACACAAATGCTAGGGGATGAAGTAGTGTTGAGTTTCTACCCTTGGGAAGCAAGGATACATTTAGCTCCATCATGGAATTGATTGGTAGACTTCATGGTGTTGCTTTGACTCATGATAGTTGTTATTCAGGGATGGGAATATGCTTCGATGCACCCAGGTTGGGTGTCATTCGCATCTTTAGGAGACCACTTGGGGTATGTTGGCATGACACAGGCACAACAGGAGTAGATGGAATTCATGATGATGACATTATTGATATGGAGAGGTATGCACCTAGTGTTTTTGGGGCACTGATAGGACTTTATCACATTGATTGCACCTTGAGGCATGTTCACCAAATATCCTTCGATCCACATGTTTAGGACATGGCAATGTCATTGTTGCTTCAATGAGGTGGGCTAAAGGACAAGGCATCACACTTGTATGATTCAAGTGGAGATGATTGTTGGGGCACTTGGGTGCATGAGGATTGTCACTTTAGTGATTGGTTACCATATGATGAGGTTTGGAGTTTTGGAGTTGCATTGATGAGTCTTGGGTCCCACAACTTGATAGGTTATGATAACAACATGAGCTTCAGCTATTTTTGTTGGTTGATTGGAGTACTTTATAGGATTATTTGGGATCTAGGTGGTGGAAAATAGGTGTTGTGGTGATTATGGATAGATTGGCAGAATGCTTGAGGTCAAGCAATCTTTGGGAAGGGAGGACTGTCATGTCCCCAATTTTGGAGGTAGAATTATTTAATTAATTTAATTAATTAAGTTGTCCAAATTAATGATATTTCATAAGGATGACTAATTGATTGTTTTAATTAAATTAAGCGGGTTATTAAATTAGTTATTTATAAGGCTATAAAGAAATTAAATATTGAAATGGTGACCTTATATTTAATTAATTTAAGAAAGTGACTAAAATAAATATATTATATCATAGTCACTAAAAATAAAATATATATTTTATCCCACATTAACAAGAAAGGTGGGTGAGCTCTCCCAAGAAAAATATAAAGAGAGCTTTGGGATGAACATTTGTCATGGTTGAGTTGATTACTAAATTTCTACATTTGGTGAGGTTAATGCTTGGCAAACTTCGCTTGTGAAATATCAAGCCTAGCTGGTCCTAGTTTCGCTTCTGAAATATCAAGCCTAGCTAGTTTGGGAGAAGATACATCGGTCTTCTCATTTTCAATCATTGGAGATCATTTTTGGAGAGGTTTATGAGGCATATTGAGGTCTATAATTTTGTCTCAGTTTGTAGACGAGTCATGGAAGACCTTGCATTTTTATTCGTAGCTCTTCAATAAGGGGTCAAATTTTTATGGGTATTGAAGGAATCATTTGCTACTATGGTGACAATCATTTTGATAGCTGATTGGAGGAGAAATAAGTTGGATATTATTTTATTCTACAAACTTCTATATACAACAAGGGTGGCCCACATAGGTAGGGCAATTTTGGTGAAGGGATCATCAAAAAAATCTCATAAAATTTGAGAAGGGGTGCCTTGCATCAAGGAATAAGGGCACTACAGTTTGCAGGAAAAAGTCTTCACCATTTAAGAGAATCAAATTTTTCAAGTCTGTAGATTCAATTTCCAGGTTCTCGAATTTGAAGATTTCAATTCCATTTTGTTGTCACTCTCATGTAGTTTTCATCCATTGTTGTAAGAAACATAAAGGCATTGTATTGCAAATCAATTTGTATTAAAAAGGCTAGCTCATTAATTTTGTTGTACTTGCGACAAGAGTGCATATTCCGTCATGTTATTATAAATTGATATATGAGGAATAAGGAGTTCACTCGCAAACTATTTGAAAAAATGTCTCTCATATGCACTTGCATTACTTCAAATTAGTTTTCATGCCAAGTGTTTGTAAAAATGTCTCTTGGCTATAGGTGTGCATTTTCATTTAGAAACTCATATATATGCATTTGAAAAAAGATAAAAAGTGTTTCATTCATGTTAGTTACTTGCTTAATTTATCTTTACATTCATTTCCAAAAATTCAATTTCATTTGCAAACATGAAAACCAATTCATAGAAAATTGAAACAAAAAAATAGCAAGCAAGAAAATTGTAAGATAAGTGTTTGAAAAATATACCAAGGTTGCAAATCAATGATTTTATATTAGATTTGGTCAGGCACATCACAAGGAAGAAACTCCAACTCAATTTTTTTGTAGGCGTAAAAGGCATAGAAAACCACTTAAAATTTATTCACCTGATGATTGGAGATGCATTTTTTGCTTTGAATACTAACATGAATGAACCCGGATCAGTAGAAGAGGCATTAGGTATGAATGATGTAGAATCTTGGAAGATTGCTATGGATGAAGAATTGATAGCTTTTAAAAGGAATGATACATGGGGGTAATTACACCAAGATGAATCCCAAAAAGGGGACTTAAGTAGACAACTTTTTTATGAAATCAGGAAATACTGACCTTGGATGTGAAATTGAGGATACTTAGACTCAAAATTTTGAGATGGAACAAAAAGAAGGATTCAAGTGCTCCAAGTCTACTTTCTAAACTACTAATTTATTTTGAAAATGATTGAGATTAAGTGGTTCAAATGAGGGACGTACACAAATTGGTGTTGTTTTTATCAGAAAAACATAACATAGCAACTCTTGTACAACCCTCGTACGGTGAACTTTTTTTTAGTATTTTTAAAATTGCATCAGTCAGAAGTTAGCTAATAGTATGTAGTTGATGCACAATTTTTTGATAATTTTTTAATGAATATTTGATTTTTTACTAATTTGCGAAGTGGACATATCCTAAAAATAGAATTTTGGTCGTGCTACCCCTACAAATTTTGGAAACTAATTGATTTGTTTTTTTTATTTTTAAATTTTGTAGAATGGAGTCTAGTTTCCAAAAATGTAATTTATTTGAAAATTGATGAATGGTTAATTTATAACGAAAAAAATACCAAACACTACTTTTGGCAAAAAAAAGACATACAGATAGAATAAATTATGGATCAAAGACTTAACATTTTCAAAAAGTGAAAAAAATTACATCATTGGATAGCTAAGAGATAACCCAACATTACCCATGTGCTTGATTTTTTTGATATTGAACCACGTGCAATCCTGACTGTGAGCACGAACTCAATTATGAGAAATATGGTGGATTTTTTAAAAACACATCTTTGGTCGTTGGGAATGCCCTCCAAGCCTTTGGGTTGGAATTCCAGGGCAAATACCAAGCTTAAAGTTCAGTGATTCCCAAAGCAAGATATAACGTGAGTGCATTATATCTCACTTTTGACATGGGTTTTGCTTCTGCGGGGAACATGTCTACTAGCACATAATGCGAGCGTGTTATAATGTGCTTGCATTATGTCTTACTTTATGTTAAATGCTAATATATGAATGTATGCTGATATATTTTTATGTACATGTATGTATGTATGCTTGTATGGATGTAAGATTATATGTACAAATGTATTATTCTTGTATGTATGCATTTATGTATGTCTTTAGACAAAGGGAGAATTTAGAGAGAGTCTAGAGAGATGGAGAGGGGGTTGAAGTGAGAATTTAAGAGAGAGGGAGTGGGAGAGAAGGGGTTGGATTGAGGGGGACTTAACTAGGTAGGGTGGGAGGGATAGAGGGAGGGAGAGAGAGAGAGGGGGGGTTAAAGAGAGAGAATTGATGGAGAGGGATAGAGAGGGAGAGAGAGAGAGACAAAGAGAAAGAGAGGATTATGTAGGTAGGGTGCGAAAGGGAGAGACTTGAGAGTGTGAGAGGGAGAGACTTGAGAGATAGGTAGTGAGAGGGAGTGTGAGAGAGAGGGAGTGTGAGAGAGAGGGAGTGGGAGAGAGAGGGAGTGTGAGTGAGAGACCTGAGAGAGGGAGAGGGTGTGAGAGGGAGTGACCTGATGGAGGTAGAGAAAGAGGGGGGTGGAGTGAGAGGGACTTATCTAGGTAGGGTTGGAGAGATAGATAGAGAGAGGGGAGAGAGACAAAGAGAGAGTTACCTAGGTAGATTGCCAAAGGGAGAGACCTTAGAGAGAGAGGGGGTCAGAGGAAGAGACATGAGAGAGAGGGAGAGAGTGGGATGGAGTGGATAGAGGGAGTGAGAGAGGGTGGTAGGGATTGATTGAACAAGAGGTGCGCAGAAAGAGGGAGATGGTAGATAGAGACAATTAGAGAGGGTGGGAGGGAGGGAAGGAGGGAGAGGTGAGATGTATAGATAGAGAGAGTGATAGGGGTTGAGTGTATAGGGTTGAGGGATTAGGATGGAGGACCTATAGGGTTGATGGTTTCTAGGGTATTAGGGTTTAAGGTTTGAGGGTTGATGGAATATGTTTTATGGTAGAGGGTATTTGGTTGATGGTATAGGGTAGAAGGTTTAAGGTTTAAGCATTTAGGGTTGAAGGGTTTGGGGTTAAGGGTTTACTTGGTTGAGGGTAGAGGGTTTAGGGTATAGTTTTGAGGGTATATGGTTGAAGGATTAGGTTCAAGGTCCAATGTAAGGGGTAGAGGGTTTAGAATTTAAGGATTGAGGATTGAGGGATTAAGGGTTGAGGGTTGAGAATTGAGGGTTGAGTGTTTAATGTATAGGGTAAAGGGTAGAGGGTTTACGGGTTGAGGGTTGAAGATTGAGGGTTTAAGGTAAAGGGTCAAGCGATTAGGGTTGAGGGTCCAATATATAGGGTAGAGGTTATAGGGGTTGAGAGATTAAGGGTTCAGGGATTAGGGTTTAGGGTAGAGAGTATTGGGTTGATGGTAGAGGTTAGAGGGTAGAGGGCAAAGGGTTTAACAGTTTAGGGTTTAAGGGGTTAGGGTTGAGGGTCGAGGGTTTAGGGTTGAGTGTTTAAGGGTTTAAGAGTTGATGGTTTAAGGATCAAGAGGGTTGAGGGATTAGGGTAGAGAGTTTACTAAGTGGGTTTAAGGGTTGGGGGATTAGGGTTGAGGGTAGAGGGTATAGGATTGGTGGTAGAGGGTAGAGGGTTTATGGGTTAGGGTTTAAGAGTTTAGGGTTTAGGGATGAGGGATTAATAGGTTATAGAGTAGAGGTTATAGGAGTTGAGGGATTAGGGTTTAAGGGTTGAGGATTGAGGGATTCAGAGGGTATAGGGGTTGAGGGATTAAAGTTTAAGGGTTGAGGGTTGAGGGTTGAGGGATTAATAGGTTATAGGGGTTGAGGGATTAGGCTTTAATGAATGAGGGTTGAGGGTTCAAGGATTAACAGGGTATAGGGGTTGAGGGATTAGGGTTTAAGGGTTGATGGTTAAGGTTTGAGGGATTAAGAAGGTATAGGGGTTGAGGGATTAGGGTTTAAGGGTTGAGGATTGAGAGTTAAGGGATTAGGAGGGTATAGGGATTCAGGGATGAGGGTTTAGGGGTTGAGGGCTGAGGGATTAAGAGGGTATAGTGGTTTAGGGATTAGGTTTTAAGGGTTGAGAGTTGAGGGTTGAAGGATTTAGAGGGAATAGGGTTTGAGGGATTAGGGTTTAAGGGTTGAGGGTTGAGGGATTAGGGCTTGAGGGTTGAGGGATTAAGAGGGTATAGGGGTTGAGGGATTAGGGTTTAATGGTTGAGGGTTGAGGGTTGATGGATTATGAGGTATAGGGGTTGAGGGATTAGGGTTTAAGAGTTGAGGGTTGAGGGTTGATGGATTATGAGGGTATAGGGGTTGACAGATTAGGGTTTAAGGGTTCAGGGATTAGGGTTTAAGGGTTGATGGATTAAGAGGGTATAGGAGTTGACAGATTAGGGTTTGAGGGTTGAGGGTTGAGGGATTAAGAGGGTTGAGGGATTAAGATGGTATAGGGATTGAGGGATTAGGGTTTAAGGGTTGAGAAT
>CM021104.1:643383014-643421267 GCA_007115665.2 Sequoiadendron giganteum | reverse complement strand
GAGGGATTAGGGTTTAAGGGTTGAGGGATTAAAAGGGTATAGGGGTTGAGGGATTAGGGTTTAAGGGTTGAGGGATTAAGAGGGTATATGGATTGATGGATTATTGTATAAGGGTTGAGGATTGAGGGTTGAGGGATTAAGAGAGTATAGGGGTTGAGGGATTAGGGTTTAAGGTTTGAGGTATTAGGGTTTAAGGGTTGAGGGATTAAGATGGTATAGGCGTTGAGGGATTAGGCTTTAAGGGTTGAGGGATTAGGTTTAAGGGTTGAGGATTGAGGGTTGAGGGATTAAGAGGGTATAAGGGTTGAGGGATTAGGATTTAAGGGTTGAGGGATTAGGGTTTAAGGGTTGAGGGACTAAGAGAGTATAGGGGCTGATCAATTAGGGTTTAAGGGTTGACGGTTGAGGGTTGAGGGATTAAGAGGGTATAGGGGTTGAGGGATTAGGGTTTAAGGGTTGAGGGTTGAGGATTGAGGGATTAAGAGGGTATAGGGATTGAGGGATTAGGGTGTAAGGAATGAGGGATTAGGTTTAAGGGTTGAGGATTGAGGGTTGAGGGATTAAGACGGTTTAGGGGTTGTGGGATTATGATTTAAGGGTTGAGGGATTAGGGTTTAAGGGTTGAGGGACTAAGAGGGTATAGGGGCTATTGAATTACGGTTTAAGGGTTGACGGTTGAGGGTTGGGGGATTAAGAGGGTATAGAGGTTGAGGGATTAGGGTTTAAGTGTTGAGGGTTGAGGATTGACGGATTAAGAGGGTATAGGGATTGAGGGATTAGGGTTTAAGGGTTGAGGATTGAGGGTTGAGGGATTAAGAGGGTATAGGGGTTGAGGGATTAGGGTTTAATGGTTGAGGGATTAAGAGGGTACAGGGGTTGAGGTATTAGGGATTAAAGGTTGAGGGATTAGGGTTTAACGGTTGAGGATTGAGGGTTGAGGGATTGAGAGGGTATAGGGTTTGAGGGATTAGGGTTTAAGGTTTGAGGGTTGAGGAAAGAGGGATTTAGAGGGTATAGGGTTTGAGGGATTAGGGTTTAAGGTTTGAGGGTTGAGGAAAGAGGGATTTAGAGGGTATAGGGATTGAGGGATTAGGGTTTAAGGGTTGAGGGTTGAGGGATTAGGGTTTGAGGGTTGAGGGATTAAGAGGGTATAGGGGTTGAGGGATTAGGGTTTAAGGGTTGAGGGTTCAGGTTTAAGGGATTAAGAGAGTATAGGGGTTGAGGGATTACGGTTTAAGGGTTGAGGAATTAATAGGGTATTGGGGTTAAGGGTTGAGGGATTAGGAATTAAGGGTTGAGGCATTAAGAGGGTATATGGGTTGAGGGATTAGCGTTTAAGGGTTGAGGGTTGAGGGTTGAGGGATTAAGAGGGTATAGGGGTTGAGGGATTAGGGTTTAAGGGTTGAGTGTTGATGGATTAAGAGGTTATAGGGATTGAGGGATTAGGGTATAAGGGTTGAGGATTGAGGGATTAGGGTTAAAGGGTTGAGGTAACAGGGTTTAAGGGTTGAGGGATTAAGAGGGTATAGGGGTTGAGGGATTAGGGTTTAAGGGTTGAGTGTTGATGGATTAAGAGGTTATAGGGATTGAGGGATTAGGGTATAAGGGTTGAGGATTGAGGGATTAGGGTTAAAGGGTTGAGGTAACAGGGTTTAAGGGTTGAGGGATTAAGATCTAATAGGGGTTGAGGGATTAGGGTTTAAGGGTTGAGGGATTAGGTTTAAGGTTTGACGATTGAGGGTTGAGGGATTAACAGGGTATAGGGGTTGAGGGATTAGGATTTAAGGGTTGAGGGATTAGGGTTTAAGGGTTGAGGGATTAAGAGGGTATAGGGGTTGACGGATTAGGGTTTAAGGGTTGAGGGTTGAGGGTTGAGCGATTAAGAGGGTATAGGAGTTGAGAGATTAGGGTTTAAGGATTGAGCATTGAGGATTGAGAGATTAAGAGGGTATAGGGATTGAGGGATTAGGGTTTAAGGGTTGAGGATTGAGGGTTGAGGGATTAAGAGGGTATAAGGCTTGAGGGATTACTGTTTAAGGGTTGAGGGATTAGGGTTTAAGGGTTGAGGGATTAATAGGGTATAGGGGTTGAGGGATTAGGGTTTAAGGGTTGAGGGATAAAGAGGGTATAGGGGTTAAGGGATTAGGGTTTAAGGGTTGAGGGTTTATGGTTGAGGCATTAAGAGGGTATAGGGGTCGAGGGATTAGGGTTTAAGGTTTGAGGGATTAAGAGGGTATGGGGGTTAAGGGTTGAGGTATTAAGGTTTAAGGGTTGAGGCATTAATAGGGTATAGGGGATGAGGGATTAAGAGGGTATAAAGGTTGAGGGATTAGGGTTTAAGGGTTGAGGGTTGATGGATGAGGTATTAAGAGGGTATATGGATTGAGGGATTAGGGTTTAAGTGTTGAGGATTAAGGGTTGAGCGATTAAGTGGGTATAGGGGTTGATGGATTAGGGTTTAAGGGTTGAGGGATTAAGAGGGTATAGGGGTTGAGTGATTAGGGTTTAAGGGTTGAGGGATTAGGGTTTAAGGGTTGAGGGATTAAGATGGTATAGGGGTTGAGGGATTACGGTTTAATGGTTGAGGGATTAGGATTTAAGGGTTGAGGGATTAAGAGGGTATAGGGGTTGAGGGATTAGGATTTAAGGGTTGAGGGTTGAGTGATGAGGGATTAAGAGGGTATAGGGATTGAGGGATTTTGTTTTAAGGGTTGAGGGTTGAGGGATTAGGGTTTGAGGGTTTAGGGCTTAAGAGGGTATAGGGGTTGAGGGATTAGGGTTTAGCGGTTGAGGGATTAAGAGGGTATAGGGGTTAAGGGTTGAGGGATTAGGGTTTAAGGGTTGAGGTATTAAGAGGGTATATTGATTGAGGGATTAGCATTTAAGAATTGAGAGATTAGGGTTTAAGGGTTGAGGGATTAGGTTTAAGGGTTGAGGATTGAGGGTTGAGGGATTAAGACGGTATAGGGGTTGAGGGATTAGGATTTAAGGGTTGAGGGATTGGGGTTTAAGGGTTGAGGGACTAAGAGGGTATAGGGGCTAATGAATTAGGGTTTAAGGGTTGACGGTTGAGGGTTGAGGGATTAAGAGGGTATAGGGGTTGAGGGATTAGGGTTTAAGGGTTGAGGGTTGAGGATTGAGGGAATAAGAGGGTACAGGGATTGAGGGATTAGGGTTTAAGGATTGAGGATTGAAGGTTGAGAGATTAAGAGGGTATAGGGGTTGAGGGATTAGGATTTAAGGGTTGAGGGATTAAGAGGGTATAGGGGTTGAGTGATTAAAAGGTTATAGTGGTTGAGGGATTAGGGTTTAAGGGTTGAGGATTGAGGGTTGAGGGATTAAGAGGTTATAGGGATTGAGGGATTAGGGTTTAAGGGTTGAGGGTTGAGGAAAGAGGGATTAACAGGGTATAGGGATTGAGGGATTAGGGTTTAAGGGTTGAGGGTTAAGGGATTAGGGTTTGAGGGTTGAGGGATTAAGAGGGTATAGGGTTTGAGGGATTAGGGTTTAAGGGTTGAGGGTTTAGGTTCAAGGGATTAAGAGGGTAAAGGGGTTGAGGGATTACGGTTTAAGTGTTGAGGAATTAACATGGTATTGGGGTTAAGGGTTGAGGGATTACGGATTAAGGGTTGAGGATTTAGGGTTTAAGGGTTGAGGGATTAAGAGGGTATAGGCGTTAAGGGATTAGGGTTTAAGGGTTGAGTGTTTAGGGATTAAGAGGTTATAGGGATTGAGGGATTAGGGTATAAGGGTTGAGGATTGAGGGTTGACAGATTAATAGGGTATAAGGGTTGAGGGATTAGGGTTTAGGGGTTGAGGTAATAGGGTTTAAGGGTTGAGGGATTAAGATCAAATAGCGGTTGAGGGATTAGGGTTTAAGGGTTGAGGGATTAGGTTTAAGGGTTGAGGATTGAGGGTTGATGGATTAACAGGGTATAGGGGTTGAGGGATTAGGATTTAAGGGTTGAGGGATTAGGGTTTAGGCGTTGAGGGATTAAGAGGGTATAGGGGTTGACGAATTAGGGTTTAAGGGTTGACGGTTGAGGGTTGAGCGATTAAGAGGGTATAGGGGTTGAGAGATTAGGGTTTAAGGATTGAGTATTGAGGATTGAGAGGTTAAGAGGGTATAGCTATCGAGGGATTAGGGTTTAAGGGTTGAGGATTGAGGGTTGAGGGATTAAGAAGGTATAAGTGTTGAGGGATTAGTGTTTGAGGGTTGAGGGATTAGGGTCTAAGGGTTGAGGGATTAATAGGATATAGGAATTGAGGGATTAGGGTTTAAGGGTTGAGGGATAAAGAGGGTATAGGGGTTGAGGGATTAGGGTTTAAGGGTTGAGGGTTTATGGTTGAGGTATTAAGAGGGTATAGGGGTAGAGGGATTAGGGTTTAAGGTTTGAGGGATTAAGAGGGTATAGGGGTTAAGGGTTGAGGGATTAGGGTTTAAGGGTTGAGGCATTAAGAGGGTATAGGGGTTGAGGGATTAGGGTTTAAGGGTTGAGGGTTGAGGGATGAGGGATTAAGAGGTTATAGGGATTGAGGGATTAGGGTTTAAGTGTTGAGGATTGAGGGTTGAGCGATTATGTGGGTATAGGGGTTGATGGATTAGGGTTTAAGGGTTGAGGGATTAAGAGGATATATGGGTTGAGTGATTATGGTTTAAGGGTTGAGGGTTTATTGTTGAGGGATTAAGAGGGTATAGGGGTTGAGGGATTAGGGTTTAAGGTCTGAGGGATTAAGAGGGTATAGGGGTTGAGGGATTAGGGTTTAAGGGTTGAGGGTTTATGGTTGAGGTACTAAGAGGGTATAGGGGTTGAGGGATTAGGGTTTAAGGTTTGAGGGATTAAGAGGGTATAGGGGTTAAGGGTTGAGGTATTAGGGTTTAAGGGTTGAGGCATTAAGAGGGTATAGGGGTTGAGGGATTAGGGTTTAAGGGTTGAGGGTTGAGGGATGAGGGATTAAGAGGGTATAGGGATTGAGGGATTAGGGTTTAAGTGTTGAGGATTGAGGGTTGAGCGATTAAGTGGGTATAGGGGTTGATGGATTAGGGTTTAAGGGTTGAGCGATTAAGAGGATATATGGGTTGAGTGATTATGGTTTAAGGGTTGAGGGATTAGGGTTTAAGGGTTGAGGGATTAAGATGGTATAGGGGTTGAGGGATTACGGTTTAATGGTTGAGGGATTAGGATTTAAGGGTTGAGGGATTAAGAGGGTATAGGGGTTGAGGGATTAGGGTTTAAGGGTTGAGGGTTGAGGGATGAGGGATTAAGAGGGTATAGGGATTGAGGGATTTTGGTTTAAGGGTTGAGGGTTGAGGGCTTAAGAGGGTATAGGGGTTGAGGGATTAGGGTTTAGGGGTTGAGGGATTAAGAGGGTATAGGGGTTAATGGTTGAGGGATTAGGGTTTAAGGGTTGAGGTATTAAGAGGGTATATTGATTGAGGGATTAGCGTTTAAGGGTTGAGGGATTAGGGTTTAAGGGTTGAGGGATTAGAGTTTAAGGGTTGAGGGATTAAGAGGGTATATAAGTTGAGAGATTAGGGTTTAAGGCTTGAGGGATTAAGAGGGTATAGGGGTTGAGGGATTAAGAGGGTATAGGGGTTGAGTTCTTAGGGTTTAAGTTTTGAGGGATTAAGAGGGTATAGGGGTTAAGGGTTGAGGGATTAGGGTTTAAGGGTTGAGGCATTAAGAGGGTATAGGGGTTGAGGGATTAAGAGGGTATAGGGGTTGAGGGATTAGGGTTTAAGGGTTGAGGGTTGAGGGATGAGGGATTAAGAGGGTATAGGGATTGAGGGATTAGGGTTTAAGGGTTGAGGATTGAGGGTTGAGGGATTAAGTGGGTATATGGGTTGATGGATTAGGGTTTAAGGGTTTAGGGATTAAGAGGGTATAGGGGTTCAGTGACTAGGGTTTAAGGTTTGAGGGATTAGGGTTTAAGCGTTGAGGGATTAATAGGGTATAGGGGTTGAGGGATTAGGGTTTAAGGGTTGAGGGATTAAGAGGGTATAGGGGTTGAGGGATTAAGAGGGTATAGGGGTTGAGGGATTAGGGTTTAAGGGTTGAGGGTTTATTGTTGAGGGATTAAGAGGGTATAGGGGTTGAGAGATTAAGAGGGTATAGGGGTTGAGGGACTAGGGTTTAAGGTCTGAGGGATTAAGAGGGTATAGGGGTAAAGGGTTGAGGGATTAGGGTTTAAGGGTTGAGGCATTAAGAGGGTATAGGGGTTGAGGGATTAAGAGGTTATAGCGGTTCATGGATTAGGGTTTAAGGGTTGAGGGATTAAAAGGGTATAAGGGTTGAGGGATTTGGGTTTAAGGGTTGAGGGATGAGGGTTTAAGGGTTGAGCGATTAAGAGGGTATAGAGGTTCAAGGATTAGGGTTCAAGGGTTGAGGGATTACGAGGGTATAGGGGTTGAGGGATTACGATTTAAGGGTTGAGGGTTTAGGGTTGAGGGATTAAGAGGGTATAGGGTTTGAGGTTTTAGGGTTTAAGGGTTGAGGGATTAGGGTTTAAGGGTTGAGGCATTAAGATGGTATAGTGGTTGAGGGATTAGGGTTTAAGGGTTGAGGGTTGAGGGTTGAAGGATTAAGAGGGTATAGGGATTGACAGATTAGGGGTTAAGGGTTGAGGGATTAAGAGGGTATATGGGTTGATTGATTAGGGTTTAAGTGTTGATGATTGAGGGTTGAGGGATTAGGGTTTAAGGGTTGAGGGATTAGGGTTTAAGGTTTGAGGGATTAAGAGGGTATAGGGGTTGAGGGGTTATTATTTAAGGGTTGAGGGATTAAGAGGGTATAGGGGTTGATGGATTAGGGTTTGAGGGTTGTGGGTTGAGGTATTATGAGGGTATAGGGATTGAGGGATTAGCGTTTAAGGGTTGAGGGATTAGGGTTTAAGTTTTGAGGGATTAAGAGGGTATAGGGGTTGAGGGGTTAGTGTTTAAGGGTTGATGGATTAAGAGGGTATAGGGGTTGATGGATTAGGGTTTAAGGGTTGCGGGTTGAGGGATTATGAGGGTATAGGGATTGAGGGATTAGGGTTTAAGGGTTGAGGATTGAGGGTTGAGGGATTAAGAGGTTATAGGGGTTGAGGGATTAGGGTTTAAGGGTTGAGGGTTTAGGGTTGAGGGATTAAGAGGGTATAGGGGTTGAGGGATTAGGGTTGAAGGTTTGAGGGTTGAGGGTTGATGGATTAAAAGGGTATAGGGGTTGAGGGATTAGGGTTTAAGGGTTGAGGGATCAAGAGGGTATAGCAGTTGAGGGATTAGGGTTTAAGGGTTGAGGGATTAGGGTTTCAGGGTTGAGGGATTAAGAGGGTACAGGGGTTGAAGGATCAAGGTTTAAGGGTTGAGGGATTAAGAGGGTATGGGGTTGAGGATTTAGGGTTTAGGTCTCTATCTCCCACTCTCCACTTCTCCCCTTCTCCCACTCTCTCCCACTCTCCCCCTCTCTCCCTCCTGCTCTATCTCCCACTCTCTACTCTCTCCCTCCCCCTCTATCTCCCACTCTCTCCCTCTATCTTTCCCCCACTCTCCCCTTCTCCCTCCCTCTCTATCTTCCACTCTCTCCCTCTCTCCCTCCAACTCTCTCAGAAACTCGTACACTCTAAAAAATATACTAAGAAAACCAAATTTCACATAATGTGCTCTTGTTATAATGCGTGCTCATTTTTTACTCCACTAAAATGGTAAAAAAGTCTATATACCCATGATTTGAAGGCCCACAGTCTGCATATTCCCCTAGTTCAGCATGTGCTCCGACAAAAAATATCTTTTTGATGATGTTTTGAACTGTGCAAGCATCTTTTTCACATTCCATCACCTTTTCCATGATCTTTTTACCTTTGCATGAAATAGCAGAGTTTCCACATTGAAAGACATATGATATCAATTGAAGTTTGAATTCCATTGAAAAAATAATATACAATTGAAGTGTGGAAGGGAACAAGCTTTTGAACAAGTCAAATTGCTGTGGATTTTGAAAAAGAAGAAGCTAAGGCTACATAATTGGGTTGAACTCCTCCATTTGAAATTCTGGTGTTTAAGGTATGTGAAGTCTTTACAAATTTTCTTTCATTCTATTATCGCTTGCTTTCATTTTTGTTTGTCATTATAACCTTAGGTTGTCAATGCACATTTTAAATTACCAAATTATATACACAATTATTTACACTTGCCAATTACCATTTTACACTTGCCAATTATAGAAATTCAGAACCATTCACCAAAATTCATCCTTTAAGACAACTCCAAGCTCCTCCCATTCCTATGAAGGGTCCAAACACCTTCCAATACCTCTGCACAAACTGATGTAGTACAACGGAAGAAATCAACACCTTTCTTGACACACTTATTCAACTATATTTCCCTTCACAAAACATTTGATTCATATACTCAAATTAGCATTTTAAGAGTTCCCAATTCCTTAAGGACCTTGAAAACACCTTGAAAATCTTGAAAATAACTGATTACAATCAGCTCGGTTCCTCAAAGCATCAACCAATGATTATGTCATTCACAAGTTGTCTTAAATCTTCCATAATGGTACCATTGTTTACAAACACAAACTATAATTCTTAAGGCACAACCAAACCATTATTTGCTTAATAAATCTTTGTTTGAGTTAGTACAAAAAAAATGAAACATTTCAAAAGTCTGCCCTTACACACAAACTTAGTTCCTTTGTTCACTGTCCACATTACTAGCATCCAAGCATCTACAAACTGTCACATGTATTTTCCAAACCATGCACACACTTCAAACTATGATACTCATTTTTTATGCAGAGTTAGAGGACCCAAAACCATTGAAGATGTCAAATTTCCTTCAAGATCCATCTAAGAAGATAAAAAATGCATAATGGACCAATCCAAGCACTCCTCCAAGCTGGACAACAAACAAAAACATTATTTCTCAAATTTCAACCTTGGAATCTAGTTATTGTGCAAAACCAATTTTGGGCCCTTAACTCCAAAACTTTTTAAAAAACTAGGAAAATAAAAGAATGATTGTAGCACCAATTTCAGAGTTGCAAGACATACCTTAACCCATCACATGACTCCTTTGGGACAACATTAAGAAAACTGACCTTTTTCACTATTTTAGGCCTCCAAGTAGGCCAATTTTACAAAGGAACTACCCTTAGATCTTCACACCAGAATTCCAAACCCAAAAAAAGTCTTTAATTAGGTCTCAAAACAAGATAATTTCTAGGTCTTAGGACCTTACCCGCTCAACTAGGCTTCCAATACAAAAACCCCTATTTTTCAATGCAAAGAGGGAGGGTTTATAGAAACTCCTATACCCGGGCCTTCCCAGACCATTCCAAAGCATCAAATATCTTCAAAATACTATGCACAAGGTCAAAAGTTCATTACATAGACCACTCCTTCAACAATTTTTCAAAATCACTCCTTGGTTTCTCAAATTCTCATGGAAAAGTGCTTGTTTGAGCTAAGAACCACATATCCTATTGTCATTAGTTTCATTCCAAGGCATGTTCAACAATAAAAGACCCTACTTTTGTACACAATGATTGTAAGTATTATTTAAATGAAGCCTTCAATGACATATATTTTTCAATTATCTTGAATGGATACATTTTTTAGGAATAATATTCATCTCATTACCATGGTACATATAAAATTATCCACCATGCCGAAGAAAAAGACAAAGATGAAACTAACAGACGAAGAGAACAAAACCTTGAAAGAAAAGGAGAGAGTTCGGGTGGCAGCATATTGTGAAAAGAATAAATTGGAAAAAATTGATGAAAACAACCCAATTGTAGAGGAACCCCAACCATCAAAAAGAGAACGAGAATTGGCAGCACAACAAGCACGAATGCGAAAGCATCGTCATAAGATAGATTCAAATACCATAGTTGGAGACACACCCTCTACGACAAGTGAATATGAAGGGACACCATTAAGCACAAGTGAATATGGAGGGACACCATCTAGCAAAAGTGAATATGGACAGACACCATCTATTGCAAGTGAATATGGAGGGACACCATTTACTGCAAGTGAAAATTGTTGGGCACCATCCAACACATCTCAAGTTGAGAGTACATAATCACTCAAAATTGACAAAGAAGGTATGTCATCATTCCCATGTGAACCTCAAGGTATGTCTTCTTCTCCACCCTCGATCGAAGGTATGCAATCTAGCCCACCTCAATTAAATATTGATGAAATTCCTAATGTTGAGATGTTTGTGCCTAGGAGAACACCACCAAGAATTTTGCATAGAAAGCCAAAGTATTTGATTAATATTGATGATGAGATTTTGCAGCACATGGAAGGTAAGATTTCAACATGCACTTGTAGAAGATATGCTGATAAGATTTGGGAACGATTCTTTGAAATCCTAAATGAGACTACAAGATGTCAGCTATTTGTTGAAATGATGTGGGGTGTAAAGTATAGGAACATCATGAAGACTCTTGGGTTGAGAACATCAAATGCATCAAGTGAAGAATCTAATGGATGCTTTTGAGAGTGTGGGTAAGACCTCATGCTCAAAGGATAGTAATGTCACCGGACATGTCATTACATTGACTTTGGTAAGTTTTCAAACAAAGAGAGCTCGCCTAATTAAAAAGACTAGTGAAAAATGGGAATTAGTAGAAAAAATTTATCAAGAGCCATTCAAAGGCGGCAAAGAATTGAGAGCAATGATACAAATGAATAATGGGCATTCTCGGGGAGACTGTCACGAAAAGATAAAGAAGTTGTCGAAGCCTTGAGAACACTAATTGAAGAGTATTGGAAGAATAAAACAAGGCCATCTCCAAATCAAAGGGATGTGGTAAGAAGGAGAATTGGTAGTCAGAATCATGAGCCACATCCAAAGCATTTTTTGGATATGACTCAAACCCAATTTTTTCAGAAATTTGGAAACGATTATCCTCAAATTAGTATTTCTCAAAGATTTTTTGAACTGCTTAAACCTTTTTATGTCAAGATAAATCACACACGCACTACTTGTTGTTGTAGACTACATAATGAATTCTCTAACCATTATGATGTTTATCGTTTTATATGTTTAGATTTGCATACTAATGATGTTTTGCAGGATTGTGGCATAGAAGCCCCACCAAAATCTTCAAGAGAGTTCTTATCAAAAAATTTATGTGAAATAGAGGATGGCCAGATATTCTATAGGACAACATGCTTGGATGGTTCATGCGAGTGTTGTAGTGGTTTCCAGCGTATGCCAGTATGTCAACATATAGAAAGCACAGATGAGGTGGGACAAAAACAAGTAGAGTTCGGGAAGTATAAAATAGTGGCATATGCTACAAAAGATGGGTCTCAAGCAAAAAGGTGTGATTTGGTTATTGAGAAGATTCCAGTGTACATATTTATGACCACATTTCATGACAGTATACTGTCTGAGTATGCAATGCATACCTATAGAGCCTGATGGTTGGACATGCAGTTCAAGCTATGCAAGGACACCTTTCTAGTTGGAAGCATAGTATCCGTGGTTGACTTTGCAGAGAACCACATTCTACAACCACAACATGAGGTGCAGTCACAATATTACAACTCTACACAAGTTTTGATATTTGTGCACATAACATTCATTCATGCATCTGATAGTATAGATGAGCAAAGGAATGTATTGAGGGAGTACCACTTTTACATTAGTGATGATCGCACACATTCTCTAGAGTTCGTGCAAGGTTGCTTCCAGATGTTCTACAGTGGTTTGGCTCAGAGGGGCATAGAATACAATCAACATATAATATGGTCTGATAACTGTGCAACACAATTCAAGAACTTGCACATGTTCTATTGGTTGTGCAGGATGCATGTCATTATAGGTGTTCAACATATGTGGAACTTTTGTGAGGCTGGACATGGAAAGGGGGAGCATGATGGTGTAGGAGCATGCATGAAAAGAGCATTAGCATGAGAAGAGTTAATGTATAAAGACAATGCAAAGTTGATAGATGCAAAATCAATCGTCGATTGGTGTAATGCTTTGATGGGTCCAGGTAATGAAGGTACGTCTTTAGTTTGTAGATTTTTTTGGTTGATGGATGATACTAACATTGCACCATATGAAGACTATTGTACACTAATAGGATCGAGTGAGGTACATTCTTTCCTTAGCTTAAATATAGGTTCATGGATTATCGATACATAAAATATGGCATGCTTTTGATCTTCATGTACAATGCAAGACTAGAATGATTGTGAGTCAGGGGAGTGGGTTGACAAATGGTTCACAAGTTATCTTAGCCCACTTCACACGTATCACCCTTTGACAGCATTGGAACTGACATAGATAGAATCATCGATCGACTTTGACCACATATCAGATCTAGTTCAATAAGGTGATATATCTACTTCCTTAGTTGTTGAAATTCCATATCGTTAGATCTTACTTTGTATTGTATTTGTAATGTTGACAAATTTCAAGAGATTTTTTGCACATATCAATGCAGGGCATGTTTATGCAGTTATTGCAAATGAAGACAATGAAGAGTGAACAAACTATTACTTGTGTTGTTGTGTTGAGACCAAAAAGAAATTGGAGGCCCCAGTTATAGATGGAGAAAACATCAAATACCCTATAGGCTCAGTTGTGGTTACTGGAACATGGCTTAGAAGGTACCCACATTCAAGTGTCAAACATTGGCTATTTCAGGACTTTGACATGGATCGTAAGATTCTTCATTATGCGAACCTTTTTGTGGCATCCAATGTTCATTTGACCAAATATGGGGGTAGACCTTTGAACAAGATGTTATGGAAGGTCCGTGAGTCTGACCATGAGGCAATACTTGACACAATAAAGAGTAGAGCAAACTCGAATGGTTCATTGGATTAATTTGTAAGTATATGCACATTGGTTCTTATTAATTTATACTTGTATGCACATTAATTTGTTTGATGCCAATGCTATCATCTTCTTTTATAGTGATCAGTGTCCCCTTGTAAAAAATGCAGATATATGAACCATCCAAAAGAATGTCAACCAGAAAAGCAATGCAACATCCTTATTTTGATGCCTGCATGCAACATCTATAAGTTCCTTCCATCTATTTTTATTTCATTTCCATTTTGGAGGCTCTTTCTTTTTCTCTTTTACTTTGCGTATTTATAAGTAAACTACTAAGGGTTGATTGATCTTTCGTTGCAAAAAACGCTGATTTAAGAGCCATAAAGAAAATCTTAGGGAAAAAAGCAATGCAACATACTTATTTTGATGATTTTGACAAATCTAAATTTTGATTTCAAGCCATTATAAGAGAGCATGTGAAGCTTAGCGAGGGAATCTCAAGTTACTCATTTGAAGTTAACCTCATTATGAGCACCTATGATGTAGACATTTAAAGAGAATCTTGAATGTATGAGTGTCATTGTAAAAGATCTGAGAGAACGAAGTGCCAGAGGCATTGCAATAAGATTTAATTACATAATGAGATATACTCAAATATTGTAAGGTTGAAGTTCATGTTTGGTGTAGTAGCACCTTGTTCTGTAAATGCCTTGAGTAGGAAAATTTGCAAATTTTGATTTTTAAATGTAAACAATGTGAAAAAGGTCATATAAAGGTCATGTAAACAATTTGTACACATTTTTCTGCAACTCGTGTGACCAAGCGGACTATTCCAACATGTCACAATAGGTATTTTTATGCTAGGCATGGTCCTCTTTCGCATCGAAACATGTAGAATCACTCTAAGCTATGTTCCACTGGATCGATCCCTTAAGGGTCCAAAGTGCAAAATGGCTGCAAACTTCAGCATGCTATTACTCAGATGTTGTGATGCTTAGGAATATCTCATCTAATTCGATAGGATTGCGTTGAGCCTGTCTACAAAAACCTCTCTTGGTTTTTGCTATCTCGAAGTGGTTTTCCAGTGGTGGCGGATTTTCACTTGATGGAAAAAACATCAAATGCAAGCAGTGAAAAGTTGCAGAGTGGTGCAACTTTCATTCTGCAACTTGTTTGACCAAGAAGACTATTCCAACACATCCAAATAGGTATGTTTACACTAGGCATGGTCCTCTTTTGCACCAAAACATGTGGAATCACTTTGAGCTATGTTCCACTGAATCGATCCCTTAGGTTGGAGGAGTCTTAAGTTGCAAATTTGTAAGTTGCTTAAAGCAACAAATTTGAAATGATATTGAATGGCCCACTTAGCACTCATTGCATCTGAGTGATGCTCATAGAGGTGAGGTATAGGCCTTCCTGGGAGGTCACCCATTCCAATATACTCTAGCTCAAGCGCTTAACCATGAAGTTTTTTCCCCAAGAAGGCACTGTGGAAAAGGCAGAATCTAGTGTACTTTTGATGAATGGAAAGGAATTCCTAAGAGACATGAAGGAGGAAGAAGGATTATTCCATGCAATCATGTTGAAGCCAAAGGAGGAGGAGTCACCTAGTTGGCTACCTATGACAGCAAAGGTGAAGCAACTGTTGGATCAGTTCAGGGATATCATTTATGAAGGCACACCAGCTACACTACCACCTAAGAGGGCAATCATTCATCAAATTGAATTTGTACCAGGAGTAACATCGCCTAACAAGGCTGCATACAAAATGACACCGGAGCAGAACAAGGAGATAGCAAGGCAAGTTCAAGAACTTTTGGACCAAGGGTTGATCAGGAAAAGCATAAGTCCATGTGCTATTCTAGTGGTGTTGGCAACTAAGAAGGGAGATAAGTGGAGAATGTGTATTGATTCTAG
This sequence comes from Sequoiadendron giganteum, assembly GCA_007115665.2. Taxonomy (NCBI): domain Eukaryota; kingdom Viridiplantae; phylum Streptophyta; class Pinopsida; order Cupressales; family Cupressaceae; genus Sequoiadendron; species Sequoiadendron giganteum. The sequence goes on along the minus strand of CM021104.1, from coordinate 643,406,554 downwards.
GACCATAAATAGGATAACCATTAGATATAGGTTTCCTATTCCTAGGATAGAATACAAACTGGACTATTTAGGGGGTGCTAAGTACTACTCCAAGATTGATTTGAAAAGTGGCTACTATCAGATTAGGATGAAAGAGGGAGATGAATGGAAGTCAGCTTTTAAAACCACAGAGGGGTTATATGAGTGGTTAGCAATGCCATTCGAGCTTACAAATGCACCTAGCACTTTTATGAGGGTGATGAATGAGGTCTTGAAGGAATTTATAGGAGCCTTTGTGGTAGTCTACTTAGATGATATCCTCATATTTATCAAAACAAAAGAAGAACATATGAAGCACCTAAAACTTGTGTTGAAGAAACCTCAAGAGGAGAAGCTCACCATAAATCTTGAGAAGAGTGAGTTTATGAAGCAAGAGCTAGTCTACCTAGGATTTGTATTATATCAAGGGAACTTGAAGATGGACAAGAGATAGGTTGAAGCCATTCTCAGTTGGCCTACTCCCAAGACAAGGATTGAAGTTAGGAATTTCCATGGATTAGCACAATTCTATAGGAAGTTTGTTAGAAGGTTTAGTGAAATCTGTGCACCGGTCCTTGAGACCATCGAAGGAGGACTGAAAAAAAAGTTTGTGTGGACCAAAGAAGCCAATGAAGGATTTGAAAGATTGAAGAGGGAGATAGCTACCCAACAAATCCTAGTTTTACCAAGTTTTGACAAACCATTCATAGTGGATTGTGATGCAAGCAACATAGCAGTGCATGCTATCCTAAGCCAAGAAGGTAGGCCAGTGGCATTCTTTAGTGAAAGGTTGAATCAAGCAAAGTCTAGGTACTCGTCCTATGACTTAGAGCTATATGCTTTGGTACAGGCTCTTAAGAAGTGGAGGCACTACCTATTGCCTAGGGAATTTGTGGTATACACCAATAACCAGGCCTTAAGCTACATCAATACTCAAGAGAAGCTCAGTTTGAGGCACATCAAATTGATGGAGTTTTTGTAGTCATACACCTTTAGTATCAAGCACAAGAAAGGGATTAAAAATAAGGTTGAAAATGCCCTTAGTAGGATATTTCTTACCATTCAAGAGATACAGCAGTAGAGCATAGGGGTTGAAGGATTCAAAGACCTATATTCAGGAGATTCTAATTTCTCAGTGATATACAAGGTATGTACTGATTTTGAAAACCATTTTCACAGTGAATATGCAGATTATACTTTGCAGAATGGTCTATTGTTTAGAGGGAAACAATTATGTGTTCCAAGAGGTTCCATGAGGGAGAATCTTCTCCAAGAAAAGCACAATGGCAGTTTGAGTGGACACTTTGGATTGAACAAGACCCTTGACTTAGTGGAGAGGTTATATTGGTGGCCTAAGATGCAAAGAGATGTAAGAAGGTATGTGGAGCAATGTGGAGTATGGAAAAAGGCAAAAGGAACATCAACAAATGTAGGTCTTTATCACCCATTACCCATCCCAAGTAGACCATGGGAGTGCATAAGCATGGACTTCATAGTAGGGCTACCTAGGACACCAACTAGTTTTGACAGTGTGTTTGTGGTAGTGGATAGATTCAGCAAGATGAGCCATTTCATCCCATGCAAAAAAACACATGATGCAAGTCAGATTGCACACCTATTCTTCAAGGAGGTAGTAAGGATACATAAGTTTCCAAAGAGCATAGTTGCAGATAGAGATGTGAAGTTTATGGGACATTTTTGGAAAACTCTTTGGAGGAGGTTAGGAACCAACTTGTCTCATAGCTCAGCATATCATCCCCAAACTGATGGACAGACAAAGGTGATAAATAGGGTACTTGGTAACTTGTTGAGGTGTCTAACTAAGGAGTATGGACAAGGATGGGAACAAGTCATTTCACAAGAAAAATTTTCCTACAATGATAGCACAAACAGGTCTACTGGTAAGAGCCCATTTGAAATTGTATATGGGTTACATCCAAGGGGTGTACTTGAGCTAAGAGCCCTAAAAGGATATGAAGGAATCAGTGGAAATGCTAATGATTTTGCTCAGTCAATGAGAGAGGTTCATGAGCAGGTAAAGAAGACATTAATGGAGGCTAACCATAAGTTCAAGGCTAAAAGAGATGAAGGGAAGAGAGATCTACAATTTGAAATAGGTGATTTGGTGATGGTATACTTGAACAAGGAAAGAGTATAGAAAGGAATACCAAGTAAGTTGCAGATGAAAAGGATAGGGCCATGTAAAGTGTTGGCTAAGTATGGATCCAATGCATACAAGGTGGAGTTACCCAAGGAGATGTCCATTTCACCTATCTTCAATGTGAAGGACTTGGGGAAGTATAAAGGACTAGAAATGGATGAGGAATAGTATAGTGCTGAGGTGAGTAAGGATGTGGATGAACTCAAGGTACCTGATCAGATAAGACCACAAGTGGACAAGGTTCTAGACTCAAGGGTGAAGAAGAAGACTAGGCACAAGACATACATGGAGCACCTAGTGAAGTGGAGACATCAACCAGAGTCAGAGGCTACTTGGATAGTAGAAAGTGACTTTAAGAATATTGAAATTAGTGAGGAGCTCTTGACACCACAGGTTCCTTAACTTCTTTGTTGCAGGGGGGAGAATGGTGCAAGAGCACCTTAAGGTCTTTTGGAGAGATCTTTGCAATTTTGGCTTGTAGGTGGTTCTAGCCAACCACCAAGGGAATAAGGAATATGATGTAAAGTACCAAGAGTTTTTTTGATGAGTGAATTGAAAATAGGTTTGTTAGGGGCTTTCGGTTTGCATAAGTCTTGGACATTGTGAGCATTTTGAGCAATGTTGCCTTGGCTATTTATCCTAAAAGTTGGAAAATGGCATTAATGATGCTCTAAGCCCAACCCAAGGGTCCTAGCACATGGGAGAAAGGTATATAAGGTCAGAAAAACCCTAATACCTAGGTTCGAGGGTTGTTTTCATGAATTGAGACTTGGAGAGTACATTTTTGTGATTGGAAGAGAGCAAGTTTTCATTGAATTTCTGTGTTTGAGCCTTCATCTAGTCAAGAATGGATTGAAATGACTTATCTAATGCTTTGAGTCTTCCATTTTTATCACTTACTTACTTGTGTAGCATTATATTAGTCATCAAGACCGACTGGTTATCTTTTTGCAAGTTTTTGGTATTCTTGGTCTCATTGCCGGTTCAGGCCAGTTTTGTGAATAATGAGTCCCACTTGACTTCCCATGGCTTTCCTCTCATGGAAACTTGGAATCAAGTTGAGGATAATATAAATAGTTTTCATATAGGTTTTTGGGGTCTTGTTTTGTAGGGAAGGTGATGAAATCATCAAGCACTAGGCGAGTGCAAGTGCATTCTGGCTAGTAGCTTGGAGAGGACAACAGCAAGGAGAGTTGCTAAATGGATTGGTTTATTCCAATCAAGAGTATGGGAGTGTAAACACATGTATCTCAGTCATGTGTGTGCTAGGAGAAGAGCTAAGGAGGTCGTTGAAGCCCTCAAAGAAGGAAAAAGAGCCAAAAACCCTAGGAACCCTTGAAAATAGGGGGTTTGAGGACAATCATATGTACAGACACTTGTAGGACATAAGGCTTGGTAAATATTGGAGCCTTGATGGTCAAAAGAAAGAATCTATAAAAAAAATTGGGGGTAGTTAAGACTATTTGTGAGAAAAGTCAAGAAAACAGGTTCTAGGAGGCCAAATTGGGGCAGAAGGCTACAAGGCCTAAAATTGAGTTTTTCAAGAAAGCGATGGGTAAAAGGTGAAAGAATCCAATAAGATGGATCAGTGAGGAGAAAAATAAACAAAGGGACAACTAGGATACCCTTCCCTAGCTCTGGAGTGGTTAGGACACTTTGGGTCAGTGTGGAGCCCAAGGAAGCTTAGTGGTGGATTGGGAGTGATGGAGAAGAATTTGAAATTGGTGGAGAGTCTTACGTGGTGAGAGGGGTTTAGGAGTGATTCCTAAGTAGGGTAAAGAGGAATACCCTAGGAAGACTAGAGAATAGGTCTTGGGAAGAGCAAGAGTGCTCTTGAGGGATAGGACTCCCCATCACTTTAGCTCATCAATTGATAAGTAGGAGGTATTTTCTACAATGTGTCAAATTGTGATATTGCTATCGGGATTCCATTGAGTAGTCATTTGTAGTATTAGATATAGCTCTAGCTTCTACATTATTGCACATGATTGTAGATAGTTTCAAAGATCTAGATAACATCAATAGTTCACATTACTCAAGAAGGATGAACATCTTAAAGACATTTGTGGAAATAAGGACAAGTAACCTTCTTGTGGACTTAGGGTTGCAATATTTGATCTACAACATGTTCCACCATTTCTTCAGTAGGATCAAGAACACACATAATGAAGGTGTGTTTGTAGCCATGAAAGATTATGGTTCGAACTATCCAAGAGAGTGATGTTTTATCTCAACCAACCATATCTATACCATGGTTTGTTTGCAAACAAGGATGGGTTCTCTCTTCATCGACATATACATTATTCCTTGATGTATTCACACCAGTGTTACAAGACTAGGACTCACCTCAGACTTGACAAGCCATTTTTTGACTTGGACTCAAGTTCAAAGCCCAGACTCGACAAATAGAAAAACCTAAGAAATTCAAATATTTGTAAGGATTTAAAACTTGTTTCATGCACCCTTTAATAAATAAACCTTAAAGAAACAATAGCATCATCAAATAGAAATTGCTATGATCCCATACATAAACATACATCAATCACATAAGTATAAGCACAAATTTTAGCTGAAGGAAATAGCACATTTAGATATATAAATATTGTGATATTGCTATCAGGATTCAATCATGTAGTTTTACAAGTCAAACTCATTGACCCATGATTCATCAGTAGTGGTTCACAAGAACCCATCTCTCATGATAATAAATGGTTCATAAGGAGGAAGATAAATCTTCATACATTTCTTCTATCACAAATGAGATAAGTGCTTGGTTTCATGAAGGTCATGAGACAACCATTAATGGGGAATGGATACATGAAGAACTGATGGAGAATGATAATGGCTTCAGATCTGCTATAAAGGATTTTTTTTTTCATTTCAATGATGCAAGAGGTTTTTGGTTTCACTACCAAAATGAGCCTATGAAGAATGCATGTGAAACTCCTTTTGACCTTGAGGGTGTACTTACTCCATCTCAAGGATCATGCATTGAGAATGACATAGATCAATGCTAGGGCTAACCAATTAATAATTATACACATGAATAAGTTAAACATGTACATGTCAATAAGGGAACTAGAAGTACTCATAAACATGTAAGCCTCAAAAAGTATACACATGAATACATAGTATACACAAATTAAAACAAAGTATATGCATGAAAACATGTAAGCCACAAAGTATACACTCGAATGCACGTAAGTCACAAAGTATACACGTAAGTTGTAAATTATACACTTGAATATACGTAACTCATATCTATTGAACCATCAATTTAGAATGCAAATATGGACAGGCATCGAAAAAAGATATTTGTATTAACCAAATAGCCATGTAGGCATACATAAATATATGTCGATATAAGTATGAAATATATGTACAAAATAGCCATATAGGCTTACGAGAATGCCATCTAGGCATACAATGTCAAATATGTCCAGTAAACAATATGTACAAAACTGCCATGCAGGCATACAATAAAGGACTCTGGAATCAAAAGTCATTGCTCTCCATGCGCAGGAAATAAAATCTTTCCCTTTCATTTTCGCTCGGATGGCGATAGGTCTGTCACTCATTTTTGTTGCGCTTGTGGAGTGCTCCTGCTACTCCTCCTAGGGTTTAGTTCATGGTGAAGTTTTAACTGTTACAATAAGAAGTAAAGACATGAATATATAGAAATTACATTATAAAAAATGATATATTTGACAAAATAATCACTTATAGCCATCTCACAATCTCTCTCCATGAGGAAAATATCATCACACCCATGCTCAGGAGTGGTCAAGCCCTGTATAAACCATACAAATAGACAAAAACTACGTGAATCAATAATGGTTTTATTTCTCACTAACTAACATCTATAACAAAAAATGTAAATTAAAATTTACTAATTTGCCTCATACCTTTTCTATCAAAGCCATCGAGGATTGTATAGCAGATGTCACACCAATATCCATTTCCCTCATCACATTCAGAGGTGTATCATCTCACAACAACTGAAAATAAAACAACAAATTATTCAACGTAATCAACGATGTGCATGTATAAACTACACAAATCTATTAAGTACTTGATTCACTAGTTAAACTCTTTATTCTATTACCTGCGTGAAGGTTTGAGTAAATCCACCACCACTAGGAAGTGTTCCATCAAAACCTCCAATATTAGTCTGTTCAACATCCAAAATTGCATATTAAATTACCATTCGTAAAACAATGCCATTAATATGCAATAAACTTATAATTGTTTACTAGTTACCTACCCTAGCGATAGGTGTACTACAAAAATAGGTTGGTGGGGGGCCGGTTTATCTAGTCTCAACACTGTGACCCTACAATTTTATTAAAATCATAAAACATTTTTAGTTAATCTTGCATTTCAAAATTGAAATTTAATAAATTAAATTCAATGAACACATGCACTAACTTTTACCTGACTATCAATGCCATATGCCTCATGAAAAATCTCAGCTGCCCTCTCCATCTCCATAGCTGCAGATGGATCCTGTGTACCAATCTCCTGAGGGTCGATGGGGTCATGTGAACAAGTAACCCCACAAGATTGACACACATGTGTTCGAAGACCACCACTAGAAGACTCCCCTGGATGGCGTTGTAGAATAGGGCTAGTATGATGGATGACACTCTAGGTCAAAGTGTTGATTGCCTACAATGTCTCTATGTCAGCACTTTCCTTCACGATGAAAGGCATAAAAATGTGCTCATGAGGTGGCCTAGTGAGAGCTCGTCTACCTTTCCGCATAGGATCTGGCTGTGCACCAGGTCTATCCTGAGCTGACCCCCCACCTCTCCCCTGGAAATCCCTCATCAAAATAATTTGGGATTTTGTTTAGTATGAGCTCACTATATAGTTTCCTAAGGAAATATTGCAAGACCTCACAATGTTTGCACGGTGGGTAATCGAAGACCATGTACCACCTATCATAAAACCACTCCTTCATTTGTTCGTGGTGGCACCAATGGATAGGAAACCTCTTCGCATTGAGGGTGAGATTTTGATTTGTGCATGGGTTAGTGAATAATGAGCAAAAATCACCTTTTGTTATTTTTAAATCTTTCACATCCTTGTATGATAGTTTATTTGCATAATACTCCCTAGTTGCCTACCTCCTATCTTCCCATCTAGTTATTTGTTTGCTAATTGAATCTACATTTGGTAACATATCTTTCAATGAATTTTCTAGGGTCATTCTTTCTGTGGTTCAACCATTTGGATCACTCAACCTATTGATCAAATCCTTAATTTTTTTTTTGTTGTTCTCAATTTCACTCATTAAATTTTGTTGAGTGCCAGGAGGGGGTTGAGTGATTGGTGGAGGAGGTTGATGTTGTGGTTGATTTTGATCTTGAGGATTTGGTTGGTCCTCCTGTTGAGGATTTTGAGGGTTTGAAGGTTGATTTGCATCTCCTAAAAATTCAAACAAATAGATATCAAATTCAACCTAAAACTAACAAATTCAAAACAAAAAGAATAGAATCCTTACCTCTTACAACTCCTCCTCGTCGTGGCACCATCATTGTGAAGAAATTTGGATTCTTGGTGAAGAAATTCTTCTCCTGGAATGCAAGCGTGATATTTTGGGGTTTTTGGCCGTAGATGCAGCAAAAACACCAGTCGAAATGCAAATGAGAGATTTGTATTTGTTTTTTTCCTTTTAATAGTCGATAACACGAGCACATTATAACGTGCTCACATTATGGCTTTGTAGTTGTAGCCACGGAGACCTTGCCTAGGTTTAATGAAAGACATAATGCAAGCACATTATAACGCGCTCGCATTATGGTTTTCAACTTTTTTTTTTTAGGGTGTCCAGGAATTGCTACCCATTTCCATGCACCCGCCCATGGGGTCTTACACTATTTCCTAAAGGAAAAAACCTGTTGGTTGCAAATAGGTGTTCAAGAAAAAGATTGGTTCATATGGAAGTATTGAGAAATACAAAGTAAGATTGGTTGTAATAGGTTACTCTCAAGTTGAGGGTGTTGATTATGGTGAGATCTATTTTCTCCTATTGCAAATATGACATCCATTATATTTTTTCTCTCTATTACTACTACCTATGATTTAGAGGTTGAGCAAATGGAAGTGAAAATCGCTTTCCTTCATGGTGACTTGGACGAAGATATTTATATGACACAACCAGAGCACTACATGGTGAAAGGTAAACGTAAATTGGTTTGCAAATTGAAGAAATCTTTGTATGATTTAAAATAGTCCTAGGATGTGGTACCAAAAACTTTATACATATATGTTTAGTTTAGAATTTAAGTGCTCTAAATCAGATCATTATGTTTATTATAAAACTAATGGTGATCATTTCCTGTTTATTGTATTATATGTTGATGATGTGTTATTTATTGGTAGAGGGAAAGGTATATGATTTCAGAACTAAAATCTCAACTTTTTGCTAAATTTGAAATGAAATATCTTGTGCCACTAAACACATTCTTGGGATGAAAATTAAAAGAGATAAAGTGATTAGAAATCTATGGCTTGGCCAAAGTAAGTATGTCAACTCAATTTACAAAGGTTTGATATGTAGGCTTGTAGACCTTTGTGTGTTCATGTTTCAATTGGAACAAATTAATCTAATTTAGATTTTCCAACATCTCCATTAGAGATGGAGGGCATAAGCAGAGTGTCTTACCAGAGTGCAATTGGAATTTTGATGTATGCTATGGTTTGTACTAGACCAGACATTTCCCAAGGAGTGGGAGTTATTTCCAAATATATGTCTAATTTTGGTAGAGTTCGTTGGGATGTAGTTAAAAGAGTCTTCAAATATTTATGTGGTACCTCATATTATTCCTTATGTTATTATAGTAATATTAATGAATATGATATTTAACTTGATATTCATGGTTATGTGGATTCTAACTAGGAAGGTGATGTTGACATCAAAAGATCCACCAGTGCTTATGTGTTTACTTTATTTTGTAGTGCAATTAGTTGGAATGGTAAGCAATAGGTTATGGTTACTTTTTCCACTACTAAAAAAGAGTATATGTCAACTACTCATACTTGTAAAGAAGCCATTTGGCTTAATAGACTGTGTGCAAATATTAGAATAAAACAAGGCGTAGTGATAATTTATTGTGACACTCTGAGTATGATATGTCTTGCCAGGAACACAACATTTTATGCCAAGACCAAGCACATTGATGTACAATATCATTTTGTTAGCGATATGGTTGAAGATAGAAGAGTGAAGCTAGTTAAGGTAGATACTTTGATAAATGTTGTTGATTCTTTAGCTAAGCCTATAGCACCCCTCCATTTTTCTCTTTTGATCAGACAGTGTTCTTCATTATGACTTGTTTTCTGTTAGTACATTGACTATGATACTTGGTTACTATTTGATCGCTAACTTTAGAGTGATGTGGATGTTACATTATGATGTGATGGTAGTGTATTCAGAAATTATCATTATGACATGCTTTATATTAGCATAGATGATAGTTGAATTAATGTTGTTTTATGTTTTTTATTAGATTATTGATGGTAGATTTGTCAGTTTTGTAACATTGTATTGGTGAAGGCGACTAAATTGCACCACTCACTTGTGAGTGCCTTGCGATTCCATGATTCCCTCTTCACAGTGTGTTTTTTATGATATATATATGCATGTTCAATATATGTTTTGTTTGCAGGTTTATAGATACAGGACATCGACTCCACCTGGTTTCGTAGGTTTGAGCGTGTCCATTCCCAATGGTATTTTTGATTTGGAGATAGTAGCTAGGTTTTTCATGTCAAACCATCACCACGGTCATAGTGTGTCAATTGGTTTTAAGTTGGGTTTGTTTGTTTTAATGTTGTTCAATTTTGTCTTGATATTATTTAAATTGCAAAGTTGTAAAAGGCAAATTAATGAAATTAAATATTTAAGTGGATTATTAAATTATTCTGGTTTATTAAGTTGGAAGATGTTAATTAACTAATCAATTAATGTAATTTAAATAGTAAGATAATTTAATCTTTGGATTATATTTATTTTATTAAATTAATTAAATTAATTGAATTAAGTTTATTTTAGAAATACTATGTATTTTAGTTGAAATTAGTAAAATGTTTATTTTTATTTTTATTTTGAGGATTTGATGCAAAAGGATTTTTAAAGATATTTCTTTTGTTTTCAAATGTTTGTTTCAAAAATATTAATGATGGTGGTTGAAAGAGATTTTTTGATGGAGTTTAATGGCTATAACCATGAAAGTCTAAGGAGAAAAAAGAGGAAGGAAGGAAAGGAAGGAAAGGAAGAAAGAAGAAATTCTTGTAACTCTGGAATTTTTTTGGTGGACAAGCTGTGTTTGTTTGCTTTGGAATTTGATTGTGGAGAAGCTTTGTTTGTTTGTTGTGGAAGAAGCTTGAATCTGTGGAAGAGGCTTTACACCAAATCTCATCTTCCCAGACATTTGGAAACTAGGTTCTTTGTTATTTAAATCAATTTTATTTTGGAAAGATTCATAGATTAAATATGTTGTTTGCAAAATGATTCACTGTGCAAACTCATAATTTGATTAAATTGAAAAAATGCCATGTGAAATCTTTGAAGAAATTTTTGGAAAAACGTCTATGGAGAGAGAATTAAACTCTTTGTAAAATTTCATTGTTCTTCTTCTTTTTAGATTTATTATTTGGGAAAAGAAACTGGTAAACCTCTATGTTGAAATTATTTTCTCTAAAAATTTGGGTATTTCTATAGATCACCATTTTTGTGATAATAATTTGCCCCACAGAAATAATCTTGTTGATGAAATTACATACATATATATACTTTGATATGTATATATATATATATACATATACAAATATACATATATATCTTTTATTATAAAACATTGGATCTTTGTGAAAAAAATTATGTGTTTCATTATATCATTTGTATGACGACCTAGGCTTGAAATCTGTAGGGATTTTTTTTAATGTTAAAAAATTTATATAAAAAAAAAATTAAAGCTTTTTGGGAGGCTTGGGCTCTCCCCACAGCCGCCCCCATGGGAGGCACTATGGAGGAGGCAACGCCCAACGCTGCCCTCTCCATAGTCATGCCCCATGCGAATGGGTGGTTTGGCTATGTGTATACACAACCGCGCCCCATATGAATGGGGGTTCGCTGTGTATTCACATAGTCACCCCCACCCCCAAACATTGGCACGCACCCCAATACATTTTGGCATCTTTGACTTTTTCGTGGCCTTTTTTATAAAAAGCGATTTTTTATTTTTTATTTTTTATTATTAAAATATATAATATATATAATATATATATATATATATAGATATTATTATATATAGTTATATGTATATATATGTATATATATATTTATATATTTGATTATATTTATTTGTGTTGGAAATTTTAGTAAATATTAATTAATATATATATAATGTATATATATATTTATATATATAATTATATTATTATGTATATATTCAATATGTATGTATTTAAATATATATATTTAGTTGATATTTTAAATTGGTGCATATATTAAATGCACAAATAGATGATTTTAAAATAATAAGTTTTAATAGAAGAAATATATGATTTTTTTTTAAAGTAATATGTTTTAATAGAAGAGATAAATGTCTTTTTATTTAAAATTAATTGAAGAATTGAAGTGTCAGATAGTTTAAATTTCCTTCTTTATTTGAAAGAGATTTTATTAAATTAGTTATTTGAGACAATAATTTACTATATTTTATTGAGGGAAGTAGATTTAGGAAATCTGAAAGATAGATTTAATTCCTGTTTAAATTTCCCTTTTAAAAGTAATTTCTTTTGTTTTCCTTTTGGGGGAAATTGTTTAGAAGCATTAGTAAGACTTCCAAATGGGGTATTTAAATCTTTGGGGTTGTTGTATCTTATAGTCAACCCTTTTGAATTTCCTTGGGTAGTGCATATAGTCATTTTCAGTTAATTACCTGGTTACCATGAATGGGGATGTGTTGCCTTTATGTTTTGGATGGGGATTTAATATCCTTAAGTGTGCACTAGTTTACCCTTGGGTTGTGGAGTTGTTCCACGTGTTGTCTTAGGGGAGTAGCTTTCAATGAGGGTCGACACACAAAGTTGTGCTAGGGTAACTCATTGTGAGTTAGTTAATCCAGTGATAATGTAAATAAATGTATTAGGGGAATGGGTAGTGTTAACACTTAATACGAGTAATTGTGCCTTGCTCATGGAATCAATGGCTTGTACAAACTTGGGATGGGAAGAGAAGGCCTGGAATGGCAAGATCATTATCTTGTATCTACGAGAGATAACTGATTCCACATTGGATTGCATGAGGGGCCGAGAGTTGTTAGAGGCTTCAAGGAGATCCCAAGATGAGGGTCAGGGCCTAAGAAGACTAACTAGGATATCCCATGTATCATTGTGATGACACTCCTCCTAAGTCAACAATATGTTTGGTTCATTGATGTAATTGATCAGTTAACTCTAGAAGCAATGTAACCATGGTGATTGTGTTGTAATTGTATTTGGTTAGTTCAGTTTTGTGTTAGCCTGTGTCTAGAGGTAGATGGTCTTGTCTAGGAATCCTTGTTACTATCTCCTAGCATGGGGGGTGGGCCTTTGGGAACCACTTGGTTGGGTGGAACGTGCACCTTACTCTATTGGGTTCCCTTCTTTGATCGTGATGGCGATATTTTTAAATAGAGCTTGTGATTTCTAGTTACATTTCATGCTTATATTTATTTCAGTTGATTCTTGTAATTATTACCCCTCATTTGTAATCGAGGTGGAGGATTGTATTTAGTAATCACACTTATTTGTTCTACCTCATTCGAGAAATGAGAGATGTAATCTCCTTTGTTAAATTATTGTTACATGAAATCTTATTCTATTTCTTATTTTTATGATGTAATTTATCATGTATGGAATGAATGAGTACTTAATTTCTTAAGTAGATAAATGTTATGGGTGAAATCATGTTGTATGTATGGGTTTAAAAGTAATCTCAGTCTCATAGCCTTAGAGGTTGTTGGCATTGGGTAGTGAAATTCCATGTTAATTGTACATTAAATAAAAAAAAAATTGTGCATTAGAGTAGTTAATTGCAACTTCCTCTAGGGTTACATGGTGGGGCATTACACATGGTATCAGAGCCTGAGTTTAAACACTCGGTGCTCTGGGATTTTGATGAACCCATTAATTTTTTAGTTATGTAGGTTTTAAGTTGTGTACCTTGCCTAATACCTTGGTGTGTCTGTGTAGGATTATGCCTCCTAGACGTGGAAGAGGTAGAGGGTGAGGATGTGGCCATGTGGGCAGTCGTAACAAGAGTCAACATGACTCCCCTCCTCATGTTTCACATATTTCAAATCAAGAGGAGCACCAGGAATCGTAGAATGCCCCAGGGTGTAGAGATCGACAAAAAGATCCTCCAGGAATCAAGGCTGCGTGCAGGGCACTTGATGAGGCATTGGCACTCGTTGGTTAGAGGAAGGCTGAGGTTCAGGGTAATCCTGTTGAGAGGGAAGTTTTGACTTAGTCAGAGGTAGTAGCATCTGCACATATGAGAGATTTACATAGGGCACAACCACCATTGTATGATGGAGCAAGCAGTGGTTTAGAGGCTAAGACTTGGTTCATAGACCTCGATCAGTGCTTTGCTATGCAACCTTATGACAGTATTCCCAAAGCATAGTGCACTATCATGCATCTGCGAGGGTTCACATCCTTATGGTGGAGGCTAGAGGATAAAAATCTCCATATAGATATTAACTCAGTGTCCTAGGAGATGTTTCTAGAGCGGTTTAAAGCTCGCTTCCTATTCGACCACTGGCGTCAGCGTCAAGGTGATGAGTTTCATGCCTTGCGTCAGTTATCTTTGACAGTTGAGCAGTATGAGTGACGCTTTTAAGAGCTCAAGCAGTTCATAGGTATAGCAAAAGATGAGGGGATGCTAGTCCACCACTTTGCCAGGGGCTTGAATCCCCGTATTAGCAGAGGTGTGAGGGTTTTCGAATCGAAAACCATGGAGATAGTGGTGGAAAAAGCACATCTAGAGGAGGAGAATCTAGCCATGGTACTGGGAGGCCACATTGGTGATAAGATCAACAATAGTTCAATATCAAGGTCTAGTGCACAAGGGGGTTAGAATCAGAGAGATGCACCTCCCAAGGCTCAACAGGGACCTTCGCAGAGTGGTCAAGAGCAATAGGTATCATAGGGGAAATGTAAAGGTTTCCAACAGAGGCAGGGGGATAGGAACTAGAGGCGTATGAAATGCTTCAACTCTAAGTAGCCAGTGCATAGCTTGTAGTCCACTTTCAAGGGTAGTGCGCAGTAGTCTAGTGCACCACCTAGAGGCAGGGGCTATGGTAGAGGTACTAGATTTTTTGCATGTGGCCAGCAGGATCATATAGCTAGAATGTGTCCTAACAGGGGCACATCTAGATTTTCATAGGGACTAGCAGCATCTGAGCCAAGAGTTGGGGATAAAGGCAAAGGGAAAAATTTATTTGTAGCGGTTGATAACTACTAGGCAGAGCATCAGGGCACCATCGTCGAGACATTTGATATGTTGTTGGGTAACCCAGTTACCATTCTGTTTGATTTTGGAGCGTCAGACTCCTTCATTTCTTCTTCTATCATGACGCGATGTAGACTGGGGGCAGTAAGACAATTTGATAGGTGGAAGGTTTAGTTAGCCTTGATTGTGAAATTCACATCACATTCCCTTGTACCAGGGTGTAGATTGGAGGTTATACCTCTCCTTTCTACAATGGACCTTTGAGTTATTCTATTGGGTTCTTAGGATGTTTTCATAGGAATGGACTCGTTAGAGGCACATAGAGCAATCATAGATTGTCGACGTAAGTTGATTCAATGCATTGATGCATCTGGCAGAGAGGTAGAGATAGTGGGAGTTCAGAGGCCAATTTCCTTGAATATTATCTCAGCTATGCAGTTGAGAATGTGTGTGTGACAAGGTTGTTAGTTATTCGTCATTATAGTGGATGATTTGGATTTAGGAGATGGAGAAGAGAAAGTATCTCTTGATAGTCATCCCATTCTTCAAGAGTACACTGATGTCTTTCTAGATGAGATTCTAGGGATGCCACCTCAGAGGCATAGACTTCAAGATAAACCTAGTACCTGGATCAGAGCCCATTTCATGAGCTCCTTACTGTATGACCACTTAGGAGCTGAAAGAGCTTCGTTTGCAACTTGAGGAGTTGTTAGCAAAGGGCTTCATTTTCCCTAGTGTTTCTCCATGGGGAGCACTAGTTATCTTTGTGAAGAATGATGGTTCACTTTGGTTATGTATTGATTACCAGTAGTTGAACAAAGTGACTATCAGGAATCGATATCCACTTCCTAGGATTGATAACTTGTTCGATCAGATCAAGGGTACCATGATTTTTTTTAAAGTTGATCTTAAGTCGGGATATCATCAACTTTGTATCTTTGAATTAGACATACATAAGATGACGTTTCAAACATGATATGGTCACTATGAGTTCATTGTAGTACCATTTGGGTTGACGAATGCACCCTTTGTGTTCATGAGTCTGATGAAGGGGGTATTTTGCACATACTTAGACTGATTTGTCCTTGTATTCCTAGATGACATTTTGATATACTCTAGGACAATGGAAGAGCATGAGGAGCATTTTTGGTAGGTATTACAGTGCTTACGATATAATCAACTTTATGCTAACCTATCGAAGTGTGAATTCTTCAAGACTGAGGTCAAGTACCTTGGTCATGTGATCTTAGGGAAAGGTATTTCAGTGGATCCTACAAAGATCCAAGTGATCTCAGATTGGCTTGTGCCCACAAATGTGGTAGAGATACGTAGATTTATGGGACTAGCAGGTTATTACAGGAATTTTGTGTAGGGCTTTCCGAGGATAGGGTATCCTATCACCTCCCTTTAGATGAAAGGGAAAAGGTTTGTGTGGTCAGAGCAGTGCGAGGTAACATTCAGACTCTTAAGCTGAATTTGACCAATGCACCATTTGTAGTCTATACAGATGCATCCTTGGAGGGATTAGGAGTAGTGTTGATGCAAGAGGGTCATGTCATAGCATATGAGTCACGAAAGCTCAAAGATCATGAGCTAAACTACCCTACACATGATCTTGAGTTGGCAACAGTTGTTCATGTGTTGAAAAGATGGAGACATCTCCTCCTTGGCCACAGGTTTGAGTTGCACAGTGATCACAAAAGCCTTCAGTATATTTTCATGCAACCCAACCTTAATGCTAGGAAGAGGCATTGGATGGAGTTTCTATGTGAATATGAATTCGAAGTGAAGTATATCCAAGGAAAGGATAATTTCGTAGCTAACGCACAAAGTAGATTGAGACATGAGTTATTTGAGTTGACTCTTGTAGTAGATTTGCGGAGTTGGATTCTTTCTGCTCTTCTAGTGGATAGTTGGTATCAGGAGGTGAGGGCAGAGATAGAGGCAGGGAGACCTCTTGAGGGAAGGTACTTAGGGTATTCTCTAGATCTAGATGGGATATTGAGGTAGATGGGACACATATACATTACTTCATCAAGTGATCTTCGCACCTTAGTTATGACTGAGGCACACCATACACCTTATTCAACCCATCTAGGGGTGAAGAAGATGCATGCAGATCTGTGTTAGTTGCATTTCTGGCCAGGAATGAAGCATGATATTGTGGATTATGTGTCAAGATGTTTAGAGTGCTAGTGGGTGAAGGCTAAACACTAGCATCCAACAGGGATTTTGCAGCCGCATTTAGTACCAGAGTGGAAGTGGGACATGATCTCATTGGATTTCATTGTTGGTTTACTTAACTCTTCGAGATGACATGATGCGATTAAGGTGATAGTCGATAGGCTAACGATGGTAGCACACTTCTCACCTATTCACTCTTCCTATAATGCATCATCCGTAGCCAGAGTATTCATGGAGGACATAGTGAGGTTGCATGGTATTCCACGTTGGATTATTTCTGACAGGGATCCAATGTTCACCTCATCTCTTTGGAGTTCATTACAACATGCGATGGGGACATAGTTGAACTTCAATTTAGCTTATCACCCATAGATTGATGGATAGACTAAGAGGGGAAATTAGATCCTCAATGATATGTTGCGTATGTATGTGATAGACTAGAAGACGCGATGGGAAGACTATATCTATTTGGTAGAGTTTGCATACAATAACAGTTTCCAAAGTTCTATCGGCATGCCTCCATTTTAGGCATTGTATGGGTGACCATGTCACACTCCCTTAAGTTGGGATCAACTGGAGGATAGAGTAATTTTGGGTCTAGAGATGTTGCAGGATATGGAGCAGTAGGTGGTTCAAATTAGAGAGCATTTGGTGGTAGCTCAAGATAGGCAAAAGAAATATGTGGATGCACATAGGGTGGATCAACAATTTTTTGTTGGTGATAGAGTCTTTTTGCAGGTGCATCTGCGAAAGAGTCCAATCTACTATGGAAAGGGCTCTAAGCTTGTGCCTCACTTTGATAGACCCTTTAAGATACTCAAGAAGATTAGTCCAGTTGCTTACCGGCTCGCTTTACCGCCCAGTCTCTCACGTATTCACGATGTATTTCATGTTTTTGTTCTTCAACCGTACCATCTAGATATTTATCATATCCTTGATTGGAATTCTTTCCAACTAGAGGACGAGTAGCTGGATTTAGAGCCCATGGCCGTAATGGAGCGTAGAATGCTCGCTCTTTGAGGGCGGGATATTGATCAAGTTAGGGTCCAGTGGGATCCTAGGGATGATACTTCATCCACCTAGGAAGATGCAACTAGAATGAGGGAGTTCTATCCCTATTTGTTCGTAGGATTCTAGGAGTAAGCCTGACCCTAGGGGGGGAGGATGTAGCACTCCATTTTTCTCTTTTGATCAAACAGTGTTCTTCTTCCTTATGCCTTGTTTTCTATTAGTACTTTACTATGATACTTGCTTACTATTTGATCGCTAACTGTAGAGCAATGTGGATGTTACATTATGATGTGATGGTACTTTATTCATATGTTATCATTATGACATGCTTTAGATTAGCAAAGAGGATATTTGAATTAATGTTGTTTTATGCTTTTGATTAGATTATTGATGTTAGATTCGTTAGTTTTGTAACATTGTATTGGTGAAGGGGACGGAATTGCACCACTCTCTTATGAGTGCCCTGCTATATCGTGATTCCCTCTTCATGGTGTGTTTTGTTATGATATATATATGCATGTTCAATATATGTTTTTTTTGCAGGTTTACAAGTACAGGACATCGACTCCACCTGGTTCGCAGGTTTGAGCGTGTCCATTGCCCAATGGTATTTTTGATTTAGAGATATTAGCTAAGTTTTTCGTTTCAAGCCATCACCCTGGTCATAGTGTGTCAATTGGTTTTAAATTGGGTTTGTTTTTTTTAATGTTATTCAATTTTGCCTTGATATTATTTAAATTGCAAAGTTGTAAAAGTCAAATTAATGGAATTAAATATTTAAGTGGATTATTAAATTATTCTGGTTTATTAAGTTGGAAGATGTTAATTAATTAATTTAATTTAAATAATAAGATAATTTAATATTTGGATTATGTTTATTTTATTAAATTAATTAAATTAATTGAATTAAGTTTATTTTAGAAATACGATGTATTTTAATTGAAATTAGTAAAATGTTTTATTTTTATTTATTTTGAGGATTTGATGCAAAAGGATTTTGAAAGATATTTCTTTTCTTTTCAAATGTTTGTTTCAAAAATATTAATGATGGTGGTTGAAAAGAGATATTTTCATGGAGTTTAATGGCTATAACCATGAAAGTCTAAGGAGAAAAAAGAGGAAGGAAGGAATGGAAGGAAAGGAAGAAAGAAGAAATTCTTGTAACTCTAGAAATTATTTTGGTGGCGAAGCTATGTTTGTTTTCTTTGGAATTCGATTGTGGAGAAGATCTGTTTGTTTGCTATGGAAGAAGCTTGAATCTGTGGAGGAGGCTTTACACCAATTCTCATCTTCTCAAGCATTTGGAAACCAGGTTCTTTGTTATTTAAATAAATTTTATTTTGGAAAGATTCATAGATTAAATATGTTGTTTTCAAAATGATTGACTATGCAAACTCAGAATTTGATTAAATTGAAAAAATGCCATGTGAAATCTTTGAAGAAAATTCTGGAAAAACCTCTATGGAGAGAGAATTTAACTCTTTGTAAAATTTCATTGTTCTTCTTTTTAGATTTATTATTTGGGAAAAGAAATTGGTAAACCTCTGTGTTGAAATAATTTTCTCTAAAAATTTGGGTATTTCTGTAGATGGCCATTTTTGTGAAAATAATATTCCCGACTGAAATAATCTTGTTGATGAAATTACATATATATATATGATATATATATACTTTGATATGTATATATATATATATATATATACATATACAGATATACATATATATCTTTTATTATAAAAAATTGGATCTATGTGAAATTTTTTCTATGTTTCATTATGTCGTTCGTATGATGATCTAGGCTTGAAATTCATAGGGATTTTTTTCGCTGTTAAAAAATTTATATATTTTTTTTTTATAAATTTTTTTGGGAGGTTGGGGCTCTCCCCATAGTCAACCCTATTGTAGGCGTTGTGGAGGAGGCAATGCCTAGTGTTTCCCTCTCCACAGTCGCACACCATGTGAATGGGGGGTTTGGCTATGTCTATACATAGCCACACCTCATATGAATGGGGGTTCGACTGTGTATTCACATAGTCGCCCCCACCCCCAAACATTGGCACACCCCCCAATACATTTTGGGATGCCCTTCGAGTTTGCCATGGAAATTTTAGTAAATATTGATTAATATATATATAATGTATATATATATATTGGTATATATATATAATTATATTATTATGTATATATTCAGTATGTATGTATTTAAATAGATAAATATATATATAGTTGATATTTTAAATAGGTGCATACATTAAATGCACAAATAGATGATTTTAAAATAATAAGTTTTAATAGAAGAAATATATGATTTTTAAAAAAAAGTAATATGTTTTAATAAAAGAGATAAATGTTTTTTTATTTAAAATTAATTGAATTGAAGTGTCAGATAGTTTAAGTTTCCTTCTTTGTTTGAAAGTGATTTTATTAAATTAGTTATTTGAGACAATAATTTACTGTATTTTATTCAGGGAAGTGGATTTAGGAAATCCGAAAGATAGATTTAATTCTTGTTTAAATTTCCCTTTTAAAAGTAATTTCTTTTGTTTTTCGTTTTGGGGGAGATTGTTTAGAAGCATTAGTAAGACTTCCAAATGGGGTATTTAAATCTTTGGGGTTGTTGTATCTTATAGTCAGCCCTTTTGAATTTCCTTGGGTAGTGCATATAGTCATTTTCAGTTAATCACTCAGTTACCATGAACGTGGATGTGTTGCCTTTATGTTTTGGATGGGTATTTAATATCCTTAAGTGTGCAGTAGTTTACCCTTGGGTTGTGGATTTGTTCCATGTGTTGTCTTAGGGGAGTGGCTTTCAATGAGGGTCATCACACAAAGTGGAGCAAGGGTAACTCATTGTGAGTTAGTTAATCCAGTGATAATGTAAATAAATGTATTAGGGCAATGGGTAGTGTCAACAATTAATAAGAGTAATTGTGCCTCGCTCATGGACTCAAGGGCTTGTACAGACTTGGGATGGAACGAGAAGGCCTAGAATGACAAGATTGTTATCTTGTCTCTACGAGAGATAATGGATTCCGCATTGGATTGCATGAGGGGTCGGGAGTCGTCAGAGGCTTCTAGGAGATCCCAAGATGGGGGCCGAGGCCTAAGAAGACTTACCATGATATCCCATGTAGTATTGTGATGACACTCCTCCTAAGTCAACAACATGTTTGGTTTAGTGATGCAATTGATTAGTTAACTCTGGAAGCAATGTAACCATGGTGATTGTGTTGTAATTGTATTTGGTTAGTTCAGTTTTGTGTTAGCCTATGTCTAGAGGTAGACGGTCTTGTCTAGGAATCCTTGTTACTATCTCCTATCACGGGGGGTGCGCCTTCGGGTACCACTTCATTGGGTGGAAGGTGCACCTTACTTTGTTGGGTTCCCTTCTTTGATCGTGATGGCGAGATTTCTAGTTGGAGAGCTCATGGTTTCCAGTTACGTTTGATGCTTATATTCATTTCAGTTGATTCTTGTAATTATTACATATCATTTGTAATTGAGGTGGAGGATTGTATTTAGTAATCACACTTATTTGGTCTACCTCATTCGGGAAATGAGAGATGTAATCTCCTTTGGTAATTTATTGTTACATGAAATCTTATTGTATCTCTTATTGTTATGATGTAATTTATCATGTATGGTGATGGAACTGAAAATCTACATAAAAGAAGTACTGAGGGTATAGGGTTTATATTACCCAATGTAATATAAACCAATTACTTTGGAAACCCTCACGTTTCTTTTTTAACACTAACTTGCTACCGAGGGTAACCAGTCGCTTAAATTGTCCGGTAGAGCCTTTTCTTTGTGCTCTTATCAGCCCCTTTTCACCAGACTTACCAGTCTCTAGGCCGCCACTTTGGCATTTGAAATCTGTGCCGCCGAGGATTTTCCGGTTGGCCCCACCTCTATGCTATAATTGTTATGTTGAACCATCAGATTACACATGATCTTGATCGTTCCTAGTAAACCTCACACGTTTGCATGTTGATGTCATTAAGGTGGTGCGAGACTTGCGAGGTGATGCTAGTTGTCCTATATGAAGGGATGGGCCCTTTTCCCAATGGGCCACTAGTGATAGATGGGTGTTTTCTACCCATGGGATATTAATGAGGGAGATCAATGATAGTCCTCCCTTACAAATCTCGCACGATCAAATTAAAGGCCTCTGAGGGTACTGCGAGGTCTGCGAAAGGGTGAAACGTGGCTTGGCACCTGTAGGAACGAAGGTTGAATGGGGCCCACTGCCCGATAACAATTCTATCCTCCTGGGTTGTGATTGGGCATGTTTTTGTTGGGGTGCTGCTGTGGCTTTTCAAACAATTGTTGACTCAATCTGAGTCATTCGACTTGCCATGTTTGATCCACATTGACGGTCTGATTTGTGTTGGGTTCCTGTTCATCCACGTTGGGAGTTCTTGCACTCTGCAAGTTGTTCTCATTAATGGCACGGGTTTTCTTCAGTGGATCCTCGCCTAATTTTCTTGCGTGCGAATGGTGATCTCTTGATAAATGCAATGATGGGCTATACGACATGCCTTCATAGGACAAGAATAATTTGTGGTGGCTACATCAGCCACTAAAACGCTCAAATGCTTGTACTACATTCGAGCAATTAATATTCTCGCACCAATTAACTCTATAAATGCGCATTGTGTTATCTGCTATTATCATTGCATTTTGAGTTTTCTTGTTTGCAGATGGTCAACTCTCTCCTATGTTTTGTGAGGTGTTCTTTGCAATAGACAATTCAGCTATGCGCAAAAGTACCAGACTCAGGGTGAGAAAATTGTAGCCTCATGAGATGCAACCAGTCCTAGGCAAGCCCGAGGTCATCAAGGACACTGATAAAGGGTTGGGGAGTTCCAAGTCCCCGCTGGTGCTGCCTTCTAGTTCTAATGGTGATGGGTTAGAAACTGACTTGGACTACCGATATTAATTGGTGGCCATGATCAAGCTATTGGGGGTCGATGAAGAGGCCCTCGTAGCTGCCCCAATAACTGTGATGACATCGTGCCATGCTACTAGATCATGTGTTAAAGCAGATAAAAGGAAGCTAGTCTTGCTTCTTACTAAAGTGAGAACCAGGAGCAGTCACCTCTACCAAGGCCATGTGTCTTGCAAGTAGTTTCTATAGGTGGGTGTTGATGACTAGGAAGTGTCTCTTTTTGGGTGGTCGGTTGATGAATTGATATGGACGTGCATGTGCCTACCATGCTCTTTTGTCTTTCATTCCACTTGGTTACAAGGGTGTAACTATTTTGATTCCTCGAACTGATTATGGTTTTTCTAATGATGAGGAATTTTTCTTTTGAAAGTGTAATTTCGAATTTCACTTAGGGTGGAATTCATTTTATAATTAACGATGGAGCCCAATGCTTGTTGCTCTCCTGTCTATAAAGGAAATTTCACGACTCATTGTTAGGGATCAAAGTTTTGTGGCCGATTGCTTAGGATATGTACAGTTGGTTTTACTGTAGGTCTTTTGAAAGTATTATCCAGAAAGTCATTCTAGATCAGGAGAAGTATGAAATAAGTACACTATACTTTTGTAATTACTGATATTGAAACAAATCTAGAAATTTTTTGTGAAGACAACTATTCTCCTATTTATATGTCATGGATTTTGGATGAGTTTATCAATGGTTTATTCATTCA
>CM021104.1:643354925-643382914 GCA_007115665.2 Sequoiadendron giganteum | reverse complement strand
AGTACTCCCCATCAAATTGGTATCAGAGCCTATGTTAAAAGGCTTGGGAATTGAGAAATATAATATATGTCAGAGGGACGTGAATCCATAGGGGAAAACACCATGGTGACCAATACAGAACTGGCTAGATATTTGATAGAGCAACAAGAAAAGAACAGACGTCTTGAAGAAATTATGGAGGAGATGAAGCACAAACTAGAAGAGGTTGCAGAGGCTGCAGGCAAGATGGAAGTGCAGTTAGTAGGGGTTAAAGACAAGGGTAAGAACCAAGTTGAGGAAGAAATAGAACTAGAACCCGACCCTCCATTAGCAGAGGAACCCTTCCTCAAAGCATAAATGGCACTAAGTGGCAAGGCACTAGAAGGCATCCCTGTTTTCACAGGAAGAATGGATGCATAATTAGTTATGGAATGGATTGAGGGAATGGAAAATCACTTTGAATGTGATGGGGTTATAGAGGCACAAAAGGTGAAGATAGCCAAATCAAGGCTAAGAGGACAGGCATTAACTTGGTGGAAGTTTTTGCAAGAAGAAAGAGAGAAGGAAGGCAAGAAGCCAATAGGAAATTGGAAAACTATGGTGGCTAAAGTAAAGGAAAACTATCTACCTGAGGATTATGACATCCAATTGCATAAGAAGAGGAAAAATCTTAGACAGAGAGAACTAGATGTAGCTTCCTACACAGAAGAGTTCCAAAAACTAAGCCTGAGGTCTAGAGTGCAAGAAAGTGAAAGCATTAAGGTTGCTAGGTATCTAAATGGCCTTAGATGGAACATACAAGAAGATTTGAGTCTCTTTACACTTACTACCCTCCATAGTTGTTATCAGATGGCTATTAAAGTGGAAGAAAAATTGAAAAAGAAACAAGATTCAAGTACTAGGGGTAGAGGAAAAGGTAGAGACCCTAGAGGTGGACATAGAGGAGGTTTTGGTGGAAGGAGAAATGAGAATAGAGGCCAAGGAGATTCTAAGGTAGATGAACAAACCCATGAGACAAGTAGTAGAGGGGGATATAGAGGTAGAAGTTCTTACAATGGTGGAAGAGGCAGATCAGGAGGATTTGGGAGAAACTCTCACTTTGCTTCCATGAAGTGTTACAATTGTGGGCAATTGGGTCACCCTGCATATAGGTGTCCTGATAAGCCAACATCTTCACAAGGTGAGAAAAGGATTGCTTATGTCCAAGATGAGGACTATTCTAAACACTCAGGGGTGAGTTTAGATTTAGAGAAAGGAGAGAATTTCATGTTGAGAAGGATCTTGATCAAAGCACCTACAGAGGATGAACACAAATAGAGGAGGGATCTTTTTAGAGTCAAGTGCAAAATACTAGGCAAGGTATGCAAGGTCATCATTGATTCAAGATCCACTGATAATGTCATCTCAGAGGAGGTAGTACAGAAGTTGTGCCTCACTAAGATACCTCATGTGTGTCCCTATAAAGTTACTTGGTTGAAGAAGGGGCACAATATATTGGTCAATGAGAAAGTATGGGTTGAGTTTACCATAGGGAAGTATCAAGATAGGATACTATGTGATGTGTTACCAATGGATGCATGCCATCTATTGCTTGGTAGACCATGGCAATATGACAGGGAGGCAGTACACCATGGCAAGGAGAACAAGTACTCATTCAAAAAGAATGGAGTAACTTACAAGATTCGGTCTTTAATAGAAGAAGGCACCGTGGAGAAGGCAGAATCCCATATGCTTTTGATGAGTGAGAAGGAATTCTTAAAAGACATGAAGGAGGAAGAAGGAGTTGGCTATGCTATCATGTTGAAGCCAAAGTAGGAGGAGTCACCTAGTCAGTCACCTATGTCAGCAGAAGTGAAGCAGCTGTTAGACCAGTTCAAGGACATTATTTGTGAAGGTATACTAGCCACACTACCACCTAAGAGGGCAATCAGTCATTAAATAGACTTTGTGCCAAGAGGAACATTTCCTAACAAGGCTGCATACAAGACGACACCAGAGTAGAACAAAGAGATAGCAAGGAAAGTTCAAGAGCTCTTGGACCAAGGGTTGATCAGAAAAAGCATAAACCCATGTGCTATCCCAGTGGTGTTGGCTCCTAAGAAGGGAGATAAGTGGAGAATGTGTACTGATTTGAGGGAAATAAATAGGATAACTATTAGATATAGGTTTCCTATTCCTAGAATAGAAGATTTAATGGATTATTTAGGGGGTGCTAAGTATTACTCCAAGATTGATTTAAAAAGTGGCTACTATTAGATTAGGATGAAAGAGGGAGATGAATGGAAGTCAGCTTTTAAGACCACAAAGGGGTTATATGAGTGGTTGGTAATGCCATTTGGGCTTATGAATGCACCTAGAACTTTTATGAGGGTGATGAATGAGGTCTTGAAGGACTATATAGGTGTCTTTTTGGTAGTCTACTTAGATGATATCCTCATCTTTAGTAAAACAAAAGAGGAACATATGAAGCACCTGGAACTTGTGTTGAAGAAACTTCAAGAGGAGAAGCTCACCATAAATCTTGAGAAGAGTGAGTTTATGAAACAAGAGCTAGTCTACCTAGGATTTGTAGTATCTCAAGGGAACTTGAAGATGGATAAGAGCAAGGTGGAAGCCATTCTCAATTGGCCTACTCCCAAGATAGGGACTGAAGGCAGAAGTTTCCATGGGTTAGCCCAATTCTATAGGAAGTTTATTAGAAGATTTAGTGAAATATGTGCACCAGTCCTTGAAACCATCAAAGGAGGAATTAAGACAAAGTTTGTGTGGACCAAAGAAGCCAATGAGGGGTTTGAGAGATTGAAAAAGGAAGTAGCTACCCAACCAATACTGGTTTTACCAAGTTTTGACAAACTATTCATAGTGGAATGTGATGCAAGCAACATAGCAGTGGGTGCAGTCCTAAGCCAAGAAGGCAGGCTAGTGGCATTCTTTAGTGAGAGGCTAAATGAAGCAAAGTCTAGATATTCATCCTATGACTTAGAGCTATATGCTTTAGTACAAGCCCTTAAGAATTGGATGCACTAGATGTTGCCTAAGGAATTTGTGGTATACACTGATAACCAGGCCTTAAGTTACATCAACACACAAGAGAAGTTCAGTTTGAGGCATATAAAGTGGATGGAGTTTCTACAGTCCTACACTTTTACTATCAAGCACAGGAAAGGGGTCAATAAAAAAGTTGCAGACGCCCTTAGTAGAAGGTTACTTACCATTCAGGAGATATAGCTGCAGAGTATAGGAGTTGAGGGGTTCAAGGATCTTTATGAAGGAGATTCAAATTTCTCAGAGATCTATAAGGTATGCATTGATTTTGAAAATCATTTTCATAGTGAGTATGCAGACTATACTTTATAGAATGGTCTATTGTTTAGAGGAAAACAACTATGTGTTCCAAGAGGTTCCATGAGGGAGAATCTTATCCAAGAAAAGCACAATGGTAGTTTGAGTGGACACTTTGGGTTAAACAAGACCCTAGACTTAGTGGAGAGATTCTATTGGTGGCCTAAAATGCAGAGAGATGTAAGAAGGTATGTTGAGCAATGTGGAGTGTGTCAGAAGGCAAAGGGGACATCAACAAATGTAGGTCTTTACCAACCATTTCCCATCCCAAATAGACCATGGGAGTGCATAAGTATGGATTTCATAGTAGGGCTACCTAGGACACCAACTGGTTTGGATAGTGTGTTTGTGGTAGTAGACAGATTCAGTAAGATGAGTCATTCCATCCCATGCAAAACAACACATGATGCTAGTCACATTGCCCATCTATTCTTCAAGGAGATAGTGAGGATACATGGGTTGCCAATGAGCATAGTTGCGGACAGAGATGTGAAGTTCATGGGACACTTCTGGAAGACTCTTTGGAGGAGGCTAGGAACCAACTTGTCTCATAGTTCTGCATATCATCCTCAAACGGATGGATAGACAGAGGTGATAAATAGGGTACTTGGTAACTTGTTGAGGTGTCTGACTAAAGAGTATGGACAAGGATGGGAACAAGTTATTCCACAGGCAGAATTTGCCTATAATGATAGCACAAATAGGACTACTGGTAAGAGTCCATTTGAAATTGTATATGGGTTACATCCAAGAGGTGTACTTGAGCTAAGAGACCTAAAGGGTTATGAAGGAATCAATGGTCATGCTGATGATTTTTCTCAATCAATGAGAGAGGTTCATGAGCAAGTAAAGAAGATTCTAATGGAGGTTAATCAGAAGTTGAAAGCTAAAAGAGATGAAGGGATGAGAGATCTACAATTTGAGATAGGTGATTTGGTAATGGTATACTTGAACAAGGATAGACTACATAAGGGAATCCTAGGTAAGTTACCGATGAAAAGGATAGGGCCATGCAAAGTGTTGGCTAAATATGGTCAAAATGCCTACAAGGTGGAACTACCCAGGGAGTTGTCCATTTCTCCTATCTTCAATGTGAAAGACTTGGTGAAATATAAAGGACCAGAGATGAATGATGAATAGTATAGTACTGGGGTGAGTAAGGATGTGGAAGAACTCAAGGTAACGGATCAGATCATACCACTAGTTGACAAGATTCTAGATTCAAGGGTGAAAAAGAAGACTACGCACAAGACATACATGAAGCACCTAGTGAAATGGAGACACCAACCAAAGTCAGAGGCTACCTGGATTGCAGAGAGTGACTTCAAGAAGCATGGTATCAATGAGGAGTTCTTAACACCATAGGTTCCTTAACTTCCTTGTTGCAGGGGGGGAATCGTGCAGGAGCACCTTAAGGTCTTTTGAAAGGTCTTAGCAAATTTTGGCTTGTAGGTGGTTCTAGCCAACCACCAAGGTAATAATGACTATTCGATAAAGTCCCAAGGTTGATTTGGTGTGTGTGTTGTGGCATCTTTGTTTAGAGTCTTGAGTTTTGTGTATTCTTAGGACATTCCGCAAAGTTGTCATGACAACATTTCCTAAACACTAGGAAGTATTAATGTTGTTCTAAGCCCGATCTAAGGGTCCCAACATGTAGGGATAGGATATATAAGGTCAGAAAAACCCTAATTTGATAGTTGGAAGAGTTGGAAGAGTTGGAAGTACTATTGTATGGATTGTGTCTTGGAAAGAACAAGTTTTCTTGACTGTGTTTTTGAAACAGAGCCTTGATCCAATCAATTAGTGGATTGAAAGGATTGAACTAATGCATTGAATCTTTAATTTGTGACATGTAACTACTTTGTGTGGCATTGGTTTAGCTGTTTGGCACGAATTGTTAACAGTTTATAAATTCTTGTGTTCTTCTGTTTCACTGCCCGGTTCAAGGCTAGTTTTGTAAAAGATGCACCCCACTTGAATTCCCGTGGCTGAACTTCCATGACCTCTTGGAATCAAGTAGGGGACCTTGTATATAGTGTAAATATGGTTTGTGGAGTCTTTTTTTGCAGGAGAGCTAGTAATTCCATCAAGCTCTAGGCGAGTGCAGGGGCATTTTGGTTAGGTGCTTGAACAGAACAAAAGCAAGAGGGATTGCTTAACGGATTGGTTTGGGCCAATCAATGGTGTAGAGGTGTAGGGGTATGTGACTTGGACATGTGTATGCAAGGAGAAGTGTAGAGGAGGCCATTAAAGCACTCAATTAAGTGAAAGAAACCAGGATGTGTTGCATGCCCTAGAAACCCTTGAGAATAGGGGTTTGGTGACAGACCTATGTACAGACACCAAGAAGGTCTAAAACCTAGGAAATATTGGAGCCTAGGAGGTCTATAGAGAGAATCCCTAAATATTTTGGGGGTTTTTTAAAGAAGTCTTGGGATTATTCCAAGATCACTTGTTTTAGGAGGCCTAATTGACCAAAAAGGCTACAAGGCCTAAAAAAAGGTTTACATGAATTTGATGGACAAATGAAGAAGGAATCCAACAAGATGGATCAGAGTGAAGTAAGATCAACCAAGGAATAGTTGGAAGACCTATTCCTAGTCCCAATAATGGCTTGGGGAATGTTGTGGCAAAGTTGAGCCCAAAGGTTCTTAGTAGGGGTGTGAGAGAAAAGGTGAGTGTTTGAAGTTGGTGGAGAGTTCTATAAGGAGATAGGGGTCTTAGGAATGACCTATGAGTAGGGTAGAGAAGAATACCCTACTAAGACCAAAGAGTAGGTCTTAGAAAGAGAAAATGTGCTCTTGAGAGATAGTACTCCCCATCAAGGGGAAACACATTTTCCACCACTGTCAACACCAGTGATATCACTATTTATATATCGTTGACAATTTAGGTTATCATTCCAAAAATGTGCCAGTATGTATCAATTTTATTTGCATCTGCTATGATATGCATCCAAATGTGCACATTGCATTGTTCATCACTGCGATCAATGGTTGCATCAATGTTCCATCTAACAGTTAAAATACAACTTGTCATTTGCAAGAATGTCCCAACAAAATAAATATAGGGATCAGTATGTATCAATGTTATTAGCATCCTCGGTGACATACATACATATCTGCACATGTAGGAAATCTATTGTTCATTGCTTTGATCAATCGTCTCATCATGGAGAATTTTCTATTTCTTTAGCAACCATCCCCCCATCCGAAAAACAAAAATAAAGTGATTTTAATTTCTGCTTGCTCACTGTGAATAATGTCAAAACTGAATATTTGGTCCTCACCTCCTTTTTTATTATAATGGTGATTGTCCCTTTTTATTTGTCAGATGACCTTTTATTACCTTTCATGGACTTGTTTTTTATATGTAGCTCCACATGCTATATACATTTCCACAAACTAACCATTTGTTGATTATTTGAAACACAAATTATGTTATTTCCCAAAGGGAATTGTTGATTATTGTTCTGTAGTTTAGGTTATATTATTTCATTTATGGTTTGAAGCACTAGGTGTTCAACCATCGCTAGTAAATAGAAAGTATACAAAAATTAATACAGGTTCCATTTCACTAGACCTTTCTATCGACATGCCAAACACTTTCTATAAATAAATCGAAACCTTCTCAGAGATATTGGGAAGCTCAAAAATTGGGAAACAAAATGTCCACTGATATACACGTATGATCAAGAGCAAGCGTCATTTTGTTATGCTTCATTTTATATTTTCTATATTCACATCTATTTGTTTCTAACATTAAATGCAAACAATATTCATCTTTGAAGATTACTTATGGATATATATGTGTGACAGCCTATGATGGTCCATGTGCCCAATATGGTAGGGTGTAGAGCAGGCTTCCATTTGTTGCATTTCATTTTATTTTATTTTACCTATGTGCAAATATGTATCTGTGTTATTATGTTTTTTGGCCTCCCAAAACAATTTCTTGAATGATATATTATATATTAATTGTAATAAGGAACATTGATTTCACCATACATCAGAGTGGTGCACTATGTATGTTCTTGCAATGCGTCGATCTGCCTTTCTTTTTTGGTAGATGTTGCATGATAGATACCAACAATTACACTACACTATGAATTAAACAAGAGGATCATCTCCAAAAATTGTGTTCAATGCCACCATCATGAAATGTTGGTGTTCTTAATGGTAACTGTACTGCTTCTCTTTCCCTCATCATTTCCATGCATATAGAATTTGTACCATTTCTAAATTGGCTTGCTTATCATTTTTTGTATGCAACATGTAATCCTAGAATTGCATACTTTCCTCTTTCACACTATAGAACTATTTACATTTCATAATTTAGATATTGGTTAACAATGAAATGTGTACACCTTGCTAAAGTTCTTATTTTCCTTGTTTTTGCATATATTTGTGTTAAACCATTTTAGATTGCAACTACGTTCTATTTATATACAAGGTGCAGTGATCTCCAAAATGCTAAACAAATTTACCATTGCATGTTTGCATGGTGTATGGCATTTTCTTGCATTATAACTGTATACAATGTAGGGCTATGTATCTTTTACCCTGTCTCTTATTTCACAACTGCATACCAATTTACTAAAAAATCTATAGCATTGATTTCAAGAAAACTAATTCTCTTAGGTGCAATAGCATTGTTTTCACCATTGATCAAACTGCTGGGCAATTACTATTTTTTCTCGGGGGTTTGGTGAGGTCCCACGAGGATCCATGAGCCAATATGGTAGGGTAGAGAGAAGGCCTCCTTTTTTGGTGTTCATACTACAACCCATTCTGTGCACAAGGTATGTTAACATGTTTTTTAATTGTTGTGTTCTATCACAACTACATTGCATATCATTTCTTATACATTGTACAAGTATTTAAATTTCCTAATTTATTTGTTGTCTATCAATGGCATGTGTTTATTGCACTAAACTTCACATCATGCTTTCATCTTTGCAGATGATACTCAAGCCAAATAATCCTCCTTTATAGATTTTTTCATGCCATTAGATCTTCTATAAACTCACCATGGCCCAAAACATTTATTTCAC
Organism: Sequoiadendron giganteum; assembly: GCA_007115665.2. Classification (NCBI taxonomy): domain Eukaryota; kingdom Viridiplantae; phylum Streptophyta; class Pinopsida; order Cupressales; family Cupressaceae; genus Sequoiadendron; species Sequoiadendron giganteum. Next base: position 643,374,540 of record CM021104.1, on the reverse strand, counting down.
CATCGATTAAAGAATGTTGCTATTTTTAATGGTAATTGTACTACTTCACTTTCCCTCTTCATTTCCATGCATATAGAATTTCCACCATTCCTAAAATGCTAGATACCCTTACAATTGCACGTTTGCATGGTATGTGGCCTTCACTGAAATTTTACCTATATATAATGTAAGGCTATATATCTTTTATTGCATCTCTTATTTGACAATTGCATGGCAATTTATTAAAAAAAATTGTAGCATTGATTTAAAGACAACCAATTTTCTTAGGTCCCAAAGTTTTGTTTTCACCATAGATCAAAGTGGTACAGAATTAATGTTTTTGCTCAAGGGTTTGGTGAGAGCCCACAAGGATCAATGACCCAATATGGTAGGGTGGAGAGCAAGCCTCCTTGTTCCGTGCTCATATTGTAATCCCTTCCATGCACATGGCATGCCAACATTTTTTTAAATTGCTGCATTTTATTACAACTGACTTGCATATTACTTCTTATACGTTGTACAAGTCTTTAAATTTCCTGATTTATTTATTGTCTATGAATGGTACCTATTTATTGCACTAAAATTCACATTATTATTTCACCTTTATGGACCATGCTCAAGTCAAACAATCCTCCTTTGTGGATGTTTTCAGGCCAATAGATCTTCTATAAAGTTAGTAGGGCTTGGAAAATTGCTTTCACCATTGATTAAAATGGTGGATAATTTATTTTTTTTCTCAAGGGTTTGGTGAGAGTGCATGACGCTCCATGACCCAATATGGTAGGGTGGAGAACATGCCTTCTTTTCTTCTCTTTATACTAGATTCCACCAGATGCACAAGCTATGCATTTATCTTCCAATCCTTCCATTACAAGTGTACTACATATTATCTACTATAAATTACACAGCTCAAATATCTCCTCATTTAGATGTTATCTACCAACGACAAATGATCATTGCACTAAACTTCACATTTTTTTATTATTCTTGTAGAGCATATTGCAGCCATAATACGGATTTTGATGAGGTCATGTGTTATAATCAACCTCTCACAATTATCATAATAACTACAAGATTAGTTACAGTGTTCAAAGAAACAACTACATCCTTATAGACTCTATATTAACTGTGATAAGAAACATTGATTTCACTATTGAATAGGATGGTGTATGATGTATGTTCTTGCTCGGGGGTTTGGTGAGAGCCCATGAGGCTCCATGACCCAATATGGTAGGGTGGAGAGAAAGGCTCATTTTTTTGTACATTCCATATTTTATTTACTGTTAATTTTTTTGTGGGTTTCTATCTATGGATTTTTTTCTGTGGTGATGGTTGTAATGGAATAATTTTTTTAATGTTATACATTTTATCTTTCATCCCATTGGCTATTCTTCATTATTGTTCTCTTTCTTAAGCAATATTGTTTCAATTCTAGATAAAGCTCTATTGAGAAAAGAGTTTATTGTTTCTTAAAAGTAGTATTGTTTCATTTATCATTCGTGTTTTGGGCCTATTATTTTGCATAATGTTTCTCACATAATATTTAGAGAAGATTTCTATGTTTCATAGTATATATATTAAGTATATCTCCACATAGAGGAAATATGTTGTCAACCACTACACTCAATATAGAATCAATGTTCCATAGAAAGTTTAAAATACAAATTATCATTCGAATGGTGCCTCAGTATATATCGATATTGTTTGCATCTACTATGGTACAAAAGCGTATCTGTAAATAGGATAAATAAAGTAAAACATATAACAAAACAAAGCACGATCCATCACTATGATCAATTATGACATCACTCTTCCATATAACATTTAAAATATAGTCTACTATTGCCTACGTACAAATATGTATGTATATGTTATTTTGTAGGCATGGCCGATACATGATAAAATAGTTAATCTTATACACTTTTTTCTTGTTTTCGACAAGCCATTTTTGTTCATGGTTCTCTAGACTTGGGTATGCTGGCACATTATCAATAAGGTGCTTGTGGGGTAAAGAATTTATGATCTATTCCTTCCATTTTGTTGCTATGGTTGCAACGTAGTAAAATTGTGAAAACTATACAATTTATGGTGATTTCCATAAAGAATTCTTGATTGTTGCATTGTAATCGAGGGTGCATCATTTCATTTTCAATAACATGTTGTTGACAAGGCCACATTGTTTCAACATTGAATAAGTTTTTGTTTGCAAAAGGTTGTATTGGTGGCAGACGTATTCAAATGGAGGTCAGAGTTTTCATCAACCTCCCCAATTTTTGAGCCTTCTGGTGGCCATGAAAAAGGTGACGGATGGCTTCACTTCGCCTATCAGCTCATCGTTGCATGTCACTACATGCAACTGCTAGTATAATATGTACCTAGTTTAGTAATTTCAATAACCATTTTATGTGATAAAACATAATAGGGTTAGAATGTTTTTTTCTCCCTTGGAATTTTTATGGATATAATTTAATTCTCAAAAGGAGATTATTTATTTTTCCAATTTGGGTTAGTGTTAAATATATATATTTATATCTATACATATATAAGCTCAGAATGAGAGACTATATATATACTAATATTTATTTATTATTTTATAAGGAAATAAACATGATAGATGATAAATAAACAATGAGATTAGATAGTTATTATCTATTTCAAGTACTCCAAGATTGGATGGTTTATTAAACCAAATTATTGTTGAAATATTTGTACATGAATAAATTATCCATTTTGCAAATTCAAACCATACTCTTATCATAGTAACATAAATTAATATGGCATTTTATATGAACAAGTCCTTCTATTTTATAGTAAATACCTAAATCTCTTAGTATGGCTTGAGAATACGCTATAACTATGGCACGAGATTTTAAAGTGCAGGAGAACAAATATTTCATAGATACAAAATATTCTCCAGCTTGGATACAAACTTATCATGTATTTATATTTGAGTATAAATTTTTCCATATAGAAGGATAACAATTTGAATATGTATATGCATATAAACATAGGTATTTTACATAATTATACAAAGGATAAATTTGGAGAAACTTGTGTAGAATTAGGAAATTTATCAGATAGTTTCTCAATTGAGTTATTATAGCTTAAATAGCTTAATATATTGAATTATTAAAGAACATTACTTTGGATATATAGTTTTATATTGAATCAAATTAAATAATATTTAATATCATGATTAAAAAAATCAATTATGGTGTTTGGAAGAATGAAACCATACTTGGTATTTAATATTTAAGAGTCTCAAACATTATTTAAGAAGAATATGATTTTCTATTTATGTTAATATCGAGATTAATTGTATTCAATATGGTTTTCTTAATGAATAAATAGTGGGATTAAATATCAGACATATGAAAGTTAAATATTGAGAGGAAATCTTCAATTTAGTTGCAATGTTATATTATTATACATACTTGACATGTTTCTCATACATTTATATTGAGACCACGCGAGTCTAGTTGATGGCATTCTGTAATTAGTATTAAATAATTGTGCATAAAATAAGAGAGTAGTTACTCTCATGATTAAAACTAAAGACTTGAAAAATTTGAAGTTCACAAGTCCCAAGATGTTACATAAATGTAACTTGGTTGTTCAAGGTTACAAAATTATAACCACTAAAGTCATGCATTGATTTAGTAAATAGGACTTGAACAAGTGGTAGTTGTCAAGTCTCAAGATGTTACATGAATGTAACATGGGTGTTCAAAGCCAGTAATAGTTAACCTACCTAGTCATCTATTGACTTAGTACATCATCACAATATGAATAAGAAAATTATAAAAATTAAATAGCTCTAATTTGAAGATATAATATTCTATGGAAATATCATGACCTGGAAGGTCAAGTTGACATCATCATGTCATCAAATTTTATTAAATGATTAAATAAGAGAGTAGATACTCTCATGGGTCATAGTAAGGACTCAAATAAGTAGTACTAGACATGAACCAAGTAATTATGAATTGTAACATGGGTGTTTGAAGTCATTGACAACTATCTAAGAAAGTTAAATAATGAATTAGCGAGTCATCCTTTTCTGAGATTAAGTTCTATAATAAGTCAACCATTTGTCAAATGGCGAGTTTAGGTTAAACTTAGGTCGTTGAAGGTATCCAAGTTGAGTTAGAGGTGGTTCAATGTATGACTCCACTTGTATGAAGTGGTTGAGTTTAACTCAAAACTTTGGCCAAAATAAGTGCAAAATAATCTACTTGCACTTGCTAGTTCACTATGCTCTAGAGTTGTATAGTCAATTAGTAGTTTCATACATACATAGGAGGACTCTATAGTTATACAACTATATTGGTTATGTAGGAAAAAAAACCAAAAACATAGATGGCAATGCCAGGGGGTCCTTCACTATACTCTTCATTGAAGGGTAGGGCTACTTCTAGTTGGAAGGTGTGTGAGGGACCACTGGTTTGTGGTTGGAGGTAAAGTGCTTTGGTGATTCTCTTCCTCTTGTAGATGACATGTTGAGGCTTTTGAAACAAAAATGTAATTAATATATAGAATTCATGGCATTGAAATTGATAGTTAATTGTAATCGTTTATGCGAAATTGAAAATGGGAAGTTGCATCTCCTTTTTAGTTTGAAAAGTAATATTATTTTATGTATTCAAATATGAAAATGCAAACTCTGATGCTTAAAAAGAAAAAAAATTACTTCCTAGTTTTAGGGAAATGATTTATTTATTACAAGGATGAAAATATTTATTTTTACTATGCTATATGGATAGTAATGTTATAAATGGGTTCAATGAATCTAATCTCTAATACCATGTTATAATTGTGAATAATAATAATACAAAAGATCAAAAAATAAACAAAGACACCTTCCATATAATAGATCTACAAAAAAAATATTTGATATTCCTCAACAAGAAAATACTTATAAAATATCAAGATAGATAATATAATGAGGGTTGAGTTCTATATAGGAGCAACCCTAAATGATAAAGGGATTAGATTATGACAAGTTTCAACATCATGTGTGATGAGAGAAAATGATCATTACTCAATTATTTGCATCATCTTCATGTTGGGATGCCCAAGTTTGTATGTTGATGTATTTTATTTCATGGATCCGTTAGAGCCATCAGAGAATAATGAAGTGCAAAAAATTGACCAAATTTGATTGGTCATGGTGTAGGTTCCCATGTGAAGGCCATGTGAGCATTTGATACTATTTAATCTTTTATGAATCATCCTTAAATGGGGTGTGTATTTTAAAAGGGGGTATTTTCCATGTTTTTGAATACCATAGTGGTATTCTCCCTCTCAAATCTATATATATGGATGCCTTATCTTTGTTGGAATTGTCTTGGAGGAGATGAAGTTTGGCATAATAAGATGCTGGCAGATTCCATAGAGGAATGTGACTTAAAATAATTTTTAGATTATGCAATTAGTAAGCCCATTGATATATGGTAATGTCATTTTATTTCAAAGATAGTTGATCACTATGTTTCCTCTTGCATTTTTGTGTGCAATTCTTTGTTTTTCTGGAGAGTTTCAGATTGTAAGGGGGTCCTGTTTACATTAGTGGTATTAGAGCTCTTGGATAAGGAGACCAAGAATCCATTTTTTTGCATGTTTGAAAGTGTTTAGACAGTAGCAATCGATTTTCAAAATTGTATGTTTATTTCTTGAGTGGTTCTCCATCAAAGATTACAAGTTCAAGGAGTTTATGCTACATGAGGAAAGCTTATTGAAGTGTTCTAATTTGTGGCTGTTATTTGTTGTTGTATCAAACCTCCATGTCTTATTTGGGAGGTCTTCCAACAACTTATATGGTTGTATATTATGTATTTTCAGATTTGCAATGATTTCATGTAATATAGAGAAAATTTGAATAGTTAATCAATCAAACTTCTTCCATATTTTTGGAATAGTTTCTTGTAATTCATTTTTTTCCTTTGTATTTTTGGAGTTTGTATTTGAGGGCTTGGGTAGCCCTTACACCAGTTTCTTAAAGATTGAGAAAGGCTAATGACTAGGGTTTGTTCTACATTAGGTTAATGATGATATGGTATCAATCAAGAGTAAAATAATAGGGTAATTAGCTCACCCATTTAGCAAAGGAAAATTAAATCTCAACACATTGCAAGCTCATAACTTAGTGAAGTGAGTTTAACAAGAAAAATAAATTTAAATGTAGCTATAGAATTGGTCTAAATATTAATGTCAAATTTAAAATATCATATAGGGGATTTACTAGTTGGATACAAATAGCCCAAGAACTAGTCATTTTTTAGAAACTAAGGGACTATTATTTATCGGTCAACATTAGATTGTACATTATAAAAAACCTTAAATCACAAATATATTAATGAGACCTCTAAATATTTAAGTGTTTGAAAGTAATCTAGATTCTTTTTACACAATTTCATAAACAAGTATAACATATGAAAGATCATGCAACACATTTGACATAGTATAATCTCTACAAAATCCCTTCCAAGAGCCAATGGAATATGAGATGAACTATTTTAAATAATTTTAAATTATATCCCAAAAGTATTTTGGAGATAATTATTTATATAAATTAAGATAGAAGTATAAAATTATTAAATAATCTTGACATATTCTTGAGAATCTAGACTAGGAATAATATGCCTTCATAAAATACTTTGGTTAAATAGTTTGATATATCTTATAATTTGAGCTTGTTTGAATATAATTTTAAAATTCAAGAAGAGTAATATCTCTATATTATTTAAAATGGCTCATCAACCCTCAAAGTAATATTCATTAATAAAAAAATAATTACAATATAATTTTTAGAGTATCAATTCCTCTATACAAGCACCAACTATGTAAGATAAAAAATTTAGCATAAAAATCTTACAAAAGCATGTACTACAATCTCAATCCCAAGAAACCAAGTAATAGAGAAATTCCAATGTAGAAATCGAAGATGGGATTTATCTAAACTATATGCCAAAATCATTGACAACCATAGTGCCCAAAATAAATGGAATAATTTTAAATTTCCTCCATGATGGGTCAACAATGTAAAACTAAAATATTTCATGCATGCATATAATTATTTAATCCATAAAAAATTGGGCATTCACATCAAACTCCATACACTCATTATCCATCATAATATTAGTATCTTTCTATATTTGATCAATCCTGTTAACATAGTATTGATGTCATACTCATAGATATAACCCCTATTTTTCTATAATCTCATATTTAAGTTTCAACTTATTATGGCCCAATATTTTCTTATAATAAGTTAACTACACAAGTCTTTTCATTACAAATTACTATATCCCAATATTTAAAGCCATTCAATTGTTCATTTACCATCATGAATTATCAAGGAAATATATTTTACATTTAAGGACCATGCTAGGAACAAGTTCACATTAGAAATCCTAAAATGAATCTAGATCTACATGTATATCTATACATATGAAACTTGTTGTTTCTTATCATTAGCATGGCTATAAAGTGGCCCTTGTTTTTGGCTGACCTAGAAAAACTTATTCCCTAGCAATCCTACAACCCTTTAAATGTATTCATAAACACCATGAATTCATAGATTAAAGTAGCAAATAATGAATTTTATGAGATAGGATACATGAAAAGAAAACTAATTTAATCATTTCTTTATGTTGATATTAGATATATGACCAAAGAAAAGGAAAATTTCCATAGGCAACCATTAATTGAGCATATATATAGTATGTTCTAGACCTATAGTAGATTGCTAATAGAGACATTATTTCTAGGATTGAGACATCTTGATTTTAGAATCTATAACAATTTCACATATTTCCTTCATTCTAGAGCTAGGTTCCCTATCTTTCACACTTATGTTCCTTATCTAACATTTAATGTTTTAATTTTCTTCTATTAATCTCCCGTAACTATATTATCTAGATTTTTATGTGTATTCATTGCTTACATCAATAGATTAGTCTAGATAAAAACTTTAACAAATGATTATTTTCTTTTACAATAATACTCAAAATAATTGGCTTAAGTGATTAGAAATACTATTTAGTATATGGTATAAAATTATGGGTGTAAACATTGTTTATATATTACCTATCAACTTTTAGTACAATTACACATACACTATTTTGTGTAAGTTGATATTATTTGTTATAAATAAAAATCAATATTATATCATTTATTCTTCCATTTAGATTGAGAATCATTTGAAGATGCAAGTAAGTCGAAGATGTCAATTATGATGTGTTCATAGAGTTTGATATAGATTTTATTTCTAAAATTTATGAATATGAAGTTATTTTAATATAATTAAAAAACTAACAGTCAAATAATCAATAAAGATTTACAACTCATGCCTACTAAAAATAATAAATAATTATACTACTTTTACTAACACAGATATATCTTTAACACAAATATATCTTTAACGATTTATAGGGAGTGTATTAGATTCACACATACCATTACATTGAGATGATCATAAACTCATTAATTGTATTAGATTCACACATACCATTACATGCCACATTTATCTCAAAATATAATACTCATTAAAAACTTTACAAAGAACCCACCACCCACATTATGTAGAAACTGGATTACATACAAAACCAAGCATAACGTCTTCTAAGTTATATGCTATACATCACAAGTCTGTGTTTGTTCGACTGCACACTTTTGTAATAAGATACTGCCTATAATTATGAGATCACAAGGGACAGTAGAGGAGATAATACACTCCCTATAAACATTGGTACCTATCTGTCATGAAATTGCACCAATAGATGTATTTTTTAACAGTGATGGGATTTTTAATGTCTTCTAATACCCATAACAGGCAACCACCTTTGCTCGCCACTAAACATGCATACCATCTCTTATTTCCACGTGACACAATCCTAATTAACTATAATTATCCTCTTCCTTGGACTTTTCAGTTTCAACTCGAAACTTAGCATAGATATCACTCTTATAAAACTTCCTTGTTCTTAAAACAAGGATGGCTGAAATGAGAGCCCCAAATAGGGTAGCCAGGGTCATTATGATAAAACTGAGGCGAAAGCACTCGTGTCCTATGCAACTCAATTTCTGATGAGATGGTGAGGATGCATGAGCTGCCTGCAGTATGTGTTGTTTCCTGGCTTCTTTATCATATAGAGCTCCAGCTACCTTGACCGAGAGAAGGTAGGACCCCAGTGGACTCGCAGCAGCTCCAAAATTGTAAAGGGTAGCATAATACTTAAGACCAAAGAGCTCTGAGATAATAGCAAGCAAGAGAGGCCATTGAGCTCCAAAGGAGAAGCCTATAGCTATGGACGCTACATACAATGAAGCAGGCAGAGCAAAAGCAATAAAAACATGACCAATACAGGCTATGAGTAACACTAATGTGAACATGAGAGGTCTTGGAAACTTATATTTCTGCAAGAGAAACTCAGAGAGATATCCAGCGACCACCCGACCGAAGAAACTCCAAATGCTGATGAGGGAAACAAAGGTGCTGATATTCACAGGGGTGTATCGCAGCGCCCTCCCAATTTGTCCCATGTTGTCAATGGCCGTTAAATTTGCTCCAATCCCACAAGTTGCTGCTGAGAAGAGGATTATCATGTCCATACTCACTAGAGCTTGTGGGATGGTGAAGTCGTTTCCTCTTGGTGGACCTTTGAATATTTTCACAAAGCGGGATATCAAAGATTTGGGCTTCTCTTCACCGCTGGAATTGATCGCCATGTCTGCAAGTTCAGTATGTTTTTTCTCTTGTACGTTGATTTTGACGTCTTTGTGAGGGTCTTCGGAAACCCAATTTTTCAGCTTCATATTGTCCATCTCTGCTTTAGCAACAACGGCGATATTAGAGAACAGAAAAAGTAGGGCTAAAGCAGCAACAATTTGGTAGCCTTCCCGAGGAAAAGATTTCACTCTATTCTCAACCACAATCATAATCATTAGAAAGCCGGCTAAGAACAGAGCTATGTAGAGAAAGCTGTAGAAGCGCTTCAGCTCATTCTTTTCTGTGACAGCTTTTGTGGGTCTCACTATAAACATCAGAAGAAGAGATACAGCAGTGGGCAGCACAGCCAGAAGCAGGATTACGCCTCTATCGTCCTGGCCATAAACTGCATGGTATATTTGAGTGAAGATGGCTCCGCTCAATCCCAGGAATCCCTTTAGAATTCCAAGCACACTTCCTCTGCTCTGAGGGAAGTTTTTCACACATGTAACCAGAGCTCCCGTATTGGCAAATGTATGAGAATTGGCTCCTATGCACATATATAAATACATCTGCCATGTCTTTGGTTTAGCAATTCTTTGGGTGACAGACAACCAGATCATCAAATAACCGGTGACGTTCATGAGGGCTCCTATACCGAGGACTACCCAGGGTGGCGAGACTTCATTTATCAGACCAGACACAATTCCAATGTTCCCTCCAAGGTCCTTATAAAATCCTAATGTAGTCAGTGTTTCCTGATCATAACCTAGGACTGTTTTTATTGCTTCAGAATATATACCAAATATGTAATGCCCCCCAGCAAAAGACATGATAATAAAACATATAAATACTACAAACCATCTTCCCTTGGTCACATTTCTGGCCAGAACAGATAACTCTGTTTTATGCATTTTAACTACATATACAATCTAGATGCACTAGGGTAATGTTTTTCTGACTTGTTTTCTACAAATCCAAAATCAGTGGCACAATCCACTAACGTTTTTCCAGATTATATAGATACAATTCTACTAGCAATGTAGGAAGCGTGAGTCCTCCGTGTGAATTATGTTCTATGATAGCGTGGATAATAATTGAGAAAAAACTATTCGCTACCTCTCACTGTGTAAGATTCGCCTACTGTAATATTTGTTGTTTTTCTTCAAAATCTTCAAGCTGTCATCAATCTATCATTTCAACTGATATTTGCCAAAGAATGGCGTCTAAATTATTCTCTCTTTGAAGTAGGAATATACTATGCCATGTAAGAAGCCTACTTGACGACAATCACGCCTTATTCTTTCTCTTTGAAGTAGGAATACTATGCTATCTAAGAAGCCTACTTGATCACAATCACGCCTCTAAGATTGATATTGATAAGGTTGAAACTTATGAATAGTAGTTTTAAATGTCGATATCTTAATGGAGTTGAATTTGATGTAATTGAGATTGATGTTAAAATTACTATGTGTGATTGAATATGTGAATGTGATGTTTTAAAAAAAATAAAATGTTTTCATTTATTCATTCCTAGTGTATGGTAACAATTTAATGTGAAAGTATTAGAAGATGTTTCTAAATATACAATTATAAATGTTTAGTTTAAAAGTTTAAAATTTGATTGATGTAGAGTGATAAAATAAATCTATGGATTGAAATGTACAAATACATCTAGAGATGGATATTAAATGATTCAAATGTCACAATCCTATGGTCTAGTATAATTTTGTCCAGCTATTGTAATTATATCCAAAATTGAGTTTATCCTTCAATATATGCAAATAAAGTTAACGAAAATGATGTGGTGCTAAGGAGCACCATTGGGATCTTACCATATATAATAGAAAGTATTCAACTTCCTTTATTATAATTAGGACCCTAGGATCAATACAATTAGATTAAAACAAATAAATAAAGAACTTTTGATGGTGATGTTCCAATGTAACCGTGCTTGACTAAATGAATATAGGATATGGGTCATTACAGCATATAGTAAATCTTAGGTGTTGCTTAAACACTTTTCTAGTTCAATAAACAAGTTCCACTTCCAACTCACCACCAATATTCCAAACCACAAGTCACATCTCACTTACATGTTACTATAAGACCTGACTAGCTAGCTTTTTGTAGTTGTTAGTAGTTAGATAGTTGACATAAGATATGAAATTTCTTTGTTCCAAAAAATTCTTTGTCTTGATCCCTCTTTGAATATAAATGCATATTTAAATATTATTTGGAACTAGATATTCTAGACATTCAAGGGAAGATAATTAGTCACAAATAGTATAAATACATTCACATAGAAAATATACTAAACTAGCATGATACATATTTATTTATATAGTTCTAATTATATTATCAAATGTGTGGCAAATGTCTTCTATAGTTTTCACACGCAATAATACTCTATATATTTCTAACCTTTATCATTACTTAGAAAATTTTCATAGATAACCTAATCAAATATGTTTGATTGGGTTGTTCGGTAGGTGGTTCCCTTGGGCCCCAAATTAGTGGTATTAAAACATGCAAACTTCATATTATTTTTCAAGTGCTACTATAGTGGCATGTGGTCTTTGTATCTTTTTGTATGCTCACTCATATGAGACTTTTTTAATACAACAAGTTGGGGCTCAAAATTATTCATTACCTTTCATCAAACCCTTTTACATTTCATTAAATGAGAAAAACTATTAGCAACAATAGAAACGTGTTCTAGAAAATGATGAAGGTCATATTCTAAAGACAATGGGAACAATTGGGAGAATTCTATGGAAGTGAAATAGGCATATTGTAGATTAATTTTACTACTCTCTAGGTAAGATTGGAACCATTCCAATCCTTAAAAACTTTTCATGGTCATACATCATGTAAGGTAAAAGTTAATCTAGCCATTCTTGTATTCCAAGAAAAATCATATGTGAGTTCCCTAGATAACTGGGTATGTGTAGGATCATCATGGAAAAAATAAGCCCTTAAGTGGCTCAAATTCAAAAAAATCAGAGTTAGGAAACTTGACGTAAAAATTTGAATAAGTTATCTATATTATTTCAAAAATATTTAAGAATAGAATCTATAGAAAATTGAATGTAGTTTCTAAACTACTAGGTTTATTTAAAAAATTAAAAAATCTATTTGGTGAAAATTTGAAATTTCAATACAGTGGTACTTAAATTTTAGGGAAAAAATAAGAAGTAGGTGTCTGTCTAACCACCCTAACCATAATAAAATGATAGTATTTTTTTATAATATTTTAGATATAAGTAGAGGACTCGTGTCCCAATGTGATGCATATTTTTTTATAAACTTTTTTCCAAGTAAATAATTAATTATTATTTTTTTATTACAAATTTTAAAAAATATAAAAACTCGTATGTATGACCATCTTAACTTGGTCAAAAATTAATGAGATTCAATTCTTTATTTTTTAATCCTATAGTATGTGATGCATATATTTCATATTCAAAAAATGTGATACCGTTTGAAAGCTATAGAATTTTTTTCAATTAGCCTAACAATCAGGACTTTAATCATAATTCAAATAGAAAATGAATAATAATTATTTATTAAATTAAAAGTAAAGAATAATTTATATTGGTGGAAAGCTGAGAATATCCTTTAAAAACCCTTTTCGTTTCATCAATTTTGGGTAAAAAAAAAGTCATCAACCACATGGGTCATCATAGCACTTACATATCGCCACTTTTTGAACCATCATGATCCTGCACATACCCAACTATCTTAGCCTAATATATTCATACTATGTGGTTAATTATATTTATAAATAGAAAATATTGTGTTTTCTCTTCTACAAGTTTCTCTCTTTGAAAAAAACTTATGGAATTATTTCTTTAAGATACATTAGGATGACTTAGACACATTTTTAGACACTTGATACTATTTTATAGCAGCCCTCAAAGAGAATTTTGATCTAGTTGGGAACTATGATGTCAAGTACATCATTTTTTTCTCAATTATGCTAAGGGATAGATCAATTAATGCAACAATACTAGATACTTTTCATACTTTGTTGTCCAAATTTGGTATCTAATATTTAGAGAAATATCTTATTTAAACTATAGTTCATTATTGATACATCATATCCAATAATATATATTTTCTTTATTGAAGAAAAATATATAAATTTTTAAGTCCCAAATAATCCATATTCTAAGTTCAAAGAGTAGAATTTCAAACATTTTTTTTCTCTTGGTGTAATGCATAAAAGAAGTAACAAATTCAAAATAACCAAAAAAAATAGTCCAAGACTAGAAACTAGTTTTCAATTAATAATTCCAACACTCATTCTATTGTAGAATATTAAACATGTAAGAATCCACTTTATTATTTTGACAAACCAAGTAATATCATATTTTGTAGTGGATATAAAAAACATCTCTACTTTCTTTGCAAATATAGAGGAAGCAAATGGTCTATTCAATTATCAAATTTGGATTAATGGTTAGCTAATGAAGTTTAGTATCAACAAAGAAAGTGAGAAGAACCTAATAGTTCTAATATTTCACTTTCCCTTGAAGCCTCACGCATGAGCATGCCACATTCAATAGTTTAGTGTGGACATTGAGAAACATGTTTCCCAATAGTCCCAACTAATATATGTCATCAAATTTTTTAAATATATAATTATTTATCACTTTTCTCTAATAGATCTGTGTGATCCTTTACTTAGGAAATGATATATTTATGATGGAAATGAAGTATGTGAATAAAATCCAACAAAGAAATTCTTATATATTTATGATAAGATATATTGTATACAAGAAATACTCCCTAAGGCATTACTTGCTATCTCTAAATAGTGTTGGAAGCTAACTATGTTCAGTACTATTTTTTTTTTTTTCATGGTAAGACAAACATAAGGACATCCTCATGGCATAAAATATATGTACTATAGTTCCTTTACCTAATTTGCGCACTATGTAATAAAGAATACTATTGATTTCATTATTAGACTAGCTCTACCAAATATCTCTTTGTATTCTAGATAATTTCTAGAGGATAAGTAGATGAAGTTAAAAAATGATGAACAATGGTTATAGTATAAAACAATCACAATGCATTCCTTTATGCAAACCTAATTATCCTTTCATAGAAGAAATATGGTAGGAACTCTCAGCAAGATCATAGTGAACAATAAGAACTTATTTTATAGGATTGATAATTTGTTAGAATACCTCTAAAATTCAAACTTATTTACCAAAATTAATATTGTATATGTATCACCATTTTGGGTCAGTGCAAGATCACGAGGATCCAAACTAGGCCTTTAGTGGTGATGAAAATTAAGAAAAAATAGATTTAGGCAACTTGACATAAAAATTTAAATATGTTATTAACATAATTTTAAAAATATGTAAAAATAGAATTTGTAGAAAATTAAATGTGGTTTCTAAGATACTAGTCCTCTTTTAGGAAAAAATAAATCTATTTGGTGAAAGTTTAAAATTTCAAAGTAGTAGTACTAAATTTTCAAGAAAATATAGAAAGTTGGTGTATGTCTGACCAACCTAAGTACAAGTAAAAAAGAATATAATTTTTTGAAACTTTCAATATAAATAGAGGACACATGCTTGGATGTGCCATATTTTTTAATAATTTTTTCACAAGTAAATAATTAGTTATGATTTTTTTATTAGAAATTTTTAAAACTATTAAAACTTGTTTGTTTGAGCAACATAACTTGGTCCAAGATTTATGAAATTCAATTTATTTATTTTTTAATCCTATAGTATGGGACGCATAGAATGTGTTGCATCTTTCATATTGAAAAAAATGTGAAATCATTTGAGAATTATGGATGTTTTTGAATCAGCATATCAATTAGGACTTTAGTTAGAATTCATGTAGAAAATCAATAATAATTATCTATTTAATTCTAAATAAGTCATATCTTATATTGGTGGAAAGTTGGAAATTTAATCAATAAAGCGTTTTCATTTCATCAAATTTAGATTAAGAAAATGTCATCAACCACTTTTTGGTCATATCACCACTTTTTGGACCCCCTTGATCCTGCACTCATCCATTTCTTATTAAACCTTTAAATATTTGGAAGATAACTCCAAGGAAATAGACATTTCTTTTAGTCCTTTTCATGCATTTCAATGCACACAATAGTAGGGTTTTTTATTGGTGTATTTTGCCAACATGATGAATAGTTTAAAGTGAGGCCTCAATTCTTGATGAATAGTATAAGTTATAAAAGTACAACTAAATCACTAATATTTTACAGAAAAATGGCTCCAAAATAGTTAAATTACCCAAGGATTATTTAATTAAACATTTCAATTAAATTATTTTACCATACTAATTAATGCATGATTGAATCCTCATCATTAAAAACATGAAATTTAATTTCAATGTCTAGATCATATTACCCATCAATATTATAGTATGTGTTTAATGCACAAGACAATTTTGAGTGGGGGGGTGAATTAGTTGTAGATTAAAGCATAAAACCCCTCATTAACATTTAGGTCTACATTAGTCATTAAAAATTGAATGCCCATTAAAACCTTATCATACATTAGAGGAATGTAAACATGGAAAATAGTAATGAAAATTCATTCAAACACATGAGAACATCATATTTAAATGGAAAATCGAGGAAGGGAAAAAATATGGTGATGAGTAGCTCAAAAAATAAATTAACCACAACACTAAATAAAATAGGCTCGCTACTAGAGGGCTCACTACTAGATTAGAAAGGAGAAGAATGAATATTGTTACAATGATAAATCCATATCAAAGAAATAGAAAGATCCACCAATGCTTCACCAAAACATTCACACTCTCTTTGTAGAATGTAGACACCTTTTGCTCGTTGTTTCTAGTAGTCTTAGGAATTAAATCTCACATTTCATTTCAAAATTTCACACTTCACATCTTTGTACTTTTCTTCACACACTTCTCTTTAAAAACTAAATACTTATTTATACCATCTTCAACCTTGATTTTTTTTTACAAGTTCGGCTATGCACCTCAACCATGTAAATTCAAATTATGTCAGCACCAAAAAATTCATATGGTGGAAATAAATGAAGGAAGACAACAAAAAACCTTAACTTAGACCTAAATATATATAAAAATTACATGCCACACTTCCAAAAACACTAAATCATAACCCCAATTAGTGTAAACTATCAAGGTCAGTTGAACCTATGTTAACACCATTAAAAAATTAAGTACATGATTCCTATGATCCAAAAATGACTCACATATCACACACAACACTTTTAACACAATTTATAATATTCCATAAACACCCTAAAATCCAACAACTCCTTTGCAACATCATACACTAGAGCAACATATTCATCTTACACAACTAGTTAACCTTCCACACATTGTAACTCCTGAATCAAACCTTGTAGAAAAAAAAACTCAAACAACTTAGACTGATGATACATATGAGAAATATAAGCACACCTTTAGATCTACAAGGCCAAAAACCATACTGTAGAGAAATGTAGATAAAAATCATTTCTTCTAGACAATACTACTATCATAGTTCACACACTGGTGGACACAACTTTCTCTGCACAATGATCTAGCATTTGAAATTTAGAATATAAAACTTATAAATACCTCTGATGAACATATCCTAAATTCATAGGCATATCTTCAACCATGAATAAATATGAAGCATAACATTGAACATCAATTTTTTATACTAAACACCTATCAACCACACTATTTTCTCTTTTCTTAAAATTTTCTAAAAAGAACGTGGAAACCAAGAACCACAAAGAAAAAATCATCACATAGAACATCTCTACATCATATCAATCATACAAGAGGTTGAGCATCACCAACACATGCTTATCAAATCAATACTAGAGGTTGACATCAGTGATACTACTAATGACAACATAATGCAACCGATCAAAACATGATCACATATGTCAAAAATTGAAATCAATGCAACAATAAAGATCTATTTACATCAATTAGAACACACAAGATATTCAAACTTACAACAATCTCCCCATTTTTCATCGATGGAAACATATGGAAAAACTATCAACAATATAAACAAAATTCAACTCTGATCACTAACTCATATACTACACCACAATACACATTGCTCCCTCTTAATTCATAAGGGTTTTTAGTTATCTATCTCTCCTATTTTGATATCAATGGAAAAGGGTAGAACACTTTTATCTCTCCCTCGTTTACATCAAACATACATACTCTCTCTCTCTCCCTCAAAGGAAAATACTATAAGAGATACCAATTGCTCTATAGCTACCTTTTCTTTTACTAAACTCAATTTTCTTCACACCTTCTCTAAAAAATACTTCATCAACTAGAAACTGTACTACACATATCCACACAATGATAACACTTATTCCCCTTGAATTAAACAACCAACAATTATACTACCTACTCCCCCTAAGATGTAACCAACAACATTAGTTGAGAATGAGGAATTAATCCTAAGATCCACTAGATTGATGCATATGCTTATGAATCTAATTGAAATATGGAGGGGAAATAACCCCCAAATTCTCTAGGAGATACTCAAAAGTATCCTTAGGAATATCGTTTGTGAAAATATCTACAACTTGATCCTTAGTAGGAACATACTTCAACATTACCTCATTCTCTACAACCTTCTCTCTCAAAGAGTGATACAAGATTGAAATATTCTTTTTCTTTAAATGCATTACCAGATTCTTTGAAATGTTAATAGAACTTTTATTATCACCTAAGGTAGAAATAGGTTCATCATATACCACTTTGATATCCTTCAAATTTTTCTTCAACCATAACACATGTGTGCAACAATGTATTCTACCTCTACAAAAGATAATGAAACTAACCTAATTGCAAGAAAGAACACACCACCAATTTTATTTTTTTCATCCATACAACCTACCCAATATGCATATTTATAAGCACTCAAAGAGAAATCAACATCCTTTGGATACCACAAACCTTGTTCTAGAGTGTCTTTCAAATATCTAAATATCCTCTTCACTATTTCCATATGTGATTATTTGGAATCTTCTTGAAATCTAGCCACCAGAAAAAAATCATGCATGATCTCTAGTCTAGTAGCAATTAGATAAATTAGTTCTCCAATCATTGATCTATACTTGATTAGATCAACCTTAGGAGATTCATCACTCTTGCTCATCTTTCAACCAGTAGCCATAGGAGTACATACCAGTTTACATCCCAAACTTTTTCAACATTTCCTTGGCATGCTTAGATTGTGAAATGAATATCCCTATCTTTGTCTGATTGATTTTCACTCCAAGGGATAAATTCATCTTTGAAAACATATAAATCTCAAACTCTTTCTTCATATCTTCTACAAATCTCTTACACATACTTTCATTACATCCAAAGATTATGTCATCAACATAGACAACCACAATCAAGATGTGATCTTTTACAACCTTAAAGTAAAGATTACTATCTACAGTAACTTTATTAAATTATTGTTGCAACAAGTACTTATCCAATCTTGCAAACCAAGCTCTAAAATCTTGGTTGATCTTATATAATGTATTCTTTAATCTATATACTATATTATGGTTATATTATAACTTAAAGCCTTTTGGTTTCTCAATATAAACCTCTTCTTCCAACTAACAATTTAAGAATGTAGACTTCACATCCATTTGATAAAATTTGAAATTCTTATGTGTTGTAAAACAGAAAAAGTCCTGATAGCTTCCATTCTTACCACTAGAGAAAATTTATCCTCAAAATCTATTCATTCTACTTGTGAGTAGAATTTATACAAAATTATTTCTTTGTTTCTTACTGTAGACACCAAAAATTGGTCTAGGTCTGTGAGTACCACTTTCGACATAATTTTCTATTATCCATGGTCATGATTAAATAATATTTATTATTTACATTGATCTAAACAACACAAACAACATG
>CM021104.1:643243493-643354825 GCA_007115665.2 Sequoiadendron giganteum | reverse complement strand
ATCATAGAAATGCCTCCTCCAGTCAACATTGGTCAACTAAGAACACTATAGGGAAGATACAGTCTATCAGGCATTTCATTGTACAACTAGTAGACAAAATACACCCATTTCATCATTTACTCAAGAAAGGAGTACCATTTGTGTGGACACCTAAATGTCAGGAAGCTTTCCAACAAATCAAGGATTATCTATTCACTCCACCTATCTTAATGCCACCTATAGATGGATAACTGTTGATACTATACATTTCAGAAAATCAATCAGCATTAGGAGCTCTTCTCACACAAAATGATGATCAAGGTCATGAAAGAGTAGTGTATTACATCAATCGTACCTTGGTGGGATATGAATTAAATTACAACAATATAGAATGTGCATGTCTTGTGGTAGTCTTTGCTACTCAAAAATTTCAACACTATATGCTAAATCGCCAAACAATGTTTATCGCAAAGATTGATCCCCTCAAATATTTCCTAAGTAAAGTAGCATTAACAGGCTGATTGGCTAAATGGGTTATGATACTTAGTGAATATGACATCCAATATGTGGAGAGAAAGGATATAAAAGGAAAGGTGATTGCATATCAGTTAGCAGATGCACCCATGAAGGCAGACCATCCTTTGGTGGAATATTTTACTGATGAATTTATCTTCATAGTTAACACTAGAACCGAATGGAAATTATACTTTGACGGGTCACATACAAATCGCGGTTCAAGAGCAGATATCCTATTTATTACACCTCAGGGAAATACTATTCCTAAATCATTAGGAATTGTTTTCCCTTGTAGCAACAACATAGCAGAGTATGAAGCCTTAGTGACAGGACTATGAATGGCATCCCAATGGAAGATTAAGAGTTTACATGTTTTTGGCGATTCTCAGCTAGTAGTCCATCAAGTAAATGATGGTTATGAAACTAAGGATGAGAAACTTGTCCCCTACAAGTGCATGGGCGATAGTTTCAAGTAGTACTTTGATGACATTACTTTTCAAAAAATACCACCTATTCAGAACAGGGCTGCGAATGTTATGGCAACTATGGGTTCCTTATTGGGTATTATGAGGAACGTGCCTAAGTTTGAGTTTTTGGTTGAACAGTTGTTTGTCCCTGCCTATGATTTCCCTGATTCTACGATGGTGTGTACTATTTTTGGTCCTACTTCCCCTTGGTACAAAGACGTATTTGACTATCTAAATGACCAAACCTTATGTCAAACAACCAATGCAAAACCTTTATCTGTAAGTCAGCTAAATACACCATCATCAAAGATACCCTATATAGACGTACCTTAGATAACGCCCTAATGATATTTTTTGATGTTGAAGAAACACAAGAAACCTTGCGAGCGGTGCATGAGGGTATATGCAGATCCCATTCTAGTGGTCCTACTTTAGCCCATAAGATTATGAGATTAGGTTATTATTGGCCTACAATGGAAAAATACTCATATATTTGTAATGAAATGTAGACAGTTTCAGATACACAGAGATTTGATAAGAGCACCAACACAAGAGCTTCATCTGATTACATCACCATGGCCCTTTGCCCAATGGGGACTTGACTTCATAGGTAAGATACTCCCTCCATCATCCAATGGCCATAAATTCATCATAACCGCCAGCAATTACTTCACCAAATGGATTGAAGCTATTCCCGTGACCTACATCACCGACATGCAAATATCCAAGTTTATCTTAAACTATATCCTTTGTCGATATGGTGTACCCCAGTCCATTATCACAAACAATGGCCACCCATTCAAAAACCAATAAGTATGCCATATATGTGAAGAGTTCCATATCAAACATCATTTTTCCACCCCATATTACCCACAAGGTAATGGCCAAGCTGAGGCATCTAATAAAACCATTGTTAGAATCCTAAAAAATATTGTCAATTACGTTGGTCATGACTAGAACCTAGAGCTGAATCTTGCCTTATGGGATTACCGCACAAGCATCCGTACTCCCACTAGCACCACTCCATACTCCCTAGTATTTAGATCTGAAGCTATCTTACCTATTGAGGTTGAAATTCCTTCCCTGAGGGTATCCTTGAAAGGTCACATTGACAATGTAGAATACCGTATATCAAGATTACAAGAGTTAGAATTACTAGATGAACGAAGATAGAAAGCAGTAGACCATTTGCAAGCATATCTAAATCGTCTTCATCATAGCTATAATAGGAAAGTTTTAAATCGACACTTTGACATTGGTGACTTGGTTTTAATGGAGAATCCCAATAATCAAGTCCAACGATAAAAGTCAGGTAATTTTGAACCTAACTAATTCGGGCCTTTTATTGTCACAAAATCTTCTGGATCAGGAGCGTACCAACTCTCTACCCTTGAAGGAGAGCCAATTTTTTCAGCAATTAACAACCTTCATCTAAAGAGGTTTTATGTGTAGCTTCTGGGAGTCTTGGTCTTAATCGAGAAAATACAAAAAAATGGTTACCTCGATGGAAACCTAGGAAACAGGCATCTTTGTAACACCAAAAAATTTGAGAAATTAACAAAATAGTAAAGAGAAATAATCCATCCAATAGTGAGAACCACTTTGGTGGGGCTATGGATAAATACCATGGTGAAAACCTGGAAAAAAGGCGCCATGTGTAGTCAAACTTGCTCTTTCGTCTTCCATCATTCCAATCAGACTTTTCACCATCACTCATAATAAATGGTTGTCCTATCCATTTCTTGGAACAATTGACATCAAGTCCATTCCGTCACATTCCCCACTCCATCTCGCATGTCTTATTCCCAACTGGGGGAAAATCCTTGTTTTGTGCCATGAGGACCTTGTACATAGCATTACAACATCGGAAAATGTCCTGAAAAAATTCAAAAAAATAGTAGAAAACTTCAAAAAGATAGAAAAAATCAAAACATGTCAGAAAATCCCAAAAACAGAGTCAGGTCCGTCATGTTAAGTCAGTCGTAGACATAGTCAAACTACATTGCCTCTATGAATGGACGTAGACAAGGCCATCAGTCGATATGCTCCCGAGGCAGTAGGTCTGTCTGTCTAGGTGTCTCACGTCTCACCCACATTAAAATCATGACTTTGTACATTCAAAGTCATTGGTCGTGTCGAACTATGAGGTCTCTGCATGTACAATGTAGGCAAGGACAATCAATTGATGAGCCCCTGAGACCTCACTAGGTCAATCTAATAGGGTTATCACATTCACTATCACACACGATGCATATCATAAACTTATGTACATATTTTCAATCAGTTATGTCATTAAAGTTTGGTTGAACTACAAGGTCTTTGTGTGTACAACGTAGGCAAGGCTAATCAATTGATGAACCCTGAGGCCGCATTAGGTCAGTCCTTTAGGGTATATCATCTCAAGTCATACACTACCAATACACACACACAATCAAATCAGTCAAGGAATCAAAATAAGTCATGCATCAACAAGGGAAACATCTCAAAGTCACCAAGTAAAAGTCAAACACATTGTCAAAGTGATCAACTTATGTCTTAGCAAGATATGTCTTTCTTGTCAACGAACATCATCAAATTGTCATAGCCTCATGTAGCTTGTCACATCAATGCCATCAAGCTCCAACATCTTATACGACACTTGTCTTTCTGAAATCAAGTTTTGTCATGCCTTCCACAAAAAGTCACCAAGTCGAAACCAGACTCGACATCTTATGCAGTATGTGTCATCCCTCACATTATGCTATGTCAAACATCAAACCATCAAACAATCCCACAAGATCAAGTTTTGGTGAATACTTTCATTTGGCTTTATGAATTTATATCTTATGTTGTCTTATCTTTATATCGATTTGTGAATAAGTTTGGTTACTAGCTTTCTCAAGGATTTCCCTTAAAGGATTTAGAGAAGCAAGGATGTCTCAAGACTCTTTTTATTTGACTATTGTCTATCAACAGTATTTTTAACTTTAGATTTTGAGTCATGTTACTAGTTTCCTCAAGGATGTCCTATCAAGGATTTAGAGGAGCAATGACATCTCATAGCTCGTCTTTTATTTGTTTGTTGTCTGTGGTTTCTCAAGACAAAACGACTGGGGCAATCTTGTCCTTAGTATGAGTTAAGACAGTCCTTGTCTATGAATGTCTATTTTATGTAGGTGGATGAGTTTGTACACTATGGTCTATCTAATATCATGGTGTGTACTATCCATTTGTGTCAGTCCCACCCAATGATGATAAAAAATAAAGCTTACCATATATGAAAAAATATCGAAAATCATATATTTTTTAATCAACCTCCTTTGTTGTTTCTTACTAACATTCTAAAATCATTCACACTAACATTTCTCTTTCCAACATAATGATAGAGTCCTGGGAAACAAAAAAACATTAGATAATATGCATATGCATACATTCTATAATAATTATGTAAATAGTGTAGTACATCACATAGTTACATTGTATTTCAAACGAATAGGAACATTAACATCTTCATTATATATCTACGAAATCATGGCATAATAGGAATTCAATCATCATAAGATACTTAATGGAAACATTGCATGTATATATCCATCTCATGTAGATAGAATTATAATTATAACATGGCATCTCATTATAATAAAGTACATTACATCCATCATCATATAGAATCATCATAACATTATAAACTGCACAAACTAATCACATGTAGAAACAATCATTCATAACACATGTACATACACCATCTAGGAAACATAATCATATAGAAAAAATGCATCACCATAAAATAGAACTGCATATCATATAGAAGCCATTAAAAATCATATATATATCACTCAAAATAACGTGTCATAGTACAATGTAGGAATGTATCCATAAATAGAACAAGCTTGTAGGCTCTTTGATCAAAATATAGTGTCTACATATATATCAGTGTCAACGTGTCCCACTACCGCTACTGTCACGTGGTGAAGGTGGAGGAAACTACCTCGAAGATACTCTATGAGGTAGAAGGCTTGTCATACAGACCTGATCTCGGTGGTCCTACCACACCCTCTGTACTTTATTTCCTAGTTTGACTCCTACTCTATAATCTGTGGCTACGAACCTCTGAAAAGCTAGGAGCTCATCCCTCTATTGGTACCACTGACTCATACATATCTCTATAATATGTCTCCCTCTCTATTGATCTGACTAGCTCACAAACCATACCATCAGATGGAGTACCACTGCAAAGGCATCTGACCTCTATGAACTGTTGCTCTATCTCCTATCTCTGGGATATTGCTTGGTCCCTCTCCATAAGAGCAGTATCTCTCTCCATAAAAGCATTGTCTCTCTCTATCCACAAGGCATCCAACTCTGTTGTAACCACTCTTAGCCTCTCCTCTAATGCCTCCCTGTCACTGTTCCTAGGATTCTCCTCATCCCATTGCCCCTCTACAATATGATCCTAGAGCTCTCTCTCCTGCTCCTCCATGGGTGCCTCATCCTCAACATTATCCTCCCCATAGCTTTCTAGAATACCAAGAGGATCAATATCCACATCACCCTCCTCCTCCTCTGTAAGGTCCTCTCTACCAATCTCTACCTTTCCATGCTCCTCTACTACTGCCTCCTTGACAACATTCTCATCTCCAACCTGTGCCTTTGCTCCGCCTATGAGGTCCCACATTAGTACATCCTCCACCTCCACCTCTCGAATAGGTGATAATCCACCTACCCGACCACCTCTTTGTCCTCGTCATCCTCATCTACCACCACCACCTCTTCCACCACCTCTACCTCTGTGCCACCCTCTTGGCCCTGTACCTCATCTCTCTAATTGTTTCGGCTGATCCGGATCTGTATACAAAACAGTTGATGCTCTACCCACTAGGTGTCATAAGTAGTTGTAGTCCCTAGATCTGCTGCTTTGCCTTTCCATCCCCACTGTAAAGGTTATAACACCTGAATCTCTGCCTCTATAGTAGCCACTGGTATCATAGGCCCCCACTATGGAACCTCTCTGGAAGATCGAGAAAACTCTACTCTACCTCTAGGATCATCCTGAACCTCCCAAAACTATCTCAAAACCCAGTCAAGCAAGTGTCTCTCATTATGTGTACACTCAAAATAGTCCTACCAATTAAATATTGTGTCTGCCTATAGTAGGTCAAATTCCCATCCTCATCTGACCATATCTCACAATCCATGTATGGCCTCCATGTGAACTGAACCAATGTATCCAGTGCATGTCTCCAATAACCTGTGTCTCCTACATGACTCTGAGTAATGTTTCCCGTATACCGAAAAACATACAGAAATCTAGCCTCTCGCTCTACAATAACAAGAGGATGAAATACGAAAATATGCTCCCATGCCAAAACCATGAGAAGAGTGGTACCACAGCTCATAGACTGTGCGTCTCAGTACACTATATCATGTAAGTTAAATTACAACATGCCTAATAGACAGGGACCCCAGGCATACACAACCTCTCTGTCTAACATCCCCAAAAGCATCTCTCCCCACCCGACAAAAAATCCATGACCCCGTCGGTCAGGAAGAACTATCCCTCCAATAAATGTACATAAAATACAATCTATACGCTCATACCTATCCACTAGAACCTTCCATCTGATCTCATAGTGCTCTATCCCTAATCTCCTGATGTTCTCAACAACATAAAATCTGGTTAGCTCGTTGTACCCACATTGTGTGTCGTACATAACCCTCTCTCCTCTAATACATAGAAAAAGGATCCTATATACATCCTATAAAGTCACAGTCGCCTCCCCAGTCAGAAAATGAAATGATGAGGTATCAAAATGCCATCACTCACACAAAGTAGTCATCATACCTCTATTTTCCCTAATCGTGGGCATAGTCAACACATGATGAAGTCTGAGTCTCCAAAGTAATCATGTCTCTGCATTGACCAATCGAGATCTCAGCTCGAAATTATCAGGACATGTCTCTCGGGTATAAATGGGATCTAAAATAACTGCCAAATGCATTTCCATCATGATTTCAAATGTCAATTTTTCTTTTCTTTAAAAATTCTATCAAAAAATTTTACCAGCCAAATGCGGCTCACTATAGTACATGCGATGCATTTCCACAAATGTGTTGCAAAACAAATCATTTGTGTCACACATTTCATATGCATTGCACAAATCAATTCATTTTAACAGATAAGAAAATGCATTGTTCCATTCATATGCGGTGCAAATTCATTTTGCCTCCCTATATGCATATGCATTTCATTATATCACTTGTGTTTCACTAAACTACATGCACATAACTAAACACAAATGTGATACATAGATTAAAATGCAATGAATTTATTACAATATGTGACGAATGCCTAAATGACCTAAATTAGCCTAGACTTATTTTTGCAAATGGGTCATTTCGCAAGCAGATGTGTTGTGCACGAACGCATATGCGTTGAACGTGAAAGACTGCATGTGCAAAATATTTTTTAAGTGCCTAAAACTACGTGCAAAATGAAATTTCAAAAGCTCATTTCAGGGTACATACCAAAGGTCCTATATCAGTTGGTCATTTGAATGTCTAGATCCGATATGTGCGATGCGCAATGTAGGGAATTGGAGACATCTTCGTCCAATACCCAAAGAAAAATGATCAATTCTTCAACTCTTCCAGGTGCAAATGAATTGGTTTTCAACCTAATTTCTAATTATACCTAGGGTTTGGGTGGCATTTATTTTGACATTATCTATTTTCCTCTTAAACTTCCAATTTCTATTGACCCTTACATGTCCCTAACACTTCCAAATTCAATTTTGTCAACTCGGTAGCATTTATAACCATCAAATTGACTTATCGGGAATATTTCCTGATTTTTTCAAAAAAAATCAAATTTTTTTCAATTTTCCCAAGGGGCCATATCCTAACTTGTTCATACTAGGGAATGATCGGGGCATATTTACTTTGACACAACACCGAAATGACACTGTATCAAAGAGGGGCAAACTGTAGACACCGAAAATTGGTCTAGGCTTGCAAGTACCACTTTCGACATAATTTTCTATTATCCATGGTCATGATTAAATAATTTTTATTATTTAATTACCTTTCTAAACACCTATTTCCTCTATTAATTAAATAACCTTTTTAATTATTTAATTAATTCATAATGACCTTTATTCAACTTGATTAATTAAATAAATCATATTTATTTAATTATGCCGCTAACTAATTAATTCTCCTTCTTAATTATATAATTTATTATTTAATTAACCCTTTGTCATATTTCAACTATAATTAAATATTTATTATTTAATTATTCAATTAATCCTTTTTCAAACAGTCAATTAAATAAATTACATTATTTATTTATTTAATTCATTTCAGTTTTTGAATGTTGAATTAAATTAACTTTTAATTCATAATTAATTGTTTTTGTCACATTCTTCTGTCGCCCAGTTATCTAATCATTCACTCACCCTCTGAATCGAGATCTATTCTAAATCTGCCAGTTATCTCCGGATTCAATATCTAATTATCTCTGCGAGGAGACTCTCTGCCACAACTAGTTAGTTAACTAGTTCTAACTCATATGCATGAATGTGTTTATTAATTAAATATCTTTATTTAATTAATTAATTCATGTGTGCATTCAAACGGATTATTCTTTGAGTTCTAACTTTGTCTTTTTCATTCAAATTCTAATTCTTCTATTTTTGAAGACTCTCAACTGAAGATTAAATTTTTTATTTAATCTAAAACTCGCGTTCTTTCTATTTTTGAACAGTCTTGACACAAGATTAAGTTATTGTTGTAATTTAATCTTTATCTTGCAGAATTTCCTAACTCATATTCTAATTGACACAGAACTCACATCTTATGGCATTCAAGAATCTTGATCGTTGATCTCTCTTTTGAATCTGAGCCGATCATTTGAAAACCCAAAATCTATAAATTGACTTGTCATTATCATTATTCTTCCTCCCAAAATCAATAATTTTTAGAAGAAAATATTATCTTTGATATTTTGCAGAGACAATACATCTAGGTTATGCTTGCATCAATACTAAAAATTTGAGGGCAATAATAATGAGACAACAAAATGGAGAAGGACAATCAAGATAATTCGAAGGAGTGGACACATATTTAGTGAGACTGTTCTAGTTATAGTTTTAATTGTTTTTTCATTTTTACTCATTCTTAGTTGTTTGGTTTAGATTAATATTTGTTAGATTATATTTAACACACTTATTTGTGTAGATTTCCATTTATTCTAGGTCTACACTTACAACTACTCAACCATCATTCAACTTATTTCTGAATACCCACTTAGTTCTAATTAGATTCTTGTTTATCAATCTTGGTACAAGGGCAAGTGCACCAATTTGTGACACAATTTAGGTGCCAAATTGAGAAAAATGTCCAAAAAATCTTGAAATAAGCCATTTGGCGCATGCGAAATGACTTTGCGCCAAATGGCTTAGTTGACATAAAAGCCAAAAAATGGGTTTCAAACCCTCATTTCTCTTCAACTCATGGCTTGAGAAAAAGTATTATAGGTCTGCAAGTCGCACTTGCCAAATCTCGTCCATTGTTTGCATCCTTAGCTTTCCATTTTCCATGAGGATTCCACCAACACATCAGAGAGGTTGAAGATTGTGAAGAGGTATGTATTTTTATTCTATTTATTTAAAATTTGATTTAGAATTCAAATTTAAATAGGTTTTTATAATAAAACTTTGTTCTAATTATCAGGGAATGAATCTACACCTTGAAACATTGAGAATTCACAATCACCTCCTCACAAAGAGCCTCCTATAGAAGAACAACCCAAAACCCCTCCATCAATTCACAGGCATCCTCAAGGAACACAAAAAAATATTCAAAATCAAATTGAAAATAATAAAAGAGACATTCAACAATTAATTAGAAGATTAACCGAGCATACCAAAACCCACCCTTATAGTAGAGGTATTTTTGAATCATTGAATTCAATTGTAACTCATGTAGGAGAAATGAGGGAGAAAATGATTTTTTGCTCAAATAAGAGGCATGAGTTGAGACAATTTTATGCTAGTGGTTTGTCATATGCAAATGTGAAAAAAAAAATTAGCAAAGCCGACTTGTGTGCCCTATTTATAGACCTGAGAACCAATGAACCTTTGTCTCATACATCCAGGAGGTTCCCCATCCATTGGTACCACCATGAGTTAATTAAAAATAAATTTTGGGAGCGAGGGTGGATGGTATTTGACCAACCTCTATGCAATAACCATGAGGTTCCGCAATAATTTTTTAGGAAACTCTATTGTGAGTTTGTCCTCAATAAAATGCCAAACTATTTTGACATCTTAGACATTCAGGGTAGAGGTGTGGGCTCCACATATGATAGACCTGTTGCACGACGTATTCCACAATTAGCACCGAGAGCCTTGCCCAGACCCATGGTGGAGAATGCCACTATTCCTTCCATTGTTAAGGATAGTGTAGAGGTGGACACGCTAAATTTGATTGACTGACTCACTCAAACCATTTTAAAGTGTGCAAGTCCTCTAGTAGAGCCTGGTGTGGAGGAAACATGTAGGCTCTGAGCTCCACCCCACCATTGTGGTGCTTGTGGTGTTTTTTCACATATGATTATCAGAGTTCTCGTAATGTAGCTACACAACATACATCAGTTGCAGAGGCAATGACTTTCATAGATGATATTTTGAATGATGCATTCGGCAATGGCACTTAGGTAAAATTTAGCAAGTTATTTTAATGTTGTTTATTAAATTATATTTTCAAATTTAAGAATAACTAAATTAGTAGAATTTTTTTATGATGAAATGTTAGGGTCACACTTTTCATGAGGCATGCTCTAATCCTATAAACCCTTATACATTCTTGATGATGAGTCCACATGTATGCAACTAGTATACAAGATATTATTATTGCATTTGAACAGTTGAATGTTATATTTGAATTTTTGTCTCATAACATGCTTTGGATTTCAAATAGTTTCCTGGTGCACCTTCTTCCTCCAAACAACGTACACTCAGGTAGCCTTTATTCATTAATGGTGTTGTAAAACTGTGTTAGCTAGTTTTCAAAAAAAATTGTATATACAAATCTAAAAAAATGATGAGAAACACAAACATTGCATTTGTATTCCTTGATCATGTCACATGATGTTATCCTAATTCACTTTTTTTCCCTTTATTCCTTCCTAATCCCATACCATTAACATTTAATAGTTCACCCTATTTTCCATGATCCCCTCCTAACCCATCCCAATAATATCTTCTAGTCCAAACTATGTGTCATTATGTCCTACTCCCATATTATTGTACCCATTATTATTTCACCCTAGATATGTTCCATGATCCCCTATGTTCCACCCTGTGTTCCTTTATGTCATCCTATGTTATACCATATTATCCATGTTTCATCCTAGATAACTCTTCTCTATTATTGCTACACACAGGTCAAGTCCATACTTCATGTACTATAGTCAAACCCTAGACACCTCCTAATTCACCCTATGTTGCATTATTCCCTAATAATAGCATCCCATTAACCTCTAGTTGTCCACCCTATATTTTGTTATCCCATCCTAGCCCATCCCATCAATCTATACTAGTCCATCCTATGTTCCATTAATCCCTTTGGTGTAGGGGAACCACTCTTTTATATGTTTCTTCATTAATTTTCTAATAGTAAAGGTGTGCTAGGATGTTTTAGTTGAGTTATTGAGTCTTAATAATGTCCAATGTGACCATTCTATTGTAATTGATCAACTTTGAGGGGCATTTGTATTCATCTTTTAAGGTTTGCAAATCATGTGGAAGGAATTGTCAAAGTTGACAAGGGGTGTCAACGTAGATATGATTATGTTTCCTTGAGTAAGTCATGTTTTCTTATTTTAATAATGTCTCATTAGACTATTTGTAATATTTTAGGTGTTTAAGAGGGTCTAGGAAACAATAAAGAGTCAAAACTTGAAAGTGCCAAATTTTTGAGTTGCATAAATGCAAAGATCATGAGAGGTTTAAAATGTATTTGTAAGGTATTTTGGAATTTATTTGATGAGGAGAAGCCTTTAAAAGGAATAAAAATAATATTGTAACATTGGCTTGAAGTTTGAAGCATTGGCAATAAGAATATCATTGTTTTTCATCAATTTTTTGAGTTTTCTTGTCATTTGTAGGCTTGTACAAGCCCGTACACTTTGATTGTGCCATGTAAATAGTTTTAATTTGTGGTGGTAGGTGTTAAAAGTCTTTTGGAATAGGTTTGAGGGAGATCCATTGTGATTTGTGGTAAATATCCTTGTTTTCCTGTGACAGGCTGAGAACACCTTATTTCAGGGTTTTGTAACCAAAATCATGATTTAAAGGCCCTTACACTGACTGTACCTTTTTTAACTATTTTAATCGGCCCTAGGGAGTCTAAGTAGGTTTTAGGTTGCATGATTAGAGTTGTGAAGAATGAAACTAAGGAAATAAACCTATTGTCTTGATGAGTTTTTTGAAGAAAAACACATGAAGATGGAGCCTTGGGTCTAGGGTTTGTGGAAATCAAAGAGAGTGTGGAGTTTTTTCCCAAATTTTGAGCATATTGGGGTCATAATATACATGTCTAAGTCAGTGGCATGGTCTAGGAGGTTGTGCAAGTGGGAATTTGAATAAACCCTCTTGACTTGGCATGAAATTGAGGGTTTTGGAGATTTCTATGTTGGAGGTGTCAACCTTGGGTGTTGGTTGTGGTTTTAGAGGCTTGAGGGCATAGGAAATGCTATGCCAAGGTTTCAAGGGATTTTTATAAGTTTAAAGGTATGTTGCTTTGTGAATCTGGCCTAATTCATGGCCTAGGCTAACATTGAGGGTCTAATTTCAAGGGATTGGTCCAAAATACTTGGTACTAGTTAAGAGATATGTTGTATAAATTTGAAATAGGTATCTTGATCCATATTTTTATTTTCAAGTGTTTTGGAATGCATGGGAGTTAAAGGCCAAAAAATGATTTTGCACTACTGCTAGGTTACATGGGTGAAAGTGAGAAATTACACTCCTGATTGTTGTCAAGCTTTGAGGATTGTTTGTATTACTCTAATAGGAAATTTTAATCTTGTTAGATGCCTCTTGAAGGAAATTTATCACTTTGAATGAGTTTAAGCCCCCTCTCTGCATCACCCTTCTATTCCCATCCCATTACCCTCTCTTATTTCACCTTATGTTCCATGATCCCCTCTTGGTCTTTATATCAACATGATACCTTATGTTCCATTATCCTCTCTTGGTATTTATATCATGTTTGGATTACTCTAATAGGCCATTTTAATCTTGTTAGATTCCTCTTGAAGGAAATTTATCACTTTGAATGAGTTCCTCTCTGCATCACCCTTTTATTCCCATCCCATTACCCTCTCCTATATCACCTTATGTTCCATTATCCACTCTTTGTCTTTATATCAACATTATCCCCTCTTGGTATTTATATAAACATGATACCTTCTAGTTTTGAGTTCGAGATCCATTCAAAATCTATTTGTAAAGGGTTTTGGGTCCCTTTAAAACCATTTTTTATCCTTAATAAAAAACATGATACCTGAGATATTTTTTCATTTGCAGTTGTTGACAAGAGAGAGCCCTAGTGATGTTGGTGGCACGATTGACCATGGATTTGTTGTAGCAATAGCCATTTCTGATCCATTGAGAGATGTATGGAATAGATTAGTCTAGTTGACATTATATTTTATCTTTTATGGTCTATTATAGAAAAATTTCATGATACTTTTATATATTTTAATTTCTATCTTGTTGGTTTCTATAGGTGGTTGTCACTCCATATCGTGGATGTGGTGATGTTGTAAATGTGCATGATTACTATATGTATGTAGTAAGTTATTATATATTTTGTTATATGCCATTCCACAATTCAATTTCTATGTATTAACATCTTTACTTTTTATTATATCAATTGAAGGTCCAAAGTGAAGAGAGGAGGACTAGTGAGCATGTTCGAAAGACAAGAGAAGAAACGATCACTCCATCCAGCTGAATTTTGAAGGTAACACATGATCTATTTCCTTTCCCTAGAGGGAAATGACTATATATTAGGGTTGTTTTATGTATGCCTATGTGGCATTTTGGAACATATGTTTTGTACTATCGATATTTACATGACATTTTATGTCCATATGGCTCCGTTGTACTAAGCCTATATGGTTTTTTTGGATATATTGTATATAATTTTATCAATATATATCATTGTATATCCTTTTAGCTTTTTGATTAGAGAAAATCTTATTTTGCTACTGCCATTCTTGAATGATGCTATCATGTGTATCATGTAAATTGTATTCTTAAATGTTCTACGCATGGATTTTGTTTACATCTAATGCTTAATTAATTATTGTCGAATTCTCAAAAAGCCCCATCTAAAGCGTATTGTGTAAATAAGCTCCATTCGTGGTGGTTTGTATCCTTTGGAATGCTTCAATTACTTGTGCCTCACTTATTCACATGTATGCTTCACTTATTCACATGTATACCTCACCTATACTGTGTGTATTCATGTGTATGCTTCAAGCTTCCAATGCATAGCAGAAAAAATCTTTTGGGGAAAAATTTGACAAACCAAAAGTATAAGAGTTTTTGAAAAAATCGGGAAAAATTGTAGAACAAGAGATAAAAAAAATTTTAAAAAAAATTGAAAGGTATTTCCATAGCATATAGAGATATAGAGAGAAAATAAAATAAATATTTTAACTAATGAATTGTAAAAAATGGATTTTTGTAGTTTATATTCATATCATTGATTACATTGCATTGCACATCTTTCAAAGTCAAAGAATTACTTCACTTTGCATAGCTAATAACAAGATGTTGATAGATGATAAAATTTCAATTGCAATATAGTTTGTACAAAGTTAAAATAAGTAGTTATGCAATTTATTCACATTGCATATTAACTAATAACTAGGAGCAGTTGCCAATTCCATTTTCTTATCATGGCATTCTATGAGACCAAATTTATTTGAGGTATTTTTTCAAATAGTTCAATGCCTTGTCTATGTTACCACATTTTTTATACATATCTACCAAAGCATCTTGTCAAATAGTTCACTACCTTGTTGCTATGGCTAAAATCCTAAAAAAAGTGATTTCAAACATGCTATGGATACTTCAAAAAAATAATTCAAAAGCATAATAATAAGCAATAGCATAGACAAGGCAGTGAACTGTTTGAAAAAATGCATC
The DNA here is from genome assembly GCA_007115665.2 of Sequoiadendron giganteum. NCBI lineage: Eukaryota > Viridiplantae > Streptophyta > Pinopsida > Cupressales > Cupressaceae > Sequoiadendron > Sequoiadendron giganteum. The sequence goes on along the minus strand of CM021104.1, from coordinate 643,339,662 downwards.
AAATAAATTTGGTGATGGAATACCATGAAAAGCCATAGACATGGTAGTGAACTAGCTCAAAATATGCCTCAAATAAATGTGGTCTTGTGGTGATGAAATGCCATGACAATCAAATTGCTTTTGATTCTCATGGCATTCCATCACCATGAGACCTTTTTTTTTGAGGCATTTTTTCAAATATTTCACTGCCTTTTCTATGCTGCCACATTTTTCATACATGTCTATCAAAGCATTATATCAAACAGTTAATTTCCTTGCTACTATGGATAAAACCCTAAAAAATTGATGCAGTAGGGGAGGTCTTGCAATCTCACTAAACACAACTCCAATCGTTAATCACAATCCTCAAGTCATAAATCCTCACAACTATGGATTTTTATGACATTCCATCGCCATAAGACCACATTTCTTTGAGGATTTCTTTCAAAAACTTGACTACCTTATCTATGCTACCACATTTTTCATACATGTTTACTATAGAATTTTATCAAACAGTTCACTACCTTGCTACTATGGCTAAAAGCCTAAAATGGGTGGGTTTATTGAAAATTCTATTCCCACAACTCATAACACCTTGCCAATGCATAAAAAATACTTAAAATAATCTTCACATGCTTAAAATTCCCTCACAAATTGCTGCCCCAAAGGATTTCAATCATTTCCACTCTTAAACCACTGAATTTCACCAAAACTCATCAAATTACCAACTAGGACATCACACCAAACCACTCAACTCACCTCCCTTGCTCCAAAAACTATGCACATATTTTCCCTACCCCTAATTATTCCATTCCACTGAGTTACAGTAGGATACAATGGGTGGAATGGCTAAAAAGTCATTTTTACACACTCAACTACTTGCATTTGACAACTTTTTCTCCAAGCAAGAAATCGCCACCATAGAAAAATTCCTTTGAGATAGAAAAAATTGAGAGAGGTTATTGTAGAGGGGCCCAACATGATCCCATAAGCTTGGAAGATAAGTTTCTAAGTGTCACGGTTCCGAATATGAGCATGTTGAAGTTCATAGTCATTTTGCACTTTGAACTCTTTAGGGATTTTACCGATTGAACGCAGCTCGGAGCGGTTCCGCATGTTTAAGTGGGAAAGAGGACCATGCCTAGTGTAAAATTACCCACCTGGACGCGTTGGGATAGTCTATTTGGTCAGACAAGTTGCAGAACAAAATTTGCACTACTTTGCAACTTTCAACTACTTGCATTTGACAACTTTTTTCTCAAGTGATAAATGGCCACCACAAGAAAAGGCTTCTGAGGTAGAAAAAATTGAGAGAGATTATTGTAGAGAGGTCAAACATGATCCCATAGTCTTAGATGAGAAGTTTATAAGCATCACGATGTTTGAATACAAGCATGCTGAACTTCGTAGCCATTTTACACTTTGGACCATTAAGGGATTGATCTGGTTGAACGTATCTCAGAGCGATTCTGCATGTTTGGGTGTGAAAGAGGACCATCACTAACGTAAATTTAGGCACTTGGATGCATTAGAATAGTCTATTTGGTCACACAAGCTGTAGAATGAAAGTTACACCACTTTGCAATTTTCAACTACTTGCATTTAACAACTTTTTCTCCAAGTGAAAATTGGCCACCATAAGAAAATGCCTCCGAGATAGAAAAAAATAAGAGAGCTTATTGTAGAGGGTCCCAACATGATCTCATAGGATCATACAAGAATTTTCTAAGAATCAAAGTATCTGAGTAATATCATGTAGACGTTTGCAGGCATTTTGCACTTTGGACCCTTAAGGTCTCGATTTGGTTCAACGTAGCTCAGAGTGATTCCACGTGTTTGGGTGCAAAAGGGGACCATGAATAGTGTAAAATTATCCACCTATATGCATTGGAATAGTTTGTTTGGTCACATGACCTACAAAATGAAAGTGGTACCACTTTACAACTTTCAACTACTTGCATTTGACAACTTTTTCCTCAATTAAAAATATTCCACCATAGGAAAATGCCTTTGAGATACAAAAAACTGAGAGAGGTTATTGTAGAGGGGCTCAACCAAATCTCATAGGATTAGACAAGAATTTTATAAGAATCATGATATCCGATTAATAGCAATGCTAAAGTTTGTAGCCATTTTGCACTTTGGACCCTTAAGCGATCAATCTGGTTAAACTTAGTTCAGAGTGATTTTGCATGTTTGGGTGTGAAAGAGAATCATTTCTAGCATAAAAATACCCACCCAAACACTTTGGAATAGTCCATTTGGTCACACAAGCTGCATAAAAAAAGTTGCACCACTTTGCAACTTTCAACCACTTGCATTTGACAACTTTTCGCCAAGTGAAAATTCACCACCACAGGAAAATTCCTCCAAGATAGAAAAAATTGAGAGAGGTTATTGTAGATAGGACCAAAAAAATATTGTGGGATTAGATGAGAAGTTTCTAAGAATCACAGTATCTGAGAAATAACATGCTAAATTTTTAAGCCATTTTGCACTTTGGACCCTTAAGGGATCGATCTGGTTCAATGTAACTCAGAGTGATTTCACATGTTTGGGTGCAAAAGAGGACCATGCCTAGTGTAAATGTACCCGCCCAGATGCATTGGAATAGTCTGTTTGGTTAGACGACCTACAGAACAAAAGTTGCACCACTTTGCAACTTTTAACTACTTTCATTTGACAACTTTTTCCCCAAATGAAAATTTTTCAGCACTGGAAAATGCCTCTGAGATAGCAAAAACTAAGAGAATTTATTGTAGAGAGGCCCAACACAATCTCATAGAATCAAATGAAAAATTTCCAAGTGTCACGGTATCTGAGTAATAACATGTTGAAGTTTGCAGCCATTTTTCACTTTAGACCCTTGAGGGATCAATCCAGTTCAACGTATCTCAGAGTGATTCCATGCGTTTGGGTGTGAAAGAGGATTGTACCTAGCATAAATTTACCCACCCGAACACATTGGAACAGTTTGTTTGGTCACACGAGTTGCAAAACGAAAGTTGCACCACTTTGAAACTTTCAAATACTTGCATTTGACAACTTTTTCCCCAAGTGAAAATTCACCACCACAAGAAAATGCCTCTGAGATAGAAAAATCTCAGAGAGGTTATTGTAAAGGGGCCCAACATGATCTTTTAGGATCTTATGAGAAGTTTCTAAGAATCACGGTATCTGAGTAATAGCATGCTGAAGTTTGTAGCCATTTTGCACTTTGGACCCTTAATGGATCAATCTGGTTCAACGTAGCTCGAACAAATTCTGCATTTTGGGTATGAAAGAGGACCATTTCTAGCATAAAATTACCCACCCAGATGCGTTAGAACAGTCAGTTTGGTCACATGATCTACAAAATAAAAGTTGCACCACTTTGCAACTTTCAACTACGTGCATTTGACAACTTTTTCCCCAAGTGAAAATTCATCACCATAAGAAAATGCCTCCAAGATATCCAAAAATGAGAGAGGTTATTGTATAGGGGCCCAACTTGATCTTGTAGGTTTAGACGAGTAGTTTCTGAGCATCACGGTATATGATTAATAGCATGTTGAAGTTTTCAGCCATTTTGCACTTTGGACCCTTAAGGGATCGATCTGGTTCAACGTAGCTCAGAGCGATTATGTGTGTTTGGGTGCGAAAGAGGACCGTGCCTAGCAGAAAAATACCTATTCAAATGTGTTAGAAAATTATGGTCACACGACCTATCGAATGAAAGTTGCACCACTTTGTAACATTCAACTACTTCTATTTGACACTTTTTCCATCAAGCGAAAACTGGACACCACAAGAAAATGCCTCTGAGATAGAAAAAAAGAGAGAGGTTATTGTAGAGGGTCCCAACATGATCTCGTAGGTTTAGATAGAGATTTCATAAACACCATGGTTTATGAGTAATACTCCATCAAAGATTGCTGCCCTTTTGCATTTTGGACCCTTAAGGAATCGAGTCGGTTGAACATAGCTCAGAGTGATTGTGCTCTCTTTTCGATGGAATTAGGTGGGAAATATAATTAACTCCATTTTAGTGTTGGTTTGATTGGATTTCAAGTGATTTTGTGCATTTTAGAAGCCAATTACTGAGGGTCAGTCTGTATACCCTATTTTAAGGGTTTTGAGTGCTCTAAAATGTCATATTAAGCCTTCTACCCACTGTATGCTTTTGTAACTCAGTGGAAAGGCTTAGTTAGGGTAATAAAACATGTGTGAAAAGTTTTGTGTGCAAGGGAGGCAAATGGAGGGTTTTTAGGTGATGCCCTAGATGTCAAACGGTGAGTTTTTTTAGTGGAAAATGGCAGTTTAGTTCTAGGGTTTGAAGAAATGTTTGGGGGCAGCAATATCTCTTGAAATTTTAAGCTTGTGCAAAACTTTTTTAATGTGTTTCAAGCTTTGGTTGGTTGTGGGAAGGTTTGCAGTATGGTTTTTCAATAAACCCTTGCCTAACTTGTCAATGAAGAGGGTTTTGGGGTTTGTTATGCTAGAGGGCTTATCACACCCTAAAAGTGGAGGAATTGGTGGTTTGGCAGACTGGTTAATGCTACCCAATGGTGGTTTGGTAGAGTTGTTAATGCTGTCCAATATAAAAAAGTTCAATTTTTTACTCCAACATCCATAATGAGTTTGAAAATTGGTTGGAGTCAGTTATAGGATGGTAGTTAGTGTTTTACATGAAAAATTGAGGTTGGACAACGTTGTTTTCAAGTTTTTAGCACGTTGTTTTCTGGTTAAACTTAGCTCAGAGTGATTTCGCATGTTTGGGTGTGAAAGAGAATCATTCCTAGCATAAAAATACCCACCCAAACGCTTTGGAATAGTCCATTTGGTCACACAAGCTGCATAAAAAAAGTTGCACCACTTGGCAACTTTCAATCACTTGCATTTGACAACTTTTCCCCAAGTGAAAATTCACAACCATAAGAAAATTTCTCCGAGATAGAAAAAACTGAGAGAGGTTATTGTAGATAGGACCAACAAAATATTGTGGGATTAGACAAGAATTTTCTAAGCATCACCGTATTTGAGAAATAACATGCTAAATTTTGAAGCATTTTGCACTTTGGACCCTTAAGGGATCGATCTAGTTCAATGTAGCTCAGAGTGATTTCACGTGTTTGGGTGCAAAAGAGGACCATGCCTAGTGTAAATGTACCCACCCAGATGGACTGGAACAGTCTATTTAGTCAGACGACCTATAGAACAAAAGTTGCACCACTTTGCAACTCTTAACTACTTACATCTGACAATATTTTCTTCAAGTGAAAATTTGTCACCATTGGAAAATGCCTCTGAGATAGAAAAAACTCAGAGAATTTATTGTAGAGAGGCCCAACACAATCTCATAGAATCAGATGAAAAATTTCTAAGTGTCACAGTATCCAAGTAATAACATGTTGAAGTTTGCAGCCATTTTGCACTTTAGACCCTTAGGGGATCAATCCAGTTCAATGTATCTCAGAGTGATTCCATGTGTTTGGGTGGGAAAGAGGATTATACCTAGCATAAATATACCCACCCAGACACATTGGAATAGTTCGTTTGGTCACAGGAGTTGCAAAACGAAAGTTGTACCACTTTGAAACTTTCAACTACTTGCATTTGACAACTTTTTCCCCAAGTGAAAATTCACCACCACAGGAAAATGCCTCTGAGATAGAAAAATCTTAGAGAGGTTATTGTAGAGGGGCCCAACATAATCCTTTAAGATCTTATGATAATTTTCTAAGCATCACGGTATCCGAGTAATAACATGCTGAAGTTTGTAGCCATTTTGCACTTTGGACCCTTAATGGATCAATTCGGTTCAACGTAGCTCGAACAAATTCCGCATTTTGGGTATGAAAGAGGACCATTTCTAGCATAAAATTACCCACCCAGATGCATTAGAATAGTCGGTTTGGTCACATGATATGCAAAACAAAAGTTGCACCTTTTTGCAACTTTCAACTACTTGCATTTGACAACTTTTTCCCCTAGTGAAAATTCACCACCATAGGAAAATGCCTCCAAGATAGCCAAAAATGAGAGAGGTTATTGTATAGGGGCCCAACTTGATCTCGAAGGTTTAGACAAGTAGTTTCTATGCATCATGGTATCTGATTAATAGGATGTTGAAGTTTCCAGCCATTTTGCACTTTGGACCCTTAAGGGATCGATTCGGTTGAACGTAACTCAGAGCGATTATTTGTGTTTGGGTACGAAAGAGGACCATGCCTAGTGGAAAAATTCCTATTCAGATTTGTTGGAAAATTCTGGTCACACAAGCTGTAGAATGAAAGTTGCACCACTTTGCAACATTCATCTACTTCTATTTGACACTTTTTCCATCAAGTGAAAACTGGACACCACAGGAAAATTCCTCTAAGATAGAAAAAATGAGAGAGGTTATTGTAGAGGGTCCCAACATGATCTCATAGGTTTAGATAGAGAGTTCATAAACACCATGGTTTATGATTAATACTCCATCAAAGATTGCTGCCCTTTTGCATTTTGGACCCTTAAGGGATTAAGTCGGTTGAACATAGCTCAGAGGGATTGTGCTCTTTTTTCAATGGAATTAGGTGGGAAATATAATTAACTCTGTTTTAGTGTTGGTTTGATTGGATTTCAAGTGATTTTGTGCATTTTAGAAGCCAATTACTGAGAGTTAGTTTGTATACCCTATTTTGAGGGTTCTGAGTGCACTAAAATGTCATATTAAGCCTTCCACCCACTGTATGCTTTTTTAACTCTATGGAAAGGCTTAGTTAGGGTAATAAAACATGTGTGAAAAGTTTTGTGTGCAAGGGAGGCGAATGGAGGGTTTTTAGATGATGCCCTAGATGTCAAACGGTGAGTTTTTTTAGTGGAAAATGGCGATTTAGTGCTAGGGTTTGAAGAAATCTTTGGGGGTAGTGATATCTCTTGAAATTTTAAGCTTGTCCAAATTTTTTTAAATGTGTTTCAAGCTTTGGTTGGCTGTGGGAAGGTTTGCAGTATGGTTTTTCAATAAACCCTTGCCTAACTTGTGAATGAAGAGGGTTTTGGGGTTTGTTATGCTAGAGAGCTTATCACACCCTAAAAGTGGAGGAATTGGTGGTTTGGCAGACTGGTTAATGCTACCCAATGGTGGTTTGGTAGAGTTGTTCATGCTGCCCAATATAAAAAAGTTCAATTTTGTACTCCAACATCCATAATGAGTTTGAAAATTGGTTGGAGTCAATTGTAGAATGGTAGTTGGTGTTTTACATGAAAAATTGAGGTTGGACAACATTTTTTTCTAGTTTTTAGCAAGTTGCTCCAAAGGAGTCTTAGGTGGAATTGAGGTATGTTAAAGATGACCTAGGTTGCATCAATTTCTATGAGGCATACGCTGCCCCTACCTTGTCAACCCTACAAAATTCGTAAGCTAGTGAGCTCACTAGCTTGCCAATTCGGTAGGATTGACAAGGTAGGGGAAATAAAATATGCCTTTGTTCAATTATATTAGACATTATTTCATTCTTACTCATAAATCCACATGCTTTTCCTTGAAGACAACTTTAATTGTAAACTATGAAGAACTATAACTACTTTTAAATGTAATATACACATTTAATTGAGGCATCTATTAAGGAATAGATACATTTGCATGTATTGATTTCTCATAATTTTTGTATATCAAAAAATACAATAAGTCAATGAAAAATATTACAATAGTGATGGAAGAAAATCTTGAAAATCTTCTCATTTGACAATACTTGTAGCAATACATGCAAGGAAATAATCCTCCCATTTGCAGCATAGATCATGAAATATATTGTACAAGAAGAAACAAAATGAGTTGTTGCCCAGTTTTGTTTGTCCAATCCACCTAAGATGGCCCAGTTATTTGCATTCCAAAATGCTCCAAAACATGTACATCCCCTTCTCCCTATGAAACACATGGGTAGTAGCCTCTCTATGGTTGTGTACTCTTGTAGGAATTTGGTCCGCAAAACACCTATAAAAGCATATCAATCTTAGACATGGACTCACATAAAAACCATTAAAAGAGAAATAAAGATCTTCTACCATTTTAAGTTTTTGTAGGTCTTTTATGAAGTTTTGGAGATATTTTCTGGGTTAGGAAGTCCATGGAAGATTGTTTCTCAATAAACCCCATGTAAAGAGCAAGAAATGACATTTTTGAGTACTTGCATTTAGGACACATTTTCTATTGCATTATTTTAAAATACAAATCCTTCAAAGCTTTTCTTAAGGCTACTCAAAATTCATAGAAGTTTTCTCATCAAATCTAAGGGCACACTCTTCATCACAAAAAGCTAAGAAGGTGCAATGGAAGTCAGCCATGGAGGAGAGAAGATTGGGTGAGATTGTTCATTGTTTCTTTTCTCATTTTTCTCCTATGCATTTCATTGGTTTGATTGGATTTAATTGATATTGCATGCATATGTTACTAAAAATTCTATCTTGAAAAATTCCATCATTACATTGGTGAACCCGACAAGTTCCTTTAACAATTTTTTTGTAGGTTTTTGTATAGCTTCCATATTTTATTTTATTTTGTAGGTACAGGTACGAAACAACACATTGGAGAGGTCCTGTGATGCAAATGCTTTGTTGCACCACATTTGACTTCTCTTGTGACACATTCACTTTGTCGCACCACATCTGACATCCTGAGTGACGCATCTAACTTGTCGCACTGAATTCTCTAGCCTCTGAACCACAAACGCCATATCAAGACGCATATGCCCTAGTGAGACGCAACTGACTAGTAAAAAAAAAGTGTTTCTATTTTATCTTCTTTTTTTCAGATTTCGTTAGATTTTTATAATTCTAGATTTAACATTTTGGGTTACTAATCTGTTTCTTGTAGCATGTGTCAAGATGGAGTCTGACCCAATCTGATTGATTGTTTCTTTCATTTCTTTTCATAGCTTGCATTTCAATCATGGAATAAAATGAACAAACATGCAAGTGCATAAGGATAAAAAGAACAATAAACTTTGTTTTACATGGGTTTAAAATTAAATCTTAGCTAGAAAATACTACAAATGGTTAAAATAAAACCCTTTGTTTGAAAAACACTACAAATGAATAAAATGAACACCATGTATTTTTTGTTTGTACACATTTGTTTTTATTTTTTTTTAAAATGAGGACCATGGGAATGTGAGTTAGTATATTCATGTGCTCTCTCTTTGTTTCTAAACAAAGATTGATTGAACTATGAATATGCTGGCTCGCTTTTGTTAAGCCTTAGATCTTGGGCCTTCTTTGGTGGGAAAAAGTACTCACCCCAAAGTGACTCAAATTGAGAACGTGCTAAAGCCAAGTGACTCCCAACCGGTATATAAATTTGAATGTTAAGGAAATCTTAGCATTACAAAACTTCGTGCGGACCGAAAATTAACTTCCCAATACTCTTGTGGTGCATAAAAACCTGTAGAGCATAACCTCTACAGACTGGGATGATAATGCCTCTCACGTGGCCTTCTCAATAGGTGCCTAAATTAAATCCTTTGTTGTAGAAAACCAAAAACCTTCTATTCTTTGGTGCAGTAACGACTGTTGCCAAGGCACCTACACCTGCATAGATCTTAGTAGAAATAATCAATCACCTATGAGAGTTTCATGGAGGTTGGAAGCTTTCTTGCCCTGAGAAGTGAGTGCACTATAAAGGGGAGCCCGTGGGGCCAAGCTTCTGAATTCATTCACTAAGGATATGCAGTTTGTGGGATCCATTAGAATATTGTCCTCGCAGCCTTAGGATTTTTGTCAATGTCTTCAATGTGGTTGATTTTCAATTTTTTTTCAAAAAACTTCCACAACTGAATATCACACTTGCTAAAATCTGAGACAAAACTAGTAAATCTATGAAAAATTCTTTTTCCAAAATCGCTTCTTGTGAGGAAATCGCTCTATCAAACCGCATTAGTTATATCCTGAGCCGCAATCGCTCTGATGAGCCACATTTGAAACATCCTAAGCTGCAATCGCTCTGATAAGTTGTATTTGAAAAATATTGCATCACATTCACCATTCTAAGTTGCATTCACCATTCTGAGCCGCATTCGACAGTTTCAAGCTGCATTTTCCAGTTTCAAACTACATTCGCCTTCCTAAGCCACATTCGTCATTTTCAGAATCACATTCACAATTTTGAGCCGCATATGCTCTATTGTGCCACATCTGATGTGATGCATTTGCCAAAACATCACAACCATATTCCCACTGTAAAAATTGAAGTCCAAAACCTATTTTTTCTAGAATTCCATCAAGTCTTTCTTTACTGTTATTGTTTAAATAGACACTGAATAACTCAACCTCCCTCAACATTGTATTATAGATGGCATTTTTAGGATCACAATAGGCTTCCATTTTCATTCCATTAGTTGCATTGTTAACTCTACCATCTCGTTGAACACTCATTTTTTCTAGATTTTAGGAGTAGACTCTTACCATTCATTGTCAAAAAATTTGCATTCAATACTAGGTTATCTTTGGAATTAATCACCCCTTGTCCTTTTTCAACATCCTTGGGAATTATTTCCCACTCACCAGTCTAGTGTGGAAAATTCACCTTGTCACTCATCCTTCTACAGTCCATTGATATTCCAAACTTGAATCATTGCCAAAACTTTTCTTGGTTAAGTATTCCTCTCCTTAGATTTACCAATAGTGAGTGCATCTTAGGATTATTTTAGTTGCATACCATTTAGTATCTCCATTTTAGTGTCACACCATTTGCATTCACAAAACTTTGGTCTCCTTTTTGGTCCCATTTGCATTTCATAAACATTCCTAAAACTTCCAAAAAACCCAAAAACATAGTGTCATATTTAGATCATTCTCCCCCATCATCCTAAAGTTGACAATTTTTTTTTATGGTTGAAACTAGATTATAGAGAAAGAAAAGACTCATGGCTTCTTTTGGACAAGACAAGAACTTTCTTAATTTCAAAAATGACATGATTTCTTTCCCTAATGACAATGGAAAGTCCACTATCAATCCTTTCAGTGAGATGAAGATACCACCCTCTCCTAAAAATCTCTTTGAAAAATTTAAATGTAGAGATACAAATAGGGAAGTCTTTGAAGAGGACATACTAGCTTCTGCCCAACACCCAAAAGTAGCCGCTTTTGTGGAAGTAGTCTTAAATGACTACTTAAAATTCCTAGCTATGCTCCTTGACCAAGGGGCTAAGTTACCAAAGGGGTTTGATCTCAATGCTCCTGGAGAAACATCTGCCGATCCCCATCACACAACACTTCCATGGGAGTTCCCTCACAAAATATCATCAACACCATCAATACTACCTCCCTTGGTCATGCTACCACTGCAACTAATACATCCACCACAGCCAACACAACATCTATTGGGGGATCCTCTACTCATACCAACACCACATCACAACCCATCCCCCAACAAACATCCACTATCCCTTCACAAACATTTGGAGCAACAATAGGTGCAACCACCTCAAATCACTATGGAAGTTAATCTAGTTCCATGGGTACATCAACAAACCTATTATTAGGTTCCTCAAATGCTATGGAAACCAACTCATCAAACCCTTTTTGGAGAAATAAATGAATAATTTTCATTCAAAGCACCCAACCTAATTCCTCACAGGTTAATACCATTGAGGAAAAACACCAACATTCCTCATGGTCTCAATTTCTTATTTGGGCAAGGCAATCAAGGCACCCAATCTTTTATTCCATTTGGGCATCAACATAATCAAAATCAATAAGGCCCCCAAATTCAATCCAACATGGCAGGATCTCATATCCCCAGTTATGCCTCTCAAGTTCATACACAATAGCACATTCCTCATCAAAACACTCATTTCCAACAACCGCACAATTAGAAAACACTCATTTTGCTCACCGAAAACTAATTCAAAATCAACACATCTCGTCAAAACAAGTGGGCACTCAATCCATACCTATCACCAACATGTGTGATGATACCAACAACCCAATTGTGGAGGCACTCACACTCCAACTCACTGCTCTTCAAATGCAAGTGGAGACCTTGCAACAATCCAACAAAAAGTCTTACATGTCACATGACTTGTGTCCATATCCATTCGACACAACCTTGTATATGCCACCCTTTCCTCATGGATATGTGGTACCTCATTTTCCTAAATACAAAGGAAAAATCAACCCTATTGAACACATAAGAGAATTCACCACTATTTGCATGGATGTTGCATATGAGCAAACCTATCTCATGAGACTTTTTTCTAGAAGTCTCATAGTTCATGCACTAGAATAGTTCTCACTATTTCCTAAGGGAATCAAAACATGGGATGAATTGGCAAAGAATTTTGTTGAAAACTATTCCTATAATATTGACACAGATATCGACATTGCTTCCTTATGCAGACTTACCCATGAGGATGTAGGAGAGACTTTTATCCCATTTTTTCAAATATGAAGAACCTTAGAAAGCATATGTCTAGTAGAAATACTTGAAAAGGAGAAATCACCATGTTTGTACAAACTCTCCTAGGATGCTAACGTATGGCTTACAATTCCATTGTTGCACCACCTTTGTAGACCTTGTTGAAAAGGATGTTCAACTTGAGAAAGCCTTGATCGCCAAAGGCGAATTAAAGTATGGTGGAAAAACCATCAACACCACCACAAATAATAACCCAAGTAGCTCCAATGAAAAAACCAAATACTGTGCTAAGAAAAAATACATCACCAATGACGGTGTGGTCGATGCAAAAACCATAAATGTAAGAGGTCATGTAGTCACCATCAAAGGAGTAAAAAATAAAAATGCACCTATAACTACACCGACACCAAATGCTAATGCTATTCAAAGCAATCCTTTTCAATATAATCAAAGGCATCTACGTCAACCACAACAATTCCAAAAATACACATCACCCCTTTGGGTGAACCTATCGAAATTGTTTTAAAGAAACTAATCTAGAATTGTGTCATAATGTTGGAAGAACCTAAACCATATGACCCTGGTCAGTTCAAACCATCATGGTGGGATGATAGTGCATTTTGTGATTACCACCATGTCAAAGGGAAAAAAACTTCCTCTTGTCACCACTTGCAAAATTTGGTACAAGACCTTCTTGAAAATCACACCATTGAGTTAGGCAGTCAACCATTTATGTCTAATGTGAATCATGTTCTATCCAAAAAACCCACTACAAGATCATGGTTCTAGTAAACCCTCCTCATGTAGAATGAAGAATACTTGTAATCAGGACAATAATGTTCATCTTGCCCCCAATTATTTTGGTGGTATAATCATCAACAAACTATGAGTTACTAATGAAGAACAATGTGTCAATACTTATCACTATTAAAAAGGCCTCAAACTATAATGTCACAACACGCAAAGGCAAGGTCACCATCCTAGGTCCTCCTGCATATTAGCCTAAAATCACCATACTCGGTCCATCTACCAGATAGTCAAACCCTAAACCAAAGTTCAACCTTATTGAGAAATTGAATAAAACACCCACTCAAATATCCATTCTCGAATTTCTTTGTATCTCACCTGCAAATAAGGCCATCTTGGATAAATTCCTATAAGAGTTGTCTATCCCAACCAACATTCATGTCAACCATTTTGAAACTATGGTCGAATATCTGAATTCGCCTCATCACATTACCTTTTCAGATAGTGACTATTCCTCACCCAAACCATCTCATAATGATGCCATTCATATTGAGGTTTTTATCCACAAACATAAGGTTAGACAAGTCTTAGTAGATGGCAGAGCAGGATTGAACATCTGCTCCTTAAAATTGGTTAAAACTCTTGGCTTCTCTGATGCATGTGTAGATGCTACCAAGAGCATTATCATCAAGGTGTATGATGATGAAGAAAATGCTTCTAAAGGTGTCATCACATTTCCACTCTGAGTGGGACTAGTCATCATAGATACAACATGCCAAGTCTTGGATCATGAAATACATTTCAATATCTTACTTGGTCTCCCATGGATTCATGCTCTGAAGGCCATTCCTTCCACATACCACCAATGCCTGAAATTCCCTTTTGATGGTACTGAAATCACTATCCCAAGAGATCTTGATCCATTTCAATACTGTTCCAATTTGTGAGCCACTATCAAGCACCGGGTACCCATCAATCGAGAAGCCTCAACTCCCATCTCTTCCAAATATATTGACCCATCTGCACTCACCAAATCATCCATTCCATCAACTTCTACCACACTATCTTCCTCGGTCTACATACCAACTAAATACCTTCAAATTGGCTATGGATAATTCAAACTGAATACAATTTACTCTATCACCACAATACCTAAGCCAACTAAAGTCTATGGTAGACCGTGTTTCACAGTCGAGCCCAAAACAACTTTCAAGGTTCCACCAAAAAGTGTTTTCACATTGTGGGGTGATATGGGTAATGAAGTCAATATCGACATAGCTAGCTGGATCTACAAAGATCTAGAAGAATTACCTCCACTACCAGTGCATCTCTATAGAAAATGCCATGATATATGCAAGGCACTAGGTTTTGATAGTACAAGTGTTCTTGGAAAGACCAACAATGGAAGGAGGGAACCTGCTATCATTTATGCAAGACCAAAGTACATAGGGCTAGGGTTTGACCAGCTCAAAACTAACGATCAACGCACCTATGCACTTTCAAGTGAGGATGTAATGGCTCCAGAAAGTGTTGAGACAAGCGAAGAATCCCTTACCAAAACTAACTCTAATGAAAGGGGATCTGAGGAAACCCTAAGAAACTATGATATTGATGAACTATTCTTGGATCCTGGTCAACTCCCCTTCGATGAAAAATTATGAAAAGAATAAAACATTGACCCTATTGAATGACATTCTAAAAATAAGGAATGGGTAAGCATTCCTTGGGATCTAGAGGAACACAAGGTGTCATCGGGAACACCTGAACTATCCCACCCCATTCCCGAGCCCACCCATGATCCTGACATACCTGAACCTACTGCTCATACCTCTGAAATTCCATCTAGTAGTCATGATGCTGATAATTTTATACCCTTTTATGACTTTGAGTTCAACTCATCAGAAGAGGAGTATGGTCCATCCATTGCATCTAACATGAAAGTTGAAATTGACAACTTTGCCTTCACACTTGAGGCATCAATTTGCACACTTTTCGCAACTTCCCCATATTTTACCAACACTGATGATGGGATTCCCCTTTTTAACCCACAACTGATTGATTGGGACCAACAAGATCCTCCAGCAATGGACATCTTTTAGAATGATGAGGCAATAGTAAAATTCATGGGGCTCTGAGAAGGCATACCATGAGCCAAAAAGAAAAATCCATATCTGCATGGATTTCAGAGATTTGAGGAATGCTTTCCCAAAGGATGATTTCCCATTACCAAATATAGACATGATTGTTGATCTCACAGTAGGGTACGAGATGCTATCTCTCATGGATGGTTTCTCGGGCTATAACCAAATCCGAATGGCAATAGAGGATCAACACAAAATGACATTCACCTACCCATGGGAAACATACTATTGGAATGTCATGCCTTTTAGCTTAAAGAATGCAGGTGCCACATACCAAAGAGCTATGACAATAATCTTTCATGACATGATACATATCCTAATGGATGATTATGTGGATGACCTTTTTGCAAAATCTCTGACATGAAAAGATCATCTCAAAGTCTTGGACAAATTTTTTAGATATCTAGAAGATTACAAGGTTCATTTGAACCCAAAGAAATATGTTTTCGGAGTCACTTCAAGCAAGATTTTGGGATACATAGTTTCATGATGAGGCATTGAGGTTGATCCTGCAAAATTAAAAGAAATTATAGACATGCCCCCATAAAAAGGGATCAGCGAGTTGAGAACACTTCAGAGCACACTACAGTCCATGGGCCACTTCATCGCATAGTTGGCAGACAAGTGTCAACCATTTCAGTACTCGTTACGCAAAAACATTCCCTTTGTATGGACAAAAAAATTCCACATAGACTTTCAACAAATAAAAGAATATCTATTGACACCACCTATCCTAATGCCACCTATCGAAGGCAATCCATTGATCTTGTATGTCTCAACATCTACAAATGTATAGGGGGCATTATTGGAACAAAATGACAATGAGGAAAAAGAAGGAGCCATATACTATATCAGTCACACACTAATACAATATGAGTTGAAATATACAACCATTGAATGTGCATGCCTTGCAGTTGTCTTTGCAGCATAGAAACTAAGACATTACATGCTAAACCACCAAACACACCTAGTAGCCAAGATTGATCCACTAAAGTATCTCCTAAGTTGAGCAGCATTGACAGGTCATTTGGCGAAGTGGGTTATGATATTGAGTGAGTATGACATAAAATATGTTGAGTGAAAGGAAATAAAAGGGTAGGTAATAGCGGATCAGATTGTAGATGCACCCATCCAGGCTACTCATCCATTGATAACTAATTTTCTCGATGATTCTATCTTTCATTCAGAACCTGCATTACCATGGAAGCTATATTTTGACGGGTCGCAGGCTGGCCATGGCTCAGGAGCTAGCATCTTGTTCATCACACCACAAGGGGATTCAATTCCTAAGTCATTTTGGGTTGCCTTCTCTTGTACTAATAACATTGCAGAATATGAAGCACTGGTCATAGGACTCAAGATTGCAATTAAATGGAAAATTCAGACATTGCTCATATTTGGGGATTCTCAGTTAGTTATCAACCAAGTGAATGATGATTATGAAACAAAGGATGGAAATTTTATTCCTTACAAGTGAATGGTGGATAGTTTCCTGGTGTATTTCAAATTGATTTCCTTTGAACAAATTACTAGGACATAGAATATGGTAGCCGATGCAATGGCCACTATTGGATCTCTATTAGACATCCCAAAAGATGTATCACAATTTGAGTTCTTGGTTGAACAACTATTGATGCCAACATATGACATCCCAGACTTAGAAATGGTTTACAAGATTGTTGGTCCCAATTCACCTTGGTACCAAGACATTTATGACTATCTAAAGTCTCAAACCTTACCACCCAACCTTTCCAATAACCAGAGAAAATCCTTTATATGAAAAGCCACCCGACACACCATTGTCAGGGACAACCTATACCATCATGGCTTTGATAGCACCCTTCTTCACTATCTCGACACCGATGAAGCCCAAACAACTTTACGAGAAGTACATGAGGGTATACGCGGATCTCATTCAAGTGGTCCAACATTAGCTAGGAAAGTCACCAGAATGGGATACTATTAGCCAACATTAGAAAAATATGCTCTCTAGTTTGTCAAAACATGTCAAAAATTCCAGGTGTATAGTGACCTAATTCATGCACCTACACATGAACTTAGACCAATCACTTCTCCATGGCCTTTCGCACAATGGGGACTCGACCTCATGGGAAAGATCCATCCATCTTCCTCTAATGTCCATAAATTCATAATCACCACCACTGAGTACTTTAGTAAGTGGATCAAAGTTGTCCCTCTCACTTACATCACCGGTAAGCAAATATACAAGTTTCCCCTAAATTACATCATCTATCGGTATGGTGTTTCGTAGTCCATCATCACAGATAATGGGAGGCCATTCAAAAAGTTGGACGTTTGTGAACTCTGTGAGTGATTCCACATCCAACATCATTTCTCCACCCCATATTACCCACAAGGTAACAACCAAGCTGAGGTGTCAAATAAAACAATTCTTTGCATTCTTAAGAAGACTATCAACAACACTGGCCGAGATTGACACCTAAAACTCAATCCTGGCTAATGGGCCTATTGTACCAAAATTCGTACACCCATTGGAGCCATTCCATTTCCCCTGGTCTATGGATTTGAGGCCATATTGCCCATCGAGGTCAAAATTCCTTCTCTCTAAGTCTCTTTGAAAGAAATGATTGATGATGAAGAGTACAAAAAGTATCGCCTACATGAGCTAGAAATGTTACAAGAAAGATGAAAAAATTCATTGAATCACTTGCAAGAATATCAAAATAGTCTTTGTCGGAGCTATAAAAAAAGACTAATGGTGAGAAAATTTGAAATCGGTGACTTGGTCCTCAAATCCAAGAAATCAGGCAGACTGTGAAAAGCCTGGAAAGTTTGAGGCTAATTGGCTTGGTCCTTATATTATTATTGCTGCACTCGGTTCTAGAGCTTATCAGTTGGCCACACCTGATGAGAATAGTTGAAAGAACCCATCAATAGCTTACATTTATGAAAGTTCTACATAGCATTAGAGAGCCTGGCTAGAAACCTAAAAGTACAAAAAAATTGAAAAATAAAGAAAAAATCATCCCTTGATGAAAACCTGGCAAACAGGCATCTTGGTGACACCAAAAAAATCAAAAAAATGGGAAAAATAGTAAAAAGAAATAAGTTCATCCAATAGTGAAAATATGGCAAACAGGCACTTTGGATAAGTACCATGGTGAAAATGTGGCAAATAGGCACCATGCGTAGTCGATCATTGCTTCACCATCTACTGTTACTCTAGTCGACCCTTATCCACTTCCCATAATCACAACAACCTGGCACATTTACGACATTTTTCCTAAGTCCTGTCAATTTCAGCCATGGTTAGCATTTGGTTGACATCACCCCTAGCATATCCTTTTCTTGTTTCCTTGTGTCTGCCTATCTCCATATCATTAGATTCGGGTAATCCTCACTCTTTCTGGAGGCAAGACCTTTATCATATAACTGCAGTGGGTGTTGCACATGATCCCACATCCTTAAAAATTCTTGGAAAAAGCCATAAAAATCTATTAAAAAAGTCTTGAAAAAATCCTAAATTTCCCTAAAAACTCCTGAAAAAATCATAAAAAGCTAAAAAAGTCTTTAAAAAAGACCTAAAAATTGAAAAATGTCCTAAAGAAAACACAAAAACATTCAAAAAGTGTCAAAAATCTCAAAACAAAGTCAATATATGTCTTGTCAATCCTATCAATTCAGTCGATCATGTCAATCAATCTTTTGTCCATGTTTTAAGTATGTTGTCTCTGCACATTTGCTACGTAGGCAAGATTCATATTTGAATCCCTAAGACATTAGGTCAGTATTTCTAGGTTTGTCCAAATAAACTCATGATTCAAACTCTTGTCCTTTGGACAAGGTCATTGGTCATGTCGAACTACAAGGCCTTTGAGTGCACGATGTAGACAAGGCCATCAATCGATGAGCCCACAAGGCCACACTAGGTTAGTCCATTAGGGTTCATGGCACAACACTTTCACACACGTCGAACTATCTTTAAATCAAGCAATTTATCCACAATCTATTTCATCAGCAATTTCAATCAAATTCAGCATGTCAACAATGACATGTAGTCAAATTCTATCAAGACAATTCAACTTGGAAAAATTTTGGGTTCTTCTTCAGATGTGTCCTAAAAAAAACTCTTGTCATTTCTTTATGCTTTTGGATGTATCCTTCCTAATCATCATCATCATCATCTGGAATTTTGATGGATTCTCCTAACTCTGAGAATTGATCTCCTGGATATCAATGTCATTCAAGATGTGTCCCTCCCAAATTTGATATCACTTGACATTTGGCAGCACTTGACATTAAAACACTTAGAAAACTTTATCTATCTTTTCGATGGTTATCATGATATTAGTTCCTTATATCATAGGAGACAAGACATATCATGATGATTATCCTTGTCTTTTTATGATCACCCTGCTACTAGTTTCTCAAGGATGTCATGACTTTAGGATTTAGAGAAGCAACGACATAGTACGGTGATTTTCCTATCTATTTTTGACTATCATGTGGCTAGTTTCTCAGGGATGTCCTAACACTAGTATTTAGAGAAGCAACCATGTCTCATGATTAGTCTTGTTTTTCTGGCAGTTGGTCCTGACAAAATGACTAGGGGCAATTATGTTCTTTGTACGAGTCATGATCACCTTGTCTGGGATTGTTGATCTACGAGATGGTTTGACCTTGCACACTATTGTTCTACGTCATATCATAGTGTTTTTTGGCCATCATGACATTTTCGCCCAATGATGATTAAAGAGCAACTAGGATAGAACTATAGCAAAGCTTTGAGGGATTTTGTTTCTGCACAAACATGCATGTCTTTCTTTGCACTAACATCCATCTTCGTCTTCTTCTCTCTCATTCTCTGATGATATCCTATGACATAGAAAAAAGAAAATTTGCATACATGATCATATGAGCATTTCATATTCACATTTCACATCTACATATATCAAATATCATAATTCACATTTCATAACACTATCATTTACATCCACTCATCTCACACCATAATACCATCATTTGCATCAACATCTAGGCATCATCAATAACATTTGCATTAGCATATAAGAATTGCATTACACAATGCATACATACATAACCACATCAACAATTTCATTCATAAGCATAATAATGACATCCATACATATCATAAGCATAATAAAAGCATCACATAGCCTCTGGTAAAGCATAAAAAATCATAACACATAGAATCATATAGGCCACATCAAAAACTACATCACATGTATATAATCTCAAAAATGTAATGTCACAAGATAGAGTCATATGACATCCCAAAAATGGAGCTTGCAGGCTCGAATATAAAAATATGAAAGTGTCTAAAAAAAAGTCCTATGATGTCCCTCCTCTATCTCATGGAAGTGAACTGCAAGGTAGTTGTGGCTGACCAACCACGTGAAAGGTGACCTAGATGGGAGTATTGTCTAGGGCCTCAATCTAAGATCCTGAAGGACCAATAACAAGAGGCTGGCTCTGCTCTTCCTCATGTCCTGATTTGTGCCCATGCTCTGACCTATGGCTATGGCCTGATGAATGCATGTGGGAGTTATGTGACCTATAACCTGATGCCTGCCTTGATGAACCAGACCCCCCAGCACTAGTATGACTGCCACTATGTGACCTGTTCCTATTGTGTGTCTGGGTTCCACTGCCTATCCTACTATATGATCAAGACAACTTTGGGTCCCATCTCTCTAGTGGAATAGCCTACTCATACAACACCCTATACCAACCCCTGCTCTCGGCCATTCTGGCCAGCTCCCTGGCCATATCCCCTATCGGCCCTATGCATAACTCTACAAAATCAATGACCCATTTGTGTAACTCCTGTCATTGGATAATGGCCTAATCTCTCTCCAACTGGGTGACCTCTAACTCCGCTACTAAGGCCTTATTCCAAGACAAGGCCATGCCTAGTCTGCTTTGAAGATCTATGATCCTCTGGTCAATATAGCATCTACTATCAAGATCATCCACTCTTGCAACCTCTAGTCTGCTTCATCCTCCCCCTCATCCTCTTCCTCCTCCTCCCTCTCCTCCTCTCCTTGAACCTCCTCCACGTCGATATCGAGAGGATGGTGCTCAACAAATGGATCCTCCTCCGCTGGCATCTCTGCCTCTACGCTTGCCTCCACCCCCTTCACTGGCATCTCTCCCTCTGCTCTACCCTCCACCTCCTCCCCACCCCTGACCACCTCCACCGCTAGCTGCTCTCTCTCCTCACCCTCCTCCCGGATGGGTGAAAATAGTACACACCCACTCTCTGCTTGAATCTCTTGCGCTTCCTCCACCCTTTGTCATCCCTCCTCCTCCTAACACCCCTCTCATTTCCTCCATCACCTCCTCCTCTGCCACGCCCATCATCTCCTCCCCCGCCACCCCCATCATCTCCCCCAATGCGGATTTCATCTCCTCTACCCATGACTCCTCTGCCATCTTTTCCTCCATCTCTCCCCCCAGCCCCTCTTCCATTGCTACCTCCATCCTTGCCACCCCAACCTCTCCTTCGTACCTATGGGATAACTGATCTTTGATCTACAGGAGGCAGACCATCTGGATCTATCAATGGGATAGGCCTATGAATCTACAACCAGGCGTCAAACTTGGAAGATGTCCCTGCATCTGCTGGACCTCCCTTCCACATCCACTAAAGTGCAATAAGACCATCTACCTACTTCTTGAGCACTGCCACTACTATAGGCAACCCTCATATGGTCTCTCTAGAAGACCGTGCATACTTTGCGGTGCTTACTGGCTCATCCTGCTACTCCCCAAATTTTCATAGTACCTGTTGGGGCCGATACATCTCAATAGTCCACTGGCTCTCAAATGTGCAACCAATCAAATACAAGAACTATCTACACAATGAAAAGTGGCCACCCTCATCTGGCCACTGACTGCAATCTCTGTAAGGCCTCCAACAAAAGCTAATCATGGTGTCTATTGGTTCTCAAAACGACAGGTTTGAACCATGAGAGGTTGCCAAGCTCTCACAACGCTTTTGGCCAACTAACAAGGCCAACCAGTATAGTTGAACCTTCTTCTCTTAAGGCTCTGCTAGACCAAGGCAGGTGTACCTAATGAATGATGCAAATTTAAAAAGTGTTTCCTAGTTGATCAATCTATCCACAATGGCAAAGGGTAGTGAATATATGAAAAACCATTACAACTAATTATACTCCTACTATATAAATGAAAGGTTTTTGGAATGAATTGTTTGATATAAAATTGTATCTCTAGGTTGAGGAAGATTAGTGCCTTCTATCCACATGGGAAATGGAGTCAAAAATGATATGTGTTTTCTCTTATTGGGTTAACTCTAGTTGTTAGGCACTCTAAAAATTCTATGGCTGGCATACAACTTTACTAAGTCTATGACTTGCATAAATAATGTTGGAATGCTTCTCTATCAGGTTCTACTTCAACAATCCAAATAAAATCCTTAAATCATAGTGATTTATTAGAAGACTTTTATTTCTGACTTGTAGACACCAACTAATTAAATCACACAAAATGAGAGTGCACTTTGATAAATCAGAAATATACTTGATATACTGATTTAAATGACAGAAAGATCCCAAGTTGGAGACAACCAAAAATAAAGAATTTTAATTATTTTATCACAACAACTAAACACCAAAAATAAATTCACTAGTTAAAACATTTTCTCCATTGATTCTTCTTCAAGAAAGATAGTGTCATTATTTAAATTCTGAGTCCATTTTTGGAAAAAACTAACTTACTATCTACCTACTATTTTCTAACCCCCATCCTCTCTTTACTAATTTTTTGAAATATATATACATTACATACCCAAGGGTCATGACCCTTCACTTTCTATTACAACTGTTTAAATTTTATGATAGAGATTTAAAATATTTAATTAGATTTCCTTTCGACAAATTAAATATTCTTAACTATAAGTTTGCATTGATTTTCCTTTCATATCATTTCCCGCCTTTATTTCAATTCACCTACTCCTTATATTTCACTTAAAATATTGCTGCGAGCTTTCCTTTGTATTTACCACTACACTGCAATCAATGTTTTATCTCCTCGTAGTATGGCGGTGTTTGACTTGTCATCACTGCCTCCTACTGTGTTACTGAGGCCTTCATGCTTTCTATCGACAGTACCGTTGTAACCATGAGCCACTTCCCCTTCTATTAGCTTGCTACCGTTGTCATGAATTTTGTTCATCGTAGTATAGCGGTGGCCCATCAATTGTTATCCTTGTCGTCTCATTAACTACTTACTGTGGTACCCCAATCTATGTATCAACCGTGGGCAGTACCGTGGTTTCTCCTTAGAATATCTCCTCGCTGATTGTATTTGTTCATCGTGCCATTGTGGTCCCTAACTTGACCGTCAGTGGTACCACAGTGACCCCTATGTCTGTCACTCCACTGTTTACCATGTTATCGAGGGTATAGATTTAACTACGTGTGGTATAGCGGTGGCTTTTATCTTGACTGGGCTTAAATTTGACCATTATACCATGAGCCACTTTGTAAAAGGTCGTGGTAAAGCAGTGAGAGCTATAAAGAGTAACTGATGGCGGTGTAAAATATTTTGACATTATGAAAGGGGGCAGAAATGAATCATTATAGAAAGATAGGCTAATGATGGGATTTACATGGAGGAAAAATTAGGATTTTCAAGAAATTTTATGGAAAATAATAGGAAAGCCCTAGGAAATTTTTGGTTCTAATAGTGGCTCCTGTTGAGGATGAGTGATTGTTCAATTACTACAAGAATCCAGAGTATCTTTGGTAGAGAAGACTGAGCAAAAAATATGAAAAATGAAAGCCATGGCAGATGGAGGGAATGAAAAAGTGAAGGATATGAAAAGAGAGAAAATGGAGAATGGGAAATGATCCTAAGCTATTGTGCATTGAAGATAATATATAAAGAGGCATTGCTAAGAATTTTCCATGCACTGGAAATCCTTAATCATCTATGTCTTCTATGGTTCAAATTTAAACCACAAAGGACAGCCCCAAGCCACCCAAAAGAGAAAACCTACACTTTCCTCTATCATAGACCTTATTCTAGTGTGAGATCATTAGGTTTCTCCTAAAACTATCCATTCCACTTGCCCTGCAATATGCACTGTCATTGAAAACCTTCAGGAAATCATTGCGTTCAACTGGATTTAATTAATCACTCTCTTCTTGGACAGACATGGATCCTTGATCAGCTTCAAAGAATTCCTCATCACTATGATGGATGCACATGGGGTCACATGAATTATTACTTTCACTATCAAAACATATATAGGCTGGAACAAAAACTCTAGAATCATCTTTATGTGCATACTTCTAGTATTCAAGAGTCAGTAAATCTGAAATTTGCTCACTACTGAGTGAACAGGTCTTTGCTTCCATATCTTAAACTATGTCTCAAAACCTCTTGATAATCACCCTGTTGTAGGTCAACATCCATAACTTTATCCTTGCAATTTGAGTATTCAATGGATACTCATAACATAAACTATCACAATCTGTTATGCAAGAGATATTATCCCTGTCTTCACTATTGGAAGGCATGATATCTTCTTCAATTTCAGCTTCTGAAACATTTTTGATATACTCTCCATATGGTTTGTCCCTAGCATCTTCCAAATCTGAAAAATAGTCATTAGAAATCCTAGTAGCACATGCTTCCTTTGTTTGTTTCACTGCTTGAGCATCCATGATATTATTGCTAGATTTATTATTACCAGTATCCATGTGCATTGTCCCAAGCATGGAATCAATAAATTTATTTGCTGCATCCAAGGCATACTATCTTGATGATTTTGACCAATAAATTGATTCAGGATCTGATGCTCTTAGAAATTGTACAACAAACGTGGGTCTTTCTAGCCTAAAATGAGGAGGTAATTGCATACAAATGTCTACCATCCTATTATACAAATAATTCATGGATTCTCCCTTATATCTCCTCATGTTAAATAAGGAACCCACTAGACCAATACCTCTCTCTTGAATTTGAATATACTCATCAAAAATATTTTGTTGCAAATAGAGTACATTATCTTTATTACTAAAGTTCTATGTTGCACCATGTGGTGCTTGTGGCGTCCAAGATCTCCTTGCACTTGTGTATTCATTCTAACTATATGATGACCTATTTGGTAATGTACTTGGAACACATTCAACTCCCAACTGCAACAGTTGTTATTCCACTTGTCGTGTTTTTTGTTTCCAGTATATCCTTTGTTGTTCCAATTCTTCAAACTCTTCCATTGACCATTGTCTTCTTTCTGCTCCTGAAATCTTGACAAAGTGTTATTGCTTCACAACACTCATGCATTATATATGAAATTTCAAATAGAGTCACCACCTACTTTTCCAAAAATAAGGAAAATGAAAAGGATTATGATATTGTTTTTGTTTGCCTTGAGCGGAATCTCCAAAAATGTGAAACTTTGTTGACTCAATAGATGGATAGGCTGAAAAATTTCTAGAATGTGTCCCCAACAGAGCCGCCAAACTATTGTGTGTGTGACTCAGATGGGGAGCTACAAAATACACAATTATGATTCTATGATTGGAGACTAATTTTTCAACTATGTTGACTCTGTAAATGGAAAGGCTGGAACCAAATTTTCTGATGTTTTTCCCCAGCAAAGTCGCCAAATTGTTGGTTCTCAAAAATGCAAGTTTGAACCATGAGAGGTTGCCAAGCTCTCACAACGCTTTTGGCCAACTAACAAGGCCAACCAATATAGTTGAACCTTCTACTCTTAAGGCTTTGTTAGACCAAGGTGGGTGTACCTAATGAATGATGCAGATTTAAAAGTGTTTCCTAGTTGATCAATCTATCCACAATGGCAAAGGGTAGTGAACAAATGAAAAACCTTTACAACTAATTCTACTCCTACTGTATAAATCAAAGTTTTTTTGAATGAATTGTTTGATATAAATTTATATCTTTGGGTTGAGGCAGATTAGTGCCTTCTATCCACATGGGCAATGGATTCAAAAATGATATGTGTTTTCTCTTATTGGCTTAACTCTAGCTGCTAGGCACTCTGAAAATTCTATGGCTGGCATACAACTTTACTAAGTCTATGACTTACATAAACATTTTTGGAATGTTTCTCTATCAGGTTCTACTTCAACAATCCAAATTAAATCCTTAAATCACAGTGATTTATTAGAAGACTTTTAATTCTGACTTGCAGACACCAACTAATTAAATCACACAAAATGAGAGTGCACTTTGATAAATCAGAAATATACTTGATATATTGATTTAAATGAAAAAAATATCCCAAGTTGGAGACAATCAAATATAAAGAATTTTAATTATTTTATCACAACAATTGAACACCAAAAGGAAATTCACCAGTTTAAAACATTTTCTCCATTGATTCTGCTTCAAGAAAGATAGTGTCATTATTTACATTCCCAGTCCATTTTTTGAAAAACTCACTTACTATCTACCTACTATTTTCTAACCCCTATCCTCTCTTTACTAATTTTCTGAAATATATATACAATACATACCCAAGGTTTGTGACCCTTCACTTTCTGTTACAAATATTTGAATTTTATGATTGAGATTTAAAATATTTAATTAGATTGCCTTTTGGAAAATTAAATATTCTTAACTATAACTTTGCTATGATTTTCCTTTCATATCCTTTCCCACCTTTATTTCAATTCATCCGCTCCTTATATTTTACTTAAATTATTGTTGTGAGATTTTCATTATATTTACCGCTATATCGCGATCAATGTTTTATCTCCCCATGGTATGGAGGTGTTTGACTTGTCATTGTTGCCTCCTATTGTGTTACTGCAGCCTTCATGCTTCCTATCGGCGGTACCATGGTAACTGTTAGCCACTTCCCCTTCCGTTACCTCACTATCATTGTCTTGAATTTTTTTCACTGCGGTATAGTGGTGGCCCATCAACTATTATCCGTGTCATCTTGTTAACTACTTATCGTAGTACCACGGTCTGTGTTTTGACCATGTGTGGTACCATGGTATCTCATTAGATTGTCTCCTCGCCAATTATCTTTGTTCACCATGCCACTACGGTCCCTGACTTGACTGTCAGTGGTACCGTAGTGACCCCTCTGTCAGTCGCTCCACTATTTACCGCATTACCATGGGTATAGATTTAACTATGTGTGGTATAGCAATGGATTTTATCCTAACTGGGCTTAAGTTTGACCACTATACCGCGAGCCACTTTGTTAAAGGCCACAGTAAAGCGGTGAGAGCTATGAAGAGTAAGCGATGGCGGTGTAAAATATTTTGACATTATGAAAGGGGGAAAAAATGAATCATTATAGAAATATAGGGTAATTATGGGATTTACATGGAGGAAAACTTAGGATTATCATGGTATTTTATGGAAAATAATAGGAAAACCCTAGGAAATTTTATGGAATTTTTTGGTTCTAACAGTGTCAATCCGATGACGCCAGTAACCAGTGTCTCCCAGATGATTTTGATAATTTGAACCCACATAAAGGTAGACATATGGAATCCCATCACCCAACTACTACATTTGTATTGGTGGCCAAAAAACTAGAATGTGCTCCCATGCGCAGATCATAAGGAGACTAGTCTGACAACTGATACTCTGACCTTGATGATAGACTACCTCATGGAGCTGATGATATAACATGACCAACAAGTAAGGCCCCCAAGCAAAAACTATCCTCTGACCCCGCATATGAACTAGTACCTCCCCTCATCCGATCATAAATCCATGACTAGGGCAATCCAGAATAAATACTCCAACAATCAGTGTCATGAGCATGGCATCCCACCATGGAAACTGGTCGGCCAAGACATCCCAGCCAATCTCATAACCATAAGTACCTATACCAGCACCACTGACATCCTTATACATCTCTACTAGGGCCTGTCACCCTTGATTTGGATCATATACAACCCTCTCTCCGCTAATCGGGATGCACAGAATGCGATACAAATCCTCCAAGGTAATCATGGACTCTCCTATAGGTATCTGAAATGAAAAAATCTCTAAGTGCCACCTGTCACATAACACTATTAATAACCCCTTGTTTTCCCGAATGATGGGCATATAGGTGACATAGTATAATCCCAATCTCATCAATTTTTGCCTCTCCCAGTCATGAAATCGATCTCTAAAAGCATACGTCATTGGTCTAAACTCTTGGGTATATATCAACACTAATCATCTTTGCACATGCAGAAACAAGAATTAGCACACATGGGTCAACATTACTGGCACATTATTACTATCGAGAAAGAAAAAATGTATCTAAACAAGAGCCTAAGCGAAGTCAACACTGGTCAAACCTGGTCCACGTCAATTGCGTTGCGTGGACTAAAAATGTGTCATTCCTCACATGCAGCTTTGCACCTGGCAGTTGCATCGCAATAAAGAAAATGCAACATCCTATTTGGAAATTGCGCAGACACACAATAATTGCGTTGTTTGACAAAAAAATTATGTCATTGTATAGCACTTGTGTTGTTTGACCTGGCGATTGCATCGAAACATTGCACATGCATCATTTAAACTTTCATTTGCATTGCAACATTGTAGATGTGTTGTGAAACACTGCACTTGTGTCGCAGTTTGATGTTTGCGTCATTTCCCTTGGAAATTGCACTTTTTTAATTTTTTCCCTACCTACCCATTACACTTGTGTTGCGATGCAATCAAATGAGTTTAATGTGAAGTCAATTGTGGCTTATGTGATAGCATTTGCATCATGCCGCATTCATTCCCCCCCTTAAAACCCTCATAAATGCATAAAATTTTAAAAAATTACAAGTGGGATAGAGTACTTACCAGTGCCTCTATGCCCTCAGGCCATCAGAAAGTGTGCACTCGGTAGCCAAGGTGGTCTATCAAAGGGATCACCATCATTTTTTTGAGCTCCGATCTTTGGAATTTTTAATTAACAAATGTGAAAATGACACTTGATTTTTTTTTTCAACCTATTTATAGGCTTAAAATTAGGGTTTTCACCTAGTGGTTGTATTGGAGGCTCATTTGACCATCTTTGTCTAGCATTCTTCCTAGCTTGGCACCCTCCATTCTCGAATCTAATAATGTCGTTGTTTCTCCTATCATTAATTTTTTTAATCAGGACACTTTCCAAAAAAATTCTGACCCCAGGCCAAAATTCAAAAATTTACCCGAGGGGGCATAGGCACTCCGTACCTTCGCTGAGAAATATTTTGCACTTATTTTCTTTTCCATAACATGATAAACTACATTATGACAAAGAGGGGAAAATGTAGACACATAAAAATGACCAAGGCCTGCAAGCACTATTTTACCACTTTTTCATCCTAGCATAATTATGACATTTTAATTATGTTTCTAGCCCACCTTCAACTATTAATTAAATAATTCATAATTATTTAATTAATTCATTATTTTCTATTCTTCTTGATTATTAAATAAATATATCCTAATGTATTTATTTAATATGTCACTAATTCCCAAAATCTTCTTTTAATTAAATAGATTTATTAGTTTATTTAATTAAGTTAATTACCTCTTCTAAATTAAATAATTATTCCTAATTATTTAAATTCCTTATGTGACATTTCCCTCTTTTTAAATAAAAAAATTTATTTAAAAATGACTTCACATAGTTAACTGGTTCTTATTTTAGTAAATAATCTTTAATCAATTATTTACTATGTCACAAAATCCATATTTTGAATTAATTTTGATTCAAAATGGAAATATTCATCTACAAATCAAGTAATTGCTAAAATGACTAATTTTCTAAAATCGCGTCTTCTTATATTTTGATTTTTGATAATTTGATCTCACTATCCCATTCATTCTCCATCCTTGATTTAATTTCTTAAATTAAATCTTGTCCACTCATTTGAAAATTTTTCCCTAACCCTAATTGAGAGTTGCCATTTTGAATCTTGACCATTGATTCTTGGGCATTTCCTCAATCTTCACTCTCATCCGTTCATTCAAAATTGCATTTTCTATAAAATGCAATTTTGTTCTCATTTAAAAAATATTGAATTTCTTAATACTTTTGGCATTCTAATATTGAAATTTTTGAGTACTTGCATTTAGGATAAATTTTCTATTGCATTAGTTTAAAATACAAATCCTTCACAGCTTTTTTTAAGGCTAGTCAACATTGATAGGAGTTTTCTCATCAAATATGAGGGCACATTCTTCATCACAACAAGCTAAGAAGTTGCAATGGAAGTCAGCCATGGAGGAGACAAGATTGGGTGAGATTGTTCATTGTTTATTTTCTCATTTTTCTCCTATGCATTTCATTTTTTTGATTGGATTTAATTGATATTACATGCATATGCTACTAGCAAATCTATCTTGCAAAAAACCATCATTACACATGGTAGGGTGGTTTGGGAAACATGTCTCTATAAATTTATTGTGCAATTTGAGGTTTTGTTCACTAGTGAGTGCTGACCACTCAAAATTTGGGTGAAAAAGAATTTTTAAGGTATAGGTTCTTTGGAAAAGTGACCTATTTGGGGTCTAAAATTGTGAAAATCTTGATTGCAAGGTGTTGGTCCAAAAGAGTGATATGCCCATTTGAGATATGTTTTGAATCAGTGTAATGGGAATCTAAAACCATATATTGTGTGTGTGTTTTTAAGAGGGTTGATAGTTATGCTCCGGTTTTGGCGTTTGGACACATACAAGGAAACTAGGTTGAAATAGTGAAGAGTTGATGAAAAAGAGTTGTTAGGGAAAAATGATGGTTTAATTTGGATGAACTTGTGTTTTTAATTGGTTAACCTCCCTAATATTGATCAGAATACCAACTTAAATGTGCTCAATACAAAGTAGCATATAATCATCATTTTGCATATCTACATTAATGAAATTTTGCTAACCCTTAGACAATTAAACTTAAACGCTTGAAAGAAAGTAAAGATCAATAACATGAATTTAGAAATACAATGTGAATACTTAAAAATCAATCAAAGGAACCATCTAGGTCTTCTCTACTCTTTATTGTGTCAAGTATTGCCTCTTTGTCAGACTCGAACACTTTTCACAAGTTCTTGTTTGTAGATTTTCCCTTATATTTGATCAAATGAATGTTGGTGGCGATGAAAAGGTTCGAGTAGTGAAGAATCTTTCGATGCATGTCAAAGTCCTCAAACAACCAAACTACAACATTCTTAACTGGATACCTTTGAAGCCATGTTCCAGTAACAACCACCGAACCTGTAGGATATTCTATGTTTTCTCCGTCTATAACTGGGGCCTCTAATTTAGTTTTGGCCTCGATACCACAACATAGGTAATAATTTGTACCCTCTTCATTGTCTTCATCTGCAATCACTGCATAAACATGCCCTGCATTGATATGTTCATCTTGTTAGATGCATATACTGCACATCAAAATAAAACTTGTAAGATATATTACCTAGTTCTAGTAGGTCCGATACATGATCAAAATCAATGGATGATTGCATCTTTGTGATTTGTAGAGTCGTCAGGAGCTGATAAGTGTCAAGTGGGGTTAGAATTCTTACAAACCATTCGTCAAACCACTCAGCTGACTCACAAACATTCCATGCTTGAAGTGTCCATGTAGAACAAAAGAATTCCATCTTTCGTGTATGGATAGTCCATGTACCTGCATTGGAGCTTCTAAAAGAGTGTAGCTCACTCGATCCTATTAGTATACAAAATCCTCATATTTTTCAATGTTAGTATCATCTACTAAATGAAAAACTCTATGAACTAAATAATTACCTTCACTACCTGGACCCATTGCACCATTTCACCACTAGACAATTGATCTTTCATCTGTCAAATTTACATTGTCTATGTACATTAACACTTCTCGTGCTAGGGATCTTTTGATACATGCACCTGCTCCATCATGCTCCCCCTTTCCATGCTCAGCCTTTGAGAAGTTCCACATATGTTGAAACCATTGATCCTATGCATCCTACTCAACTAGTAAAAAATTATGGCATTCTTGAATTGCGATGTACAATTATCTGACTATATGGTATGCTGACTAAATGATATGCCCCTGCTAGCTAAATCAACATAGAACATATGAAAGAAAACTTGCATAAACTCTATAGAATGTGTACGATCATCACTGATGTAAAATTGATAATCCCTTAGTACTTTCCTATTTTCCTATGTACTATCATTTACATGAATGAATGTTGTATGCACAAATAGCAACCTGCATGGAGTTGTAGTACTATGATTGCACCTCATTTTATGGTTATAGTGTGTAGTTCTCAACGAAGTGGAAATGTGTCCTTGCATAAATGGAACTGTAAGTCCAACCATTGTGCTTTTTGTAGGCCTTGCATAATCATAGACCACCTGATCATGAAAAATTCCCATAAACTGATACACTAGAATTTTATCACTTACCAATTCACACTTCTTTGCTTCTTTCCCATATTTTAGACTATATGTCACTATCTTATATTTTCCAAATTCCACAATTGTGTCTCCAATTGTGTGTGTACTAGTCATGTGTTGGAAAATTGTAAAATGTTTCATGCCACCACAATGATCACATGTGCCATCCAAACATGACTTCTTGTAAATAATTTGACCATCTTCTCTTTCACATTAAATGGAAGACAAAAATTTCCTTGACGATTTAGGTGGAGGTATTATGTTACATTCTTGCAAAAAATTGTTTGTATGCATATCTACACATATACGTCGATAAACATCATAATGGTTAGAAAAATCAATATGAACCCTACGATAAAAAGTAGTGTGTGTGCGATTTATTTTGATATAAAAAGGCTTTAGCATTTCAAAATACCTTTGGCATATTTTAATTTTAGGAAACTTCTATACAAAATCATAAACAAATTGGGTTTGAGTGGTATCCAAATAATGCATTGGATGTGGCTCATGGATTTTACTACTAATTATCCTTCTTAAAATATCTCTTTGATTAGGAGAGGTCCTTGTGTTATCCTTCCAATAATTCACTATTAAAGATCTCAAGCCTTGAGCAATTCTCATATCTTTCCATGACACTCTACCCAAGAATGCACATAACTCATTACTATTTGGATCCTCCACTCTTTCATGCCTTCCTTTGGTTCTCATTAGAGATGATCTACTTATTTTCAAAGACTTAATTACCTTTGTAAGGTTAACCTTGTTCCTAGTTTGAATTCTTAACAATGTTTTTGTCATCACAAGTCATGTGGCACAACTATCCCTCATGTGTGAGCTAGAACTCACACTCTCGTATGCATTCATCAAGTTATTTACAATGGAATTTTCACTTGATTCATTCAAAACTCTTAGCCCAAGAGCCTTCATGGTGGGCCTAAATTTTAGTTGCATCATCATTTCAACAAATAGTTTGCATCTTCCACCCTCACTTAGCTTCGCAAAAAATAAACTCCATATCCTTTGTGCATATCTTTCACATGTACGTTTTGGAATATTATTAGGCATCCATTTCAAAACATTGGAATCAATATCAATAAAAAAATGTAGGTTTTCTATGCAAAACTCTAGGAGGAGTTCTCAAATGTAAATTTGTGTCAACATTGGGAAGGTCAACAACATCGGGGATAGATAGCACACCTTCAATCAGAGGTGCAATTGATGACATACAGTGAGATTGACATGTAAATGATGTTGTACCTCCAAATTGAGATGTTGTTTGTGGAGTGCCTTCAAATAGGGATGTGTTTTCTGATGTACTCTCAAAATGCAATGTTGTTGATGGTGTGTCTTCAATTGGAGATGTGATTTCCAATGTACTTGGAAAACCACATGTTTTTGTTGACGTGCTTTCAACTAGAGATGTGCATTGAGCTTCACCTATGGTTGATGATGTTCCCCCAACTTTGGTATCAATTCCTATCCTTCCATGAACTTTCCTCATTTGTGCGCTTTTTTTTTCCAATTTGACATCTATCTTATATTGCACGGGAATTTTTCATTGTATGGGCTGCAATTTCTTTGCTTTATGAGCTACATTTTTTTATTCTCTTCTCCTTGCATTTTTAACTACACGTTCTTCTAGTGTTAGAGGCTTCAGTCATTTCCTCGGCATGATGTTCAATGCTACATGTTCACAAACACACCTATAAAAAAAGTAAGTAATGCATTTTATGAAAATATTGATATCGCTTATTACATTGCATTAAATATGAAACACACCAAATAATTTTATGGAAGAAGGCAGGGATCTATTTGGAATTATGAAACATGTCTATGATAGACAACATTTTTCATATGATGGAGTTAGATTTTTGTAGGGTTAGATATTAGAGTAGGTATTTTGAGTGTGTTTGAAGAGTTGGCAAAGTAGCTAGAGGTTGATCAAGTACATGTAGGGATCCACAGTGAATTTTTTCAAAGATTTAGAGGAAGGCTCTTAATAGACTTACACACCCTCTTTCAATTTTTCTTCAAAGTAAATAGGCTTCTAAGGACTCCAATCCACACTAAGGTATAAGGGCTTTGAATGAGCCTATTAAGGCATCTAGCAAGATTAAAATAATAAACCAACCACAACTTGATCAATTAACTTACCAAGAAACACCATTTAGAGGGGGGTGGAAACCATTCAATACACCAAATCAATGAGAATCAATCAAATTCCAAAGCAAAATCAGATGTTCAATTGAAAATCCCAACTTCTACAAAGATTTTCCTTGTAGCATAGGTAACCCAGTTCAAGGGCCTTTTCACCAAGTTTTTTCAAAACACTTGACAAAATAAGGGATGATTAAGATACCCATTTGCAAGTTATAAAACATAGGTAAACCTCAACATCAACTCCTTTGGCCCAACATTGACTTCAAATAGACCCACCTTAGAAAAGGTTATCCAATTGGCCTAATTTACAAATAGAGTACCTTTTAAACACTATATATTCACTAAAAATCCTCAAAAAATAGTATTTTATGTGTCAAAACCTCCAATTTCCTGATTTGTTTCCAAGACCAAGACCTATAGAGCCCTAATACACCAAACCCTCAACTTTAAGAAAAATACTTAGGGTTTTAAGGAAACTCATATCTCCCAAACTTGCCAGACCCATAAAAAGCACCAAATACACTTACCCAACCCTTCACATGGTGAATACTATATTACATGTACATTCATTCCCACATTTTCTCAAAACACCACTTGAAGCCCTCATTTTCACCATGAAAATACCCTGCTACAATCCTAGAACATCATCGCAAACACCCAACCTTGACCCCAAAACATTATAAATAGGTTAGGAATATATTTTATAAGTTAGAGGACCCATTCCACAAGTTACAATAGGCACAAAAATTGGAATGGGTAGAATTACATCATGAAACCCTTCGATCCAAGAACATTGTGAAAGTAGGTAGCAATAGTAAAATCAAGATAAATTTCACTATACAAAGAGTTAGAACCTCTAAATAGGTAAAAATTAAATTAATTCATTAATATACAACATCAAACCATTTTAAGATCATCTTAGAGTTCATACAGGCTGTACAACAACAATAAAAGTGATAGAAACTAGTAAATTTCTAGAAAATAACGTTCTTCTTGATAAAAAAAAATGAGCTACAAATCAACCAAAAGCCTATCCTCTGAGGAATTGAAGGTTATTATACATATTTTGATTGTTTTATAACTCTCTCCAATTCAGATAACTGATTTTTAATCATTAAGACATTCTAATCTTCATTAAGCTACATTTTAGACCTTTTACACATGACAACAATACATGAATTTTGCAACTTTTTAAGTTTGACACCTAAGGACTCCTAAATCACTCAAAAACATTTAATTCACCCTATTACAACCTTTTATAGCTCATTCTTTCAAATTTACATCCAAATTCAAGGATTTTCCTTCAAAAGGCTACAAATTCAAATATTGACAATTTTGTTGCAAGAATGCATTTTTTTGCACATTTGAGCACCAAGACTTAAAACTCAACCTAATACAACTTAAATGGTCTTGATTGATCTTATTCATGAAATAAAACATGAAAATCAAACCTATTCCATACTCTATCTACCTAGACCTAATTTGTCATCATTGACATTAATTGACAACTTTACAATTCAATATATTTTCAAACTTTCTCATTGCTTATTGATCAATAAACTTCAACCTAGTCTATTAGATATTCTGAGAATCCATTTTCTTTCAATACAAGGTGTAGGTGTTCCTGTACCAATTTTGTATCACTCACTCCTTAAACATTTACAAACAAGTAATCCTTCCTCATAGGACAATCACTCATATCTAATGAACCAAGTAACTTATAAAGACTAAAACAAAATTTTCAGATACCCTTTTCCATGGCCTAAAACATATCTCAAAACTACTATAAACTCTTTTGGAGAAAATACATCAAACTAGCACTGTTCCACTCAAGAAACTAGGCCAGTAAGGCCACTCTTATAAAGAGACACTCCTTTAAACACCTTCAAATATCTTGATCTCCATGGAAAGTATTTTTTTAGGTTGTCAAACCTCATATTCCACCTATTTTAGGGACTATATTGTTCAATAGGGTGCCAACCTTCAAACCCTCACTCTAAGCTGTTTCAAACTAGGTTTCCCCTAGGGGTTTATTGAAACCCAGACTTGCTCAACACACCACACCAAGCCAATACTTGGAACACTTTAAAATTAGCTTGCACATGCTCTAAAAACTTACTCCCAACCTTGAGCAGTGTTATTTACTCAAACCCTTATTTGAAACATTGATTTTTGGTCAAGAGACACAAGAAATCAACTAGGACATCAACTCACAAAATGCTTCCATCAAATATTCAACTCTTGAATTATTATTGAGCATGTAAAAAAAACTTTAGGCCTTAATCTCACTAAGTTCTAGAAGTATCCATGAAGGAAAAGCTCATACATTTATTCTTTAGTGTTCAAAACCCCAAAATAGGGTTTCATATCCGTTAGCACCAAAATGATCATAAAACTCACAAACCTCCATGAAATTGAATAAAAAAAAGTACAAATAAAATTTAATACATTCCTTTAAAATTTCCCATAGCTTTCAGACCATGAACCACTTCTATAGGGCTATACAGTGGTTTGAAACATAGATTTACTAGTCAAAACTCAGAAATTTACACTAAAAATAGGCAATACTTCTTGATCTTCTTCATTTTTTCCATACTCTCACCTCTTCCTCAAGGTTCTCCTCACATTTATGGGCTCATAAAAACATAAATGAATTACTAGAACTTACATTATACTTACCTAACCTTGCATGCACCTAACTCTACAACTTTTACATCTTTTAGCAACTTTTCTGACCATTTTTGCCAAATTGCAAGCTATGACACAACTGAACTCCCTTAGATCCAAATACATTATTAAATGGTCTAATTGACCTTATTTAACACAAAATACTCAACACTAAATAAAATACTAGAATTTCACCATGCTCAATAAAGATGACCTTTTTGACAAAATTGAGCTTACAAGGTGCACCTACACCAGAGGCCTAGAACGTTGATTTTGAATAAACCCTCCTTGTTTTAAGAATAGAAAGGCCTAAAGAAAGGGTTTATTTTTTAGATTCATTAGAGAGGGTTCCAATGACTAAGATATGATAAGATATGAATAATTTTCTCTTTGTGAATGCTACAAGGAAGTGAATGTGAATTGGTTAGTTGAGCATTGAATTGAGGTTTTTGAGATTGAAGATTGTTTGAAACTGATCTAATTGTGATTGTTGAAGTTTTTGTCTCACTTCTTTACATCAAAAACCTAGGGTATAATTTGTTTCCAGCTAAACGAAAACTAGATAATCTTGTGTTTATTGTTCTTAAAACCAAATTTGTGATTGTCAACGAAGTCATGAAGAATATAAATATAGAGAAGGGTTTGTGGAGATATATCTTATAATTATTCACTATTTATTTGGCAATGAGGTAACTTAGAAAGACAATAAGCATTCTCAATTGCACAAAATTTTCCATTTTTTTATTTATTAGAAAGGTAAAATGGTATGAATGAATGGAACTTGCATTAACAACTATGTCAACTCACTTGAATTTATCTAAGAACATGTGATGAAGGTGATTTTTTTATGGAACAAAAAAATTAATGGAAACTTGCATTAACATTGATGAAAGCTATTAGGTTTTCCAAATTGGTTGAAAATAAAATGAAATAGAGTGAATTCCACTAGCCATGCTGGAAATGAACTACTATAAGCAATGCAAATAGAATTCATAAGTAAATTTGTGTTAAATAAATGTCATGTTTTTCATTTTTTTGTTCTTCAAACGCATAAAAAGTAAACTTTTTTATGCAAATCCCATCTAATTCAATGTTGAATTCTATGTCCAATTGTTATGATTAATAAAATCATTAAAGAATTTTAGTTTATATTCTCAAAAATAAACAAATATACTAAATATAAACATTTCAATATTACCAAAATGAATATATTACCTTATATAATGTAAAATGATGTAGAAACTTCAAAATGTCTTCTTATACGTTGTCTACCATGCAGATTGGTGGTAAAAAGGTGATGGATCAAGCATAGATTGGTACAACATGAAGTCAACTGCATAAAAAAGGCGTTTCTAAATCGGATAAAGCGTTGAACTAGACACATATAGAAGCATGTGGTCCTGAATTACAGGGTCAACCCCTATTTTACTATTTCAAGGTAAAACACATTTGGCACTCGCCAAATTTGGAGAGAGCCAAATTTGGTGCACGCAAAATTCGATGCTCTCTAAATTTGGCTCTCTCCAAATTTGGCGCTCTCCAAATTCGGCAAGCCCCAAATGTGTTGTTTTGAAAGGGAGAGATTCCATAGAGATAAAGGGAGTGAGAATCAAGATAGAGATATGGTGATAGTAGTGAGAGAGATTACTCTAGGTAGTGTGGTAGGGACTAAGACCTAAGAGAGATAAAGACTTGAGAGGGATAGATATTTATCGAGTTATAGTGGGGGAAAACACCTAACAATGGGAGAGGGGTTGTGAGGGATAAGACCCGAGAGATACAAAAATAAAAAAAGGGGGAGAGAGAGGGGGAGTTTGGGAGGGGGGTTGGAGTGAAATATATTTCTCTAGGTAAGTGAGGCCTGACAAAGAGGGATAGTGAGAGAGGCCATTGGAGTGACATAAATTAGTCTAGGTAGCATGGGAGGGAGTGAGACCTGAGAGAGAGACTTGAGAGGGAGAGATTTATTTAGTTATGGTGGGGGGAAAACCTAAGAGAGGGAGTGGGACCCTTAAATCATAAACCCTATACCATTAACCCTTAAACCCTAAACCCTTAACCCTCTACCCTCACCCCCCTCTCTCTCTCTCAATCCTACACCATCTACCCTTAAATCATAAATTATAATCCCTAACCCTAAACCCTTAATCCCTAAACCCTAAACCCTAAACCATCTACCCTCTACCCTCAACCCTCAACCCTCTACCCTTAACCAAGTTAAAACCTAAACCCTTAAACCCTCTACCCTTAAACTGTAAATCCTCTACAGGTTAAATCCTAAATCCTTAAAACCTAACACCTTAAATTTTCTACCCTCAATCTTGCAACCCCTAATCCATCAACCCCTATACCATTTGAATTCCTCAACCACTATACCCTCTTAATTCCTCAACCCCTATACCTTGTTAATCCCTCAATCCTCAACCCTTAAACCCTAATCCCTAAACCCCTATACCCTCTTAATCCCTCAACCCTCAACCCTTAACCCTTAAACCCTAATCCATCAATCCCTATACCCTCTTAATCCCTCAACGCCTCTACCTTCTACCCTTAAACTCTAATTCATCAACCCCTATACCCTCTTAATCCCTCAACCCTTAACCATCAACCCTTCAACCCTAATCCCTCAATCCTCAACCCTTAAACCCTAATCCCTCAACCCCTATACCCTCTTAATCCCTCAAATCTCAACCCTTAACCCTTAAACACTAATCCATCAAACCTTATACCCTCTTAATCCCTCAACGCCCCTACCTTCTACCCTTAAACCTCAATCCCTCAACCCCTATACCCTCTTAATCCCTCAACCCTCAACCCTTTAACCCTACTCCCTCAAACTCTATACCCTCTTAATCTCTCAACCCCTCTACCTTCTACCCTTAAAACCCTAATCCCTCAACCCCTATACCCTCTTAATCTCTTAACCCTTAACCCCTAAAATCTAATCCCTCAACCCCTATACCATCTTAATCCCTCAACCCTCAACCCTTAAACCCTCATCCCTCAACTCCTATATCCTCTTAATCTCTCAACCCTCAACCCCTAACCCTTAAACCCGAATCCCTTAACCCCTATACCCTCTTAATCACTCATCTCTCAACCCTTAATCCTCAACCCTTAAACCATAATCCCTCAACCCCTATACCCTATTAATCCCTCAACCCTCAACCCTTAAAACCTAATCCCTCGACCCCTATACCCTCATAATCTCTCAACCGTTAACCCTTAAACCCTAATCCATCAACCCCTATACTCTTGTAATCCCTCAACCCCTCTACCTTCTACCCTTAAATCCTAATCCCTCATCCCCTATACCCTATTAATCCATCAAGCCTTAACCCTCAACCCTTCGACCC
Organism: Sequoiadendron giganteum; assembly: GCA_007115665.2. Lineage (NCBI taxonomy): Eukaryota > Viridiplantae > Streptophyta > Pinopsida > Cupressales > Cupressaceae > Sequoiadendron > Sequoiadendron giganteum. Next base: position 643,298,854 of record CM021104.1, on the reverse strand, counting down.
TAATCCCTCAACCCCTATACAATTTTAATCCCTCAACCCTCAAACCTTAAACCCTAATCCCTCAAAATCTATACACTCTTAATCCCTCAACACTCAACCCTCAACCCTTAAACCATAATCCCTCAATCCCTCTACCCTCTTAATCCATCAACCCCTCTACCTTCTAACCTTAATCCCTAATCCCTCAACCCTTATACACTCTTAATCCATCAACCCTGAACCCTTAACCCTTAAACCCTAATCCATCAACCCCTATACCCTCTTAATCCATCAACCCTCAACTCTTAAACCCTAATCCCTCAACCCCTGTACTCTCTTCATCCCTCAAACCCTATACCCTCTTAATCCCTCAACCCTCAACCTTCAACCCTTAAACCCTAATCCCTCAACCCCTACACCCTCTTAATCCCTCAACCCCTCTACCGTCTACCCTTAAAACCTAATCCCTCAACCCCTATACACTCTTAATCCCTCAACCCTTAACTCTCAACCCTTAAACCCTAATACCTCAACCCCTATACCCTCTTAATCCCTCAACCTCTCTATCCTTTACCATTAAACCCTAATCCCTCAACCCCTTTACACTCTTAATTCCTCAACCCTTAACCCTCAACCCTTAAACCCTAATCCCTCAACCCCTATACCCTCTTAATCCTTCAACCCTCAACCCTCAACCCTCAACCCTCAACCCTTAAACCCTAATTCGTCAACTCCTATACCCTCTTAATCCCTCAACCCTCAACCCTCAATCCCTTAAACCCGAATCCCTTAACCCCTATACCTGTAGACACATAAAAATGGCCTAGACCCACAAACCAAATTCTTCTATATCATGCTTCATCTCAACATGATTAAAATATTTAATCGTCCTATAATCCAATTTCTACTATTAATTAAATAATTCTTAATTATTTAATTAATTCACATCTTTTATTCCTCTTGGCTATTTAAATAAATAAATAACATTTATTATTTAAATATGTCCCTAATTTCTTATGCCACTCTATAATTAAATAAATTCCTAAATTTATTTAATCATTACTTCCTCGTGATTATTTAAATAACTAAATTTTATTTATTTATTTAATACGTCATTAACTATTTATGTTTTCTCATTATTAAACAAAATTTTATTATTTATTTAATTATTATCCTCTCCAACTTTCTTTCTAATTTTAAATAAAATCATATTTAAAATTATCCACTTTCTAATTTTCCTGCAAAATTGAATAATCTTAATTATTAAATTGTCTTATTGATTTTCTTTCTAAATTTAAATAAAAGCATTTTATTTAAATTGGCAATTTCCCTCTTTCTAAGTAAATAATTTTAAATTATTATTATTTACTATCACATAAATTCACCATTTTGGAATTAATTTAAAAGATTAATTTCAAAATAGCATTTCTCTCCAAAAATTAAGTTATTTCTAAAATAACTTGATTTTCTAATTCATCCTCTTGGTTTCTACTAATTTCATCTCAATGCCACATTTATTCTCCACCATTGATTTAATTTCCTAAATTAAATCTCGTCCACACATTTGGGGATTTTACCCTAACCCTAATTGAGAGTTTCCATTTTGAATCTTAACCATTCATTCTAGGGTATTTTTCCAATCTCTCATCTCATCTGTCCGTTCAAAATTGTATTTTCTATAAAATGGCAATCTTGATCTCATCTCTAGACCTCTTATTTATTATCTCCTGTTATTATCTCTTAATCTCTTATTATCTCTGAATTATTCTTCTTCTTCACTTCATTCTTTTTGTCTAACATTGTCTTTTGCAGATTTTTACATTGCATGTAGAGATTAGTTTCTTACATACATTTTAGATCAAATCCTTCAACACTTGCTAGGTCTTGTCATAATCATAGTTTCTCACAAAGAAAATATGAGGGCACATTCCATATTGCAGAAAATAGAGAAGGTAAAATGAAGGCGAATCATGGAGATTTGAAGATTGCGTGAGATCTTTCCTATTTTTCATTTTTATATTTCCTTTGTTCTTTATTGTTTACTTAGGTTTTATTTTGTTTGTTTTAATGAAACTAACTTGAATATTTTCCTATGTTACAATACCCTCTTAATCCCTCAACCCTCAACCCTCAACCCTCAACCCTCAACACCTATACCCTCTTAATCCCTCAACCATCAACCCTTAAACTCTAATCCATCAACCTCTATACCCTATTAATCCCCCAACCCTCAACCCTCAACCCTTAAACCCTAATCCCTCAACCACTATGACCTCTTAATCCATCAACCCTCAACCCTTAAAACCTAATCCCTCAACCCCTATACCATCTTAATCCCTCAACCCATCTACCCTCTACCCTCAACACCCCCCCTCTCTCTCAACCCTACACCATCTACCCTTAAACTATAAATCATAATGCCTAGACCTTCTACCCTTAACCCTTAATCTGTAAACCTTAAACCCTCTACCCTCTACCCTCTACCCTCAACCCTTAAACCCTTAACCCTCAACCCCCAACCCTCTACCCTTAACCAAGTTAAACCCTAAACCCATAAACCCTTTAACCTCTACCCTATACCCTCAACACCCTCCTCTCTCTCTCTCAACCCTACATCATCTACCCTTAAACCATAAATCGTAGTCCCTAAACTATTAACCCTCTACCCTTAACCCTTAATCCGTAAACCCTAAACCCTAAATCCTCTACCCTCTACCCTCTACCCTCTACCCTCAAACCCTAAATCCTCAACCCTCTACCCTTAACTAGGTTAAACCCTAAACCCTTAAACCCTCTACCCTTAAACCCTAAAACCTCTACCCTTAACCCTTGATCCCTAAAACCTAAACCCTAAACCCTCTACTTGAGAGAGAGAGAGGAAGAGGTGTTGTGAGGGAAATACTTGAGAGAGAGGTAGAGGGAGAGGAAGAGAGATAGTGGGAGAGAGAGAGGGAGGGAGTGGAAGAGAGATAGAGGGAGTGACTATGAGAGGGAGAGGGGGTAGGAGGGGGAGACTTGACAAAGAGAGAGAGGGAGAGGGGGTAGGATGAAGATACTTGAGAGAGAGAGAGAGGGAGAGGGGGTGGGAGGGAGATACCTAAGAGAGAGGGAGAGAGAAAAGTGGGAGAGAGATAGAGGGAGTGAGAGAAAGAGGGAGGGGAGAGAGAGAGGGTGGAGGGAGAGACTTGAGAGAGAGAGGGGAGGGAGAGTGGGTGGGAGGGAGAACCCAAGAGAGAGGGAGAGGGAGAGGGGAGGGAGACAAAGTGGGGAGAGAGGGTGGGAAGGAGAGACCTAAGAGAGTAGGAGAGAGAGGGAGTGAGAGATAAAGGGATGAAAGAGATACAAGGAGTGAGAGAGAGAGAGACTTGAGAGATGGAGAGGGGGTGGGAGGGAGAGGGAGAACTTTAGGGAGATATAGTACTCAGAACAAAGGGATTGGAGAGAGATGGAGGGAGTGAAAAAGAGATACAAAGAGATAGGGGGTGGGGAAGATACCTGAGAGAGGGAGAGAGAGAGTGGGAGGGGATGGGAGGGAGATACCTGAGAGAGAGGGAGAGAGAGAGGGGGAGAGATAGAGGGAGTGAGAGAGAGAGAGAGAGGATGTGGGAGAGAGATAGAGGGAGTGAGTGAGACAAAGAGAGACCTGACAACAAGAGAGGGGGTAGAAGGGAGAGACTTGAGAGAGAGAGGGAGGGAGAGGGGGTCAGAGGAAGAGGCTTGAGAGAGAGGGAGAGGGAGAGAGATAGAGGGAGTGAGAGAGGGACTTGAGAGAGAGAGGGAGAGGTGGTCGGAGGAGATACTTGATAGAGATGGAGAGGTAGAGGGAGAGAGAGAGAGGGAGTGAGATAAGGAGGGAGTGGAAGAGAGATAGAGGGAATGACTATGAGAGGGAGAGGGGGTAGGAGGGGGAGACTTTCCAAAGAGATATGGAGAGGGGGTAGGATGGATATACTTGAGAGAGAGAGAGGGAGAGTAGGTGGGAGGAAGAGATCTAAGAGATATGGATATAGAAAGAGTGGGAGAGAGTTGGAGAGAGATATATGGAGTGAGAGAGAGGGAGTGGGAGAGAGAGAGGGAGTGTGTGTGTGTGTGAGAGAGAGAGAAGGGGGATGGAGATACTCGAGAGAGAGTGAGAGAGAGAGAGGGAGAGAGATAGAGTGAGTGAGAGAGAGGGAGTGAGTGATGGACCTAAGAGAGGGAAAGGGTGTAGGAGGGAGAGAATTGAGAGAGAGATAGAGAGAGAAATATAACAACCTAAGAGAGGGAGATGGAGTGAGAGAGAGAGAGGGAGAGTGAGAAAGGGGCTTGGAGTGAGATAGATTTATTTAGGTACCTATGTGGGAGGGAAAAAGACTTGAGAGAGGGGATTGGATTGAGAGAGTAGTCTAGGTCACATGGGAGGGAGTGAGACCTAAGAGAGAGAGACTTCACAGGGATAAAGAGTTATCCAATTAGTGTAATGAGTTAGAGAGCGTATGAAAGGTAAAACCACAACTATCCATCTCCAATCATAAACAGTGCACTCTAAGCATTATCAAAGTTGTTGACCAAAGAGATGGGAAATTCAGGTTTTGTGCAAAGCAGGTAATTTGGCACTCACCAAATGACCTACTTTGGATGTGTTAATTGATAAGATTTGCTAAATTTCCTCATATTTTCGTTCATGCTCCTCGTCTCATTTACACGTCTTTCAATGCAACTTTATAAAAAAAATGTGATAGCGTTAATCTCTCTCTTAGCTATCTAAATATATAATTATTTTTTCATTTTGATTTATTTAAGGTTTTCATCCATGACTCCTTTTGTAAATACCTTCATTTTTGGTCAAAAACCAGCATGTGCTAGTTTTAGGATAGATTTTTCCTCGTTCATCGAAATGTGAAACAAATTGCATTTTTTGAAACTAGACTCCATTCTGCACATGATGAAAAATAAATAAATGAATTTTTAATTAGTTTTCAAAAAATTATGGGGGAGCACACTCAAATTTCATCTTTTAAGGATGTGTCCACTTTGAAAAATCACAAAATATTATATATTCATTAAAAAAATTATCTGAAAGAATGAAGATAAACTACATGGTGTTAGCTAATTTCTCACTAGTGGAATTTTTGAGATTCTAAAAAAAGGTTAATCAAAAAGGAGGGAGCGCTCAGGTGCTATGCTATTTTTTTGATAAAAATAGGAATTGTTTTGGGCCCCCCTTTTTGAGACTCTTAATCTTCATTAATTTTTAAAAAATATAGTAGCTTATAAACTAGACTCAGAGCACTTCAACTTTTTTTCTTGCTGCATCCTAAAATTTTGAGAGTAACTATCTTCATTTTCTTGTGCAAATTAGATTTTTCTGATTTCAGAAAAAAAAAAGTGGCATCTTAACAGCCAAAATTGTGTCATAGATTGGTGCACTTACCCACAAGTTCCCAAGTCCAATTCTTCTCAATATGCATCAATTATTACTTCATAGCCTTGGTCTAATATTCATCTTTGCATGCTTCAATGACTATTTTAGGTTTAAATTTAGAAATTAAACATAATTTTACTTGTTCCTCTATCATAGAAGCCTTCCTTCTTTTCAATATACCTTTACTTTTGTCACCAATGATCTGATCTTTTGAATGATTCTTCTACAATAGTTACGGGTCTTATGGATATTTTTTGGAGCTTCTTCCTCTTCAATCAACATTTATTTCTCATCACCTTCATCTTTCTCTTTTTTGTCTACAAGAGGACCCATCTAATTCATATACATCTATCATTACTGAAATTTTGTGTAGGTCTTCATTTATTTTGACACTTTCACATTCAACGATCCTTTCTATCCTCTTTTTCTAGCACTGGTAGGCTTTGATTCTTCTAGAATATCCAAGGAAGATTCCTTCATCAAATATCACATCAAAATTTCCTAAGATTTGGTTCAGTGTAGGATCATGGTGGTCCAAACTAGGCCCTTAAGTGGAAATGAAAATTTTAAAAAATAGAGTTAGGAAACTTGACATAAAAATCTGAATAACTTGTTAACATAATTTGAAAAATATGTAACAAAAAAAATTATATAAAATTGAATTTAGTTTCTAAGATACTATTCCTTTTTGGAAAAAAGTAAGTCTATTTGGTGAAAATTTGAAGTTTCAATGCAATACTACTAAAATTTAAAGAATAATAAAAAGCAGGTGTATGTCTGACCAACCTAAGTGCAAGAAAAAAAATTATTTTTTGAAACTTTCAATATAAGTAGAGGGTACATACCCAATTGTGCTGCATTTGTTTTGTAATTTTTTTGCAAGTAAATAATTAGTTATGAATTTTTTACTAAAAAATCTTACAAATACTATAAGGTGTTTGTCTGACCACCATAACTTGGTCTAACAATAATGAAATTCATTTTAATTTTTTTAATATCCTATAGTATGGGAAGTATACAACATGAAACATCTTTTGGATTCAAAAAGTATAAATCATTTTAGAATTCAAAACAAGGCATACCTTATATTATTGGAAATCTAAAAAAATTCTCAATAAACCCTTTTGCTTTCATCAAATTTGGATAAAAAATTCATTAGCCACTTTTTATCATATCACCACTTCTTGGACCTCCATGATCTTGCACTCACCCATTTTTTCATATCTTCACATATAGCATTTTATTCAATATAGTATGAGATATTTCAAAATAGGGTGTCTTCCATACCATAACTCATAGGGAGTCTTTGAACTATTTTTCCTCTCTTTTCCTTTGTTAAGTATGTATAATACTTTATGGATTGCTTCTCTCCAATAGACATTTGGTAGATTTGATTCATCATTGTCCTTGTTTCTTCTTGACTTATTATTTTCTTTCATTCAACCACTCCATTTTGATGAGGAGTCCTAGAGGCTAGCAAATACATATTTATTCCATGATCTTCACAAAAAGTGTTAAACTCATTAGAGGTGAACTTTGCCTCTATTATCTCTCGAAAACAAATTCCTCATATCCATTTTATTCTCACACCCATTGTCCTAAAACACAAGATTATATCATTTGCTACACGTTTTTCCTACACTCAAAATATTATGCCATATATCCTTAACATAAATAATATAATCTATATTATGCTTCCCATCAAAATTGATTGAACCTTTTCCACATACCTTAGTAGATGCATCATCACCAAACTCAACAAAACCACCTTCAAACTTTCCAAGCTTATCAAACTTACTCTTGTCACCTTTCATGTGATTGGAGCATCCACTATCAATGATCTAGTTGTTCTTCTCTTGTATAGGATGAAAAATAATCACCATACTACTTCAAAGCACTTTCCTTCACACATCTCAAAGAGTTAGAAAAATTACTTGTAGCATCTAGAACCATGAACAAGAGTTTATAATCTTCATAGTTGGGATAGTTAGATTTATCATCAGATATACTGGCATCTTCTCTAACATAATAACTTTTCTTAATTGACTTACCTCTATTCTCATCACGTCTATCTCTTGAATCCTTGACAAGACTTCTTGAATTTATATGACCAATATTTTGATAGTTGAAACATTTGAAAGGTAATTTACCTCTATATTTTCCATAACATTTTTCAATTTCATCTGGATTAGAATCCTCATTCTTCTCTACTTTTGCAACTTTAAAACTACTATCCTTTTCTTCATCACTTGCACCAAACTCTCAATTTAAAATAAGTTAAAGTATTGAGCAATTGATCTATGGAATACTATTCTAAATTTTGAAGTTCTTCAATAGAAAAAACCTTATGACTATAAGCTTTAGTAAGAGTTCTTAGTACCTTGTTTACCACTTCTTCAACAAATTTTCCTCCAAGGCCTCTAATGGAATTGACAAATTTTTCCACTCTATGAATGTAGCCTATACTATCTTCATCTTTTGTCATCCTTAATGTATACAATGTAGTCTTTTGATTCTACATCATTGCTTGCTTGTCTTTATCATCTACTTGATAGACACTTTCCAATTTTTTCCAAATTTCACCATTAGTTTTAAGGCTCATAAATTTAATAGGTTTTGAATTATAAAAACCACTCAAAAGAGAATACCTTGATTCTCCATTTTTCTCATATGCCTTGATCTTGTCATCAATACTCACACCATTTCTAGGCATTGTATATCTAGTTTCAACAAACTTTTGGGCTCCAAATCCTAAATAAACAAGAAAAATTTGCATTCTAATCTTCTATAATGCATAATCAAATCCATAAAATAGAGGAGAATCCTTCTCATGTTCCATCCTAGATCTACCTCAAGCAGTTAAGATTTATTCCAAGGAACCTTTATCTTACAAATTATTTTGAATGTACAAGACAACTGAGAGGGGGGTGAATCAATTGTACATTAAAGCATACAAAACCTCATTAACATTCAAATTTGCATTAGTCCTTAAACCCTTAAAACCCATTAAACCCTTACCATGAATTAGAAAAATGTAAACATGAAAAAAATTAATGCAAAAGCATCCAAACACATGAGAATGCCAAATTTACATGGAAAACCCACAAAAATTATTATCTCACAATATAAAATAACTACAACACCAAATACAACATACCCATTTCCCGAAAGAAAAGAAGGGCTCACTACCAATGGATCAGTAATATATTACAAAGGAGAAGAAGGAACATTTTTACAATGAGAAATCCATCTCAAATCAAAAGAAATATCCACTACTACTTCACCAAAACATTTGCACTCTCTTTATAGAATGTAGATAACTACTCACTACTTCCAATAGCCTTAGGCATTAAATCTCACACTACATTTAATACTTTTATACTTCAAACCTTTGAAATTTTCATCACACACTTCTCTTCATCAACTCAACACTTATTTATACCATCTTCAACCTTGAAAATAATTGACAAGGTTTTCTATACAACTGAACCTTTTAAATTGAGATAATGTCAGCACAAAAACATTCCCACTATGGAAAGGAATGAACACAAACCTCAAAAAACTTTAACTCAAACCCAAATCTATAAAAAAAAACCATGCCAGGCTTCCAAAAACACTGAAGTATAAATTTAATTAGTGTAAACACCCAAGGTCTATCAAATTTCTATTAACACCATTAGAAAATTAAGTATACACAACTAGTTAACCTTCCACACATTGCAACTCCTAAATCCAACCTTTCAAAGAACCAAAACTCAAAAAAATTAGACTAATAATAGAGATGAGAAACATAAGAATTCTCTTAGATCCACAAGACTAGAAGCCAAATTTTAGATAAATGCAGAGAAAAATAATTTATCCTAGTAAACACTTCTAACATAGTTCATACATTGGTGAGCACAACTTTCTTTGTATAATGATCTAGCACTCAAAATTTTGGATATAACAATTTGGAACACCTCTAGATCAATGTATCCAAACTGTGTAGGCATTTATTCAACTATGAAGAAATCGAGAGTAAAATATTAAACACCACTCTACTATATTGAACACCTCTCAAATGCACCATTTTATCTTTTCTTCAGGTTTTCTCATACTTACTTGGAAACAAAGCACCAGAAATAAAAACTGAATCACCTAGAAAATCTCTACAACATCTCAATCACATAATATGTGGAACATCATCAACACATTCTTATCAAAGAAACACTAGAATTTGACATCAGTGATACTACTAATGATAATATTATGCAACCATTCAAAGCATCATCACAAAATTCCAACACTCTCCTCATAGACTTGTTGTCACAAAAATAGTAGTGTGTGGAGTGGAAGGAAATCCACACTTAGCAATGAATTTAAAAAACCATTAAACATCAAGAATAACCATAATTGCACCTCGATACTCAACCTTTGTCTTGATAAGGTCCTATTTGAGACCATACAATGAATGTTGAAGCCCTAAAAAATGTGAAAAATCTTGCACAAAACTTGGTGGCTGCTCCATATATATCTCCTCATGAAGATGCCCAAGGAATAAATAACTCTTCACATTCATTTGATACACTAATAATCCTTGACATTCAACTATAGAAAAAACTAGACAAATAGAATCCATCTTGGCAACAAGAGAAAAAGGCTCGAAATAGTCAATTCCTTCAATCTACGAAGACCCATTTGCAACAAGATGAACCTTGTACATGTTAATAGAACCATCTACTACATATTTGGTATGATACACCCACTTGCATCAAACAAAATTTCTTCCCTTAGAAAGAGGTAAAAGATCCCAAGTATGATTCTTCATCAAAGAAGAATACTCATTAGCTATAGCACTATCCCCCTCAAGAATACCTAGAGAATTTAAGAAATTATGAGGATCATCCAAAATGGCATGAATCAAAAGACTAATTATTGAATTTTGGAAATATGTGTGGTGAGTGATTTTGGGATCATGAATAAGAGAATCAACCTCCTCAAGAGTAACATGATTCCATCAAGGCCTAGTGGGTGGATTAGGAGGTGGTGGATCAAGACCATCATTAGAATCTTTCCTCAAGGAGAAAAATCCTCAATTGAAGAATATTGAGTAGGTTGTGATGATGAAGAAGTCAAAGGAGGATATTTCTATTTAAAATAATTATAAAACTAAAAATAATGATGAAAATGAACCTCTTATCTGTCAAGATCAAAAAATATGTATGCCTTCACATCCTCACACTAGCCAACAAAAATGAACCACTAACTTTTCTTCTCTATTGATTAAGCCAGCCATTTGGAATGAATTCCAATGGAATGAATTCCAAAGACTCACTACCAAATACTCTGAAGAAGGATACATTAGGCTTGTGATCATAGCAAGCCTCCTCAAGAGTCATATTTCACACTGCTTTGTGAGGCATATAGTTTTGAATATAATTGAGACAATCAACAACTTCAACCAAAAATTCTAGAGACATAGACCAAGAATAAATCATAAAATTTTCCATCTCACTTAGAGTCATGTTATTTGTCTCCACCACACCATTCTATTATGGAGTCTAAGGAACCATGTGCTAATGAAAAATACCATGCTCATTGCAAAAATCTTATAATAATTGATTGACATACTCCCCCCATTATCTGTGTGTATCCATGAAGAGAAAAACTTGAGTGATTTTCCACAAATGTTTTGAAGGTCTTAAAGATGGTGAGAATATCACTATTGAGCTTAAAAAAATAGACCCATGTGCATCAAGAAAAATTATCAATGAAAGAAAACACATACTTAGCCCCTAAATATGAAGGAGTGGGGAATGACATGAGATCACTATAGGCAAAATAAAGGGGTGTCATTACACGTATAGATTGACCATTAGGAAAAGGATATTGATGTTGTTTTCCAAGAACACAACCTTGAAAAACACCATTTGTGAAATAGATCTTTGGAAGACCAACCACTAATTTATGTGCATGCATCTATTCAAGATATCTATACTTAAAGTGCCCAAATCTTTCATGTAAAAATTTTCTCATTGAAGTAGAATGAGCAATAAAAAATGAACCTATTAAAGAATCAAAGCCATAAAATCAATAAAAATGATTCTCATGATCAACTATCCCTATAGAAACAACCTTCTCAATATATTGCAACTATCTAATAGTCAAATTCTATGGAGTAAACTCAACTAAATTTTTGTCTCCAAAATGACAAATCTGATATATGGAAAGTATATTTTCTGAAATATCAATAAAAAGAAGAACATCCTCAATGAAACCATCTAGAATTTGAATGGATCCTATCCCAAAAAATGGAATTTTTGATGAGTTCCCAACTACAATCTGAAAAGTAGAAGTATGAGCAATGGAATCAAGAAGATCGCATGAATTGGTCATGTGATGTGAAGCACTTGAATCAAAAATCCAACTACCAAAATATGAATGAATGGAACGTGCATAAATAGCTTACCCTTTTCCCATGGAAGATGACATAGGCACTAAAATTTTATATTTCCTCATAGCTTGCTCAAAGGCCTCTAGGCTCTGGAAAAAATGAGACTCATTGTGCCTATTTTTCCCATAAAATGAAAAGGATCTGATTTATTTTTCTTGAACATGGAAGAAGAAACTCTAGAGGTAGAAGAAGAAGGAGATGGATTAGGCTTATGATTGTTCTTCATCTTCGGTTTGGAGGGAGAATCACTACCTAAAGATGATTCTTTCTTGTGATTCTTATTCTTTCTTTTACTCTTAGAAGATTAAGTCATTAGAGATTGATTCTTAGAACTAGGTAGTGCATCCAACTAACCCAACTTGGCCTACTCCCTAATAAGAAACTCACAAAACAAGTAAAAATAAGGCATTTTATAATCTCTCCCCATGGCATCCATTAGTAGAATAGAAAGTAGAAGAAAACACAAGTTGATAAGGGCTTTTCAACATAGACATAATAAAAAAGATACATTCATGATTAGATTTATTATTCCCACACTTTTAATTGTGATAAAAGAAGTTTGAATTGTGTAAGAAAATATTGAATAGAAGGAAATGCATCTAGAGATAGTGATTGTAGATCTTCTTCAAGCTGAAATATTCTAAACTGGTTGAATTTAACATAAAAATCATCAAGTTTGTCACAAACATTCTTAGGTAATTTACACTCTGCAATATGAAACAACAAGTTAGCAGATATATGTAAGCCAATGATCCCTTTTTCTTCATCCATTTTACATATATTGCTAAATTTTTCATATTCTCTTATGAAATCAGGTTTTTTATGCATCTAACATTGACTAAAAACCTTTATATTTTAACAATTGAGTCATTTTTAGGTTCCATGTATGATAATTGTGTGGAGTGAGTGGTTCAATTTTCCTTAGATCTACCATGTTAGATAGAACAACAAAAAGAAAAAGAAGACAACATGGCACTTAAATTGTACCTTTTATCCACCTAGAATGTATTAAAATTGAATTTGTGACCCCCAACAAATTATAATAAAGCAATTTTGTAGTTTGTACAAGTGAAAAGCTCAAATCAATCGTTTATAACACATGGTGATTTTTACAATATTTAAACAAAAAATATTGTCAAAACTGAAAATAAAGGTTACAAATAGTTACCTTGTGATTTTCCAACCAATTTAAAAAAACAATTTTCCAAATTTCAACTTTGTATACAAAAGTTATGCTAGTTAAAAGTAATAAATGAACATGTACCTTTGTCTTGAAAAAACTAGTAAAAAATGGAAAAATCAGAGAAATTCACTTGCACCACTATGAAGCTCACCAAACCACCTTTCTGACGATATCTCATTTGCAAAAATAGAAACCAAGGTGAAAATTTAATGAATTTTTAAGAAACTTTTTAAGATTAGGGTTGCATTGATGATCTCCTGACAAAGTAAAAATTTTCCAAAAATCAAATTCATAAAAAATAGACAAATTTATATTAGAATAAGGGTTTATTGGGCTTCTGAACACAATCATAAGGTTTTTCTGGACCGAAAATTCTTTGATAAAATGATTTTCACTGGATTTGAGCTTCAAACCCTTGTTTGCCAATGTTGCAAATGGTGACCAAATTGAGTTAAATGAAAGTGAAATCTGACTTTCTCAAGCCTCTTGGATGCAATCGGACAGCCAAAAATACTACCACTACACCCATAGGTTCTACAATCACCAGATCTCATGAAAAAGCATAAATGTAATATAGGATTAACATATCTTTGCAAACCCTTTTTTATTCTCAAAATCATATTAAAATGCAAGAGAAGAGCATACAAAATTTACAAGATCAAAAAATAAACTCATACCATAATAGAAAACTTAATGGTAAAAAATCTTTGAGAAAAAGGAAGAGGCTTACAATATTTAAAGCTCTAATACTATGTTGAAGTGAACAACTAATGTCTTCAATCTACAAAACCAAATAACCTCCACAATAGATAGAGAGAAGTAACAATGGAAGATTATATTGCACCAAATAATAATTACAATATGATCATGATGATTAAAATACTTAAGATGCAAAATATGCAAAAGATGCATTTGGTGCAAGAGCACCAAGTTGCTTTCAAGCCTCAATGAAGCCATTTTAAAATAATTGCTCTATTTTATGTATCAGTTCCTATAATAAGGTTTATCAAACCATTTTATAGTTTTTTGAGTCTTAGGAGGTCATATTTGAATTCATTTGTCAAATAATGTTTAAAGTTGTTCCATATTGTAAAAAATGTAAAAGTTGCTCAAGAAAGTTGTCAAGCAACTTGTCAAAAGTGTCATTAAGGTGTTTTGTCAACAAAATAGTTAAAAGGTGGTTGAAAATAGTTGTTTTTGGTTGGAAATTTATAAGTACACCCTCCAAAACTCAAATTGGGGGTGTTGGAGACATTATTTTTGAAGTTTGATGAATGGAAACCTCAAGTTTTGTGTACATTTTCTGATTTTTACATTGTTTCCAGGTTGAAGTTGTGATGTACGGCCTTCTATGGACTTAAATAATGGATTATCATATATGGATGTAACGATCTCTATTTATAGTTTCCAATTATTTTTGTCTCATTGAATTTTATTGAGTTTTGTGGGAGATATGACTATTTTGGTGAGACTGCATATTCTAACAATATTTTGCAGAATTTACAGTCTAAAAACTGTGATGGTACGGATTTTAAAGTCTATATTTTGTATCTGAAACCAAATTTATTTTGTTCCCATGTGAATATACTTTCATTTTCTTCAATTTGCATCAAAATTCATTAAGTTTTGAATAAGTTATGACCATTTTTGTGAGGGTTGGTTTGAACCTACCTAGGGTTTGCAGTTGTGACATAGAATGACTAATAGCATGTGTTATAAAAAGAATCTTTCTTTATATTTTTGTTGAAGGATTGTGAGATATTTTTTTGAATCCTCCTCACTCTGCATCAAATTTTTATCAGAGCCCGAGAAAGATTTGGGTTGGTGAGTGGTAGTTGTGGTTTTATGTTTGATGTTGTGTTGTGGTTGGTTGCAGGTTATGTGAGAACCTAGTTGCTGCCATTGAGAAGCTAGAGAAAATTTGAATTGTAGAAAGGATGAAATTTCTTAGAGACCATCTGAAATATGGAAGTGATAAGAATATATTTTCAGGCAGAGGAAGAGAGGAAAAAGAGAGGAATAAAAAGAGGAAGAGATGAGGCAAAGGGAGATTGATCAGAAAATCAAAGGGTTGGAAGAAAGGATAGAACAATTGCTCAAAAGAGTAACAAGTTGGCACTTGAAGATGAAGAAAAGGTGACATGGCCTATTGAGGAGATTATGTAGAAAAGAAAACAAGAGAGAAATCAAGTTAACAAGATGAAGTCCATGGTGAAGTTAGAAGAAAGCAAACAAGTTGAAGAGATTGATAATAATGAAGAGTTCAAGAAAGTGGAAAAAGAAGAGAATTTAGAGGTTGAAGGTATTGAAGAAATGAAGATGGAAAATTTAGAAGAATATTCAAAGGCAAAGGTAGAAGAAGATGATGAAGTGATGTCTAAATCTGATAAAGAATATGACAAAGATGGAATAGATTTTTTACCAAGGTATGATGATGAAATGTTTACTTCATTGTTTCATGATGAGACTAATGGAATTTTAAATTTTCTCCATGTAGAAGTTTGTGCTTATGATGAGGCAAAAAATGTAAATATATTTTTTTTGATAAGATAGAACGAAAATCAAGGCATAAAGGGTATGGATGAGTGTGAGAATGCACATGATAATAAGATAACAAGAAGGCACATTTTTCTTATTGTGTTCATGATATCAAGGAAGACAAAAACATGGGTTAAGATGAAGATACAAATGTTTATGATTTCAGGTGATAGTGAATATTAATTTCTTTTTGCAGGTGCCTTACTCTATGCTAACTCAGGGGACTTGAGTTTTTTCTTCAAGGGGTGTATGGTGCAAGAGCACCAAGTTGCTTTCAAGCCTCCAGGAGGCCATTTGTAAATAATTTATATATTTTATGTATTGGGTCCTATAATAAGGTTTATCAAACCATTTTATAGGTTTTTGAGTCTTAGGAAGACATATTTGAAGTCATTTGTCAAATAATGTTTAAAGTTGTTCCATATTGTAAAAATTGTAAAAGTTGCTCAAGAAAGTTGTCAAGCAACTTGTTAAAAGTGTCATTAAGGTTTTTTTTCAACAATATAGTTAAAAGGTGGTTGAAAATAGTTGGTTTTGGTTGTAAATAAATAATTACACCCTCCAAAACTCGAATTGGGGGGGTTGGAGACATTATTTTTGAAGTTTGATGAATGGCAACCTCAACTTTTGTGTGCATTTTCTGATTTTTACACTGTTTCCAGGTTGAAGTTGTGCTTTTTACGGCCTGGTATGGACTTAAATAATTGATTATCATATATGGATGGAAAGATCTCTATTTCTAGTTTCCAATTCGTTTTGTCTCATTGAATTTTACTGAGTTTTGTGGGAGATATGACTATTTTGGTGAGACTGCCTATTCTAACAATATTTTGCAGAATTTACAGTCTTAAAAATGTGATGGTACGGATTTTAAAGTCTATATTTTGGATCTGAAACCAATTTTATTTTGTTTCTATGTGAATATATTTTCATTTTCTTCAAGTCTCATCAAAATTCATTAATTTTTGAATAAGTTATGACCATTTTTGTGAGGGTTGGTCTGAACCCTACCTAGGGTTTCCAGTTATGACATAGAATGACTACTAGCATGTGTTATACAAAGATTTCTTTGGATTATTGTTGAAGGATTGTGAGATATTTTTTGAATCCTCCTAACTTTGCATCATTTTTTCTTATAAAGGTAAGGTGAAATATAGGATTAGATAAGATCATGACAAGTGTCTTAATCCAATCAGATGAGGCAACTAACTCATAACTACCTAGGATAATGTAAAGTCTAGATAAGAAAAATTAAATCGTAAGTAAACTTAGATGTTAATAAGTCCCCTAAATACCTAGTAAAGAATTAATTAGGTACAATAAATTATTCACACCAACGAAAACAAGCATAGAGTTCATGTACTAATACCATATTTTATGTTTTCTTTGGTAAATTTTTTGATAATATTTATAACCTATGATATGTGTTTAGTTTATAGAATGTTTGTAATGGCTCTTTTGGTGTTATTTTAAGATGAAAATTGAATTGGTTTGCTCTATAGTTTAATATTTTCAATTTCTTTTCAAGAATTAATACACATTCACAATTTATTTTTTGGCTCATTCATAGAATTTATTTTGGATAGTTAGATTGTATATTGATCAATGATTGATATTCCTAGGAAAATAATTAGGATTTTCAGCAACTATTATGATATTTTTTTAATTCCTCATTATTCTTAACAATAATGTTCCAAAATACAAGTCCTAATTGAAGTTTTAGGGTAACATAAGTCTTGACTATAATTTGATGATTATGATTGGTTGAAGTAGCACATGAAACATATTCATTTTAACAAACATTTCCTCTTCCTCCTTTTTATATATTATTGTACATAACCATTATTTATAATTTTATATGTTATATAAATTCAATAGAGAACAAAAAGACATGATTAGTATATATTGTGGAGTTAAATAATCCTTAAGCTCCCTCTAAATTGATTTTTGTTTGGTTTCGGCCCAGCCTTAGCCTATGCATTTTATGTTTTCTTATCTTTGGGCTCCCTTTTGATGGTGTCTTCATCTGATTGCACCACATTTCGGCAATGCGCATTATTGAGTTGTCTTTTCCCTTTGATTTGTCTCTAGGATCTGTCTGAGCCCCATGTTGCATCTTTCATGGGAATATTTTTAGTGGACCTCACAATCAAGGCTTAAGGTGAAGACCGCGCTATATGCCATCTCTATAGGAACTTTAGTCACAAGGGAAGTATTTTGGAATGGGAAGCCCCATCTCTTCACCATGTGTCCTAACCAACTCCTTGGGCAGTTTGACACATGTCTTATGGAGAATTTTCCAGTTCCATTCCTAAACCACAACCATCATTTGAAGGAGGGTGCACTTTGTTCGAGGAAACAAAATATTATTTGGGTACCTTCCTATTGCGTCTATTTGGGGAGATCATTGTGAGGAGTGGAATGAATTTTTCCTAGGAATATTTTATGTTATCCAACATTCAGGCAATGGAAAAAATCTATATATGACTTAGTCTCTCTAAAAAAGGGTTTGAAATTACACAAAGAAAGCACTAAAATTATCAGCCTTTGTATTGTCATTATTTCTTGTATTAAGACTTCGAAATTGTGCTAATCTATTTGACCTCTTTGTTTCTTAGTAATTTGATAAAAAATTATAATGTGCTAGTTTATTGTGATGAGTAGTTTATCTACAAAGCTTCTATAATTTCAATATAAATTTTTTGTTCAAATAATGTTTGTACTCTTCATGTTTAGTGAATGCATATGGAAGTTTTATTATGCTATTTGATTAACTTCTTCAAAATTTCATCTTTGGTTTTTGTTATTTTTGGGCATATAGTTTATTGATTGAGCCTTCAAATCTCTATCAAAAGGAAGATTTAATGTGTCTATTTACTTGGAATATTGGTGCATCATCTTAGAATTACATTTATTTATGTATATCTATTTCCTTTTACCCTTTTACCCCCCCAATATATGAAGATCCAACTTCTTTAAAACTCAGAGGTTACTCAGTTTAGCTCAATTGGTCCCCCCATCAACTAAGTTTATTATAAGGCTATGTGCCTAGAAATTTTAGGCATCAACAATTATTTTTCTAGAATGCCCGATGGGAAATTGTTTGAATGTATCTAAGTTTGGAGTGGGTGTATGAGTCATGGACCTCTTACTAGATCCCCGATAATGAATAACCCTAGCCGAGTAGTGCCACCATTGGTAATAGTACAAGCAAGAGCTTGTCCAATGAATGTTTTGACCCCTCCACACATCCCGTTACCAATGGATAACATAAATTATGTAGCATGGGACACCTAAAGCCCTCTTAGAGCACTAGTAGCACCATTTGTGGGGGGTCCTATCCTAGCATCTACTTTGAAATCTATACCAAAATTTACCGAGGAGGGATCAAAAACACCATCCAAACATCTGTCTGATATGGTGGATGTGTTCTTGGTGCATGGTGTCACTAATCAAAGTGTATAACTAAGGTTTCTTGAAACCTCTTTTAAAGGCAAGGCACTAGATTGGTATCACACTCTAGAAGCTAATATTATTAGGACCTAGGATCAGCTCAAAGATCCTTTTTATAAGCGGTTTTTGAAATGATGGAGATCAGTCTTCGCTATTCCAAAAGCTGGTGACCATTAAGCAAGCCCCTTAAGATTCCATGACCAAATTCAATTGCAAATTCCACACAACTTGGTAAAAGGATCTAAACCACTATTTTCCCGCTTGTCGATTTGGAATTCATGTTCTATCTAAAATCTCTCAATGTCAACATTTCGATGATGATTTAGTCCCTTGGTGAGAATACCTTTTCAGATGTGTACAGCCTTGTTGTTAAGGTAGACAGTAATTTGATGGATGCTAGAAAGCTACCACCTTGGTCCGCTATACCTATATTCGTAGAATTATCAGCTCTCACCTAGGAAATAGCTTCTACCAATGCATCTATTCCTCCCCAATCTATGTACACATATCTGAGTGTGCTACAAAATGTTGCTTTGAAATTGACCCCTTTAGCAGCTGATTTGAGCAACATAGAGAATTTTTTTCTGGCCTTCTCAAATGAAATAATTAATATCAAGTGGAAACAGTCTACACATATGAATCCATATTTCAAAAATTACCAAGGTGGAAGACCTTCCTACCAGAAAAAAACCAATTTCAAGGAGGTACGTGCACAAATCCACTGACTCAACCAAATAATCAGATTGTGTCAGTGCCTACTCTACAAAATTTTTACCCAAATTCGAATAGAGAGTTGGTAGCAGTGAAAAATAATCTCGTTGATGAGACAATGTAGTCAAGGTGTCATGCTAGATTTAGGAGCTTATGCATATGTCTCTCCACAAATGGAAAACACAGTACTCACCACTCAAATGCAAGGAATTTCCTTGGAGAAAGAAATAGATATAGCTCTCGATCATGTGCTCTTCTCATGGATGGAAGAAGAAGAGGTGAAATTTGCAAATTATGTTTCCACATAAAAGGCCCCATAAGTGAAATCAAATTATAACACTCACACGAAGAGTAGATTCATGAGTGAACTAGTGATCAACAACCCAAAAGTGTTCCCAACCAAGCTACTAGTTCCTCTGCAATTGTACAACAACCCCAACAACGAAAGGAGATTGTTATAACAAATTCAAAGGAGAAGAAGTCTTTGAATCTTTCGCCATTCAATGTGGTGGAACAATTGAAGAAGAACTATGCTAATGTATCCTTTTGCGATATCTTAGTTATCCCATAGTAGAAGTCATTACTATAGAGGGCCCTACTAGAAGATGCAAGCATAAAGCCAACAAAACAACCATCCAAGGAAAAGGTTGTTGAGTTATTATCTTAAGCCAAAGTTTTCACAAACAATGGAGAGAAAACCTTGACTGAAAGTAGAGTTAAATTGAAACCAAACACCTTTATCTTAACTCTTATTGTGGGTAAATAAATGTTGCATAGTTCTATGACTGACTCTAGTGCTAGCACCATGGTCATGCCCAAGAAAATATTTGAAGCCTTAAGAATTATCTATGAACATTTAAAAAAAGGGTTTATGCAGCTTGATGGGAATAAGGTTGAAACTATAGGTGTCATCAAGAACCTCCCATTAACTATGTTCTCTTGCCCTAGTATCACAGTCAAACAAGATATCATAATCATTGACGTTCCTCCCATGTTTTGTCTTTTCTTATCTCAGGAGTTCACTACCAAAATAGGTGGTATCTTTCTTTAGATTGCTCACATTTAATTATTAGGAATAAGCATGGAGCTAAGATGAAGATATTTTCCAAACCTTTGCATTTGAAACATATAGCAAATGAGGCCATGATAAATTTTGAGGATACTCATACCTCTATCAGCAAATATGAGATGTATTGTACTGAGTTATTTGAGGATGAGGTGACCAGAGACCATATTGATGAAGAGGTGGTCCTCTTGAATTAATTTACACACTGATTCATTTGGCAATTATTATGCTACCAAATTGGGAACTTACGTGATCTATGATGTGGATCAAGTGATTCCAAAGATGATGAAGGAACCCAAGGGTGATCACACCTTAGAGCTATGGACATTGTATTTTGATGGAGCAAGATGAAAAATTGGTTCACTTGTCGAGATATGTTTGACTTCCCCACTCAATGAAAAGATACACATATCTTTTTGCTTTCAATTTTTTTGTTCAAACAATGAAGTTGAATATGAAGGCCTCATGCAAGGTATAAGTCTTTTGGAGTGGATGGGTGTTAAATAGATAATGGTGTTCAAAGACTTCGAGCTAATATTCAATCAATTCTAAGGTGTCTTTGTAGCCAAGAATGTCTACATGTGATCTTATAGACCTAGGGTTTAGGACCTAATTGAAAATTTTGATGCCTTCAATATCTAGATGGTTCCTAGAGAGAAAAATACAGATGTAGATTGCATGGCAACAATAGGATATCAATTTGACCCTAATTTTGACTTAATGAGAACATACACTCTATGTGAGTAATTATTTGACCCAAAATCCCATAAAATGACCAATATTGGCAATTGTTCACAAGCAACGCTCAAATCACCTCTTTCATTTAACACTTAGGAGAGTTTGTTGATCAAATCCAGCCAAAACTTAACAAAATCTTATGAAGGGAAAATTATTCAGCGAAGGTCCAACAAGCTTCTGAAAGGGCTGGTCACTCTCAAAAATCTATTTGATTGTGATGATGCAAGAAATTACAAGAGGAAGTTTGTAGCAAAAAAGGGTGACTATGTAGATCTCCAAGTTAGAGATGGGAGGAAGCTTAAGGTTTGGAAAGATGTTTTGCAACATGATAAATATAGGCTCATGCATTTTTGCAAAAAATATAAAGGAGTAGTGGCCTTTTCATGTGATGACCTCAAGGGATATGATCTTGAAGTCATCCAACATACCATAGAATAGATGAAAGGGGAAAAACCTATTTGCCAGAAGAAAAGGCCAGTAAACCAAAAGATTGAGTCACTAATGGTGCAATAGGTAAGGAAGATAATCTACTCTCAGATTATCTTCTCAATAAAGTATAGTACATGGTTTTCTAGCCTCACTTTGAGCTGAAAGAAAAGTGGAGACATCTACCTCTGAGTTGATTTTCAAGATCTGAATAGGGCATCCTTGAAGGACCACTACCCATTTCCTTCAATGGAATCAATCTTACAAATAGTGGCTAGCTCGGGAATTTTTTCTTTGTTGGACGACTTCCCTGGTTACAACCAAATCTAGGTGAAAGAGGAGGACCAACACAAAATTATGTTCACTACTAAGTGGGGAATGTTTGCCTATGCAAAAATTCCTTTTGGCCTCTCAAATACAGGAGCCACCTTTCAGGGAGTGATGGATATCACCTTTAGTGAAATGATCAATAAGATCATCTTGATCTAATTGTATGATCTTATTGTATTATCTAAGTCAAAAGATGATCATTTTGATCATCTTGAAATGGTCTTCAAAAAATGTTAGAAGTTTGGGGTATCCCTGAACCCAAAAAAATGTATTTTTAAAGTGCCTCAAGGAAAAATACTGGGACATGTAGTTTCAAAAGATGGAGTTTCTATTGATCCAGATCATGTGAAGGAAATCAAACAACTTCCCCTTCTATTAAACAAAAAAGTGAGTTTAGTCCTTCCTCAGGAAGGTAAAATTGTAAGTAAATTTATTTTGGATTTTGTAGGTCTAATTAGACCTATCACCCTGATGCTCAAGAAGGATCAATTATTTAAATGGATAAAAGAGGCAAGAGAAGCCCTTGAAAAGGTCAAAGAGGCTATTTATCTATCCCCTATGTTGGTAAACCCAAACTTATCAAAGGAATTTATAATGTATGTGTTTAATAGCGAGTCTAGCATTGCCATTGTTTTAACTCAAAAGGATGATGAATGGAAGGGAGAACATCTAATAACCTTCAACTCTCAGACTTTAAAACACTATTCAAGATGAAGTACAATTTTTTTGAGAGGCAAGATTTTTTCATTGTTAAGGGGCTTAAAAATTTCTAACACCTCATATCTTGTAGTGAGGTGGTCGTATACGTATCATATTCCAATGTGCACAAGCATATTATGGAAGGAGAGATCATCAAAAAGAAGGCCAATTGGATAACCAAGATTCTTGAGAATGAAATTGAGGTCAAGACTACAAAAACTGTGTGAGGAAGAGGATTATGTGAATATTTGGCACGAGATAATGAAGTTCTAGTCGAGGAGGAACAACCTAAGCTATTTTTGCGAAATGACTTTGTGTTTGAAGGCTACTGGTTGGCAAATAAAATGAGGTTTATGCAGACTAGGAAATATCTGGTGGGTCTCCCTTCTCAGAAGAAAAGGTTTTATAGATTACATAATAGGGGACATGTGCTCGTTGAAGGGTTTCTCTTTAAAAGTAATTTTAATGGTGTTCTTCTGCGGTGTGTAACTCAAGAGTAGAGATAAGAAATAATGGACGTATTCCATGGAAGTCCCATAAGTATAAATTTCTCTACTTATACCACCACCATTAATATTATGTGTGTGGGATATTTTTGGCCTACATTGCTCAATGATTCACACTCTCTAGTCAAATCCTTCAAGGAATGCCAATTATTCATAGGAAGGAGGAAGAACTCGGCTATGCCTCTGAATCCAATAGTGGTTGAAGAGCCTTTGCATAATGGGGTCTTGATTTCATTGGAATGATTAATCCCACTTCTATTGTTGGGCATAAATGGGTCCTTACATCAATGGATTATTTCACCAGATGGGTTGGGGCCATACCTTTGAAGAATACAATTGAAGAGAAGATTGTTATTTTTTTTGAAGAGCTAGTAACAAGGCTCAGCCTACCCAAGATCATCATCTCTGACAATGTGAAAGCATTCCTAGGTTTGAATTTATGTCAATTTTCACGTAGGCATAGAATTTTCCTAAATAGATCCTCAAATTATTACCCATAGGGAAATAGTCTGGCCGAGTCGACTAACAAGAATTTAGTTTGACTTATCAAAAAAATAGGGCCGAAACACCAGAGAGAGTGGCATAGGAACCTTAAATTAGCACTTTGGGTGGACCACATAACCTCAATCAAATATTAAAGACTTCATCGTATGGGCTAGTATATGGGAAGGAAGCACTATTGCTCGTCTCCCTAGAAATTCTCTCACTAGAGTTGCTTCAATATCTGGAAGTAGAACTAAACAGAGCCATGCAGGTCTAGTTAGTTGAACTGCATGAAGTACAATAAAAAAGGGAAAATGTGCTAATTTCCATGTGAAACCAACAATAAGTGGTTAATAAATGGTTTAATAAGAAAACCTATGACCAAGGTCTTAAGTGCAGAGATTTGGTGCTGAAATATTGAACAATATATAAAATAGGAAGGTATGGTTACCTCCTATTCTACCTAGTTCATTCGAATATGTCCTAAGGACCATAATAGGATTGACTATGAACATCTCAAGTTGAGTCAATTCATAATTAGGAGGACTTAGGAGGGGGTGTTCTATCAGTTAAGGGGCTCATCACTGAGAGAATTCTTGGAAAAGACAATGTTTCAAAACACACTATGATATGTAAAACACTCAAAATAAGAATAATGAAACTTACTAATACTAAAATGAACAACTCCAAGTTAGGGTATGTGTACTTGGGAAACTTGGAAATTTCAAAAGGTTTCTAGAAATGAAAACAAACTGTCAAAATATGCGTTGGAGGACTAAAACGCCTTTACTCCTATCTTAGTCTCGTTGCTATTTTTTAGGGCAAACATAGAATATTTGGACAACGAAACAAAATCTTGAAAAATTATTGAAATATTCAACCTGGAGGACTAAGATGCCTTTACTCTCATCTTAGTCCTGATCTAAATTTATAAAAAGTGTGAATGTGGTCCTGAGCTCCCAGATCTTCAATTGCTTCTCCTTGGATCTCAGGTTCTAAAGAAAATAAATCTGATTTGTAGGTGAGTTTTTGTGAAGATGAAAACTTCGATAATGCAAATTTACAACTTTGAAATTTTTGCACTCCAAGTGATCTTCAAGTATTCAACCTAGATCTGCAAACATAAATGGAAAATGTGGAAAAAAATTATTGATTATTAGTGAATGGGGGTTTTCCTTGGTCAAACCCCTTGTTGGTAATTAAACCTTCAAATGAAATACAAATGATGAAGGAAATGGTGAATGAACAACATTCAATGCTACAAGTCACCAAACCCTTGCAAATGCTGCAAAATTGTGTGTAATGGCTACAATGGACATGGATCTTGAAAATTCTTGCTTAGATCAAAACCCTACATCACAAATGTTAGCAAAACAATAGACATGATGCAAGAACAATATTTGACATGATGCTTGAAACTTGATGATGGCTCCAATTTCTTGATGAATTTCTCTTAAGTTCTCTTCTAAACTCAATTTGACTATAGTGAATTCTCTCATGAAAGACTTAGATTGCTTAGGATGAAAATGAATGAATGAACCTTGTATTTATACTTGTTTATTCTTAATATCCTGAAATCATCTCACACCAAGCCGACATATCAATTCAAATAATAAAGGAGATTAAATATCACCAATATTTGAAATTAAATCCCTAAAATGACTCAAGGAGTACTAAGAAGCCCTAGGTGCATCTTAGTCCCACGTGATGAAACTTGGGGCATATACATGAAAAAGAGATCCAAAATAGATGCCTCAAAATTAGGGTCCCAAGACCTCGGGGGGACAAAAAACCCTTAGTGATGTTTTAGTCTAGACCAAAAATAAGGGACATGCCAATCAGAGTCATTAGGGGATTAGATATGCATTAGAGAATGTTAGGATTAACCAAAAAAATATAATTCATACAACTTGTGGACATAAAAAGGGATGAATTAAGCCATAAATAATGATAAATAAAGCAAGGTGAGCCCAACCAAGTGTGAAAATGCAAGGGTATGCATTTTACTACACTAAATTTAGCCCCCACTTTAGTGAGAGGATTAGATTGCCTCAAACTCACACTAAAGTATCCAACCACACAATCAAGAGGGGTTCAAATGTATAAATGTTAGTAAGATAGGATGACAAAAATCAAGAGGGTGGAAAAGCCCCCAGGATTATGATCATATGGTGAACCAACATAGGTAGAAGGGAACACACTTGCAGATGATATATGAAGCTGAAATCAAATTGCAAACATACACCATCAAAGACAAGAAAAAGGAAAAAGGAAAAGGAACTGCAATGAACAAGCTTTGACTGGTCATCAAATGTGGTGGACTCGGTCTAGGCTCAAAGAGGGTTTACAAGTGGAATACATTGTCCACTATTCAAACAAAACAAACATTCATGAGGGCTAATGGGAACTAGTTGTCCACTAGGTGATCCCAAAGAGGTCCCTATCAATGTCATACCCCCATGACTATGATAAGGACAAAAGGAAAATGCAATGCGATAAGAAAGAGAGAGAATGTTTAAAGGGATTTTTCTCAGTTCCAGCGGGGTCTTACTCTTAGTGGACATCATTCCTAATATCTCCAAGAGAGGACCAATCAAAGGATAAAAGATTCACCATTTAGGAGATGTAGTCCATCACACCACCATTAAGGGGAGTATAATATGATAGATAGGTTACACTCTTGAAGGACATTACTCCTGGAATGTCACAACAAAGAGGAAAATAGGTCGTATGAAGAAAGAAAATCGGATCAAGGAACATGGAAAATCAAAATCAAATGAAATCATGCCAAAATAATGCCAATGTATGCCCCAAATTTAAATAAATTTCTAACTCCATACTATGAGAAATTACTTTAAAGTAGACTAAAATGGAAAAAAAATAGAAAAGAGGGTTTCCCCCTAGAAACACATAAGGGATCTATGGATTTGGGGTCAGTATCTATCTTTGCTGCAAAGATATTAGAGAGCTCAAAACTGTCTTCATTCCCCAAATACACACAGAACTAGAAGAATGGCACAAAGAGAGTGAAAAAAAAGAAAATCCTTGTAGATCAACATGGAAGACACATAGGGTGTCTCGATGCCTTGTGTCATCCCCAAAAGGAAGACACAAAAAAAAAAGAAATGAAAATAAAAATATATTGGGTCAACATGGAAGAGACATAGGGTGTCTCAACACCTTGCATCATCCCTAAAAGGAAAACACAAGACAAAACTGAAAATCTTTATGAGAGGGAGAAGAATGAAGTTACAAATAGAGGAATGCACAAAGAGAGAGAAACCCAAAACAAAACATCACTGGGGATCATAATTGGCACATGCAAGCAAAAGAAAAAAAGGAAAAAATAAAGAAAAAGGCTAGTAAGGAATAAGTGAGTCAACCTAAAGTAGGTTATCTGCTTCCTAGTCTCAATCTACATAAGTAGAAGGAAGATAACAAACCAAAGGGAAAAAAATGAATGCCTGACTAGGACAAGGCCATCTTCTTCTTGTTCCCACTAAGTGCAAGACAAGAATGGGCTGAGATAGGTGATGAGAAGGGTTATGTAATGGTGAGAATTGCAAGATTCTACAATGATTACATGACAAAAGAGGTAAATCTTTTTCAATCAGTGGATGGCAATCATCACCATCAAAGTAAAATTTTTGCAATATTAACTTGAATGTGTGATACTCCTCAGTGCTATGTCCGAGAATTTGATGGTATGTGCAATGTGGGACATTAGCATCCTTAGGATAGAGAACTAATCTATTCATAGGAGGCATTGTTATGAATCCTTTGTTGAGAAGTCTTTGTAACTTCCTTTCAATTTCAGGTGTTGGATGAGGAGGTTGTAATTTTTTTAGTTTTTAAGGCCTTTTTCGGTTGCTAGGTTCACCAACATCCTCATCATCGTTGAGAGTTAGGATATTGTATCTAAAACCATCGTACCATCACAAAGCTTTAGGTATTCTCTAGGTATTTTTGCGTTGTGAGGGGGATCTTGATATCCTAACCCTTTTGTGTTTTTATTTGTTGGAACTTGTTCTAAGAGTTGATGAATTTCATGTTCACTTGTTGTGTTGCAAACTTGTTTACTCAAGATTGTGAATCCTTTTCCATATGTTTCTTCAAGATTGATTGGAGTGTTTGTTACTTTGTTATCATAAAATGATTGAGTTTTTTCTTGTCTAGAGGAACTAGATTCACCTATTTTAGGGAACCTAGGTTCAACATTTTCTTTAGTTTCAGGATGTGCTTAATGAAAAATCTCAAGAGGTGATATTGTAGGGGGATTTGGTTGCTTCATGGATGGATAGAGCAATGGATTAGTTTTGAGGTTGTCAAGACAATTATTTTGGAACTTATTTATGTTGTCATCATCTTCTCCAGTGAAGTCAACATCACAAGGAGGACATGCATTAGGAGTTGAGAGAGCATGAGTAAGTTCAAAGTCATCAGGATCATTACCAAAGGAAAAATTTGAGACATCCACAAATTTTTGAAGCACATATCCATGATGCAGAATTAAGAAAATGCAATTGAGAATGAAAGAAATTGGAATAACAACAATTCAAGAAACTGAAACTAAAAACTAAAAATATCCCATAGAAACACAAAACAACAATTGCAAACCCT
Organism: Sequoiadendron giganteum; assembly: GCA_007115665.2. Taxonomy (NCBI): domain Eukaryota; kingdom Viridiplantae; phylum Streptophyta; class Pinopsida; order Cupressales; family Cupressaceae; genus Sequoiadendron; species Sequoiadendron giganteum. The sequence continues at coordinate 643,270,285 of CM021104.1, read as the reverse complement.
GAAAAATGGAGAGTGAAATTCAATAGGGACTAAGATGCCAGTAAGGGAGTTTTAGTCCTCTTGATGAGATCTGATAGTTTTAGAGGCTAAAACATGAAGCAAAAAACATGGAGATGATTCTGAGCAGAAAAAATTTAAAGGCACTAAGACACCAGGAAGGGTGTTTTAGTCTCAATAGAGTCTTTTCTGAGATAAACATAAAATTTTATCTTGAAAACAACTTTCTCAAGTTGCCTACCTAAGCACCTGATGTTTGGAAACATAAAATGATTCAAATAGAGGAAAAGGAAAGCAATGATTAACAAACAATTGAATGGAAGATTTAAAATGCATTTTTTTAATTTCCAATGCAAGAATAATGTTTCTAAGTGTAATTAAGAGGATGAAAAATAAAAAATTTAGTTCTTTAATGAAATATAATTATGCAAGAAAGGAAAACAGTAACTTATATGCACTTTCACTATTGTAAAGATAGCAAGCCATAAATACAATTTCACTAATGCAAGATGCAAGAAAACCTAGATGCAAAATGCAATGAATAGAATCTAGATCTAGGATTCTTAAGGAATCAAAATTAGAAAAGGAAGAACTCTCAAACAAATTTTGGCTCACCAAAATGAACAATATGTAAAATAGGAAGGGACGGTTACCTCCTATTCTACCTAGTTCATTTGAATATGTCCTAAGGACCCTAATAAGATTGACTATCAACCTCTCAAGGTGATCCAATTCACAATTAGGAAGGCTTAGGAGGGGGTGTTCTATTAGATTAAGGGGTTCACCACCAAGGAAATGCTTGGAAAAAACAATATTTGAAAACACACTATGATATGCAAAACACTCAAAATAAGCAAAATGAAGCTTACTAATACTGAAAATGAACAACTCCAAGTTAGGGTATGTGTACCTAGGAAACCTATTGATGCTAGAAGGATTCTAGAAATGCAAATAAATTGTCATAATATGCCTTGGAGGACTAAGATTCGTTTACTCCCGTCTTAGTCTCATTGTTGTTTTTCGGGGAAAACTAAAAATATTTGGAATTAATGAAATAAAATCTCAAAAAATAACTAAAATATTCCACCTTGAGGACTAAGATTCCTTTACTCCTGTCTTAGTCTTGATCTAAATTTGTGAAAAGTGTGAATGTGGTCTTGAGCTCCCAGATCTACAATTGCTTCTCCTTGGATCTCAAGTTTTAAAACAGTTAGATCTGACCTATAGGTGAGTTTCCATGAAGATGAAATTTTTTATAATGAAACTTTGCAACTTTGACAAATTTGAACTCCAAGTGATATTCAAGTCTTCAACCTAGATCTGCAAACATAAATAGATAAGATGGAAAAAATTGTTGATTATTAGTGAATGGGGGTTTGCCAATCTGAAACCCCTCATTGATAATTAAACCTTGAAATGAAATAGAAATGATGAAGGAAATAGTGAATTAACAACATGAATGCTACAACTCACCAAACCCTTGCAAATGCTGCAAAATTTTGTATAATGGTTGCAATGGATATGGATATTGAAATGCTTGATAGATATGGACTTGAAATTATTACTTAGAGAAAATTTCTACATTGGAAATATTAGCACAACAACATACATGATGCAAGAAAAATCTTTGACATGATGCTTGAAACTTGATGATGGCTACAATTTCTTGATGATTTTCTCTTAAATACGCATGTGAACTCAGTTTGACTATAGTGAATTCTCTCACAAAATACTTAGATTGCTTAAGATGAAGATGAATGAATAAACCTTATATTTATACTTTTTTATGCTTAATATCCAAAAATCATATCACACCAAGCCAACATATGAATTCAAAAAATAAAGGAGGTTAAATCCCACCAAGATTTGAAGTTAAATCCCAAAAATGACTCAAGGAGAAATAAGAAACCCTAGGTGGCATCTTAGTCCCAAGTGATGAAACCTGGGGCATAGACACAATAAAGGGCCCCAAAATAGATGCCTAAAAATTAGGGTCCCAAGACATCAAGGAGATAAAGATGCCCTTAGTGGATTTTTAGTCCCAACCAAAAATTAGGGACACACTAATCAGATTTATTAGGGGATCAGATATGCAATGGAGAATGTCAAGATTAACTAGAAAAATATGTCATTCATAGGGCTTGTGGACATAAAATAGGACCAATTTAGCCATAAAGAAGGATAAATAAAGAAAGGTTGGCCCAAATAAGTGTGAAAATGAAAGGGTATGCATTTTATGACACTACAAATAAAATAAGAGAGAAGAAAAGCCTGAACAACATAGACAATTTGATAGTCTATGGGAGGGTCCTTATCGCATCATTCAATGCAAACAACATAATGCATTTGAATTGGAAAACATGGAAAAAGAAGCACTGGGAATTCTTGTCAATGGAATTCACCTTAAAATTTTCAATTTAGCTTTATTAACCATGTAAATATGTAATTATTTATGTGTTTTGTTGGGTCGAGTCTGTATATAATAGAACCCTTCAAGCCATAAATCCACAAAGAGACAAGAACTAGACAAAATAGTGGTATATATATTCATTGTATGGTAATATTTACTTTGAGATATTACAGTAAAAAATGGTTCTATGGCGAAGAATTCTGAGAATATATATATAAAGAAGCATTTCGAGAATATATATATAGAGTAAAACAAAGGAGAGAAGTTTTCATTCATTCAAAATCTAAGCAACAGGAATAGTAGGAATTGTGACAGGAAAAACCAAGTCTCTGAAATCAGTGTACCACTCCACATCAAATGATAGGATCTATATTGAATCACCTCAGCAGGAAGTGGTAGGCATGAGATACCCTTTGACGGTGTTCCTCAATGGTCATATCATGAAATCCACTAAGGAATGGTACCCAAGGCACCACCACATCCTCTTACATGAGCCAATAGAGATCACTTACAATTGGAATACCAATGCCAGGAACCATAGTTGTTAAAATATCCCCAAGTCCTCTGAGATAGCGCTTGGGAAAAATCTCCCTAGTAAAACTTAATATTATCGATTTTGGTACTTGAATACCCAACAGAGAAGCAACAAAGTGGGAACAAATATTAGTATTCACTTGATATTTTTCCTCATTTTCAAAAAATTTCTTTCCCAGCACCCACTTAATTGCAATTATGGCTAAGCTATGCATATTCTTCATCATATGCATTGACCGCCTATTTGAAACTTCTCCTAAGAAAGCTACTTGAGCTCTATGATTGGTCAACCTAATGGGAATATCCATTATCTCTACCAATAAAGCTAATCACCAAGTATGAATTATGTTGTTATTCTTTGGTATATTTATAGATGTAGCTGAGAGTACACTGCATGTGATAATCATGATGCTAATCGAGGTGAAAAATCTAAAACCCCACCAAGTTGTGTTTGTTGTGTGTGAAGTAAGATGGCATAATCAATCAGCTAAAACTTGTAGTATATGCAAGTGGTAATCTACACTGTCAAGTGCCAATTTTCTAGCTATGGACGTGATTCAGTCTGTAAAGATCTAAACAAAATATTTTTGTGTAATCATTACGCCTTTCACTTAATCACTATCATAAATTTATTAAGTGTAAAAGCATGTGAAAGGATTCACACCTTTAATTTTTGGCTCAATTTCCCAAGGGTGGAACCGAACATGATGGCTAATCGTCATTAGGAATCAATGTCTTTTCTAAAGGGTAGGAGTTCATTTAACATTAACAAATGAGTTGGTGGTACATGTCAAATTTATTACTAAAAGTAGTCATTATTTCTCAACTCTAGTTTTCAAAAAAGGCGATGTTGCATGAAAAAGAAGAGCACTACGAAGAGGGTTGAGTATATAGTTCACTAAGAAATAATCCAAGTGTGATTTGCAGAGAAGAGAAATCAAGCATTTGCAAAATTTTATAGAGAATCCTGAAATGGAAGCACAAGAAGAGATAGTTAGAATCTTATAAGATGCCATCATGGTAGTGCCAATAGCCCATGTTTTTAGCGATATATCTTATGCCTCAAAAGGGATGCAAAAAAATCCAATGTGGCCTCATAGAAAGTTCATACAAAATATTTCTCAAAGAAATAAGGTCCAAATAGTAGAAGATTGGGACAATGTCTATGACCCTAAGCTCAAAACCAACCCTAAGAATATTAGGGAAGTAGCCTATGAAAGAATGAAATAGGTCGAGACTAAAGACAAGGAGTCTTTGGGGTACAAGTTGTGGTTTTATGGCCTTCAGTAGTATATGGTTCCCTTAGTGCATCACTTCCTAGAGTTGGTTCACGAATGTGCGAAAAATTTCAATCTGGATGTAGGAATCATAGAAGGCTGGAACCTAAAATTAGTAATTAGCATTGACGTTATTTGGGATATGCTATGTATCCCTATGAGGCATGCTACAAAAGCGGTTGAGGGATTCTTCATAAAAAAATTTGATAGTTATTGGAAGACCAGAACCCAAGCCCTAAGTTCTTACAATAATGAGACAAAAAGGCCTAAGGAAGATAAGCGTCCACCTCAGTTTTTTATTGGGAACAGTGGTTTCAATTCATACATAAAAGGTGTCTTCTCAATGTTGGATTTTGTGTGTGGCCTGGAGATCGATAATATAGTGCAAGAGTTTAAAATGGGTATGGGTTTCCAATTAAGAAAAAAACATACCCTATTCTGGCATGACTTCATAGAGGCCATTGTTTCAAAAATGTTGCACTAGTTCAAGGAGTATCATACATAGTATATATTCAATTTTTCCTCTTTTCTTGCTCATATGTTTTTACATCAAATCCCTGATTTATTTAAAGAGCATATGGATTTTTCCATTTTTGATGAAAATGGGGTGAGGAAGCCAATTTTGTGTGGAATCATCTCCTTTCTAGTACTCATGATTATTATGCATTTTCCAAGTCATTCTTGACTCCAATATTGCAAGATTTTGATAAAGAGGGCCAGGTTGGCTGTTACTGGTTCTCTACTGAGCAAGTGAGATGGATGAAATATTTTTTCCCTCCCTATGACTAGTTACTTAGAGAGGAATTTTCATTTGTTAGGATGCATGGTTTTACTGAGGAACCATTCCAACTCCCAGTCTATGTAACAAACAAGGTTTTGGGCCTTGAAGTATTTAGGAAACTCGCCATTATAAACCACAAGAATTGTCGAAGAAGGCATTTGAAAATATTTTTCAAATGCCCCTTAAGCTTTGGTATAGTAATAATGGATAAAAAGTAGATAGAAAGGTCTACTATCAGTGAAGCTTGCTCATCTGGGGCTGGTGTTGATTTGTAAAAAATGGGAATACAATCCTATTGATGAACTAGCAGATCTCAACATCAAGGTGACTCATAGCTCCTAGCCCTACTGGGAGACTTGAAAAAATCCATTATCAGGGAACCATAGTCTCTTTTTAGAATTGGCCTGTATTCCCTCCAAGATGGGAAGGCCGCCATGGCTATATTTTTATTTCACTTTGGCCAAAGCCAGTAACAGCTATAAAATTAGAGCCACCCTCTATAAGGAACTGGTTAGGAACCATTGGAGTGAGGAGAAGATTATCGACTTCTGATTTTATCGACAGGAGACCAAATGTCTTAAGGCCAAGTTCCAAGATCCATATATGGATAAAAAATTTGATGATATTTGGAACAAAGAACATGATGGCACTGATGTTGAGGAAGATAAATAAATGGAAGAGGAGAAAGCAACTTCAATACTAAGAGCTAGAGAAGTAGAGAAGGCTCAAAGATAGGAAGGTGGAGAAGAAGTGGAAGGATCCAATGAGGATATGTTGAGTGCACAAGTAACCATATCCCATGTCGTAGTCACGCGATCAGGTACACCAATTCCTAAGAGAACTATAGTGACTAAACAATCTGAAGAATTTATGGATATGGATAATTATCAGCCCAAGAAGAGGTTGCACACCAATATCACATTAGGAGAAAGCTTGCAGGTACCTACGATAGTGAGCCAAGGGTCAGAGTCTTTAGCAACATAGGTACATTTATCTCATCCTCTTCTCACATCTTGGTTTTTGGTTAACTTAGTTGTATCCGCATCTCTAACTACCTCAAGTCTCAACCTATTATTTTCTACTTCGAAACCTATTGAAGGTTCCCCTCAATCTTCTTTTGCCCTCATCGGATAGGTAGATTTTTCTATGTTGTGAGTTGTACCATATTTTTTTAGGGCCCAATCTAATCCCTATCTTACAAACCCTTTTACTTTTGTAGTATCAGCTTCAACCCAGACTTCCCTTCAAATGATGTCCTCTGAATCTCCACAACCTATGCCACTACCCCCTGTGAGTTCTTTTGTCTCTCTCCCTTTCACCAGAGCTTCGCATGGCATTCTCCTTTTCTCTCTATTAACAGTCACTCAATTAAAGAAAACAACATCTAAATCAACAATTATTTCTTTCCCTCTTTCTCGTATGCCTAATGCACCCTTTCTTGATGAAAAAATTGTGACACCATCAATTATGTTGGGAACAAATAGCGTAGCTAAGATGGCATGGGCTAGGAGAGCCCAAAAAATAAAATAAAAGGATGTTGCAAGACCTGTCAAGCCATTCATACATACTCTCTTTGATGAGGATCAATGGTCGATAATTTTTGCATCCATGATGCCCAACATCATCAAACCTCAAAGGAAGATGCAACTCAAAGATTACACAGTCCATGCCATAGGGTTTGATCTATACTAGGCCTGACCATAGGACAAGGTTGAACTAATGGAGGAAATACAGTGAGTTCGGCGGGTGCATAGAAATGGGTAGCAATTTCTTGGATACCTTTCAAAAAAAATTTAAAAATAAATAACGTGAGCGTGTTACTAGTTCGGTGTGCCGAGCCCAAGTCTTGGCAACAGAAAACCAATAACGTGAGGGCATTATAACGCGCTCGCATTATTTCTTGTTAAAAGAAAAAAAAAGTGAAAATCAGTCATTGTTATTTCGACTATTTTTCCTTGCAGCCATGGCCAAAACCCCCATACTTACATGCTCATGTTATAGGAGGAGAAATTCAAAAAATTGTTTCACCAACAATTTCTATTTCTTCACAACAATGGTACCATGCCGAGGAGGAGATGTGAGAAGTAAGGATTTTGTGGTTTTTGTTTTGAATTAGTTAGTTTTAGGTTGAATTTGTTAGTTTTAGGTTGAATTTGATATATATTTGTTTTAATTTTTAGGAGATGCAAATCAACCTGCAAACCCTCAAGATCCTCAACAGGAAGACCAACCAAATCCTCAAGATCAAAATCATCTACAACGACAACCTCCTCCACCATTCAATCAATTCCCTCTCGGCACTCAACAAAATTTAATGAGTGAAAATGAGAACAACAAAAAAAAAATTGAGGATTTGATCAGTAGGTTGAGCTATCCAAATGGTTCAACCGTAGAAAGAATGACCCTAGCAAACTCATTGAAAGATATGGTAAAAAATGTAGATTCAATTAGAAAACAAATAATTGGATGGAAAGATAGTAGGTAGGTGACTGTGGACTATTATGCAAATAAACTATCATAGAAAGATGGAGAGGATTTAAAATTACAAAAGGTGATTTGTGCTCATTATTCACCGACCCATGCACAAATCAAAATTTTATGCTCAATGCAAAGAGGTTTCCTATCCATTGGTGCCACCACCAACAGATTAGGGACCAATTTTATGATAGGTGGTACATGGTCTTTGATTACCCACCGTGCAACAACTACGAGGTCTCGCAATATTTCCTTAGCAAACTATACAGTGAGTTCATATTGAAAAAAGTCCCAAATTATTTTGATATGAGGATTTCCAGGAGAAAGGTGGGGGGTCAGGTCAGGATAGACCTAGTGCACAGCCAGATCCTACGTGGCAAGGTAGACGAGCTCTCACTAGGCCACCTCATGAGCACGTTGTTATTCCTTCCATCACGAAGGAAAGTGTTGATGTAGAGACATTCTAGGTAATCAACACTTTGACCCAGAGTGTCATCCATCATACTAGCCCTATTCTACAGTTCCATCCAGGGGAGTCTTTGAGTGGTGGTCGTTGAACACATGTGTGTAAATCTTGTAGGGCTACTTGTTCATATGACCCCACCAACACTCAAGACACTAGTACGTAGGATATGTCTACAACTATGGAGATCCAGAGGGTAGCTAACATTTTGCATGAGGCATATGGCATTGATAGTCAAGTAAAAGTTAGTGCATGTTCATTGAATTTAATTTATTAAATTTTGATTTTGAAATGCAAGATTAACTAAAAATGTTTTATGATTTTAATAAAATTGTAGAGTCATAGTGTTGAGACTGGATACGCCAGCCCCCCACTAACTTATTTCTATAGTACACCTATTGTTGGGGTATCTAACTAGTAAACAATTATAAATTTATTGCATGTTAATAGCATTGTTTTACAAATGGTAATTTAATGTGTGATTTTGGATGTTGAGTAGACTAATATTGGAGTTTTTGATGGAACACTTCCCAGTGGCAATGGATTTACTCAAAACTACATGAAGGTAATAGATTAAAGAGTTTAACTAATGAATCAAGAACTTAATAGATTTTTGTAGTTTATATGCACATCGTTGATTATGTTGAATAATTTGTTGTTCTATTTTCAGATGATGCAAGTCAAAACACCTATGAATGTGATGAGGGAAATGGATATTGGTGTATCATTTTCTATAGAATACTTGATGGCTTTGATAGGAGAGGTATGAGGCAAATTAGTAAATTTACGTTTATATTTTTTGTTATAGATGTTAGTTAGTGAAAAATCAAACCATTATTGATTCATGTAGTTTAATTTCTATTTGTATGGTTTATATAGGGCTTGAGCACGCCTGAGCACGGGCGTGAGAATATTTCCCCCATGGAGAGAGATCATGAGATGGCAGTAAGTGAATATTTTTTCAAATATATCATTTTTTATAATGTAATTTATATATATTCATGTCTTTACTTCTTATTGTAACAGTTAAAACTTCATCATGAACTAAACACTAGGAGGAGGAGCAAGAGCACCCCTCAAGCGCAACAAAAATGAGTGACAAAAATATCGCCATCCGATTGAAAAGGAAAGGGGAAGAATTTATTTACAGGGCATGGAGAGCAATGAATTTTGATTCCAGAGCCCTTTGTCATATGCCTACATGGCAGTTTTGTACGTATTTTTATTGGACATATTTGACATTGTATGCCTATATGGGATTCTCGTAACCCTATATGGATGTTTTGTACATATATTTCATCCTTATACCAACATATATTGATGTATGCCTACATGGATATTTGGTTAATACAAATATCTTTTATCCATTCCTGTCCATATTTGCATTCTAAATTGATCGTTCAATAGATATGAGTTATGTGTTTTCAAGTGTATACTTTACAACTTATGTGTATACTTTGTGATTTATGTGCATTAGAATGTATAATTTGTGTCTTACTTGTTTTCATGCGTATACCTTGTATTCGTACATATACTTTGTATTAATTTGTAAATACTATGTATTCATGTGTATAATTTTTGAGGCTTTCATATTTTTGAGTACTTGTGCTTCACTTAATGACATGTACAGGCTTGAATTATTCATGTGTATAATTAATAGTTGGTTGGCCCTAACATTGATCATTGTTGTCCTTCATGATTTGTCTTGAATATTAATTGATTGATGCTAAAAACCTTTATCTAAAAGAAAAAAACATGTTTACAATTGGTATTCCATGAAATGTTTGCTAAAATTATTCCAATATGTTCTTTATCTAAAAGTTGGAGGTCATACCAAGTATGGGATCAACAAGTTTGTATCAAAAATCTAAAAATTAGAGAACAGTGTGAATAATTCTTATTAGATATTCTCGAAAAGTTCATCAAAAACCTCCATTCGAGCCTCTCAAGGATTTACATAGTGTTTTACACCCTTCTCTAACTGATCCATGCCCTCAACTAACTAAAAACCAGCTTTCAAAACAAGTAACTGTTGCATTTCAAATTTGTTACTTTAAGCAGCTTACAAATTTGCAACTTTAGACTCCTCCAACCTAATGAGTACATCTAATGGCCTCTAAACCTAGACAATGGCGTACGAATAACCTTATTACATAGACAAAAATCCATTCTTTCACAATCATATACAAATTCACAAATTTTCCTTCAAAGGCTACAAAGACAACTTCTAGTGTAAGATTGAAATTTTCACATTTTTAGCATTACAACCAAAAGTCAAAACATACCTAATGGTCTTAATTGACCTTATTCAAGACAAAGCATGCTCAAAATACCCAAACAAACCTATTGACCAACCTATTCACCATCAGATAATCACTATAACTACTGAACTAGACCTTCTTCATCAAATGGAGGAACAAGGTACTTTGCACCAATGATCATACATTTTTTGTGTGGTATACTCAAACTTCTCAACCGTCATTTGTATGTTTCTCTTTTCTAGTGTTTTGCATGCCATCATAAGGGATCAAGTTGGTTGAATGCAATTAAGATCAATTCCACATGTTTGGGTGAGAAAGAGGACCATTCCTAGTGTAAACCTACCTATTGGGATGCATTGGAGCAGTTAGTTTGGTCACACAAATTGCAAAATGAAAGTTACACCACTTTGCAACTTTGCACAACTTGAATTTGACACTTTTTCCATCAAGTGAAAATCCATCGCCATGGGAAAACCACTCCGAGATAGAAAAAACTAAGAGATTTTTTGTAGAGGGGCCCAACATGATTCTTTAGGATTAGATGAGAAGTTTATAAGAATCACAATATCTGAGTAATAGCATGCTGAAGTTTGCAGCCATTTTGCACTTTGGACCCTTAACGGATCATTTCGGTGGAACGTAGCTCAGAGCGATTCTGTATGTTTCGGTGTGAAAGAGGACCATTCCTAGCATAAAAATACCTATTCAAACATGTTGGAACAATCCGCTTGGTCACACGACTTGCAGAGAAAAAGGTGCACCACTTTGCAACTTTGCACAACTTAAATTTGACACTTTTTCCATCAAGTGAAAATCCACCACCACGAGAAAACCACTTTGAGATAGAAAAAAATGAGAGAGATTTTTATAGATAGGCCCAACTCAATCCTATAAGATTAGATGAGAATTTTCTAAGTATCACAGTATCTGATTAATATTATGTTGATGTTTGCAACCATTTTACACTTTGGACCCGTAAGGGATCAATCCGGTGGAACATAGCTCAGAGCGATTCGCCCTATTTCGGTGCAAAAGAGGAACATTCCTAGCATAAAATTACCTATTCGGACACATTGGAATAGTATTCTTGGTCACACAATTTTCAGAGCAAAATTTGCACCACTTTGCAACTTTGCACTGCTTGCATTTGACGCTTTTTCCATCAAGTGAAAATTCGCTGCCATAGGAAAACCACTCTAATATAGCCAAAACTAAGAGAATTTTTTGTAGAGGGGCTCAACGCGATCCTGTAGGATCTGACACAAATTTTCTAAGCATCACGGTATTTGAGTAATAGCATGTTGAAGTTTGCAACCATTTTACACTTTGGACCCTTAAGGGATCCATCTGGTGGAACATAGCTCAGAGCGATTCCGTGTGTTTCGGTGTGAAACAAGACCATTCCTAGTGTAAAAATACCTATTCATATGTGTTGGAGCATTTATTTTGGTCACATGAGTTGCAGAGAAAAACTTGCACCACTTTTTAGTTTTGTATTGCTTGAATTTGACACTTTTTTCGTCAAGTGAAAATTCGCCGCCACGGGAAAACCACTCTAAGATAGCCAAAACCGAGAGTATTTTTTGTAGAGGGGCCCAATGCAATTCTGTAGCATCAAATGAGAATTTTCTAAGTGTCACGATATTCGAGTAATAGCATGCTCAATTTTGCAGCCATTTTGCACTTTGGACCCTTAAGGGATCGATCCGGTGGAACATAGCTCGAAGCGATTCCGTGTGTTTCAGTACAAAAGAGGACCATTCCTAGCATAATTATACCTATTTGGATGTGTTGGAGCATTTATTTTTGTCACACGAGTCGCAAAACGAAAGTTGGACCACCTTGCAACTTTGCACAACTTGAATTTGACACTTTTTTCATCAAGTGAAAATCTGCCACCAGAAAACCACAATGAGATAGCCAAATCCAAGAGAGGTTTTTGTAGACAAGCCCAACACAATCCTGTAAGATTAGATGAGAATTTTCTAAGTGTCATGGTATCTGAGTAATAGCATGGTGAAGTTTGTAGCCATTTTTCACTTTGGACCCTTAAGGGATAGATCTGGTGGAACATAGCTTAGAGCGATTCCACGTGTTTTGGTGTCAAAGAGGACCATTCCTATTGTAAAAATACTTATTTAGATGCATTGGAACAATCCGCTTGGTCACACAAGTTGCAGAGAAAAATTTGCACCACTTTACAACTTTGCACTGCTTGCATTTGATGCTTTTTCCATCAAGTGAAAATCCGCCACCACGAGAAAACCACGCCATGATAGCTGAAACCAAGAGAGGTTTTTGTAGAGGGGCCCAACGTGATCCTATAGGATCATATGAAAAGTTTCTAAGAATCATGGTATCTAAGTAATAACATGTTGAAGTTTGCAACCATTTTGCACTTTGGACCCTTAAGGGATCGATTCGGTGGAATGTCGCTCGGAGCGATTCCACGTGTTTTAGTGTGAAAAAACACCATGCCTAGCATAAAAAAATATATTCAGATGTGTTGGAATAGTTAGTTTGGTCACACGTGTTGCAGAGCGAAAGTTGCACCACTTTGCAACTTTACACTTCTTGAATTTGACACTTTTTCCATCTTCCGCTACAGGAAAACCACTTTGAGATAGCCAAAACTAGGAGAAATTTTTGTAGAGGGGCCCAACACAATCCTAAAGGATTAGATGAGAATTTTTTAAGCATCACGGTATTTGATTAATAGCATGCTGAATTTTTCAGCCATTTTGCACTTTGGACCCTTAAGGGATCGATCTGGTGGAACATAGCTCGGAGCGATTTCATGTGTTTTAGTGAAAATGAGGACCATCCCTAGTTTAAAAATACCTATTCAGATGCATTGGAATAGTCCACTTGGTCACATGAGTTACAGAGAAAAATTTGCGCCACTTTGCAACTTTGCACAACTTGAATTTGACACTTTTTCCATCAAGTGAAAATCCGTCACCATGGGAAAACCACTCCGAGATAGCCAATACCGAGAGATTTTTCTAGAGGGGCCCAACACAATCTTGTTGGATTAGATAAAAAATTTCTAAGTGAAATGGAATAATTTTTATGGGGTTTGTGTTGCTGCCCTTATAGATTTTGATGGAAAAGGGCATGAAAAATGATGTTTCACCCTAGGGTTTGATAAAATATTGCATGTAGAGGTTGGGTGATTGTATTTTGAGTGTTTTCAAGTGATTTGAAGAAGGTATGAGGTGGTGGCATGTTTTGGTAAGGTGTGGAGCCATTCCTTTGAATAAACCCTCCTTATACTGGCATCAAATAAGGGTTTTGCTTTGGCATGGTGGAGTGAGTTTGTACTGAGACAAATTGTGGATCTAAGGGTTTGGATACTTGCTGCCTCAAAAATTTAAGTGGGTTCTTGAATTTTTAAAGGTATAGTCCTTTGTTTCTTGAATTCCCTCGCACAAATAAACACACACACACACCTAGAACATCCTAATTCGACCTTACATGCTTTATATCACTTCTCTAATCACCTAGTGACCTCTTTGAGACTTTGAATACATTAGATATGACCTTTACATGACCTTTTCACATTGTTTACATTTCAAAATTCAAATTTTGCAAATTTTCCTATTGAAGGCATTTATAGAACAAGGTGCTACTGCACCAAACATGAACTCCAAAATTACAATATTTTTGTAAATCTCATTATGTAAGTAAATCTCATTACAATGCCTTAGGTACTTCATTCTAATAGATCTTCTACAATTTCACTCATACATTCAAGATTCTCTTTAAATGTATTCATCATAGGTGCTCATTATGAGGTTAACTTCAATTGAGTAGCTTCAGATTGCCTCGCTAAGCTTCACATGCTCTTTTATAATGGCTTGAAATCAAAATTGAGATTTTTCAAGATCATCAAAATAAGGATGTTCCTTTTCTTTTTTGGTGGAGATTCTCTTTGATGGCTCATAAATCAGCATTTTCTGCAATAAGAGATCAATCAATTTTTAGTAGTTTACTTACAAGTATGCAAAGTAAAAGGGAAAATGAAAGAGTATCCAAAATGGAAATGAAATAAAAATATATGGAAGGCACTTACAAATAGGCATGCACATCTCACAAATTAGTCACTCCTGGTCATACATCTTCATTGGGAATTGCAACATACCTATTGCACACAACACCTCTCATGAATAGAGTAAGTTGAAATTTTAGATACTGCTATAATGTCTACATCATAGCTGCTCATGATAAGGTTAACTTCAAATGAATAACTTGAAAGTCCCTCACCGAGATTTACACACACTTTTATAATGGCTTAAAATCATGATTGAGATTTGTCAAGATCATCAAAATAAGGAATTTGCTTTTCTTTTTTGGCTAACATTCTCTTTGATGGCTCATATATCTACATTTTTGGCAAGGGGACACCAATCACTGTTTAGTATGTTGCTTAAAATACGAAAAGTAAAATAAGATGATATCATTGGCATCAAAAAAATCAATGTGCATACAAGTATAAATTAATAAGAACCAATGTGCATATACTTAAAAATTAATCCAACAAACCATCTGGGTCTACTCTACTCTTTATTGTGTCAAGTATTGCCTCATGGTCAGACTCAGAAACCTTCCACAAGGTCTTCTTCAAAGGTCTACCCCCATATTTGGTCAAAAAAATAATTGGATGCCATGACAAGGTTCGAGTAATGAATAATCTTATGATGCGTGTTAAATGTTTGAAATAGCCAATGTCTAACACTCGAATGTGGGTACCTTCTAAGCCATGTTCCAATAAAAACAACTGAGCATGTAGGGTATTTGATGTTTTCTCCATCTATAACTGGGGCCTCCAATTTATTTTTGGCCTCAACACAATGACACAAGTAATAGTATGTTCCCTCTTCATTGTCTTCATCTACAATAACTACATAAACATACCCTGCATTGATATGTGCAAAAAATATCTTGAAACTTGTCAACATTATGAATACTATACAAAGTAAGATAACAATATGGAATTTAAAAAACTAAGCAAGTAGATATATCACCTAGTTGAACTAGATCTGATACATGGTCGAAGTCGATCGATGATTCCATTTGTGTTAATTCCAATGTCATCGAAGGGTGATACATGTGAAGTGGGATAAGATAGCTTGTCAACCATATGTCAACCCACTCCCTTGACTCACAATCATTCCAGGCTTGCATTGTACATGGAGAACAAAATCATGCCATCTTTCGTGTATCGATACTTCATGAACCTACATTTGAGCTAAGGAAAGATTGTACCTCACTCGATCCTGTTAGTGTACAATACTCCTCATATGGTGCAATGTTAGTATCATCCATCAACCAAAAAAATATATGAATTGAAGACATGCCTTCATTACCTAGACCCATCGAAGCATTACACTACTCAAAAATTGATTTTGCATCTATCAACTTTGCACTGTCCTTATACTTTAACTCTTCTCGTGCTAATGCTCTTTTCACGCATGCTCCTACACCATCATGCTCCCCCTTTTCATGTTCGACCTCATAAAAGTTCCACATATGTTGAACACCTGTAATTACATGCACGAGTTCTTGAACTATGTTGCACAGTTATCAAACCATATTATATGTCGGTCATATTTTATGCCCCTCTAAGCCAAACCACTATAGAACATTTGGAAGCAACCTTGCACAAAATCTGGAGAGTGTGTTTGATCATCACTAATGTAAAAGTGGTACTCCCTCAATACCTTCCTTTGGTCATCTATACTATCAGATGCATGAATAAATTATATGTGCACAAATATCAAAACCTATGTCAATTTTTAATACTAAGACTACACCTAATGTTGTGGTTGTAGAGTGTAGTTCTTTGTAAAGTCAACCACTGATACTATGCTTCTAACTGGAAATGTGTCCTTGCATAGCTTGAATTGTGTGTCCAACCATTGGGCTCTATGGGTATGCATTGCATACTTAGATAGTATATTATCACAAAACATGCACATACACTGGTACAATGGAATATTCTCAATAACCAAATCACACCTTTTTGCTTGAGACCCATCTTTTGTAGTATATGCCACTATTTTATACTTCCCGAACTCTACTATTTTTTGTCCCACCTCATCTGTGATTTCCATATGTTGACATACTGGCTTACACTAGAAGCCACCCAAATGCTCGCATGAACCATCCAAGCATGTTGTCTTGTAGAATATCTGGCCATCCTCTATTTCGCATTAATTTTTTTATAAGAACTCTCTTGAAGATTTTGGTGGGGCTTCTATGCCACAATCCTAAAAAACATTGTTAGTATGCAAATCTACACATATAGAATGATAAAAATCATAATGGTTAGAAAATTCAATATGTAGTCTACAACAACAAGTAGTGCGTGTTTTATTTATCTTGACATAAAAAGGTTTAAGAATTTCAAATATTTTTTGAGAAATACTAATATGAGGATAATCATTTTCAAACCTTTTAAAAAATTGGGTTTGAGTTATATCCAAAAAATTCTTTGGATGTGGCTCATGATTCCAACAACCGATTATCCTTCTTACCACATCCCTTTGATTCAAAGATGGCCAAGTGTGTTATTCTTTCAATACTCTTCAATTAGTGTTCTCAAGGCTTTGACAACTTCTTTATCTTTTTGTGATAGTCTCACTGAGAATGCCCATAATTCATTTGAATCATTTCCCTCAATTCTTTGCTGCCTTTGAATGGCTCTTGATAAAAAGTTTCTACTAATTCCCATGTGTTCAATCATCTTTTTAATGAGATGAGCTCTCTTTTTTTGACATCTTACCAAAGGTGATGTAATGACATATCGGGTGACATTACTATCCTTTGAGCATGAGGTCTTACCCACACTCTCATAAGAACCCATTAGATTCTTCACAATAGTGTCTTCACTTGATGCATAAAATGTTCTCAACCCAAGTGTCTTCATGATGTTCCTATAATTTACACCCCGCATCATTTCAAAAAATAGCTGACATCTTGCAGTCTCATTCATCCTTTCAAAGAATCATTCCCAAATCTTCTCAGCATATCTTCTACAAGGTAGTGTTGAAATATTACCTTACATGTGCTACAAAATCTCATCATCAATATTAATCAAATACTTTGGATTTCTATGCAAAATTCTAGGTGGTTTTCTCCTAGGTACATACATCTCAACATTAGGAATTTCATCAATATTTAATTGAGGTGGGATAGATTGCCTACCTTCGATCGAGGGTGGAGAATAATACATACGTTCAGGTTCACATGGGGATGATGGCATACCTTCTTCGTCAAATTTGAGTGATGATGTACTCTCAACTTGCGATGTGTTGGATGGTGTCCAACAATATTAACTTGAGGTAGATGGTGTCCCTCCATATTCACTTGCACTAGATGGTGTTTGTCCATATTCACTTCCGCTAGATGGTGTCCCTCCATATTCGCTTGTGCTTAATGGTGTCCCTTCATATTCACTTTTCATAGAGGGTGTGTCTACAACTATGGTATCTAAATCTATCTTATGACTATGCTTTCACATTTGTTCCTTTTGTGTTGCCAATTCCCGTTATTTTTTTGATAGTTGAGGTTCCTCTTCAATTAGTTTGTTTTTGTCAATCATTTCCAATTTCTTCTTTTCACAATATGCCGCAACCCAAACTCTCTCATTTTATTTGAAGGTTTCATTGTCTTCAGCTGCTAGTTTCCTCTTTGTCTTTTTCTTCGGCATGGTGGATAATTTTATTTGTACCATGGTAATGAGATGAATATTAGTTCCTAAAAAATGTATCCATTCAAGCTAATTGAAAAATATATGTCAGTCAAGGCTTCATTTAAATAATACTTACAATCATCCTATATAAAAGTTAACCTAGCATAGACAAATGTGACATGATTTTTTTTAATCCAGAATACCTTAAATAAAAGTGGTAACATGGCATGCCATGATTGCAAGATAGGATCAAAATGGAAGCATGGAAATTTTCAAAAAAATGCATTTTTTGGCAAAGTTGTGAAGAGATAAGTTAGTTAAGAAGTTACAAAAATAGTTAGATACGTTGGGGGAGTTGAGTTTGAAGGGAAATAAGATAAATATCACGTAAGTTACAATAATAATGAGTGTAATGGCATTGTGAGTGTTTGATAAGTTTGTGGTGTAGGACCATCTTGACAATCTATGCTTCCATTTTGAAATTTGATTCAATTTTGGGTATCTCCATGTCATAAGAGGGTCATTAAGACATTTTCCATGTATGGGAATCATTAGGAGGTTTAAAATGTGCATTGATAACGTAAGTTTATAATGACAAAAAAAATTGAAAGCAAGCCATAATAGAATGAAATAAAATGTGTAAATACTTCACATACCTAAAAAACCAGACTTTCAAATGGAGGAGTTCAACCCAATTATGTAGGCTTAGCTTCTTCTTTCTTCAAACTCCACAAAAAATTGACTTGTTCAAAAAAAAATTCCCCTCCAGACTTCAATTGATATTATTTGTCTTTCAATGTGGAAACTCTTCTATTTCATGCAAAGGTGGTAGAAAGATCATGGAAAAGGTGATGGAATCTGAAGAACATTCCTGCACACTTCACAACATCATCAAAAGGCTACTTTTTGTCGGAGCACGCACAAAACCAGGAGAATATGCAAACTGTGGGCCTGACATCATGGGAATATTAAAAAAAAAATAGTTTTTAGTGGAATACAAAACGAGCTCATGTTATAACGCGAGAATGTTATTTCTTCCTAAAACGGTAGCATCTCTACTTCTTCAAAACATGCACATGTTATATGAAATATGGTTTTCTTAATATATTTTTTTTCTCCCTCTTTGTCTAAGAGGGAGAGAGAGGGAGGGAGTAAGGGAGGGAGGGAGAGGGAGGAGGAAGAGAGAGAGGGAGGGAGAGGGTTAGAAAGAGATAGTGGGAAATATGGAGGGAGAGAGGAAGATTGGGAGAGAAAGAGACAGTGGGAGAGAAAGAGGAAGAGAGTGGAAGAGAAAGAGAGAGAGAGGGAGGGGGAGAGGGAGGGAGGGAGGGAGAGGCAAAGATAGTGGGAGAGTAAGAGAGAATGAGAGAGAAAGAGAGAATGAGAGAGAAAGAGAGAGAGATAGAGAGGGAGGGAGCGAGGGAGGGAGGGAGGAAGAGAGAGATGGAGGGAGAGGGAGAGGGTTAGAAAGAGATAGTGGGAGATATGAAGATAGATAGGGAGGGAGAGAGGGGGAGAGTGGGAGAGAAAGATAGAGTGGGAAAGAAAGAGGGAGAGAGATGGGGGGAGGGAGGGAGAGGGAGAGAGGAAGATTTTTTTGATATGAAGATAGAGGAGAGTGAGAGAGAGGCAGAGGATCATGGGAGAGGAGGCCAGGAAGAAAAGGAGATGGAGGAGAGAAAAGAGAGCGGGGAGAGAAAAGAGGAGGAGGTGGAGGAAGGAGGAGGAGGACGGAGAGCAAGGAGGAGAGGAGAGGAGAGGAGGAGAAAGAGAGAGAGATGGAAAGAGAGAGGAGAGAGAGAGAGAGAGAGGAGAGAGAGAGAGAGAGAGAGAGAGAGAGAGAGAGGAAGGAGGGAGGAGGGATGGAGAGGAGGAAGAGGGAGAGAGGGAGAGAAAGATGAGCGGAGAGAGACAGAGGCTAGAAAGAGATAGTGGAGATGAAGATAGACAGGGAGGAGAGAGAGGGAGAAGAGTGGGGAGAGAAAGAGGAGAGGAGTGTGGGGAGAGAAAGAGAGAGCAGGAGAGAAAGAGAGAATGGGGAGAGAAAGAGGAGAGAAAGAGGGAGAGAGGGAGAGTGAGGGAGGGAGGGAGAGGCAAAGAGGAAGAGTGGGAGAGAAATATAGAGTGGGAGAGAGTGAGAGATATGGGAAGGGAGAGAGGGAGGGAGAGGGAGACGGTTAGAAAGAGATAGTGGGAGAGATGAATATATATAGGGAGGGAGAGAGGGGGAGAGTGGGAGAGTGGGAGAGAAAGAGGGAGAGGGAGAGTGGGACAAAAAGAGAGAGTGGGAGAGAAAGAGGGAGATATAGGGAGGGAGGGATGGAGGGAGAGTGAGGGAGGCAAGGAGAGGGAGAGAGGAAGAGTGGGAGAGAAAGAGATAGTGGGAGAGAAAGAGGGAGAGTGGGAGAGAAAGAGAGAGAGAGGGAGGAGATAAAGAGGGAGAGAGGGTAGAGGTATTAGGAGAGAGGGAGGGAGAGAGTGGGAGAGTGGGAGAAAGAGAGTGTGGGAGAGAGTGGGAGAGTGGGAGAAGGGGAGAGTGGGAGAAAGAGAGAGTGGGAGAGAGTGGGAGAGTGGGAGAGTGGGAGAGTGGGAGAAAGAGACAGTGGGAGAGATGGAGATATAGAGGGAGGGAGAGATGAGCCGAGAGAGAGATAGAGGGTAGAGGGTTAACCTCAACCCTAAAACCCTTAAACCCTAAACTCTAAAACTCTCTACCCTCTACCCTCTACTCTCTACCCTCTACCATTAACCCAATAATATCTACCATAAAACCTAATCCCTCAACCCTTAAATCCTAATCTCTCAACCCCTATACCCTCTACTGTATAACCTCTTAATCCCTCAACTCTTAACTCTAAAGCCTTAAAGCTTAACCCACAAACCCTCTACCCTCTACCCTCTACCATCATTCCTCTACCCTCTACCATCAACCATAATCCCCTAACCCTTAAAACCACTTAGTAAACTCTCTATCCTAATCCATAAACCCTCTTGACCCTTAATCCCTCAACCTTCAACCTTTAAACCCTAATCCTGCAACTCGTATACCCTCTTAATTCCTCAACCCTCAACCCTTATCCCTCAACCCTTAAACCCTAACCCCTAAACCACTATACCCTCTTAATCCCTACGCCCTCAACCCTCAACCCTTAAACCATAATATCTCAACCCCTATTCCATCTACTCTATAACCTCTTAATCCCTCAACCCCAAACCCTAAACCCTTGAACCCTAACCCATAAACCCTCTCACCTCCATTTTCAATCCTCTACCCTCTATAGTCAACCCTAATCCCCCAACCCTTAAACCCACTTAGTAAACTCTCTACCCTAATCCATCAACTCTCTTGACCCTTAATCTCTCAACCCTCAACCTTCAACCTTTAAACCCTAATCTTGCAACCCCTATACCCTCTTAATTCCTCAACCCTCAACTCTTATCCCTCAGCCCTCAACCCTTCAATCCTAATTCATCAATGCCTATAACCTCTTAATACCTCAACCCTCAACCCTTAAACCCTAATATCTCAACCCCTATACCCTCTACTTTATAGCCTCTTAATCCCTCAACCCTAAACCCTTAAACCCTAACCCATAAACCCTCTACCCTCTACTCTCAACCCTAATCCCCCAACACTTAAACCCACTTAGTAAACTCTTTACCCTAATACATCAATCCTCTTGACCCTTAATTCCTCAACCCTCAACCCCTATACGCTCTTAATTACTCAACCCTAAACCCTTATTCCTCAACCCTCAACCCTTCAACCCTAATCCCTCAACCCCTATACCCTCTTAATCCCTCAACCCTCAACCCTCAACCATTAAACCATAATCCCTCAACCCCTATTCCCTCTACTCTATGACCTCTTAATCCCTCAACCCTAAACCATAAATCCTTAAACCTGAACCTATAAAACCTCTACCCTCTACTATCAATCCTCTAACCTATACTCTCAACCCTTAAACCCAGTTAGTAAAATATCTACCCTAATCCCTCAACCCTCTTGACCCTTAATCCTTCAACCCTCAACCTTTAAACCCTAATCCATCAACCCTCAACCCTTCAACCCTTATCCTACAACCCCTATACCCTCTTAATCCCTCAACCCTCAACCCTTAAACCATAATCCATAAACTCCTATACCCTCTACTATATAACCTCTTAATCCCTCAACCCTAAACCCTAAACCCTTAAACCCTAAGCCGTAAACCCTCTACCCTCTACCATCAATCCCCTAACGTCTACTCTCAACCCTAATCCCTAAACCCTCAACCCTTAATATCTCAACTGTTAAATCCAAGAAAAATCTCTACCCTAATCCCTAAACCCTCAACCCTTAATCTCTCAACCCTTATAACCTCTACCCTATATATTGGACCCTCAACCCTAATCCCTCGACCCTATACCCTCAACCCTCAACCCTCAACCCTCAACCCTCAACCCTCAACCCTCAATCTTCAACCCTCAACCCTTAAACCATCTACCCTCTACCCTATAATTTAAACCCTCAACCCTTAATCCCTCAATCCTCAATCCTTAAACCCTAAACCCTCTACCCCTATTCCCTCTACCCCTTGTAATGGACCCTAAACCTAATCCTTCAACCATATACCCTCAAACCTATACCCTAAACCCTCTACCCTCAACCAAGTAGATCCTTGACCCTAAACCCTTCAACCCTATACCCTTAAACCTTCAACCCTATACCCTCAATCAAATACCCTCTACCATTGAACCTATTCCCTCAACCCTCAAACCTTAAACCCTAATACCCTAGAAACCATGAACCCTATAGGTCCTCCACCCTAATCTCTCAACCCTATCACTTTCTCTCTATCTATACTTATCACCTCTCCCTCCCTCCCTCCCTCCTTTCTACCCTCTCTAATTGTCTCTATCTACCATTTCCCTCTTTCTACGTACCTATCATTCAATCAATCCCTACCACCCTCTCTCACTCCCTCTATCTATCTCTCTCTATGTACCTCCCACTCTCTCCCACTCCCTATCTCTACCTGTCTCTCCCTCCTACCCCTCTTCTCTCTCAGGTCTCTCCCTCTGGCGACCTACCTAAGTAACTCTCTCTATCTCTCTCCCCTCTCTCTATCTATCCCTTCCATCCTACCTAGATAAGTCCCTCTCAATCCACCCATCGCTTTCTCTACCTCTATCAGGTCACTCCCTCCCACACCCTCGTCGTCTCTCTAATCTCTCACTCTAACTCTCTATCTCTCCCACTCCCTCTCTCTCTCACACTCCCTCTCACTACCTATCTCTCAAGTCTCTCCCTCTCACCCCCCTCAAACTCTCAAGTGTCTCCCTTTCACACCCTACCTACATAACTCTCTTTTTCTCTATGTCTCTCTCTACCCCCCCTCTCTCTCTCTTCATCTCTCTCTCCCACCCCCCTCTCTCTCTCCCTCCCACCTTGCTTAACTAAGTCCTCTCACACCAACCCCTTCTCTCCCACTCCCTCTCTCTTAAACTCTCACTTCCACCCCCTCTCCATCTCTCTAGATTCTCTCTCTCTCTCTAAATTCTCCCTCCATTTAAATACATACATAAATACATACATACATGTGTAGATACAATCTTACATGCATACATACAATATATATGCATTGATACATACATGCATACGTACATACATACAAGCATGTATACATCACATACACACATACATGTACATACAAAAATACAAATATATCAGCATAAATTTAATATATTGGCATTTATCATAAAGGAGGACATAACATGAGCACATTATAATGCACTCGTATTACCGTCCCTCTCTCCCTCCCACCCTACTTAACTAAGTCCTCTCACACCAACCCCTTCTCTCCCACTCCCTCTCTCTTAAACTCTCACTTCCACCCCCTCTCCATCTCTCTAGATTCTCTATCTCTCTCTAAATTCTCCCTCCATTTAAATACATACATAAATACATACATACATGTGTAGATACAATCTTACATGCATACATACAATATATATGCATTGATACATACATGCATACGTACATACATACAAGCATGCATACATCACATACACGCATACATGTACATACAAAAATACAAATATATCAGCATAAATTTAATATATTGGCATTTATCATAAAGGAGGACATAACATGAGCACATTATAATGCACTCGTATTATGTCTTAGTTGACATGTTTCTCGTGGAAGCAAAAACAATGTCAAAACTGAAATATAACATGAGCGCGTTATAGCACGCTGATGTTATATGTTTCTTAGGGAATTACTTAGCCTTAGGCTTCGTGTTTTCCTTGGATTACCAACCCAAAGGCTTTGAAGTCATTCCCAATGACTAGAGATGTGTTTTATTAAAATCTACCATATTTCAGATAATCAAGTTCATGCTCACCGTCAGGATTGCACGTGGTTCAATATCAAAAAAATTGAACACATGGTAATTTTGGGTTCTCTCTTAGCTATCCAACAATTTAATTTTTTTCACTTTCTGAAAATGTTAAGCCTTTCATCCATAATTTATTTTATTTGTATGTCTTTTTTTGCAAAAAAGAAGTGTTTGGTATTTTTTTCGTTATAAATTAACCATTCATCAAATTTTCAAATAAACTACATTTTTATAAACTAGACTCCATTCTACAAATTTATAAAAAAATTAATAAATAATTCAATTAGTTACCAAAATTCTATTTTTTCAGGAAATGTCCACTTTGAAAATTAGTAAAAAATCAAATATTCATTAAAAAATTATCAGAAAAATCATGCATCAACTATATACTGTTAGCTAACTTCTGACCATTTTGATTTTAAAAATACTAAAGAAAATTTCACCTTACGAGGGTCGTACAAGAGTTGTTATGTTATGTTTTTCTAACAAAAACAACACCAATTTGTGTACATCCCTCTTTTGAACCCCTTAATATCAACCATTTTTAAAATAAATTAGTAGTTCAGAAAGTAGACTCAGAGCACTTTGATCCTTGTTTTTCTTCCATCTCGAAATTTTGAGTGTAACTATCCTCAATTTCACGTCCAACGTCAATATTTCCTGATCCAGAAAAAAGTTGTCCACTTAAGTCCCCTTTTTGGGAACCATCTTTGTGCACTTACCCAGTTGTGACTATAGAATTTTTGAAGCATACTCATTAATTGACCAAAAGGGAAGAACTCAAGAACATCAAGGAAAGAGCGGGAATCCTGCAGAAGAGAGAAAAGGCTAATGATGTTGAAATCGCATGTTTGTGTCAACAAGCGCAAACAAAAAAGTCCAAGCTCTAGGAGGAACTTGCAAAGTTCCAATCCCAAGATCTGAATTTGGTTGCTAATCAACAATAGGGAAATAAAGATTTTTGGGATCAAAAAGCTCAATTAGAGAAATAAATGCATAAAAAATATTTAAAGAGCTTCAAGACAGGGTATGTGCAGGATCATCATGGAAAAAATAGGTCCTTAAGTGGCAATGAAAATTCAAAAAATCAGAGTTGGGCAACTTGACATAAAAATTTGAATAAGTTATCTATATTATTTCAAAAATATGTAAGAATAGAATATGTGGCAAATTGAATGTAGTTTCTAAACTACTAGGTTAATTTTTGTAAAAAAGAAAAATCTATTTGGTGAAAATTTGAAATTTCAATGCAGTAGTACTAAAAATTTAGGGAAAAAATAAGAAGTACGTGTCTGTCTGACCACCCTAACCATAATGAAATCATAATAATTTTTTATAAAATTTTATATATAAGTAGAGGACTCATGTCCAGATGTGATGCATATTTTTTTGTAATTTATTTTCAAATAAATACTTAATTCTTATGTTTTTATTACAACTTTTAAAAAATATAAAAACTCGTATGTCTGATCACCTTAACTTGGTCAAAACTTAATGGAATTCATTTTTTTTTTAATCCTATATTATATGAAGTATAGAATGTGACGCATGTTTTGGATTCAAAAAATGTGATACTGTTTGAAAGCTATAGATGTTTTTCTACTAGACTATCAATTAGGACTTTAGTCGTAATTCTAATAAAAAATAAATAATAATTATTTATTAGATTCTATGTAAAATATAATTTATATTGGTAGAAATTTGAGAAGCTCCTTTACAAACCCTTTTCATTTCATCAATTTTAGGTAAAATAAAAGTCGTCATCCACGTGAGTGAAGTCTGGAAAAACAAGGTATGTTGTTAAACACGTTTTACATGTTGACATTTTAGGATTGACATGTCCAAACCAAATCCCGAGCCTAATACCAAGGCATTAAATTGTGTGTCAGAATATCGGATATCGGATTCAAATCGGATATCCGATTGAAATCCGATATCCAATTCAAATCCGATATCCGATTTGAATTCGATATATGATATCCTTTAGATCAGTTTAATTTTTTTTTATACAATCTTTAATATATTATTTAAAAATGCAATTAAGTTTATAATTTAATATATATAATATCCAATAAAGTTTATAATGCAATATATTTAATATACAATTTATCATAATATCTTAATGAATTACGTATTTAATATATAATATATTATTAAATGTATAATATTTAAATATTATTTCAATATTTTAGTTAATCTATAAATATTTTAATATTATTTCAATATTTTAGTTAATCCATAAATATTTAAATATATATATATATTACCAATTTATAAAATATTTAAATATTATCTCTTTCCCTCTCACTCTCTCTACCTCTATCTCTCTCAAGTCTCTCACTCAATCACTCCTCTCTCTCTCTCACACACTCTCCCCTCTCCTTCTCACTCCCCCTCCTTCTATGTCTCCCTCTCTCCCTCTAACTCCCCCTCTCCCTCTGTCTCTCCCTCTCTCCCTCTCCCTCTCCCTCAAATCTAAACACTCTCTCCCTCTCCCACTCTCCCTCTCCCTCTC
>CM021104.1:643037639-643243473 GCA_007115665.2 Sequoiadendron giganteum | reverse complement strand
CCTCTCTCTCCTCTCCCTCTCTCCACTCTCTCTATCTCAACTCTCTCTCTCTCTCCCTACATCTCTATTCATCCCTATCCCTCCCCCATTTTTCTATATTTCATCTCCCTCCCTCTCCTCTCCCTCTCCCTCTCCCTATCTGGTTCCTCTCCTCTCTCCCTCTCTCCTCTCCCTCCTCTCCTCTCTCTCTCTCTCCTCTCTCCTCTCTCCTCTCCTCTCCTCTTCGTCTCTCTCTCCTCTCTATCTCCCTCTCTCCTGATCCTCTCTTCCTCCTCCACTCTCCCTCTCTCCCCTCTCCCTCTCCCTCTCCCTCTCCTCCTCTCTCTCTCCTCTCCCATCTCCTTTCTCCCTCTCCTATCATCCTCTTCCTATCTCCCTCTCCCTCTCCCTCTCCCTCTCCCTCTCTCTCCTCTCTCCTCTCTCCCTCTCCCTCTCCTTCTCTCCTTCTCCCTCTCCCTTTCCCTCTCTCCCTCTCCCTCTCTCTCTCTCCCTCTCCCACTCTCCCTCTCCCTCTCCCCCTCCCTTTGGTCTATGTGTGTACAAATCAGATATCTAATTTGTGAAACTTTATTGTGCAGAGGTGAAATCTTACTGTTGCAAAACATGTTTAACAAATCGGATATTGGATTTGTGGGCCATAGAAAAACCCCATGTGGGCCATTTTTGTGCATTCCAACGGACCCTGCATTTTGTTTGCAGCACTTTGCAGGCGATAAATGCGTAGTTTCAGATAGGAAGAGACAAAGATAAACTTTTTGGAGCATCTTGTACTCAAATTTGTCATACATAATGATTTTTAGCATCTTTTATTTGGTATAATGGGGAGCAGCAGTCATCGAAAGCAAAAACGTAAGAGAAAGTTGCCAAAAGAACAAATTGAAGGATATAGACAAAGAGATAAAGAAGGTCATAGGAAGAAAATACAAGGTATGTTAAATATTGATGAACCTAAGCCCTATGGTCTTTCAAGTGAAGAGTAAATTGAATATGTTCAAGGTGAAAATGTAGAACATGATATTGAAATTGGGAATGAAAATGTTCAAATTGATATTGAAAATTTTCAAGGTGAAAATGTTGGCATTGAAAATGTTGAACATGATATTGAAATTGGGAATGAAAATATTGAATTGATAATGAAAATGTTGGAATTGAATATGTTGAACA
The DNA here is from genome assembly GCA_007115665.2 of Sequoiadendron giganteum. Classification (NCBI taxonomy): domain Eukaryota; kingdom Viridiplantae; phylum Streptophyta; class Pinopsida; order Cupressales; family Cupressaceae; genus Sequoiadendron; species Sequoiadendron giganteum. The sequence continues at coordinate 643,242,309 of CM021104.1, read as the reverse complement.
TGATATTGAAATTGGGAATGAAAATATTGAAATTGATAATGAAAATGTTGGAATTGAAGATGTTGAACATGATATTGAAATTAGGAATGAAAATTTTCAAATTGATATTGAAAATGTTCAAGGTGAAAATGTTGGAAATGAAGATGTTGAACATAATATTGAAGCAAGTGCAAATTATGTTTCACTAGATTACATGAGAAATGAAGAATCTTGTGTGGAAGAAAGACGTATTTCAAATTCAAGACCTTCAAGGACCCCTAAATGGTTAGTTGAAATTTATGATAACATTATAAACAATTTTGAAGGTAAGAGGTCAACACGAACTATTCGGTTGTGGGCTAGAATAATTTTCAACCAATATTTTAGCGATAAGACATTGACCGAGCAATGCCAACTTTTTGTACAATAGCTAAAGATGCAAAAGATGAGACCTTTGTTAGCCAAATTGAAGATTCATCTGAACAAGAGGACCGAAAAAATTTATATTGTTGTGAAAAATATATTTAATGCTCTCAAGTGTATTGCAAAAAATAACAAGGAAAAAGATAAGAGAGCTACTTGGAGAGTCATTACCACCGCCCTAGTAGGCCATCAATTGAGAAAGGCTCACTTTATGAGAAAAACTTGTACTGATTTTGACTTAAATCATAAGAATTTGGATAGAGCACTTGCAAGAAGAGAAAGAATAGATGATCCTCTTGATTATGATCGACTTTCAGATCTACTACATCCAGGACATGTTTTAGCAGTTGTTGCACCGTAGGGGAATGAAGAGAGATCAAAATATTGGTTGGCTCGATGTGTGCGGGTAAAGTACAAGCTAACACAATCGATGGAAGATGATGATGGGTTCATGTATCCTATAGGTTCAGTTGTGGTTGCAGGAACTTGGTTGCAAACATACATGATTAGAAACAATGGTATACCTACATTTGAAGACTATGAGAAACACAAAACCATTCTCATGTATTCACACCTTGTTATAGCAAAAAATGTTAAGTCGTTGAAGCATCATGCCAAACCAAAGACAAAACAACTATGGACACTTAGTAATGCTGATCATGAAGCAATATTGGATACTCTTAAGCAAAGAGATGACCCTTAAGGTACACTTGAATAGAATATTCAAGAATGCAAAGTACAATGCTTAAGCCTCTTTTTTCTTGTGACAATATAGATATATCATTTGACAAATTTTACGATATTCTTGGCACAATTGATCATGGACCTATTGCAACAATAGCCAACTCTGATCCTTTCAAAGAGGTATGCGACATATTACAATAATATAGATTGGTTATTCAAAGCATCTTTTATAGTTTGCATTACCAATTCATCATCATTCACGTTGTTTAGATTAATATAGATTTGTTAGTCTACGCATACTTTTTGTTGTTACAATATAGATTTATCATTTGAAATTTTTTGTGATATTCCTAGCACGATTGATCATGGGCCTACTGCAACAATAGGCAAATCTGATCCTTTCAGAGAGGTATGTGACAAATTACAATAATATCAATTGGTTATTCTAAGCATATTTTCTATTGTATGTAGTTTAACTACTACCTTGATGGTTTGTACAGGTGCTTGTCACTCGAAAACGCCAACATACTACTCTTGTGGAAGACTGCGCCTTGAATGCCTCAAATAGGAAAATTTTGTAAAAATTGAATTTTGAAATGTGAAACAATGTAAAAAGGTCATAACTGTATATAGGCATAATCTATATCCAGTGATGTTTTTTGAAATATGGTTCAAATGTTTGCCATTATATAAAGGGTATGTTTAAAATGTAAAAATATTTTTGTACTTAATCAAGCTATAAGCAGAGGTTTTCTTCCTGGTTCTTTCCTGTCGGTATGCTTGTTTGAACCAGGTTTTGTAATATCTCCTATTTATATATAACAAATTATAGTGGCTTGCCACTTTTTTGAAAATCAAAAAAGTAAAAAGTTCATTGTGAATTTCATTTTCCATGTAATTGATTCAAGTTGATTGGGCAAGAGTTTTCTGATGCAAGAGATAGGACTTGCAGAATCTTGATCCAACCTTAAATATTTTTGCCCCCACATTTCATTGACATTAGCAGTTTGGAATCTTAAGGGAAAATGCTACTCCAATACAACTCAGAGTGAATTGGCAGATGTGGGTGCAAGAGACAACCATACCTAGCATAAACGTACCCATCCAAACATGTTCGAACAGTCCATTGGGTCGTACAAGTTCAAGAATGAAAGTTGCACCACTTTGTAACTTTACACTACTTGCATCTGGCAACTTTTCCCTCAACTGAAAACTCATCACCATGGGAAAACGCCTTTGCAATAGAAAAAACTGAGAGAGGTTATTCTAGATGGTCTCAACATGATCCCATATCCTCAGATGAAGAGTCTGTAAGCATCAAAATTTCTAAGAAATAATCTGTCAAAGTTTGCTACCTTTTAGCACTTTGGACTCATAAGGGAAAACGTCGCTCCAATGCAGCTCAGAGCGATTCGGTGTATTTGGGTGCAAGAGAGAACCATACATAGTGTAAACATACCCATCCAGACGTGTTGGAATAGTCCGTTGGGTCGTACGAGTTCGAGAATGAAAGTTGCACCACTTTGGAACTTTGCACTGCTTGCATTTGGCAACTTTTCCCTCAACTAAAAACTCATCACCACGGGAAAATGCCTTCGAGCTAGAAAAAAATGAGAGAGGTTATTATAGATGGTCTCAACACAATCCCATATCCTCAAACAAAGAGTCTACAAGCATCACGGTTTTTGAGAAATAGTCCGTCAAAGTTTGCTTCCTTTTAGCACTTTGGACTCTTAAGGGAAAACACCGCTCCAATGCAGCTCAGAGCGATTCGGCGTATTTGGGTGAAAGAGAGAACCATAACTAGCGTAAACATACCCATCCAGACATGTTGGAATAGTCTATTGGGTTGTACAAGTTCAAGAATAAAAGTTGCACCACTTTGCAACTTTACACTGCTTCAATTTGGTAACTTTTCCCTCAACTGAAAAATTATCACCATGGGAAAATGCCTTCGAGATAGCAAAAACTAGGAGAGGTTATTGTAGATGGTCTCAACATGATTCTATATCCTTATACGGAGAGTCTGTAAGAGTCACGGTTTCTAAGAAATAGTCCATCAAAGTTTTCTGCCTTTTAACACTTTGGACTCTTAAGAGAAAACGCCGCTTCAATGCAGCTCAGAGCGATTCGACATATTTGGGTGCAAGAGAGAACCATACCTAGCGTAAATGTACCCATCTGAACATGTTGGAACAGTCTATTGGGTTATACGAGTTCGATAATGAAAGTTGCACCACTTTGCAACTTTACACTGCTTGCATTTGGAAACTTTTCCCTCAACTGAAAACTCATCACCATGGGAAAATGCCTTTGAGATAGAAAAAACTAAGAGAGGTTATTCTATATGGTCTCAAAATGATACCATGTCCTTAGATGAAGAGTCTGTAAGAATAACGATTTTCAATAAATAGTCTGTCAAAGTTTGTTGCCTTTTAGCACTTTGGGTTCTTAAGGGAAAATGCCGCTCCAATGGAGCTCAGAGTGATTTGACGTATTTGGGTGCAAGAGAGAACCATACCTAGCGTAAACGTACCCATCTAGACATTTTGGAACAGTCTGTTGGGTCGTATGAGTTCGAGAATGAAATTTGCACCACTTTGCAACTTTACACTGCTTGCATCTGGCAACTTTTCCCTCAATTGAAAACTCATCACCACGAGAAAACGCCTTCGAGATAGCAAAAACTGAGAGAGGTTATTGTAGATGGTCTCAACACGATCCCATATCCTCAGATGAAGAGTCTGCAAGAATCATGGTTTCCAAGAAATAGTCTATCAAAGTTTGTTGCCTTTTAGCACTTTGGACTCATAAGGGAAAACATCGCTCCAATGCAGCTCAGAGCGATTTGGTGTATTTGGGTGCAAGAGAGAACCATACCTAGTGTAAAGTACCAATCCAGATGTGTTGGAATAGTTTGTTGGATCATATGATTTCGAGAATGAAATTTGCACCACTTTGCAACTTTAGACCTTTGTAGAGATTTAGGGATGTCCTCTTCAGATCACTCTATTCTGAATAGGTTTGCGAAGCTACCAATGTTAAATCCAAGTTGATTGAATTTGAGAAAATCATATCCCAGTAAACATGATAGATGTCCCACTTCTTCTTGAATGCAGGAGCACCATCTAACCCTTTATCTTCATTCCTCTTGAAGCATCTTTTCTTTCCTCCTTTTCCTTCCTTCTTTGAGGATTGAGCAGAAACAACATGAATGTCTTGATTTGTAGGGCTTTTTCCAATACCTCTCGCAACCAACGTTGACTCCTCTTGAATACAGTCAACCCTCAACTGATCAAACTTGGGAAGTTTCGATCTCATGCCGATTCCTTGAATGTAAGACTCCCAAGATGAAGGAAGACCATTAAGAGCCAACATGGTCAAATCTTTGTCATCAACAATATGACCATTTCTCTCACTATCTCCAACTTAGAGATTAGATAATACAATTGAAAGCACTCAAAAAATGAAACACATAAGACAATAAACACAACAAGAAATTTACTTAAAACTCAAGCCCAACTCATGGCTGAATTTGATACAATGAATAATAGCACCTCTCGTAGATGCAAAGATACAATCGTATATGCTTCTCCTTGAAATCGGCCTATTGCTGCAAGATGAAGCGTTGCTGCTCAAGTGCAAACTTTTGCTTGGATTGCAAATAATGCTGAATGAACTTGATTGAGGAAATGAACAAACATCACCTCATATTTATACAAAATAAGGCGACTCTTCAAGGAGGTCGACCTCTCTTAAAAATAATAAATTACAAAATAATATCAAGGAAGGTCAGCCTCATCCATTTAAATAAAATGAGTATAAATTAAATAGTCATAGGCTATCATTTAATTTATTTCAACTTAATGTGATCGCCATCATGTATGAAAAATGTGGTAGCATAGACAAGGCAGTGGACTATTTGAATAAAAGCTTCAAAGAAATGTGGTCTCATAGAATTCAATGACAAACAAATGCAATTGACAACTGCTCATAGTTTGTAGTTATGCAATCTGAAGTAATTGTATAACTGCTTAGGTTGACTTTATAAGAACTATATTGTAATTGAAAATTTTTCATCTATGAACATCTAGTTGTTAGTTATGCAATGTGAATTAATGATTTGAGTTTGAAAGATGTGTAATGCAATGTAATCAGCGATATAAATATAAAATACATAATATAACCATTCAGTTTTAAGCTATTGTACATTGATATTTAACCATTGCTCAAGATAAAATTTTCAAAGAGTTTGATCATGCACATGAGGAAAAAATTAAATTTCGATTGTCAACTTCTATATATCAAATTATTCAATAATCAAGTGTATTTCCATATACAAAAATGGCATCGATGCCAACTCAAACAAAATTTTTACAAAATGTGGCATATGCCATCTCAATATGTATTCAAAATTTACATGCCAAAATGTCTATCTCATCCTAAAATACTGGTGGATCATCAAAATGGAGCCTGTTTGAAGCACTCATTAGCTCTGAAGGTAGCTGCACAAGAAAAATTCAAACCACAATTGAGATTAGCTATACTATACAATTTAAAATCGAATAATTAACATCATAATCAATATACATTGAATTTTAATTGTACTCTAAAATTGAAATCTTGATTACTAAAATATACGTCTCTTCAAAGGGTCAAGAGTCCTAGAATATACCAAATCAGCTTTTGAAATGCCAATCTATATATGTGAACAAAAACATTAAATTGATCCAAGTTAGCATACGATTATTGGTAATAGGAACTTATTTACCAGACACAAAATAAAATAAGCACATACCTCTTTAGGTTGATCTTTTTCTTTATCTCCTTCAGGTGTTTCGAAACCTCCTCCTTGAGGTGTTTCAACACCTACTCTTTGAGGTGTTCTAATAACTACTCCTTTAGGCGGTGTGTCTCTTGTCATCATATCTGTATAGCTCATAATTGCCTGTACATAAAATTGACAAGTACATATGAAACTACCAATCTCTGTCGACATATGTATAATCAATATAAGATCTTAAAAATATTAATTCAATCCAATTTGAGTTCAATTACCTTCCCCTTATCTAGATTTGCACCTCCATAGTTTGGACGATGTTGCACCTCACTCGCACTAGGTATTTCCTACAGGAGGAAAACAAGATAAACATATAAGTTATTATATAATTTCATTAATGAAAATTCAAATTAAAAGCAGGTATATAATATAAAATGTAAATGAGTGAGTGCAAAAATATATACTGCATGTGTGTCCAAGCCAAATGAAATGGCCCTAAGGGTGCTATCAGTCACCCGTGTGAGATCCTCCTCAGACATCAACTCTTAAATAGACCATGTAGATAAATATTAGTACTTGATACTATCTCTTATTAATATTCGTTTAAAAAAAATGCAAGTTATGAAATTACAACTTAATTCTTACCTATGTCACTATTCCAGCATCTCCCTCTCTAGCAGGAGAGGAATCTGTAGGGTGCACTCCATTCCCCTACGAGTGATCTATAATGTCCACATCATGGAGGTCATAATCAGAAGTGTCCAAGGGATGCTCAACGGGCTGTACAAGAGGACCCAAGCATATCTGGCAGCACATAGTCCAAGTATGTGGAACACAAATATGTGGACCTGAGGAGGATGATGCAGTAGCACTCGAGCCTTTGCCAACATCACCAAAATGTGGCTGAGCTACTGTAGAAGCATGCGAAACCAAATGACCACTCAAAGAGTGAATAGCCTGAATAGTCTATGTGGATGCATCCTGGATAATCTCTGGATGATATATTGGAGGTGGTAGAGGAAGGGGAGCATTTGGGCACGGGACTACTCTAACTACCCTTGGTCTATCCTGGGTTATACCTCCACCAACACCCTGGAAGGGTTTAATTTCAAGGTAATTGACATGATGCCCTAACACAAACTCAACATATAATTTTTTAATAAAGTAAAATGGTATGTCGGAATTATTGTTTGGTGTTTTATAAAAAACCATACACCAACGATCCCAAAACTTAGCTACAATGTCCCTATGCATGCACCATTTTATGGAAAGTTCTGTTTTATTAGAATTCATTGGCAAACTGGTGTAGGGGTCAATGAATAAAGAGGCTATTTGGGCTTTGGTTATTTGGAGATCTTTCACATCATCGTAAGACAATCCACATCGATAATATTCCCTCATGTCTTCTCACCACGAATAAAAGAAATTATGTTGGGTGGAGAGGGTTTCTATATTTTTAATTATTTCATTCAATGTGTTTGTCATATCTCTCAATCGAGGCATTGTTTGATAAATTTCACAAATACCCCTCAATTGCCCCAATTTTTCACCAATTAAGTCTTCAATTGGTGGCTGCGGAGGTGGTGGAGCATTTGGCTGTGGAGGTGGATTTTCATTCATAGCCATAATACCTAATTAAACTTAAAAACTAATTAAACTAATTGAAATTACACAATATAAATGAAATTATTGTAAAAAAACCCTAGTTTTTAATAAAAATTAAAAAAAACCATACTTTTTCACAAAAATCAATAACAAACTCTTATTTTTGATAAAAATACATCAAAAACACTAATTTTTAATCAAGATCCATTTCAAAACATTAATTTTTAATCAAAAATCAATGTAAACTCTAGTTTTTTTAAAAAATCAATAGAAAACCATATTTTTGAAAAAAAATTAATAAAACCTACTAAAACTTAAGAGAATCTTCTTGAAAAATTGATTACAAGATTGAAAAAACCAAATACATACCTTTGAAATCGGATTTGGGTTTTTCCTTTTGCGCCCGTGTCAAACTGTGAGAAACGAAGTTAAACAGTTGGCTATTTTTTTTATATACAGTTTCCAGAAATCGGATATCCGATTTGGATTAGATATCCGATTTCTGGAAACTCGGTTTTGTTTTTGGTTTGGGTAAATGTACTGACACCCAGAAAATGCAACTCAATATTTTCGCATTTTTCAACTGATCCAAAACGTGATTTTTTCTCATTACCACTTTTTGGCCCATCATGATCCTACACATACCCAACAAACAGGCTCAATTTAAAAAGGAGATTCAAGAGATGAATGTCTCCTTGGAAAAATAATATGGAACCTAGAATCAAGCTGAGGAGTTGTTGAAAAGAAAAGATGCAGAGTTGACAACTCTACAAGAATATCTCACCACATCCAACAAGAAGATTGAGGAGCTAATGGAATAAATCAGGTCAAAGGAGGTTCAGATAAATCTTTCAAAAAAAAATTCATAGTCCTTTGTTCCTCGATCGAATCTTCTCTTGGTGGTGCAGTAATTAGATGTCTCCTACTAGGAGAAAGTTAAGTCTTTCTATTTATCCCTACAATGAGTATTACAATTCATGGTGGATGTAGAAAAATTAATTGAGGAGGTGTGTTGTACAATCAAGCAGGTCCCATAATTTATTGTTGAAAAAGTGCCTGAGGTTGAGCAATTGCTAGGAAAATTGTACACATTGACCAATGTAGACTTGGAAAAGGGAAGAATAGATGACCAGAAGTCAACTAATAAAAAGGTGAAAATTTCATCAATTATCATGCAGTGATCCTCCACGCTAACAATTGTTTGGTCACATTGAGTTTGACTATGAATAATATGCAGATGCAATTTTCTTATTTGACTCAGATGGGCTTTCCCTCCCCTTTTCTCTCTAACAATTTAGTGGCCATGGTGGAACATATTACAACAAAAATAAAAGAAAAGTATCAAGATCTATCTAATTTTTGATCGTTCAATCAACCTCCCATGGCAATAGAAATTGAAGGCACCATCTATCTAATAACACAACTTATTTTCTAGATAGAGTTTGGGACAAAGATCTCAGTGGAGTTTCCATTTAAGGAAATTATTGATTTGCATGAGGCACAAGAGAATTTTTGCACCTTATCGATACCATCTGAGGTCGATTGGCTACCTTTGTAGATCACCCTTTTGAAGCTCTAAGTGTTGCCCATGGATAGGGCTCTAGTCCTGAAACCAAGATTTTTGGGTTCTTGTTTTGTAGGAAAAATGCCCCTTGTCAGTCACCAAAAGTTGTGGATTTAAATAATCCTTAAGCTCTCTTTGGGATAATTTTAGTTTGGTTTCAACCCATCCTCAACTTGCACATTTTATGTTTTCTCATCTCTAGGCTCCCTTTTGATGGCACCTTCATCCACTTGCACCACATGACGACACCGCATGCTCTTGAGTCTTGTTTTCCCTTGCATCATCTCTAGGCTCCATCTGAGCACCACATTGCATCTTTTGTGGGCACCTTTTTGGTAGACCCCACATTCAAGGCTTAATGTGAAGACTATGCTACGTTTCATCTTTGCGGGGGCTATACTTGCAAGGGAAGGATTTTGGAATGTGAAGCCTCACCTCTTTGCCATGTATTCTAGCCAACTCCTTGGGTGGTTTGACACATGTCTTCTAGAGAATTTTTATAGTTCCACTCCTAGACTGCAACCATCATTTGAAGGAGGGTGTGCTTTATTCAAGTAAACATAATGCCATTTGGATACCTTATTGTTGCATCTATTTGGGAAAATCATTGCTAGGAGTGGTACAACTCGTCCCTGGGAATTTTTTTGTTATCCAACATTCAGGTAGTGGAAAAAATCTATATATATGGGTTAGTCTCTTTGAAAAAGGGTTTGAAATTACACAAAGAAAGCACTAAAATTCTCTACCTTTGTATTGTCTTTATTTCTTGAATTAAAAGTTTTAGATTATGCCAATCTATTTGGCCTCTCTGTTTCTTAGTTACTTGATAAAACATTATACTATGCTCTTCAATATAAATTTGTTGTTCATATCATGCTTCGTACTCTTCATGTTCACTGAATGCATATGGAAGTTGTGTTATGCTATTTGATAAAATTTTTTAGGCACTCAATATTTTGATCGATATCATGCACTTGAACCTTATTAACTAACACCGATATTTCCTTAATCATTTCCACACTAACCAATTAATTGAATAATCTTTATTTAATTAATTAAATTTCCTCCTTAAATCGGATAATACACTTTATCAAATTATTTCATCATTTCCTAATGTTCTTCCTTTAAATAAATTAATCAATTTTATTCAATTAAAATCCTAATTTTCTTTCTTTAGTTAAATAAATAAATTTTATTTAATAAAAATCCTAATGTTCTTCCTTTAATGAAATAAATAAATTTTATTTAATTAAAATCCTAATGTTCTTCTTTTAATTAATTAAATCAATTTTATTTAATTAAAATCCTAATGTTCCAATATCCTCTCATTTGATTTAAATAAACCCAAACATTTAAATTAAATGTCACAAATCAACTAATTTCATCTAAGTTAATTAATCCTAAATTAATTAACTCCTAACACTAATCCCCCATTCTTCTAGCTTTTAACTCCACCCTAGGGTAAGCCAACCTCAAGGTCAACCAGCCAAGTTGCACAAGTATATCAATTTATTTGATTTACTAATTACCTTATATTTTTTCAAATAGGCATATTCTTAGAATATTTCACCCACTTGAATTTTCCCTCCCAAAGGACTTTTTTCCTCTTTCTTGAGCCACCTTGACATTAAAGATTTCTTACACACAAGCCACCTGGGCTTTAAATAGCTCTTACACCTCCTCTTACACAAGCCACCTTGGCTTTAAATGAAATCTTACAAATTCTCTTAGACAAGCCACCTTGACATTTATTCTTCTTACACATCCCATCTTCCAAGATGTGTGAGCACATCTCCTCCAGGATTCATTAGCATGTTGGCAAGTGGCACCATGCTATTGGTCTATCTTTTAATCCCACATTGTCCACATTCTTCACTCTTTAATCCTTGTCTTCTATAAATAGAGTCATCATTTTCATAATGAGCATCCACAAATTCATTTATTATTACTATAGTCATTTGAGATCATAAGAATTTCATCCTTTTCATCCATTTTAGCAAGATTATAGTCAGTTTTCATAATTTTTTCATCACAAATCCATAATCAAGCTTATCAAGGGGTTAGGAAAGGGTTTCTTTCCACATCAAAAGAGAACTAATCCCCCTATAAGATGCTGGTTTGAGAATTAGAATAGTATTTCATTAATAAATTTATCTGATATTCTACTTTGTTTTCATGTTCTTATGCTTAGATGAATTTCATGGGGAATGCTTAATTCATACTTGTTTCTTGACTAATGATCACTTGTTTGTTCATGTTTGAGTAGGTCTAGGAAGAGCATTCACAACTTCTAAATTTTATCTCTATTCTATGCTATTTTTCAGGCATATAGTTTGTTGAGCGGGCCTTCAAATCTCTCCTGAAAGGAAGATTTCCTTTGCCTATTTACTTAAAATATTGGTGCATCGCCTAAGCATTATATTTATTTTTGTATATATGTTTCCTTTTCCCTTTTCACCCCCCAATATATGAAGAGTGAACTTCTTTAAAACCTAGAGGTTACTCAGTTTAGCACAATTAGTCCCCCCATTAACTGAGTTTCCCATAAGATTGTGTGCCTAGAAGTTTTAGGCATCAACATATATCAATTCACAAACAAAAAATTTAATAATAAAATAATATAAATTTATCGTTATTGTTATAAAAATGTTATCAAATACTCTCCAAATTTCACATTGATTAAACTCTATATTTTTCTAACCTCTATCATTTATTAAAATATTTTTAGACACAAATTAAGTGAATCCATTTGATTTGGTTTTCCAAAACATTTCTTATTAAGTTGCAAAACATTAACATAATGGAAATTAAGACGTGTATTATAATATCTAAGTATGAGATTCCAAGATTCAATATTGTGTTATTATTTTATACTTTTTAATAATTTATTCAATGATATTTTTTCATGTGAAAGTCGCTTGGAATGGTAATTTTAAGTACACAATTCTACACACAAAATTTTACTTTAAGACTAAAATTATTAAATCTATGAATCTTCGGGCCTAGGAACTAGCCTATGTGGCATAATTTATTTGAACACTAATTTTATCCTTTGGTGCATATATGATACATTTTCCTATATGTATATCTATATATAGAAGGTAATATGGTTCAAAAATAACCATTCGGAGCCTCCTACATGAAGGAAGTATTGAACATATTTGGTGATAGTTATACCACTAGGATTTCTTCACTTAGATTGAAATTAAGTAAAAGAAAATTGTGTTGATTTCTTAATGTAGTCATGGTTGATGTGATTGAGATTGATGTTGTTGGGATTGAGATATGTGTGATCAAATGTGTGAATATGAGTAAGACTATTATTATAAATATTGTGATTAAAATATGATCCTTGTTTATTAATATATGGTAATCTCATTTAATGTGAACATGTTTTTGGATTATGCCTTTAAATACATAACCTAGGAACATAATATACAACTTTCAACTATTATGATGTAACAAAATCATGTCATTCAAAATATAGAATTAGATCTAGAGTTAGAGACCTAAGATGATTCAAATCCTTTATAATGGAGCTTGGGTTAGAATTAAGCTTGTCACCTGGTCCAAGTGGTAGGATTATTTCTAGCTAGCATGATTTTGTCCAAGGCAAAGCTTCATCTTTAATACATGTAGAAATGAATGGCATCAATGTATCTACCTTCAAAATAATGTAGTGCCAAAAAATCTATTGGAACCTATTATGCATATAAACGAATTATTAAACATTCTTGATGATTGTTAGGTAACTGGGATTAAATCTCAACAAAATTGAAAAAAAAATTGTGTTGATGTTCTAATATCATAAATATGTGATTTTAAGATTCCATTAATGCATATTATGTGATGATATCATCCCTCTTAAATAGTGTTTAATTATATATTGTAATATGTAAGTGTTCAAGGATGAAAACTCTAAATATACAACCTCAACTTAAACTTTAATTATTGCAACACTACAATAGTATGTACCTAGGATAAGAATTCAACAAAATTTAATTAAAGAAACCCTAATAGTGAGGTGAAAATGAGATGTCATTAATCCATCTTATGTGATTATATCAACACTCTTTCAGTATGTATGATTATCACTTCCAAGATGAAAGTGTCTAAGGATGACGACGTCAAATGTTGAATGTTAGACACAAAACTTAAATTTTGATTATTGCAATACTAAAATAGATAATTTTGAATAATAATTTTAAATTCTACTTTCAATTAAGGAGTTGAAATAGTTATTAATCTAGGAATTATGGGTCCTGGGATATGATTATGCCCATCGTTTGGTCTAGGTTGAATGGTTAGACTTAACTAGCATGATTTCATTCATGTTTGGCCTTTAGTATTTTTGACTACATGTATATGTGTTTGGAAAGAAAGTGTTCAACTAAAGTGCCTTGTTGGGAGTTTGCTATGTATATAAGAAGTTATTAGTTTTCTTGGTGATAACTAGGCCCTAAAGAATGTAACATTGAAACAAAAACAAAAGGTGTTAATGCCCTAATGTATTTATGCCCAATACACTTAAAATTAATGTCAATGAGATTAAGATGTATGTAGTAAATATGTAAATATGAGATGCCATTGATTTATATAATGTGATTTAATTTGATACAATTTCAATAATTTATGATAACTTATTTTGATGTAAAATTATTTTAAGATCATACATTTAAATATACAATTATAAATATAAAAAATGTGGACATACATATCCACACAATCTAATCTAAAAAAGTCACCATATTGGAAGACAATGAATTTTATGGATAAAAAATATTTGTTGAACATAATTGTACATCATATACACCACTCAAAGTGACCATAACGAAAAAAGTAGGCATATTCTAAGACAAAAAAAATTACATATAAAAAATATTCGTTAAACATGGTTGTACAACAGAGACACCACTCGAAAAACTGAATATACACTCTTCTCTTGTACAACTACACAATCCTCACGCCAAAGGAAAGCTACTCTATTGAAATTGCAGTTGGGTCCAAATGCCGTCATCCACAGAGCAAACAGCTAATTACATTAATTATTATCTTCTGCAACTTTCAATCTCCGGTGCGCTTTTTTCTTTTAAGTTTGTGTATTTTTCCTTGCTCACAAAAAACATATCACATCTCTCACTTCGAAACATCATATCTCTCACTCCCAAACATCATATCTCTGCAATTAGCTTCTCCTAACTCCGGACAACCTCAGCCGTCAACTTGTTTATAGAAGGAATCGACATCTGCCGTATCTGATATGAAAACCCATTTCTTCCAATATTTGAAAGGCAAGGTCTTTCATTTTACATGGATTAGCTGTTGCGCATGTTCATTTCTTCCAAAATTTCACAAGCCTTGGACATGGATTTGAAAACCGAGGACACCTAATTCCCATGGAGAGCTTACTGAGCTTTCTTTGACGTTGAAAGACAGAAAAAATGAAGCACGTCACGAAAAGAAACAAAGCAGCTTGTTAACAAGTTTATTTTGGTCACTTCATTCTTTTTAAATTATTAAAGAGAACTGTTTTTTACTTTGTCTCTTGAGCTTTTACTATAGTTTAATAGTTCAAATATATCCGTTCATTTTTATGTTAAATATATAAAAGGCTATTTTAAACTATATTATTGTATGTTTAATATTTTCCAATTACAAAAGCATTCATATCCCAATACAAACTCTTGGATTTTATATCTTAATTGATTATTAAATTAACTGAAAAGGGAAGGTTAGGACTTAATTTTTAAATAGATTTATACTATTGAAAAGGAAAGGATATTATTGACGTTCATTGTATGGAAATTTTATATTTTAAAAAGTTATTTAAAAATAGATTAAATAAAAATATGCATATTTGTAATGGAGTGAATTATATCTCGTAGAGAAACTTAATAAATAAATATAATTGTTAAGTATAAATTGATCTACATTAAATTTTAGTTGGGTCAAAAATTATAATACATATTAAAAAATTACAGGTGAAGGCTAAAGCTATATATCTAGAGTTCATGAGGAGAAAATGGCATTGATATTGTATGGAATCAATTAGTTATCTCTAACAAATTAGAGGCATTCGTATTGTGAATGTCTCAAAAGAAAAAAGGTATTGAGAAATGAGCTTGTTGTTTGATCTTGAGTGTCATAGAATTGAACTATGATGTACAAATATAAATGGGTGAAAAAAAAGGATTCTAAAACTTGTTTTCTCTAATCTTCAATGTCTAATAGTTTTGTAAGGATAGTTGTGTTTATAAAAACTTTAAGAAAACATATGATATTAGTAATGTCAATTTCTTTTAGATAGACCCTTTGATAGGCTAACTTTATGGACTAATGAAAAGAAATGAAAGAAACATTCACTAAAATATAAAATTTTTATATGTTGATGAGGTTCTTTTTCTATTTAAAAAATTGAAGTGTGGTTATTCCAAAGTTTAGCATTTGAGTTGAAGGTCCATGGAATATATTAAAATAATACGACATAATAATGTGTCACCCAAATGCATGTTAATTTAGCTCACAAAAGATAGTAAAAAGGGCTATAAAGCTGAAATATAAAATTAAACATTTAAGTTTTGGGTTAATTTTGATGGACTTCATGATTGAACCAAAGCAATCCCTAGTGGCACATAAATTAACCTTAGGGATAAGGTAGTGTTTTCAAAGTAGAAAATAAATGTGTAGAAGTGAGTGAAAATAAAGGGTAGAATAATGAAGGGAAAATAACCATCATATAATAATAAATTTAAGTAGGTGTAATTAAAGGATAGTGAAACATAGAAAAATAAGATAGGTGAGTCTATCAAAATGGAAAAGTGGATCCAAAGAGGAAAAAGGGGTCCTAATTCTCTAATTTCATTAGGAAATGAGATCCACACTATGAAATGATTTTCAACCTTGAGACTAATAACATTTTATTTTCACATTCCAAGAAGTTAGTATTCAAGATTTCTAGAAAAAAATGTGTACAAATTTTAACATCAACGTTTCAGATCAAACTCCATGATCCATCATCAGGATGATAAGGAGATAGAGAGAGAGAGAGAAATGAAATGATACAAAAAAATTGGATATAAAAGGAGATAAATAAGGGGAGGGGGAGGGTGGAAAGGAAGGGAGGTAGAAAAACCAAGAATAGAAGGATAAAGGTAAAAGAGGAGAGGAAATAAATTAGAAAGAGGAAAAAAATTGAACAAAGATAATAAGAGTAAAAGGAAGAAAAAACTAAAGGGAAAAATTAATAGAAATAAAATAGGAAAAAAGAATCCAAAATAAATGAAATTGGCATAAATAAATAAACTAAAATATGTAAAACACAATGTAACATGAAATTTAAGAGGACAAGAAAGATAATAATAAACCCTCTCACTCTTTTTTCCTTTGGAATATTTATTCTATTTTATTTCTATTAATTTTCCCTTTAATTTTTTCTTCCTTTTACTCTTATTATCTTTGTTTAATAATTTCTTTCCTCTTTCTAATTCATTTCCTCTCCTCTTTTACCTTTATCCTTCTATTCTTGCTTTTTGTGCCTCCCTTCCTTTCCACCCTTCTCCCTCCCCTTCTTTCTCTCCTTTTATATCCAAGTCTTCTTGCTCATTTCATTTCTCTCTCTCTCTATCTGCTTATCATCCTAATGATGGATCATGGAGTTTGATCTAAAATGTTCATGTAAAAAATTTTACACATTTTCTTCTAGAAATCTTGAATACTAACCTTGAGATTAATCAAGTCGAAGTGTGAATCTACAAATTTCCCTTACATGCAAGGATGAAGGTCCTGATTAAACAACACTATGAGGAGAAGGATTAAAAATAGAAAAATAACTCCAAATTGTAATCTATAAAGGACATTAAGAAGATTTAGCATAATACTGATGGAACCTACAAAGCTTTGGGATAATTTGGAAGGGATAAATCTTGCATACGTATCACAAAATCATGTTTTCAAAAGATATCTGAGGACTTAGTCACCTAGGGGAAATGGGTCATGGCTAGGGCTTTGTAAAAATGGTTTCTAAATTATGTTCCTCTATTTTTGCACTTTGAGATCCCTAAATTTCATAGTCGAATAGCCGGAATTAAATTTTGTAGGCCAGTTTATGTGAAATTGGAAGAATGATGACAACTTTGACAACATTGCAATTTTTCTCTTGAATATATCTTCCATCTAAAATCTACAAACACACATCAAGAGGGAACACTGTTGTTTTGTTAGGGGAATGGGGGTTTTCTTTGGTCAAACCCCATTTTGGTAATTAAACCTTGTAATAAAACAATGAAACATGAAGGGATGATGACAGACAAATTCAATGTCAGAACTCACCAAACCCTTGTTTCAACCTTGGAATTTGGATCTACAACTTGCATGAAATGGATTCAAAGGATGTGGATCTTGATCATGAGACTTGATTAGAAATACCGTGTTTTCATGCTTGAATGGATCTTGAATAGTACATCAACATATTAGCTCAAATAAGATGCATGATGCAAGAAGACTTGGACATGATAATGGGATCTTGATTCCTATAATAATTATTCAATAATTCTTCCCTTGAATGCCTTGAAATGCTCTTAATATCATAAAATTGACGTATGAGTGTTCAATTGAAAATACTAGGATTAAACATAGTGAAATAACCTTATATTTATACATATGTTAAAATTAACTCTCAAAATTCAAATAACACAAGCCGACATGTGAATACACATTTGAAATCATTGAAATACCACCAAAAATTATTTGAAATTTAGGTCCTAGGTCTAAGTGAGAGCCCATTCGCCATTGGGCGAATGGGTCCTAGGTCACTCACCTAGGACATATATTCTTCAATGTTAAGTGTTATGTTATGGCATTCTTGAATGTCGGGTTTTACCCTTCAGAAATTGTAATTAACTAGGCTTGGATTTTAATTAAAGGGGCCAATTAAGGCATAATTAACCTCAATTAATTAATAAAGCCTTAGATAAGTCTGAAAGTGTAAAGGTACACCTTATAACACCATAAATAAGGCAAAATTAAGTCCATTTTATTTAATAGGATGTTAAACTTAATGTGAATATGTAAAATACATATTACAACACTAAATTAAAATATAATAAAGTCATTTTATTTAATATTAATTCCCAAATTAAATGTGAAAAAGTGGTACTTTTTCCTACACTACATTTAGTCCCCACTTTAGTGAGAGTATGACACAATTTAAAACTCACACTAAAGTAGACACATATTTGTGCATAACAACAACAAAGATACTCAATCATACACTATCAAAGCATAGGAGAAGATAAGTGATGTGGATCAAGGGGTGATCCCACAAAGTTGGTTTACCATTTCTAGGAGATTATGATTTTTTATGAAATCAAATATTTTTAGAAAATATAATGATTTAAGCTTAAAAAGTTCCATTTTAAGGATTTAAATTGAAGAGGCTTTGATCAAACCACCTTAGATCAAACCCCCTTGGATAGAACCCTGCTAGTTTTGAATCATACCTACAATGGAGTCTCCTTTACACCTATCAAAATGCTGAAAAAAATTCACTTTTAATTTACCTTTTAGGTGATCAAATAAATTATTTTTAAATATATCTCAAATGATCATGGTAATCTTCAGAATGAGCTATCCAAAATATATAATTTTAATATGTTTTGGTTTTGTTATGTATGTGTTTTTTAGTTTTATTAAACATAGGTTTTTCACCAAAAATCAAGCTCTTTGTTCTGCACATGTGGAAAAATAACATATAATTATCAAAATAAAATTTAAAAAAATATGTTTAGGTTGGACATTGATGTCCTGGATTCATTAAAAAAATTAAATTAAATTTTGATAGATACAGATAAAGTTATGTTGTATACAGTCTTCCTATGTTTCAATTGTAATTGGTTTGACTTTAAAATTTGATTAAAGAAAAAATATTTAATAAAAAACTATGAAACCAAATGAAAGTGCTAGATATCATAGTTACAAATCTAAATTCAAATAAAATAGAATTTAATCCTTCATACAAAAAAACTTATGTTGTATATGGTGAGTGTCACTCCTTAAAATGCTATTTTTTAAAAAAGTCTAGTTTTCGAAGGAGATGGAAAAAGAAGTGCAATCTGATTCCAATTTTTTTGAAAAATATATATTTATAATCTATAGACAAAACTTAACAAATCACTAGTTTGCATCACCTTCAAATTCCTCACAGTTTAGCTGCCATAGGAGCCCGAATGTGAAGATTTAGTTAAAAAATATCAGTTCATTGTTCAGTTTGCCTAGAAATTGTAAACTAGTATTGTGGGATCACCCCAAGATTCGACTGTTCCAACATGATGTGGAACATAATTTTTTATCCAAGGAAGGGTTGGATCTAGCTTCAACTATCTCAATGTGATGTAGAACACGACTAATTGTCCTTGTTCACAAGAAAAACTTGATGTCCACTATGCAAATGACACATACACTCACATGGGCTAATGTAACCTTAGGCCATCCACTAGGTGATCCCCTAAGAAATTGGTTTAGTGAGAAAGTCACGCCTCTATCTTGGCTCTCACTATACTTACCATACCAAGATATACCTCTGATAACTCCACCAGGGGACACCACATGTTTCGGTTTCGACCTTCACAAGGTTCAAAAGTTATATTATGCTAATCACTTATGAAAATTATATATGGTTTTGTTCAAAGGGATCTTTCTTAGTTCCTATAACGTCTTCTTCTTAGGGATCATTGTGTCTAATGTATCGAAGAGAGGAAAAGTCCAAGATAAAAGATTCACAACTTAGGGAATGCAACACATAGCATCACCACTACGAGGAAAGTCGTATGCTAAGAAATATCACACTCTCAGAGGATGTCAAACCCAATGACACCACCAAGAAAAGGATGCATCACAAGAAGTAAGAAAATCACACAAATAATATGGAGACATTGATGTATTCCCCCACTTTAAAGGAATTGCTAAGACCATTTGTGTGAGCAATAAATATAAAGTAGAAAATAGTCAATGCTAACCATAAAGAGGAATTGAGCACTTACTCGAAAAATCCATATGCCAACTCGGATGTTCCCATATGAAGCTACATCATGAAAATGATTTCTTCCAAAATGAAATTCCAAAACAAAAAGGGGATCCATGGATTTCAAGTTAGTATATCTTTGCTACAATGTTTTTATAGAGTGCAAAAACATCATCATTCCCCTAAATACTCACAAAATAGGAAGAATAACACATTGAGAGAAGAAACAAAGAAATTTATTTTTGGTCAACATGGAAGAGACCTAAATTTCTTGACACCTTGCATCATCCCTAGAAGGAAATAAAAAGACAAATGGAAATATAAATGTTTACATATAGAAGAGTGTAGGTACACATAGAGGAATGCACATGAAGAGAGGTATACATCAAACATAACAATACATGGATCATATAATGCACATGAAATCACATAAAGAATGTGAAAAAGAAAAGAAAGAAAAATTCTAGTAAGGTAGATGCGAGGCAACCTATAGCAAGTCATCTATATCCCAATCTTGCTCAGTATATATGGAAGGTAGGTAACTAGCTAAAGGGATGAAATTAAGTTCCAAACTAGGACTAGGCTACCTAACCCCTTGGCCCCACTAAGTTTAGGATAAGGATGAGCCAAGATGATTGATGAGAAACATGTTAAAATGAAAATCAACATCAGTTAGAGGATATAGGTGCTTCAACACAAGGAAGAGCACCAAAATCCTTAAGATGTTGAATTTTATTGTACCCAAAGCCTTGCATTCATTAGTAGAATTACCATTAACTCTATGATATGCACAATATGAAAGTTTGATGTTAAACATTTTTGGTGTATTTGGAGGGAGAGATATGAAACAATCTTGGAGGATTCTCAAAAAGATACTCTCTTGATCAATAGTAGGGGATATTTCTTTCTTAGTATAAGATAAATCATACACACAATAGATGATAAGGCCTTAGATGAAAATGGAAGGTGGTAAACCTATATCTTTCTTGAAAGAGTATGGTACATAATTCACTTGTTCTATATCATTTTTCTCAATTTTTTCATTGTATCCAATTTATAAAGGAGTTTATATCCAAGACCATAGAGTTCTTCCAACTTAGATGAGGTTTTATGCTTCTGAGAAGTATTGGCTTCTTCACGAGAGCACAAATATTTTTTAGGTTTCTTAAAGCTAATTATTGTCGACTCATGATGGATGGGAGTTAATGTTCCCCCATCACCAGTATAGGGTGATGCTATTGATGTAGAACCAAGTTGAGAAAATCAAACATGAGGCTATTTTGGTAAAGTTTGTGAGATTTTGTGCTCTACCATAAAGGAGGTCATAAAATATAATGAACCCAAATTGTAACTAAAGCATGTGTCTAAAAATGAATTGTTTGTACATGTTTATTTGGATTTGGAGGGCCATATTTGGATTCTTTGTTAAAATGAGGCATAAAATCTAATGACCTCCAATCATCATTAAAGATTTTTTGTAGGTGAAAGATAATTAAGATTAACATGAACTTGTATAGTTTCTAATTTTGAGGTTGGAATGAAAGTATTAGGGGATTTGGAAGTGTTATGATTATGTTTATCTTGTGATTTATAGCTTCATTCATCTACTTCAATTGTGTATATCTTTTTGTTACATATTCAAATTTTATCTCACGATTAAGAGTAGACAAGACTCCTTTCATAGCATGAATCCATGGTCTCCCTAGGAGAAGGTTGTATGATAGATGTACCAGCATGATATTGATAGGGAGAGGAAAAACTACAGGTCAAACCTTAATAGGTAATGTTATCATTCCTAATGGTTTCCTATTAACATTGTCAAAGCCACAAATATTAATATCATTAAGTTGAATAAGCCTCTTTTCCACACCAATTTTATCTAGGATGTCAATGATACAAACACTAAGACCTAAACCATTGTCTATAAGGGTGCGCCTAACTACAGTTTCATTAATCATCACATTTATCATCAAGGCTTCATTTTTATTTTGAATCTCATGTAAGGGTAATTCTTGTTGAGTGAGTGTGATATCTGACTTTGTCACTTGCATACAATCAAAGTAGGTTGTTTTTGGAATTTTTTGAGATGATGTTGATTTCTTGTTGTCATTAATGGTTGTCATTGATGTCAACATATCTTGGTTGTGTGACCAATGTTCTGTTTTGGTGCTTTGGTGATCCAAATTGGCTTGGTTCTCGATGTGATGCTATAATGATCTATCTTGGGTTGTATCTCTCTTGGTCTCATTCCTCTTGTAACATAATGAGATACATTATTTTGGGGTTGGATTGATCTGGTAGTTGGTTAACATACACCGACACATGGTTTGCATTGTAACATGTATATCTTATTTTGTGGTTTTGGATATCATGTAGCATGTTTATTTGAGCAAGGAGTTTTTGTGTGGTCCACATTTCATTCCTCTCCACCACAAGAATGTTTTTTTGGTGACCTATTTCAATTTGTGCTTGGCCGACTTAGAAATTATGAATTTGTGTTTGGAAAACTTGGGACATTATGGAAGCATGGAATGGTATAAGTATAAGATGTTTTTGTTTGATTAAGGAAAGTGTGATGAATATGAATCTGAATATCTAGACATTGTGAAGTATGCAAAAGTGTGTGACAAGAGTAAATAGATAGTGAGATTCTATCTAGTGTCATTGTTGGTGATAATTATTTTTAGTGGAAGATTCCCTTCCATCATTCTTCAAGAAGTGAGAAATTTTCTATAGGCAGTGAGCCTTTCTCTTTTGGCAATGAGCCTTTCTCTTTTGGAAGTGAGCCTTTTTGTATCTTTCGCTATAATAGTCAGGCACTAAGCCCAATCAGTAGTGAGCCACCCTGCAATGAGAAACTTGGTAGTGAGTCATTGTAAAAATCACCTTAATCAGTGTTTTATAATTGAGAATTAGGATTCTTCATGGTTTTTCCATTCTTGGGTTTCCATGTAAATTTTGGTATTCTTTATACATGGATTTTTTGTGTTCTTACACATTCATTAAAATTTTATTGATTTAAGTTTTATCCAGATTAATTAAAGTACATAATTTTTTTTTATAATAATTGATTCACCCCCCTCTCAATTATCTGGACTATTCAAAAATTGGTATCAAATCTTTGGTTCCTCAAAGAAGATCTTAACCACTTGGGGTAGATCCGATGGCACACAAATTGAAAATTCCTATGTTTGATGGATCTGAATCTATAGTTTTTGGAAAGTGCAGATGAGAAGTTACATGATCTCTCTTAGCTACAAGACTTGGAAATTTGTTGAGAGAAAATATGTTGAGCCAACAAAAGGTGTTTCTACTATAGATGAGAATGAAAAGGCAAGGTATGCAATATTTAGTGGTTTATGTAAGATTGAGCTAACAAAATTTATTTCATTGGGTACCGCTTATGAAGTTTGGGAAAAGTTGAAAGAAATCTATGAAGGAAATGATAGAGTCAAATTATCAAAGAAATTGACAACTAAGTGCATATATGAGAACTTGATGATGGAAGAAGGTGAGGATATAGAAAGCTACTTTCAAAGGGTATACAGTGTAGTAAATGAAGTCAAAAATAATGGAGGTAATCTGATAGGTGAATATGTAAAGGAGAATATTTTAATGACCATACTAGAGAGATATAGAGGAATTTTATGATTTGAAGAAATTCACTATAGAGCAACTATTTGGCACCTTGACCGCATTTGAGATGAGGAAATTCAGAAAAGAAGAGGAGAAAATTGAAACTTCCTTAAAAGCCACAAAAATAAATGATGATCTAGAGAGTGAAAGTTCTGAAGAGTTGGAAGTAAATTTCACAAGGAAACTAAAGAAAGGTACTAGAAAGTACAAAGGTATGTTACCTCTTAAATGTTTTATATGTGGAAAGATTGGTCATTTAACAGCCAAGTGTCTGGAGAAAGGAACAAGAATTTTTTTAAAAAGGATGAATAAGAAGGCCTATTATGTCAATGAGAATGTTGGCATTTTAGATGATGAATTAGATCATGAGGATTGTTTTTTTTTGGTTGAAAAGGATGAACCTAGATTTGATATCTCTAATATTTGTGTAAAATTTGATGATAACATTAAGGTGCATTATTTGTCAAAATAAATAGAGATGAATGGTTGATTGATAGTGGATGCTTGAATCATATGACAGGTGACAAAAGTAATTTTATGAAGCTTGAGAAATATGATGGAGGTTCTATTAGATTTGGAGATGATAAAACAACACAAATTGTTGGAATTGGTTATGTTACCTTCGATGGAAAACATAACACTAACAATGTTTACTATGTGAAGGGTTTATATCATAATCTTCTGAGTGTTAGAAAAATGTGTGAAAATGGTTACAATGTGGAATTTCTAGATGATGATTGTGAGATCTGGAAGAAATCAACAAATGTTATTGCAACTAGAAAAATAACAAATGGAAATATGTATTAACTGGAAGGAGCTACAAAAATATGCTTGGTATCTCAGTCCAATGATAGTTGGCTCTAGCACCAGAGGATGTGTCACATTAACTTTGATAATTTGGTAAGGATAATTTCATCAAGAGAAATTAGATATTTTACAAGACTGACCAAACTAGATAGTACTATCCAAAAATGATGTTAAGAGGGAAAGAAAACCAGAGAAATGTTTTAGAGAAAAGAAGATTCATCTATTGGACTGTTGGACCTTATACACACTAACCTTTGTGGTCCAACTAGAACAAGAAGCTTACAAGGTGAGAAGTATTTCATTCTTTTAATAGATCATCATTCTAGATTTACCTGGGTTGTATTTTTTAGAGAAAAATCAAATGCATTGGATAAATTCAATATTTTTCAAGGAAAGAGTTGAGAATGAAACTGATAGAAGAATCAAGTGTTTAAGATCTAATAGAGTAAGATAGTTTAATTTTGATTAGTTCAAAAAATACTATGAAAACCATGACATTAAGAGACAACTATCTACCCCAAGAACACCTCAACGGAATGGTTTAGTGGAAATAATGAACTAAATAGTCAAAGAATCATCTAGAACAATGATCATGGAAGTAATTTTACAACAAGTCTATTAGAGAGAAGAAATACACACAGTAGTATACACTCTTAAAAGAGTACTATTCCAGAGGAAGTATGGGAAGAAATCATAAGAGTTATGGAATGGAAGAGCTCCCACAGTAAAGTACTTCAAGATTTTTGGAAGCAAGTGCTACATCTGGGAAGATGAGGAAAATCTTGGAAAGTTTTATAGAAGAGTTGATGAAGGCATATTCTTGGGTTACTCTACAAAAAGCAAAGCATACTAGTGTTACAACAAGAGACTCAACAAGATTGTTGAAAGTGTGAATGTGAAAGTAGATGAAGATTCTCAAAGAATTCTTGACAAAAATATTGAATATGGATAAGATAACTTAGATGAAAAATGAGAGAAGGATAAGAAAGAAGAAGAAGAAGAAGAAGAAGAAGAGATAAACGAGGCTCTAGCGACTACAACTAAAACACCAAGGTATGTACAAAAAAATCACTTTGAAAAAAAGATTATTGGAGATAAGAATAAGGAAATTACTACAAGAAGCAAAGCAACTCAAGATAAAGTATTATTGTGCCTACTCTCGAAAATTGAGCCAAATGTTGTGGAAGAAGCATCAATGATAATAATTGGGCGAAGGAAATGAAAGAAGAGCTTGATCTGATAAAGAAAAATCAGACTTGGGAACTTCTACCTAGATCGGTAGACAAAAATGTAATTGGAACAAGATGGATGAAAATGGACAGGTAATGAGAAACAAGGAAAGATTGGTTTGCAAAGGTTACACTTAGATTGAAGGTATTGATTTTGAAGAAACATATGCCCCTATTTCTCAAATAGAAGAAATTTAGATTTTCTTAGCTTTTGTGACTTTCAAGGATTTCAAAGCTTATCAAATGGATGTGAAATCTGAATTCTTGAATGGAGAACTAAAGGAAGAAGTCTAAATTGAGCAACTAGAGGGATTCAAATCTTGAAGTGACCTAGATTTTGTTTGCAGGTTGAAGAAAGATTTATATGGATTGAAGAAGGTACCTAGAGCCTGATATGGCAGATTAGACAAGTACTTGATTGGACAAGGATTTCAAAAGGGATCCGTTGATAGTAATTTATACTACAAAACTCACTCAAATTAGATTTTTATTGTTGTGGTTTATGTTGATGACATAATTTTTGGAGGAAATGATGATATGTGCAGAAAGTTTGTAGATGAAATGTAGAAGGAATTCAAAATTTCTATGATAGGTGAGCTAAATTTATTCCTTGGATTGCAAGTAAATCAGAACTACAAAGGAATTTTCATTTCTCAGTCCAAGTATACAAACTAACTATTAAAGAAGTTTGGGTTGGATAATTCTAAAATAGTTCGTACACCTATATTGTTACCAGATGCAAGTTGACAAAAGAATATGAATCACCTAAAACTTATGCAAGCATGTATAGATCAATGATTGGAGGATTGTTATATTTGATTGCCACTAGAATAGACATTATGCATGCAGTTTGTTTAGCATCAAGATTTTAGAAAGAACCAAAAGAATCACATGTTGTTGCAATAAAAAGGATCTTTAGATATTTGAAGGGTAAAAAAGATTTGGGGGTATGGTATTCAAAGAACTTATATGTCACTTTGAAAGCCTATACTGATGTTGATTGGGCCAAAAAATTTGATAATAGGAGAAGTACAAGTGGTGGAGCTTATTTCCTTGGCTCTTAATTGGTTGCTTAGTCAAGTAAGAAACAAGAATTTGTATCTTTATCCACTGCTGAAGTTGAATATATTGCATCATCCTCATGTTGCACTCAAATACTGTGGATAAAACAAACACTGAATGATTTTGGCTTATCATTTGATGAACCCATCTCAATCATGTGTGACAATACTAGTGCAATAAATATTTTTGAGAATCTAGTAAACCACTCCAGAACAAAGCATATATCCATAAGATATCATTTCCTGAGAGAGAAGGTGTTGGACAATGAAGTAAAAGTTGAATATGTATCTACAAAAGAGTAGATTGTAGATATTTTCATAAAACTATTGAGGAAAGATACCTTTGAGTATCTGTGCCAAAAGTTAGGGGTTTTTCCCCCTCCTAGTCTACAATATCATGCACTAAGGTGTGCATTTGTCGAGGGTATTATATGTTCATATTTATTTGGATCAATTTTTGGTGGCTTCCTCATAGGGGGAGTAGAGTATGTTTTTTAGGGGTACTTTTTCCTTTGTCTTTGATGTCAAAGGGGGAGAAGAAATGAAGATAATATGGTCCTTGATAATGACATTGAGTTGTATGTATTTTTATTGATGAATGTTGCCATCAATGAAAATGGGGGAGATTGTTGGAATGTGTTGAGATGATCTAGATTGCTTGTTGTCATTAATGGTTTTCATTGATGTCAATATATCTTGGTTGTGTGACTGATGTTTTGTTTTGGTGCTTTGGTGATCTGGATTGGACTTGCTCCAAATGTTGTGTTTTAATGATCTATCTTGGGTTGCATCTATCTTTGTCCCATTCCTCTTGTAACATAATGAGATACATTCTTTTGGGTCCCGACCCATCTGGTAGTTATTTGATGTGCTTTTCGACATGGTTTGCATTGCAACATGCATATCTTATTCTATGATTCTAGATATCATGTAGCATGATGATTTGAGCAAGGAGGTTTTGTGTGGTCCATGTTTCTTTCATCTCCACTGTGGGAATATTTTTTGGTTTCCTATTTCAATTTGTGCTTGGTGGACTTAGAAATTATGAAATTGTGTTTGGTCAACTTGGGAGATTATGGAAGTATGGAATGGTATAAGTATAAGATGTTTTTGTTTGATGAAGTAAAGTCCGATGAATCCAAATCTAAATATCTATATATTCTGAAGTGTGCAAAAGTGTATAACTAAAGGTAGTAGATAGTGAGATTCTATCTAGTGTCATTGTTGGTGATAGTTCTTTTCAGTGGTGGATTCCCATTCATCATTCTTCAGGTAGCGAGTTGTTTTTTGTAGGTGGTGTGCCTTTCTCTTTTGGAAATGATCTTTTTTGTATCTTTGGCTATAATATTCAGGTAGTGAGCCACCTTACAGTGAGCAACTTGGTAGTGATCCCTTGTAAAAATCACCTTAACTGGCATTTTATAATTGAGAATTAGCATTCTCTATGGTTTTTCCCTTCTTGGGTTTCTAGGTAAATTTTTGGTGTTCTTTATGCATGGTGTTGTTGTGTGCTTACATGTTCATTAATATCTGATTGATTCAAGTTTGATAATAACTAATTCACCCATGTTCTCAGTTATCTAAATTGTTCAATAGTTGCTACATCATTCAATTGTAAATAATATTGGATATTATTCTCCTGCAACACTTCTTGGAGCATCGTATTGTATGGAATTTATTTTTTTATTAAATCCAAAAGGGAGATCATTATATGACAAATCTGCTCAACAAGATCATTCTCCTTTCCACTATGTGAAGTAAAATGAGGAGAAATAGGTAAGATAGGTTGAGAAAATGGTATTATAACTCAGTTGCTAAAAATCATTGTTATTAAATCAAGTTTCATTATAAACTTCAAGATATATCCTGATTTCTAGGGTTTTTTTTTAGGTGGTTCTATGATGGGAGGTAACTTAGAAAGATTAGTAATTAAAGGAGATCCATTTTTTGCATTCATAACGTTAATTGAGTTACCTATACGACCTTCTAATGAGGAGGAATCTAATGTGAACTTAACATCTTCATCTATGCCATCCATATTAGTGTGTGCTGAGAAAAATGTAGTATTAAAAGAGGGACACACAATATTCTCATGATGCTCAGTAATTGGGTATTCTAACACCAAGATACCTTTGTCACAAGTAGGAGAGGTATTGGGAGAAGAGTTACGATGATTTCCTATGTGTGCATCCTCTTGTACCAAAGCTTTAGTGGATGATCTATGTGATATAAAGTCCTCAAGGGCTTCATCTAACATGTCAAAGTCATTACAACTAAAGGGTTTGAAGGGTATGCTTTCCCCAAGGTTATTGTTTGATGTTTTCTGTTTTTGTTTTTGTTTTCTAATGATTGAAAAATGTAAACTTTTCTATCTAATAATTCAATGATGTTGAAAATGAAAGAGGAATATAAAAATCTAAGACTATATTTAAGTAAAATATGCAAGAATGTTTTTCCAAAAATGGTGCAAGGTCTAACTAAATGAGAAATATTTTGAATGCACAAATAAACTATTCGAGAACATCAATTCTCAGATCAAAAAGTAGTAAAAAAAATACAAACCAGAGGCTAAAAGAACCCATTTTTTTTCCTCAAATGTCTATACAAGGACTCATTTGCCCCTGGGAAAATCGGTCCTAGATTAGGTTTTTTTAAAAGTAAAAAATATAATTTTTGAGTTGTTTTATGTGTTTTCTATGTTTGGTTTTGGACTATAACTTTTGTGACAAAATTTTCCATAATTTGATGTATAAATGTAAAAGAAATGAAGGAAAAATGATGATCAATATGACACTTTTTGAAAGGAAATTTTGACTCATCTTTTTGAATATGAATGATGAATAGTACACTGAATTTAAAATGCATGCACATTTTTTTAATTTTTTAGATTTGAACAATGTAAAAATATAAATTTAAGCCTCTATAAGCAATGGAAACTAATCCCATATTAAAGAAAACTTAATCTAATGCAACTAATACATATCTAATGCAAATTATTGCAAAAATCAGATCTATGATTAAAAGGACTCCAATTTCTAGAATGTTGTCGTACAAGGTCAAGTTCACCAAAATAAAACATAGAAAAATAAGATATGTGAGTTTCCCAAAATGGAAAAATGGATCCAAAGAGGGAAAAGGGGTCCTACTTCTCTATTTTCATCAGGAAATGAGATTCACACTATGAAATGATTGCCAAACTTGAGGTGAATCATGTCAAAGTGTGAATCTACAAATTTCCCTTTTATACAAGAATGAGGGTCCTGATTAAACAACACTTTGGGGAGAAAGATTAAAAATAGAAAAATAACTCCAAATTGCAATCTATAAAGTGGGTTCAAAAGATTTGGAATATTACTAATGGAACCTACAAAAATTTGGGATAATTTAGAAGGGATAAATGTTGTGTACCTCTCATAAAAAAGTGTTTACAAAAGTTGACTGAGGACTCATTCACCCTATGGAAAATGGGTCCTAGCTAGGGCTCTATAAACATGGTTTTTGGGTTTTGTTCCTTTATGTCTACACTCCTAGATCCCTGAACTTCATAATTGGGAAGCTGAAAATAAATTTTGTAGGCCAGTGAAAGATTGAAAAATGTTACTCTATAGTTTAGGACAAAGAACAAGAAGTTTCCTTCTCTTTTCATTCAATGAAACCCTA
Organism: Sequoiadendron giganteum; assembly: GCA_007115665.2. Taxonomy (NCBI): domain Eukaryota; kingdom Viridiplantae; phylum Streptophyta; class Pinopsida; order Cupressales; family Cupressaceae; genus Sequoiadendron; species Sequoiadendron giganteum. The sequence goes on along the minus strand of CM021104.1, from coordinate 643,211,864 downwards.
GAGATCTCATTCCAATGATGAAATGAGAGGAAGAGATTTTCAATAATGTGTCTTAGGGTCTAATTAATGACTAAAAGGGGGTTCACCACCAAGCTAAGGCTTGGAAAGACAAGCAACGTGCAAAACCTAAAAATCAAATCTAATGATATGCAAGACTTGAATAGATGACCTAGAAATGAATGCAAAATAGAATAGAAAATTGGAAAATTACCAAGGTGCACCTTGAAACCTATAGCAACTTGATTGCAGACCTAAAATGATGAAAATGTTGGATTTAATGGACAATAGGACTCATACTCCAGGATGGGTAATTTAGACCTAGAAATTAGGGTTTTTGGGTAGGAACAAAGATCTTGTAAAGACAATTTTGGAGCACTTGAAGACTAGAAAATCCACTATTCTAGGAATCATATTCCAAAATTTTCATATAACTCTTGCTTGGCCTTTTCAAAGAGTCAAATTTTGAATCTTTTCTTCAATCTTTGCTCTATCTTCTCATCTTGATTTTCGGATCTGAATTGTTGAATTATACTCTATAGGTGTCTTTTAAAGATTTTATAAACAAGGTGACAAATTGGACAGCCTTGCAAATTGAAAAACTTCTTTCCAATCTTTCTCTTCACTATTTATTCAACCTATATCTACCAATCACACACTAAAGAGAGGGAGAAAAAAATGTTAGTGGAAAGGGGCTTTCCTTGGTCAAACCTCATTTTGGTAACCAAACCTTGTAATGAAATCAAATAGAAAGGAGGAATGATTAATAAATAAAATTTAATGTTGCAACTCACCAAACCCTACAAATAAATGTTACAAACATGTTTGAAATGGATCCAATGGATGTGGATCTTGACTCTTGTTTGAATGATATGAATCTTGAACTGAATTCTTGCTTGAATCATGAAACCCTACATCACAAATATTAGCTCAAAAACAAACATGATTTATGATGACTTTTACATGATGCTTGGTACTTGAATAATTCTCCAAAACACTTGATAATTAGTTCTTGAATGCTCTTGTGAACTCAAATTTTCTATAAGGATTCTTATTCAACTTGTTAGGAGAAAAATGAATGAAATAACCTTGTATTTATTCTTGTTTATGCCAAATTTCCTAAAATTACAAAACTACAAACCAAAATTAGATCTAGGAGAATAAAATATTGCAAAGAACTTGAATTTAAATTAGTTCTAAGCTAAGAGGGACTCATACGCCAAAAGTGGCATACGAGTCCCATTATGCTAAGCTTGAGACACATTTTTCAACAAATCCTTAGATTCATGTGTAATTAGGATTAGGGCCCCGAAACTTAGGTGGGACCCATATGCCCAAGGTGGCGTATGAGTACCAGATCACTAAATTTGGGCCATATAGTCCAAAAAAATTAATTTATGATTGGTAATTACATATTTGTTAGGATTATCCTTAGAAAGATGCATTAAATGAGGATTCTAGATATAAAATAGGGTCAAATAAGGCATAAAGAAGCCCAATTTATTAATGAAAATCCTTAATTAGTGTGAAAGTACAAGAAAAAAATTACAACACCCTCAATAAGGCATAATTAGGTTCATTTAGTTCACAAGAGTTCAAAAAATTATAAAAATATAACATATGACATTTTTCGACACTAGAACCAATTTCTATGAAATTGCAAGAATGATGACAACTTTGACAATGTTGCAATTTTTCTGTTCAATAGATCTTCCACATAAAATCTTTAAACAAACTCCAAGATGGAAAAATGTTGTTTTGTTAGGTGAATGGGGGTTTTCCTTGGTCAAACCTTGTTTTAGTAATTAAACCTTCTAATGAGACAATGAAACATGAAGGAATGATGAATGAACAAATGCAATGTCACAACTCACCAAACCCTTGTATAAACCTTGGAATATGGATCTTCAACTTGCATGAAATAGATTCAATAGATATGGATCTTGATCATCAGACTTGATTAGGAATAATTCCTTTGAATGCTTGAATGGATCTTGAACACCACATCAACATATTAGCTCAAATAAAATGCATGATGTTGTAGTGTAGAAAAATGTGTACCTTTCTCAATTTGGAAATTATTAATGATAAATTGGACTTAATGTTGCCTTGATCTAGTGTTGTGAGGTGTTCTACACATCCACATTAGGTCTTGGGCCTGTTTTCACCTAAATTAACTTAACTCTACCCTAATTTAATGTTGTAAAATGTATTTATTTACATCTTCAATTTAAATTTGGGAGGATTGTAAATCAAGTGGACCTAATATAGTGTTGTAATGTGTTTTACACATTCACATGGGATTTAGGGCCCTTCTAAGCTAAAAATACCCAATTTTGGAATTAATTTAGTGTTGTAAAGTGTATTTATTTACAATTTCACATTGGATTTTGGGTCTTATTGAATTTATAACCTTTATATCATCATTAATAAGCCCCTATGACCCCATATTATGTATCCAAAGGCATGTTTTGATAAAAAACCAGACAAAGTCAACATAAAAGCTTAAATTCTTCACTCTTAGACATCCCAACTAGCTAAATAGCCCTTATGGGATCCACTCGCCACCTTGGGTGAATGAGTCCCATCCAAGTGGGAATTATTCACCCAAGATGGTGAATGAGTCTCATTTGATCTATTTTCAAGTTTTGAGTAGGAAAAAGTGGGTTTTTAATTCAAATTTCTTCAATGTCAGCCTTGGGGATCAAATTAACAGTCATGCGAGTGGATTTCCTATATAAAAAAGATTTCAAATCATTATTTCACCTAGTAAATCCAAGAAACATCAGCCTACATGTTATAAAGTTAAGCATTCAAGAGTTAAGTATTTCAAGGTCATTAAGATAGCTTTCAAGATCATTCAAGGGCAAGATTCTTCATCAATTATTGTAGAAATTCAAGATCCACTATCATGTAAAGCATATAAAGAATCAATCATGTTAGTGAGTTGGTGTTGTGATGTAGAATTTAAGATCCAAGACCAAGAATTATTGTACACCTATTGTCAAATATCAAGATCTACATCCTGTTGATGGTGAAAATGACAAAAACAACATTAAAATAGAATATTTCTACTCTATTTCTCTTGAAAAAGAAAGACAACATGTAGTGGCCTAACTCCCAAGGTCCTGGTAGTTGGTTCTCAACTGTCTGGTATCACTCAATCAATTCATGAAACTGTAATGTTCAAGGGGCCTATGCTGGTAAAAGATTCAAGCGATGACTCATCCTATCAAACTTTTTTGGTAAATCAATGGGGTTTTCAAACAAAAGAAAAAGATAGATTAAAGGGTAAAACCAGTAAGTATGAATCAAATTTATCTAATATCCAGACATATATCTTCAAATAATGAATTTTCTTTCAATCAGATCAAGAAAACCATAAGATGACACAATCTATAGCATAATCTATACCATTGCATACATTTTAGGTGCTTAATTAACTTCACAATCACACATCACAAATAGTTCAAGGACTTTGAAAATAGTACACATTCATTCATCATCAAGATTATAGATCAACAAACTTTAATAATTTCAATTCAATGATAATCTAACAAGATAATCTTTAAATCTGGTTTCTTCTAATGACTTTCATCACATAAGAAACTATTATGCTTCAACACAATCATTGGCATTCAGATGCATTATAACTTATCAACCTTATCAAATAAAACAACTCAATGCTAACTCCATATTGCGTAAACTTGTAAATTCTATTAACTATAAAAGGATCAAGTACAAAGTATCTCTACAAAACTCTACAAAATTTTATCTCCTAGCATTAGGTAAGCCAATTCTATTCTCAATTAGCCCCCCTTTACCATATGATACCCATTAGGTATTTATAGATATACAAAAGTTAGAACTCTACTTCTAATTATAGGTTATCCACCTTTTTAGGAACTAGACTCTCTTGGAAACTTAGATCAATTTGATCTTGAGTTCTTACATTTAAACATTCAGTCTTAACTAAAAATAGAAGATAGAAGAGAAGAAAAGAAGTCATGCGCCCCCAAGACTGCCAGTGTTGTATGCATGTAACATGCAAGGAAGGAGAACATAATGCATGTAGGGACTCATGCATGTGAAGCTTGATTTTTAATAAACTCATCATAGTTTGTGGAGACTTGCTGTAATGTATCCATCTCTGGCCCATCAATCCAGCTATCCTCAAAATTGATTCGATCCAATTTTGCTGCAGAAAATTCCCTCATACTTTTTATTTTTATTAATTCTCTCCCAGTAGCTTTTATCTCTTCTTTGACCTCTACTAGTCGATCTAACATCAACTCTCCACCATCCTCTTCTTTTTACATGAGTCCTTTGAATATTTCATCCCATTTCTATTTTACTTGACTCAAAGGCATGCCTTCCTCTGAAAATGCATTCACATCTACAATTATAGCAATGACTGCTTCTAATTCTTCCAATTGCTCGGTCAAATTATTAGCAGTTTCTTGAATTTCATCCTTCTATTTACACAAAAATCCTGTCCTAAACCATAGTATGCAAGAAGTTTTCTCCACAAAATCATTGTTGTCTTCCTCAAGTATGGATTGTTCCAGAAGAATTGTTAGAGGCAATGCACTTACTCTTTCCAACCTTTGACTGTATTCTTTGTATTCCTCTTCTTGCTTTTCTGATGCCTCAATATATTGATACATCTCTTTTATCAACCCTTCAATATCCTTATAGGCTTCAAATCCTTTCACTAAAACCTCTCCTACCTCTTGGTTCAATTTTTCTATCCACTTGTCTACCATCTTCACCTTTCCTCTAACGTGCACCAAATCATCTACCTCCTTTTTGCTTAACAAAACATGAGTCTCAATGGCTGCTACCTGTTGTGACCTTGGAGAGGAGACACTCTTCAAGAATGAATGCAATTGATCTAATTGAGCTTTAAGCTCATCCTTCTTTTGCTTGTCCTTGATCATTCTTGATTTGGTCGTTGAAGCCACCACATCAATCAAATTCATTTGCTGATTTCTAGTGGGTCTTCCCAAATTGACCATACTCAGCTGATAATCTGTCAACTGCATATCCCCTACCTCCATTTCTATCATAGGCATGGAACATTCAGCAACAATTTCCCCTTTGTCTGTGAGTCAAGTAGAATGTAGGATTTTAGCCTTCTTCTTAGGTCTTTCTTACTCAATCCACTTCATCATATCCTCCCAATTGAGAGGTTGTGGAGGTGTTCTTGCCCTTTTCTGCAGGTCCAATTTCAGCCAAGTAGGAGCACTTGGAGCAGTAGTCATCATGGAGGAAGAAGCAACAATTGTAGAAGATGGTTGAACATCTACCTGAGGTTGAGAGTCAACCTTTGCTTTCTCTTGTTTTTCCTGCAATATATGCATCTGCACCAACTTCTCAGCCTCTTCTCTATCTCTTTGTTATTTCCTCCTACTCTCTTCTTCCAACCGATCCTTCTCTACCTTTTCTTTTTCCAACTTTTCCTTCTCTAGAGTTTCTTTTTCAAGTTTCTCTTTTTCCAAAGCCTCTAGCCTTTCTTTCTCCAATCTCTCCACTTCTACGGCCTTAAGTTTCTCTGCCTTTGCGTTTTCTTCTTCTGCTTGTTGTTTCTTTACTAGCTCCTCAGCATCTCTTTTCCTCTTCAAACTTTCAGCTTCTTCCTCTTTCTGGCGAGCTTCTTCTGCAAGTTTTAACCTAGCAACCAAGATTTCCTTTTCTCTTCAGTCTCTTGCTTTCTCTTCCTCAAGGTCATGGATTTTTTGTATTAACTCCAATTTGTCATTCTCTGCTTTAACCTTGAGCTCATGTTCTTGCTCCCTTCTTTGTTTTTCCACTTCATTAGCTGCTGCCTTTTCCAAAACTTTTTTTGCTTTCAATTGTTGCTGGTGCAATATAGCATCAACTTGTTCTTTGGCTTCCCTTTCCTTTTGTTTCTCCACCATAGCCCTTGCATTAGAATCTCTTGTAGCATCTTCAAACAGATTCCACTGGTCTTCTAGTGTTAAGATATGCAAAATATTCTCCCCTAGAGGCATGTTCTCTTGCATATCTTCCTCTGATAGAATCTCATCCAAATCTGTCTCAACTTCCAGAACTTCCTCCTCCACTTCTTTTCCCTTGGCAGTTTCAGCCATGCTATGAAGTGCTCCTTCCTAAATTTCTTTACTCTTCTTCCTTGTAAGTGGGACTTGGGTGGATGATTCATCTACTGTGGGTGTTGAGACAATAGATCCTCCTACTAGAACATCTCCTTCTTGTGTGTCTTCTTCATCATCTACCACCTCAGGTTCTATTTCTTCAATGTCTGGAGGAAAGAATTCCAATGGCTCTTTGGGAGGTGTTTTCCTTTTGATCCTTTTGTACCCTTTACCCTTCTTAGGAGTTGGTTCTTGCGGAGTCTGGGTTCTTAGTACTAACCATTGCACGCTCCTATCCAATACTGGCCTTCCTATCTTCTTGATATCAATTGTTTCTTCAACATTCCAATCAATTGGATCCAGGCTTTTAGTGCCAATGTTAAAAGCTTCATATGATGGATCCAATACAATCCCATCATCCACCAAAGTGTCAGGAATGTTTTCTTTAATACCTAGCTCTACCATGAGTGCAACTGAAAATCTTTCATATTTCTTCTTTCTCAAATCATACTCATTCTGTTGATCACTCCAAAAGTCTTCTAAAAAATTGAAATGTCTAGTGAACACTAAAGGTGATAAAGCATACATCTTCTTCTTTGGATCAAAATACTTACGAGTTGTATAAAATCCCAATTTCAACTGTATCAACTCATTACAGGCCACTTTTGCTCCCTTCAAGTGTTGACAACTATATTCACCCAATTTCATGAGAAATTTATGACACCCAGTTTTATGCTTAATCCCAAACCTAGCATTAACCCTGATAGCTTGATATACAAACTCCATTAGCATTGTCCTGTTACTGCAGCATCTTGGAAGCAAGTGTGGGTGGGCTTCGAAACCATATAACCTGAAGTATGTAAATTTGGGGTATTGGATATACCAACATCCCCATTCAGCAATGAATGCCATGGCTTCTTGACTTAACTGGTATCCTGCATCTCCATTCAATTGATTGATGATCACATATAAAAATGCATCATTGACTCTTCTGAAATGAGTTTCCACAACTTGAAGAGATAATTGATCATAGTGTTCCCATACCTTCTTCTACCCATCCAAGGCTCCCATTATGCCTACTCTGTTCAAACCTAGGAAAATCCCCAATCTTGCTGCTGCATAAACCACATAAGAAGTCATCAAGAAAGATTTAGTCTGCCTGATCCTTGCTAGCTGATCATGTATGGCATCAGAAACAATCATTGACCAATCAAACTAATAGTCACCCTCTAAGATTATTTGAATGAAAGGAAAAATCCATTCCTTGAAGTGGAAGGTATCCCTCTTCCCAAACACCCTGGACAACATCAATATTACATCTGATATTTCCTTCTTGAAACATGCCCTCTTAGGTTGGTCTGCAAGCTTAGATAGAGATTTCTTTTTTGTATTCAACCACTTTTTATTCAAATGAGACCTATTGGAGTCCTTATACTTGCTATACTTCTTTAATGCCTCTGCTTTAGTTAGCTACACCAAGTTCTTTGGATCTAGAACATTAAATATAGTTTGAAACATCTGAGGAGTAAGATTAATGATGACATTATTCTATGAATCCATGCATAATCTTGTAGCTAGATTGTAGGCACTAGCTACTATTAAGATCAACTTTGGGCACTGAACTGATAAAGGGAACATAGTGATATGTGCCAGACCGGAATCAACAATCCTTTGTGTCCTTCCCATTAGATTTTCTCGTTCTCCAAAGGTTTCTCCATGTAACTCCTCAAAGTTGTATTGGCCCAAATTGGTGTTCGTGATATCTGACTAGTCTAATTCCACCTTTCCCACCTTCACCACTGAGTTCCTATGATCATACCTCAAGGTATAAGGCAATTGTTCTGAATTTACTTTCTTTGGTTTTGGTGCTGTCTTTGATGTTCCAGTGGGTTGGTTCCTTCGAGCAGCTTCTCCTGATGTTCCTGACATCTCTCAATTCCCCTACAAGAAAACCTCTAATTAGATCTTTAGATATCATTATGAAACATGCTTTAAAACTATACCTTTCACATATGCACCAGAGGTAGAACCAGGCAAAAACTCAACCTAAAATAGTCTTTTTTACAACACTGTCGGACTTAGAGCCAAAAAAAATATAGATACTCAACTAATGATTAACGGGCTCAGAGTCGGACTCGGGATGGGAATCGAAATCGAGATCGGAATGGAAAACAAATTTTATTTTCTTCATATTTTCTGATTTCTATTTTTCTATTTCCACTCCGCCTCCGTTTTGTCTAGGTTATCGTCATTTTCCAAAAAGACTTTTGTTGTACATAGAGCCAGAAATGTGATGGGAATTGAAACCAATAACTTTTGCAAAAACAAAATTCCCAAGTTTTAAGATTGATTCCGATCCCGCCTTAGCCTAGATTGACCATGACATCATCAAATGATTTCTTTGATTTAACATATAACTGCATGATTAAAACCAAGGTCACTTAAAACGAAAAAAAAGGGCTTTAAAAACACTATGTTCATATGACCATGGGGAACAACTGCATATCTTTAGGGCATCATATTTTAACCATTTAAATGCGATCACTGATAGACATGAAACCCTATTTTAACAAACTTGATAAAAACTAGTGCACGACTTTTAAACCTTACCATTTACCAGTTTGGATTCATGATGAAACCCTAAGTGAAAATGATAAATCTAATCTGCCCTAACTTACTGTAAATCATTAATCTACCTCACTATTTAAAACCTAATTTAATCTAACTCATCGCAAATTAGAATAACATGACACAATCACAATTAAGACATGAAAGCGACCATGTTCTAAAATAGAAAGAATCAAAAAGACAGTACAAGAAATGAAATATAAGTCAAAACAAAACAAGATAAAATAATAAACCACTCGTACAATCATGCCATTAAGCGCAGATCCAATTAAAACAAAATGATTCACAGTACGAGTAGATATAAAGAGAAACACAACGAATCACAACACTAAGAAACAAAGAACAAAAAGAAACCCTACCTCAAATGCAAAAGAACCTGAGCTAACCTTCTAAACTAATTCTCACACAATATCCTTCGTCTCTTTCAATCAATTCGCTCAAACGAACTCCACTACTGTTCTCTCGTGCTCTTAGATCCATTAACAATGATAATAATGATTCATTTAACCCTTAATGAAGGTAAAAATGCTAATTTCTACCTACACGAGTAACCACCATTAATGCATTAAAGCGCAGTTAAGGCAGAGTCGGAACTGTGAGAGAACTAACACTTCTCTGTAGTGCCACTCCAGTCAAAAGGTCAACAACCCAAAAGTGGTGGAGGCAGAACTGAAATAGAAACTGATTCATAAATTTAATAAATTTCCAAACTTCATTCCCATTCTAGTTCCGGGTCCGCCAACTAGACATTGAACAAAACCAAAGACAAAAGGTAAAGCAAAAGACCGAGACTAAAGCAAAAATAAAAATAGCGAAGACGGGGGCGCAATCAATTATGATTTTGCAATTTTTGATAATGACTAACTTAATACCCACTCCGGCTCTAGTTCTGCTAAAGACAAAATAAAAGAAAATAGAAAAGACCATTGGGATGAGAACCGAAACAAACTTCAAAAGAACTTTCAGAACCCGATTTAGTTTCGGTTCCAACTCCGCTAGGCTAAACCAAAATAAACAAAGTGTTGGAAGCAAAATGACTCCAAAATTTATTTGAAAATCAACTAAGGATAAAAAAACAAGGGGGAACCATCTTGACCAAGGCAAAAGATGGGGTGGTTATGCAAGGCATAACACATCCTTCATGGCCATTTCATGTTGAGTTGCAGACTTGCAAGACATCATCTACAAGACATCATCCAAGGAACTATTTTTCATATTTCATGTTTCATGCTCATTATTTCATCATTTGGTTTAATTATCCATAAGGGGTTTGACCAAGGCAAACCCCCATTCCATAAAAATCAACATCTCTCTCTTTGTGCAATTACAGATCTAGGTATTTTGAATACTTGAAGATCATTGAAAATTAGGTTTAAAACTTGTTGGAATTGTCTCCCTATTGACAAGGTCAAAATCTTCACTAAAAGATCATCTATAGCCTCAAAATCATGGTTTTGGATATGAGAACTTGCAAAACTAAAAAGAGTATACAAAGAAGAGTACATCCAGACTTTGAATTTCTGAAAAATCTAAACTAGACTCACTTGCCAAGAGTGGTGAATGAGTCCCACTGTAGATTTTTTTTGGAGATCTCTGCAGATTTTGATACCCATTCGACTGAAAATTGCTCTAGTATAGTTTTCTAGATCCAGGACTGATTCACCCAAAATGGCGAATGAGTCCCACTAGGACTAAAAAGGAGAAATTTTAGGATTTTAGAGATCCATTCCATCTCTCTCCAGTTTCCAGGTACATACTTTCAGTTTTGTAACTTTCTATTTTGTTTCATGGTCATTTCTAAGTCATTCATTGAAGCATTGCATTAAAATAGGGTTTTCCATTTCATCCTTCATTGCATTGCCTTTCCAAGTCTAAACTTGGTGGTGAACCCCTCTTCTAATATGAAATCATACCCTAGGATACCCTATTTTCAGATCACTTGTCTCTAGTCTTGGGGTGAGATATTTAGGGTCATCCTTGAATGTAAAGTATAGAATATTGTTGCCCTAGGTCCTAAAACCCTAGTAGAGCACTAAAATTATATGTTTCAGATACAAGAAAACTGCTGGAAATATGTGCCTCAATCTTACTAACCTAAACCCCCTAAAAGATAAAAATTGGTGAGACACTTGGGATATCTTGTCAATGAGCAGTTTATTTTGAGGGCTTGAAGTGATCAGATCAGTGTGACAAGTGATCGGTCTTCCCAAAGTGAACTATTGGTGTGACTTGAACTATCGATGTGATTTTTCTATCTCATGTTTATGATAGAAGTCTGGCCGATGAGGTTCGTCAGAGAGACTCTTGTTGATATGAGAAGTGGATGCTAAGTAGCCTAGATGAGTTTTTTCGAAATGACTCTTATCGATGGTCGAGCTTAGGTCATCGTCAGGGTGACATTGGCCTTCAGTCAAACATGGGAATGTTGAGTCGATAGTGTTAGTCTGGCCAATGTGATCTGTTTGGTGTGACATGTTCTATCTGGATGAGTTCTCAGGATTGGTCTGATAGTGTTGGTCATGCCAATGTACTTTTTTCGTGTGAGTCTTGTTGATGAAGGAGTTGGCAGTTTGCTTTTATCAGTGTAGCTTGTTTCTATTGATGGAACTCGATTGGTAGTCCCAACAATAGAACGATAAGCACCGTCAGTGACTCAGGGTCATCGGTGGTCTTTTCGATGGCTATTGAACATTAGTGTAACGTGAAGATTTTATACTGATAGAGAGTTCAATTTCCATATCAATCTTATTGATCAGTTTGGCGTAACTTAGCAAGTTGGAAGATCATGGAAATACTATGTCAAAGAAGGGACCTATGCTGATGGGTTTTCATATCGGTGGAGCAATGGTGATGGGTGCATTGAGGTTGTGGATGTTTGAATGGGTAAATAACAAAAGGCTAACTCATGGACAAGTAAAGTCATTGGGCTTTTGAATTTAAACTATGACTATTTCTATCCTGCAAAATATGGTATAGTGTAATCCTATAAATTCAGAATGGTCAATGATTAGACTTCCTTGACAGTTGAACAAACTGAATTGGTTTGGACAAAAATTCTTGGAGATCAAAATATCTTTGTGATGAAAATGAAACGTTCAAATAGGCAAGGGTTTGATATGTAATTTTCTATGTGAGTGTTTGTAACTGTATGTTGATAAGCATTGTAAAAGTGAGAATGTTGTGAGAGAGGACATGAAGAATGTGAACTTGTAAAGGCCGAAGAGGTTGGGTTGGTCAAGACATTGGCTAGGAGAGAGTCGTTTGGGTAGAGGAGATGAATCTACACTATGTGTTGTGTGAGGGTACTGTAACAATGTTGTTTCCTGTGTTCTCTAGATGGACAAGATGTGAAACTCCTAAAATGCTATAAGGTTGATCTTGTATTGTAACCTTTTGTTGCTGAATAATACAATGAGGATTTAGGCTTTTGGATTATTGGATTGTTTTACCTAAAAGGGTTTTCCCCACCTAAATTTGTGCGTCCATTTATGATTATCTTTCATGTTGTTTGATTTTTTAAATTTGAATCTATGCATAGTGTTGAACCTGGTTAATTCCGGATGTTCTTTTCTGAGAAGGGTTAATGTGGGAAATCAACTGTGCTAGTTTCCTCTTTATGTAATAGTAGTACGTGTCTTTCTAGAAATTTTAAGGAATTAAAATCGTTGGAGGCAATGTTGTTCTTAGATTTTTCTTTCTAAGATGACCCAATTTCCCTTTCAAGTGGTATTAGATCCTTCTTTGAGGATTTGCTTATGCTTGCATGTGTAGGTTTGTTTTGTGAGTTCCATGTGCTTGCATGGACTCGCATGTGTCTTACATGTTCCTACATGGTGATGCATGTAAAGGTTCCTGGTGTTTCGGTTATGTGGATTCCTTATGTAAAGATTTCTTAGTCGGGTAAGCTTGAGGAGATCTAAAGGAGTTGGCTGATGATTGATCCTTTGATAAGTAAAAGTCCTTCCTCTTTTGATACCACACAATGTGAAATAATTTGAAGATGGAGAAATTGGAGCTGATCACATTGTAATGATGTGCTCTAAGGCTTCTGGTTGGCAACAAATGATCCTGATGCAGTGGGTGCGAGTTTATGCTTATGGTTGTGTCACAATAGAGTGTGGTTCATCCTAGGGGTTTGTGTTTGAAGCTCCCTAATTGTATAGAGATGCTTGGGTTTTTATTTAGCCATGGAGTATTGTTCTTGTGCTGGGTGCTTTGACTTGGCATTGAAGGTGTTGTTTTATATTACCCTGACTGCATGCAAGCTATGAAGTGTTAGAGTAATAAGTTATATGCTTAATTAATTATATCATACTGGTTAATTAATTAAGTCACTTATTCCTCTTGTTGCTTAAGCTAAACTTAGGCACATTAATAATTGATTAATTATTAATTATGCACACTAGGGTTTCCTTTTAGGTCAACATTAGGGTTGCACACTTTGCTTTTATAAAGCAAATCTTCTCATTGTAATATTGAATTCCTAAATATATCATTTTGCACATCTTCATGCAAAGCTTTGCTTTTATCTGATTTTCTCTTTTGTGGAAGGTGTTTAGGTTTGCATGTCTGATCTTGGGTTTCTAACATGAAGTTGATCTTTGGGTGGTTTGAAAACTTCTGGATAGCTTAGCTCTCTCGAATGCATGTGCATGCTTATGGTTCTAGAATTGGTCTAAAATGGGCATGGATTTCCTATACTACTTATTCCTGTTAAGGATGCCTTGTATTTGCATGGCTTGAATTCATCTTCTTTGGTTCTAAAGGTTTTATAGATTTTTTCCTAAAGAGTCTATGGTGATCCATATTCATGTTATTTCATTGTTCTTGTTAACCATCATGATTTTATGCAGAGTCTTGAGTCATCCAAATGTGTAGTGGATTTGGGTGTGCATTGGTGTTTTATAAACAGAGTGATTTTGTAGGTTTTACATAGTCAAGAAAACTTGTGGCTATGTGGAGTTGCTATTAAAACTATTTTATAGACCTTGTTTTGTGGGGTGTGACTAGATAAGATAGTTGTAGTTTTGCATGTAAGTGTTTATTTCCAATTTCCTAGACTATGTTGCTCGAGTTGTGGACATGATTGGAAAATTAGATTTGAACTTGATCTAGTGTTTGAGTCATGTTGTCTACGTGGTTATTCTCCCTGAGATCTCAATTTTGTAGCTTCTAGTGTGATGATGGGTTTGCACATTCATTGTGATTGATCTTAGAGTTATGCAGTTGGTGGATTAGCTACCCATTGGTTGTAGTGAGATAAATCGGAAGTGGACTATCAATATCCACGAGGTTTGATTGTGTGATGGTGCATATCTGTTAGCTAGCCTTGTCTCTAGTCACTTATACATTGGTGTGAATGCTTCTCGATGAGAGGAAGGATGGTGTTGAGTATTTGAATATTCAACTATGGAGACCTATAGAGTGTGTATCATGATGTCATGGAGAGCTTGATAGAAATTTAGTGTAATTTTTTGACAGTGATGGTGTGATCTATGCAATTTGGAGATCTTGGTGTTCCTTGGCATTGTTGCCAGATGGACATATTGTAGATTGGACTTGGAGGTTTTTTTTAGATTAGCAGATGTTGGTCATGATTCTTGGAAAGTTCACATTTCATGGTTCAGTGGGATCTTTAGCAGTTATTGTGGGTTCATCACTTGGTGGTGAATGATCTTCTTTAGTGTTACAGATGTTACTAGGAGGGAATTTGAGATCCTATTGTTTCAGAAGGGTTCTTTCACATTTGCATGGACACTATTTGAGGATGTGCAACATATATGGACCATGGAGGAAATTTAGAGTCTTTGGTAGGGTGTTGGTGGTGCTTGATAGGTGATGTTGGTTTAGAGTTTTTTTATGTCATGTTATAATCTTACTTGTGCATTAGAGTTTTGGCATGAGGCATTGCTCTTGAGACCATGATGAGGTCAGTTGGAGCGTGGTATCTCCTAAGGGGAATTTGTAGATCATAATGTCATGATAATTTCTTGATTCAGATGTTTGGAGCTTTGATAGTGGTCTGGAGTTTCTTTGTGTTTTGGGTACATTGGTCATATGCTTGAGGACTTCATGTTAAGTGGAGTAATGCATATTGGATTTTAGCATGAGATGATCGGTTGTAGGTGTTCATGGATACATGGAGAATAAGGTGAGACTATAACTCTTTTGAGAAAGGTGTTGATTTCAGTAGAAAGTCTAAGCGGCCTACACCTTGGTTGAACGTGAGTTCAACAAAGACCAATGAGGAGATTTATCTTGGAGTAATCATGGTGGCTTGTATATTTTGGAGGATAATTCTCTTTCCTCACTCCCAGTGTGCTCGAAAGTGAAGTATATTTTAGAGGTATTTTCCCATTGTATCTTTCAGATGTGTTTTATGCTTTCTTTCATGATATGGATATTGAATTATTCTTAAATGGTTCTGGAGGATTCATAGTGGAATATAAACACCATGGTTAATCTCCTTGAGTTTTACTGTGCCATCATTTTTTTATGAGAACTGGTAGGAGATGATTTATGGTTTGATTTATTGAGATGGGAAATGAGGTAGTTTGATCTTCTTTAAGAGGCTCACATCCATGATTGATTATATGTTACATATGTTAAGTTTGATCTTGGTGATTGAATGGTTGGGTGTTGTTATGGATTTTCCTTTGGGATGTGAAGGAGATCATACTTGGAACAACTAGATTTTAGAGTTGTATGTAGGAGGATGTTCTACAGGTATATATGTTGTGCAAAGTTTCTCTCTTTGGTCTAGGTTGTCTTCCTAGAAGTTTTATTTCATTTTACATTGGTTTGAGATTTGGTCAGAGCTTGTTTTTTACTCAAGTTCTTGAGTGGTAACTTGGAGGTTCTTTATCTCTTTCCTATGTTGGGTGTGAAGAAATTGGAAGATCTCTAGATGATTTTTGAGAGAAATGATTCTTGTAGCAGTTGGTTGTAGGTTGTACATATCATTGTGGATTTTTCCTTGGTACTACATGGTTACACTTTCTATGTGTTTTCATTGGTAGACTTTGTATGACTTTGATCTTTCAGATTTGGCATTACCTATGCAATGGGAGTTTCTGGTTGTGCTTTGTCTTCTTCAACTAGTTTGTACATGGAGCTTGTATGTACCGTTGGTGGGTTGGTTGTGATATTGGCATGATTTTGCTAATGTGGATACCTCAGAGGTATGATAGATTGGATGGATAGCATGAGCGGTGGGTGATATTATCAGTTGGATGAGAGTAATCATTTTTTTTTGTTATTGTTCTGGTTGATGTTCTATCTTGTTTCTGGAGAATATTTTCATAGTTGTGTTCTATTTTGGGCCTTGGAAGTATTTTGTTTGTAATTTTGTATGGTTTTTTTTTGGTGCTCTGGAGTGGTCAGTAAGATCTTCGTCAAGTGGAAGATTGTTGGAAATATGTGCCTCAATCTTACTAACTTGAACCCCCTGAAAGAGAAAAATTAGTGAGACAGCTGAGATATCTTGCCGATGAGAAGTTTAGTTCTGAAGGATTGAAGTGATCAGATCGGTGTGACAAGTGATCAGTCTTCCCAAAGTGAACTATTGGTGTGACCTAAACTGTCGATGTGAGTTTTTGGTTTCATATCGATGATAGAAGTCTTGCTGATAAGATTCGTTGGAGAGACTCTTGTCGATATGATAAGTGGATGCGAAGCCGATGTGATCTATTTGGTGTGATTCTAGCCAAAGGTGCTTGGTTGGTGTGACATGGTCCATCAGAATTAGTTCTCAGGATTTTTCCAATGGTTTTGGTCATGCCGATGTACTTTTTTGGTGTGAATCTTGCCAATGAAGGAGTTGGCAGTTTTCTTTTATCAGTGTAGCTTCTTTCTATTAACATATCCCAATTGGTAGTCCCAATGATAGAATGATAAGCACGCTCAGTGTGACTCGAGGTCATAAGTGGTCTTTTTGATGGCTATTGAACATTGGTGTAACCGGAAGATGTTACACTTATAGAGATATCAATTGCTATATCGATCTTATTGATTAGTTTGATGTAACTTAGCAAGTCAAAAGATCATGTAAATACTATGTCAAAGAAGGCACCTATGCCAATGGGTTTTCATATCAGTGGATCTATGTTGATGGGTGAATTGAGGCCATAGGTGTTCAAATGGGTAAATAAGAAAATGCTAACTTGTGGACATGTAAATTCATTGGGATTTTGAATTTAAACTATTGACTATTTCTATCCTGCAAAATGTGGGATAATGTAGTCCCATAAATTCAGAATGGTTGATAGTTGGACTTCCTTGACAATTGAACAAACATAATTGGTTTAGACAAAAATTCTTGGAGATCAAAAGGTCTTTGTGAGAAGAGTGAAATGTTCAGACATGCAAGGGTTCACTATGGAATTTTCTATTTGAGTGTTTGTAACTGTATGCTGAAAAGCATTGTGAAAGTGAGAATGTTGTGAGAGAGGATGTGAAGAATGTGAACCTATGAAGGCCGGCGAGGCTAGGATGGTTGAGAGGCTCATTGGGAGAGAGTCTACTAGTTAGAGGAGATGAATCTTCACTATGTGTTGTGTGAGGGTAATATAATAGTGTGAGGATTTTGAGCAGTTTTGTTGCCTGTATTCTCTAGCTGAATGAGATGTAAAAATCTTGAAAGGCTATAAGCCTTAGGTTGTATTCTAACCTTTTGTTTTTGAATAATACCAAGGCGATCTAGGATTTTTGAGTGTGGGTTTTTTTATCCGAAAGTATTGTCCCCATGTAAACCTGTGTGTCCATTTATGATTATCTTTCTTGTTCTTTGATTTTATAAATTTGAATATGTGCATAGTGTTGAATCTGGTTAAGTTTGCATGTGCTTTTCTCATAAGGGTTAATGTGGGAAATCAATTGTGCCAGTTTCCGCTTTATGGCATAGTAGTATGTGTCTTTCTAGAAATTTGAAGGAATTAAAACCACCAGAGGCACAACTATTCTTAGATGTTTCTTTATGAGATGAACTAATTTCCCTTTTAAAGACTTCAACATGATAATCAGATCTTGGTTGTTGCAATAATTCTTCCCTTGAATCTATTGAAATTCTCTTGAAAGGCTCTTGATATATGAATGCTCACTAGAAAATTCTAGGATGAAACATAGTGAAATGACCTTATATTTATACATATGTTAACATTAATTCTTGAAATTCAAATAACACAAGACAAAATGTGAATACAAATTTGAAATCATTGTAATATTGCCAAAAAAGTACATGAAATTTAGGTCCTAGGTCTAAGTGAGGGCCCATTTTCCCTTGGGTGAATGGATCCTAGGTCACTCATCTAGGACACATTCTTGAATGTTAAGTGTTATTTTATGGCATTGATGAATGTTGGGTTTTACCCTTTTGGAAATTGTAATTAATTAGGCTTGGATTTGAATTAAATGGACCAATTAAGGCATAATTAACCTCAATTAATTAATAAATCCCTAGATAAGAGTGAAAGTGTAAAGGTATACCTTACAACACCATAAATAAGGCACAATTAATTCCATTTTATTTAATAGGGCCCTAAACATAATGTGAATGTGTAAAATACATATTATAAAATTAAATTAAGCCATAATTAAGTAATTTTATTCAATATTAATTCACAAATTAAGTGTGAAAAAGTGATACTTTTACCTACACTACAGATAGATAGGGATTTGGGAATGAGCCAAAATTAACACAAGAGGGTGATCCCAAAATACTGGTTTACAATTTTTGGCCAAACTAGACATTGAACTGATTTTTTTTAACTAAAACTTCACTTTCGGATGCCTATAGCTACTAAACCATGAGGAATTTGATGATGATGTAAACTAGTGATTTTTGACATTTTTTTCTAGATTCTAAAAATATATATTTTAAAAAAAATGGA
The DNA here is from genome assembly GCA_007115665.2 of Sequoiadendron giganteum. NCBI lineage: Eukaryota > Viridiplantae > Streptophyta > Pinopsida > Cupressales > Cupressaceae > Sequoiadendron > Sequoiadendron giganteum. The sequence continues at coordinate 643,193,236 of CM021104.1, read as the reverse complement.
ATCAAATTATATTTTTTCCCATCTCCTTCAAAAACTAGTTTTTAACAATAAACACCATTTTTTATAGAGTGACATGTACTTGCTAACACATAAATTTTCTTTTATGAAGGATCAATTCTATTTTTTCTAATTTAGATTTGTAACTATGATATCTAATGCATGCAATTGGTTTCATATTGTTTTATTGAATTTTTTTTCTTAATTAAGTTTGAAACTCAGACTAGTTACAATTAAGATGTAAGTTTACTTGCTAACACATAAATTTTTTGTATGTATCAAAATTAATTTTTTATTTTTGTTGGATCAAGGAAATGGATATATAGTGCATAGATATTTTTTATAATTTTTTTTGATAATCTACTATTTTTCCACATATGTGGAATCGAGAGTTTGATTTTCAAATAAAATAAATAAATATAATAATAAAATTAAATACATTTTAAATTATACTTTTTGGGAAGCTTATAATGATTACTACATACTTGCAAAAAATAAATTTTAAATGAATTCATTTGATCCCCTAAAAGGTAAATCCAAAGTGGTTTTTTATTAGCATTTTAATAGGTGCAAAAGGAGACTGTCACAATAAAGTGTAACTACACCCTATTTCAATCTAATATCTAAACACAAAAGCTTCAGCCAAATGGCTTCTTTATAGGCATGAGTAGTTACCATATACTCTGCCTCAATAGTGGAAAAAGTGACCAAAACTTGTTCCTTGCTCATCCAACTAATTGCACCACCATTAAGAGTAAACACATATGCACTAGTGGACCTTCTGCTATTGACATCACTAGCCCAATCGAAATCCACAAAACCATGAATACTCAAGGAATGCTAATATCGTGTACCATGAAAACATATAAGGTACTTTTTGGTACCCCACAAATATTTGAAGACCCTTTTAACTACATCCCAATGCACTCTTCCAGGATTAGACATAAAATGAGAAAGAACTCCCACTATTTGGGAAATGTTTGGTCTTGTATAAACCATAGAATACATTAAGATTCCAACTTCACTTTGGTAAGGTACTCTACTCATGTCATCCATCTTTGATGGGGATGTAGTACATTTTGAAATAAAAATATTTGTTCCCAATGTAACAGGAACACAAAGTGGTTTACAATCCTGTATGTTGAACCTTTACAAAATAGAACAAACAAACTTACTCTCGCTAAGCCATAGCTTTTTGTTTTCACAGTCTCTTCTAATCTCCATCCCAATTATGTGTTTTTCTACACCAAGATCTTTCATTTCAAATTTCATAAAGATCTGAGATTTCAATTCTACAATCAAAACTTTTTCTTTCCCAATAAACAACATATAAAACAATTACAAAGAAACAATCATCATCAGATTTAAAATATACGCAGTGATCAAATTTAGACTGCACAAATCCCAAACTCAACACATATGTATCAAAAATCTGGTACCACATCCTAGGAATTTGTTTAAGGCCATACAAATATTTCTTTAACTTACAAACCAACTTGCTTTTACCTTTTACCATGTAGTGATCTGGTTGTGTCATATAAATTTATTCCTCTAGATCACCATGAAGGAACGTGGTTTTCACATCCATTTGTTCTACCTCTAGATCATAAGATTTTGCAATAGATAATAAAAAGTGAATGGATGTCATTTTAGAAACAAGAGAAAAAATATCACCATAATGAATACCCTCAACTTGAGAGTATCCCTTCGCAACCAACCGTGCCTTATAGTTTTCAACATTTCCATCTAAACCAATCTTTTTCTTAAGCACCCATTTACATCCAATAGGTTTCTAACCTTCAAGAAATGGTACAAGGTCCCATGTATAATTCCTTTGAAGATTTGTCATATCTTCATCCATGGTTATTTTCTATGACTCTGTATCATTCATAACCAAATCCTCTTGCATAGATCTTGGTTCATCAATGTTAGTACTCAAAGAAAATACACACTTCCAATCATTAGATGAATACCCATACCTTTGAGGTGCTTTCCTTTTCCTTGTAGACCTTTGAAAAATCTGAGGTGGATTTTATTTGATGTATATCAAGGTGGTTGACTTCAACAATAACTCAATCAAACAAACTATGCAACTCTAGAACCCTAATTTGGTGGGTTTTTCATCACAAGCCTCCAATCTTTAAGACCTAAAATATGGGGGTAGTAAATTAGGTCTTTTGGCCATAAATTTCAGTCCATACATGATCTTAAAAATATAAACACAATATATAAATACCCATTTGAGTTTTATACAACATATCTCAAAATCAAAGTAGGTTATTTTGTATGGAACCCTTCAAAAATGGACTGTCCTTCTACTAATTAAACCTAAAACATGAAAAATCATACCTAGGGCATCATCAAAACATGTGCAAACCTCAATATGGAACCTTTCAACCTTGGACCATATAAATATACAACATTTAAAACTCCTAGACAAAAAATTCAAATTCTCCACCATGTAAAACAAGAGAAATCATATTTTGAAAGTCACTAGTTACCCTGCCTAAGGTTTATGACAGTTTTGAACTATTTTTGCCAAAATTGCAATATCTCTCCAAACTCAACAAAAATAGATGAGAATAAGTGAATTATAAATTATATTCACATGTATTTCAATCCCAATTTGTTTGAGATCAAGATATGGAATATCAAATCCATACCATGTGCTGCAACTAGCTAGTACAAAAAATTTAGAAGTGGCAGTCACCAATTTGATCATAACTTACATAAAACTTAACAAAAATCAACCAAAACAATTAAAAATGAAAGATAAATCAATCCTCTATCACATCCAATCATGTATAGATCATGAAAATTATGTACAATATTGTACTACGTTAAAGAATAGTGATGCAACATTCAAATTTGTAGGAAACAAAGGAATTTTATTGCTTAAAATTCAAAATTGTGACTTCCAACCCTTGCTTCAACCACAAAAATAATTCTCCACCACTTCCCAACTATTCTCAACTAAATTTTTTAAGTTACAATTGTTCAAATCCATATTTTCCAACTTTTGTCTCTCCATGTTCCACAATTTGCAACTTTTTGATAATATTGACAACTTTTAAATTTTTGAAAACTTAACCACACCCATCCTCCTAAGACCTCATGTCTAGACTCTTACAAACATGAGTATGATCCAAATGGACCTTAATACATAAGAGAGATACAAAACTAGAACAATGACAAACCAAAATCACATGGGTGCTCTTGCACCATACTCCCAAGCAAAGAAAATATTCAAGCTCCACTTAAATAGAAGGTCTCAACTTGAGAATTAGGTTTGAAATCCATTTGTTGATCTTCGTATTAAATTCTTTGAAATATTTCCATAGTGGCTTCATCTTAACTTAAGGTTTCTTGAACATGTGGCATAGGTAGGTGAACTTGGCAAAATAAACAACTATTGCGCACTTGCAACAAAATAGATAACAAACTTGATTACCCTACTTCTCACACTCTTTTGATTACCTTCTCAACTTAGTAACATCTACCCCTTGCTTTCATTTGTCATCTCCAACCTGTAATTGATTGCTTTCTTCATGATAGATTGCATGTGTTTCAATAGCACCATGCTCTCCTTCCATGGCTTGTTTCAATTTAACTTTAGGTTTCTCACCCATTGAGTTTGCAATCTCAACAAGAAAATTAGTTTCACTACCCTCTATTACAAGAAACAAATCATATCTAACTTTCTATACTCCCTTGTGAAATAATTGCAAAAAAAATATGGATTGAAAATCAAAACTACAACTCCTATCACCCAAACCTACCATATCCCATTCTAATTTCTCCTTGAATTTTGCACAATCAATAGACATTTCCTTTGATATGTTTATTTTAGTTTGTAAAATAGAATATAGATCCTTTTGCTTGTAGTCAAACCTCTCAACTACATCTTGAACTTCTGAATGAAAATCTTCAATGCTTGTTAATGTCAAAATGGTCCTAGGTTTACTTACCATTGCATTACTTACCTCTTTCTCTATCCCAAAAGGATTTTTCTCTTCCTTCATCAACAAATATTTTGTAATGTCTAGTTATACTATCCCCTCTTGTCTCATCCTCTGAATGATCTTCATTATAAGCCATACATCCTTCTTATTTATTGGTAAATGCCAACCTTGTTCTTTTTTTTCTCTCTCAAGCAACTGCTACATCTCAAGTTCGATTCTTTCTTGCATTATTTATCATTATTTTTCTATTTGTTCCAAGTCTTTCCTTGAGTCTATTATCCCTTGTTCAATATTAATTTGTTTTACCTTCTCATCCTTCTTCTTCATCTCACTTTTCTCTTCTTTTTTTTTGTTTCTTGCTTGGTACCTCCTCACTTTTCAAGTCTCCACAAATAAATCTTCTCAGCATTTCCATTCTCTTTTTGCAAGAAATTCTCTTTCAAATTTCTTCTTCTTGTCTTTTTGATACCTCACCTAGGTTACCTCCTTTCTTCACTACCTAGTCTTTTGGCATCCAAGTTCTTGCTTCAACTGCAAAAAGACAAAACACAAACTCCAAAATTCTTTTTCTAGACCTTTTCGGCTCTAATACCAATTTGATGCAGATTAGGGTGGATGACTTCAACACTAAATCAATCAAAAAAACTAAGCAAATCTATAACCCTAATTTGGTGTGTTTTTCATCACAACCCTTCAATCTTTAAGACCTAAAATATGGGGGCAGTAAATTAATTTTTTTGGCCATAAATTTCATTGCAAACATGCTCTCCAAAATGTAAACACATTTATAAATACCCATTTGAACTTTATACAAAATATCTCAAAATTAGGGTAGGTTATTTTGTTCAAAACCCTTCAAAAATGGACTATCTTTTTGCCAATTAAGCCTGAAACATGAAAAATCAGACCTAGGGCATCACCAAAACATGTACAAACCTCAATATGGAACCCTGCAACTTTGGAACATGGTAATATAAAAAAATTCAGCTCCCAAACAAAATATTATAATTATCCACCATGGAAAATAAGAGAAATCTTATTTTGAAATCGACTAGTTACCCTGCCTAGGGTTTATGACAGTTTTCAATACCAATTGGTATGATATCAATATATGGAATATCAAGTTTGTACCATGTGCTGCAACATGCCAGTAACATAAAAAATCTGGAAGTGGGAGTCACCAATTTGATCATAACTTACATAAAACTTAACAAAAATCAACCAAACAAATTGAAAATGAATGGTAACACAATCCACTATCACTCCCAATCATGTTAGGATCATGAAAATTCCATATAATATCGTACTACATGAAAGAATAGTGATCCAACATTCAAATTTATAGAAAACAAAGGAATTTAAATTTCTTAAACTTCAAAATTGTGACTTCCAACCCTTGCCTCGACCACAAAAAGAATTCTCCACCACTTCCCAACTATTCTCAACTATATTTTTTAAGTTACAACCATTCAAATCCATCTTTTACAACTTGTGAGTCTTCATATTCCATAATTTGCAACGTTTTGACAATATTGACAACTTTTACCACATATAGCAACTTTTATATTTTTGACAACTTGACCACGCCTATCCTTCTAAGACCTCAGCTAGACCCTTAAAAAAATCAATATGATCCAAAAAGACCTTATTAAATAAGAGACACAAAAATAAAACAACCACAAACCAAAATCACATGGGTTCTCCTGCACCATTCTTCCACTTCTTCCTCCCCTTCTTCCCCTTCTGAAGATTTAGAGCTTGATGAGCTCTCCTCAAATTCTTGTCTATTTTGGGGTCTCGATTCAACTTACTTAGGAATAGAAGGAAGTTGAACCATATCCTTTTTTTTCAATTTCTTTATGCTATTCTATCTAAAAATTAACATGGAAAGATTTAGTCTCTCTAAAAATAACACTTCTAGAATAAATTACCTTTTGTGCAACATGGTCCCAAAGCTTTTATCTTTTCACACCATAGATATAGTTGATTAAGATACATTTGACAACCTTAGAATCCAATTTTGTTCTCTTCTCAGACACATGTGCATATGCCTCACAACCAAAAACCCTTAGATGTCTAAGTGAAGGTTTTTCCCCACCCATGCCTCCATTGGTGTTTTATAAACAAGCGTTGATGTAGGGGATCTATTTATCAAATAACAAGTAGTGGAAACAACTTCAGCCTAAAACTTTTGTTCTAGACCAGCTCCACTCAACACTCTACTCTGTTTTTTCCTCAACTCCATTTTGTTACAGAGAATATCAAGATGTATTTTGTCTTTTAATCAAACAATCTATACAAAATATATCAAAATCTATAGAATAGTACTCACTGCCATTGTCAGTCCTCAAACATTTAATTTTATTTCAAGTATGAGTTTCTACCATAGCCTTGGACTGCTTAAAACGATTGAAAACTTTAGATTTACTCATTAAAAAATATACCCATGGCCTCCTACTAAAATCATAAATTAAAGTAACATAATAAACTGATTTACCAATAGAAGAAACATCAACATGACCAAATAAATTAGAATGAATTATATCTAAAATACATGAAGACTTATGAGAAAACGAGCAAAACTGAATTTGGTTTTGTTTTCCATAAATACAATGTTTACAAAAATCAAACTCTAGATTGCAATAATTCAACCCCTCAATGAGGTTCTAATTTTTAAATGGTTTTAAACCCTTATCTCTAATGTGTACAAGCCTTTGGTGCCATAATGTGGTATTCTCTATAGGAAACTTTTACTTGGTAGACAGAGAACCCTTGGTTACCCAAAAGTCATGACTATCTGCATAAGAGGAAACCATCTCTTTTTTCAGCGAAGTAGTTTTTTGACGTAATATTATCATATGTGATATTGTATTCAACTGTGCATGCATAAATTTGGTACAATGTACCCAATCTTATTCCTCTCGCTATCACCATAGAACCTCTCACCATATTCACACCTTCTTCCAAAAAATGTACATGCACACCCACATCTATCAACTTGCTAACAAACAATAAATTTCTTACTAGTCCTGGGATATGAACGACACCATTAAATCATCTAACTCTACCATCAAAAAATTTCACATGAATACTACCATGACCAACAATATCAAGGAAAGAGTCATCACCCGAATACACCTTACCACCTTTATAGTTTTCATACTTACTAAACTAATTTTTGTTAGGATTCATGTGGAAATATGCCCCTGAGTCTATCAACCATACATTATCACGTGCATGAGTGGCCAAGGTTGCAATAAAGGCATATCCATCTTCCTTTTCAGACTCAAAATCAAAATTTTGCTTCTTCTTTTTCTTCTCTTCTTTAAAGTCCTTTCAGAAGTGTCTAGGTTTGCCACAGTTCCAACATATTACCTTGGACTTACTAGGAGATTTTGATCTCCCCTTATATTTGGACTTAGAATGGCCATGTTTCTTCTCATCTTTGCATCATTTTTTTTGTCTTCCTTGAACACTCAAATCCTCTTTGCTGTTTAGAGAGACCTTCCTTCTCATCTCTTTGGAGAGTAGAGAACCAAAAATATCCTTCATCTTCAAGATAACATAAGTGCTACCAATGGCCATGACCAGGTTGTCCCACGAGTTTGGTAGCGAACACAAAAAATTTTGGAACCTTTATTCTTCATCCATCTTAACCACAACTAAATTAAACTAAGTCTCCAGCATATTGAATGTTTTCAGATGCTAAAGAATTCGTCCATATTCTTCAATTCTCAAGAAATAAAAAATTATTCCTCAAGGAAATATTATTTACTAGAGACTTGACTCGGCATATCTCACCCAACTTCTTCCAAAGATTCTTTGAAGTGGGTTCTTCATGGAAATTTATCAGGATAGAATCTGCAAGACATATTCTAATGAGGCTTTTATCATTTCTATCAATTATGTCATATTTTGTAGCTAAAGATGGATTTGTAGGCCTTTAGATATTTTCATCCACTACATCCCATAGATCCTAATAAATCAATAGATCTTCCATCTTCAACTTCAAAATTTCAAAGTTCATGCCAAAAAACTTCTCTAACTTAATCCTCCTAGGTGTGCTCCCCATTTGAAAAGATATGTACAACAAGATCACAAAGTGTCCTCTGCATAAGCTCCCACTCAAACCTTGATTAGCTCAAAAAACCCAAAACTCACCTTTGAAACCAAAGGTGACCAAGCTCTAATACCGCCTTTAAGGAAACTAGAGTAGCGAAAACAATTTCCTACACCAATCTTGAGAATAGATATTATGCAAACTTTAAAACTGATCTAACAGTTTTAGAAAAACTAGAAACACATTCAATAGAAAATAAATAATGAACACAAGATATAGGTGGGGAAAACCCTTTTGGGTTAAAAAACCCACACTCAAAATCCTACTCAGTGTATTTCAAGTCCAACAACAGTATTAAATACACTTGTAGAGCAAGTCTTTTACAAGAGTATAACTAGAAAACAATTCTAGAAGAATTCTAGCAGCAATTTGATAGCATTATAGTACCTGAAAAATCAAGACACAAAATACTCCTCAAGCCTTCAATTTATAGACCTTCGAAAATACAAGAAACCATCAATGGTTTACAAAACCATGTGCAAAATCTCTCATGAGGTGTATTTCCCAAAAAATGGAATATTTCAATCTAAAATTAAGCTCTCATGTCCACAATATTTTCCCTATTTTTTTACCCTCCAAGATGTCATAAAATCTGTCATAATATCTCTAAAATTAACCGTTCCATGATATGCTATCACATGGGCATCTTTTGAAAACTAATATTTCAAGGAAAAATTTAAATGAAAACAAATCAAATCTGTGGAAATATAAAGGTTGAGACACCTCATTGCAAACATATTTTGTATCTAATACAAGTAAGATACTTAATTATTATGCTATAACTTATGTGGTTAAAGAGATACATTGAAGGAATTTATTAAATAATTGGATGATCAATATTTTTGTTTACAATCCTAATTAATTTTTTTTAATATATGTTAATCCATATAGCATAAATTCATGCATTTTTTATATTTGTGAACCCCAATCCTACACTTGCACAAACACAAGAAACAAACACATTAGTAAACTCATATGCAAGTTAGAACTAAGATTCCCCATGAAATCCATTTATAATGCTCAATAATAGGAAAAAATGAAGAACAAACATAAAATATAAATGAAATCCTAATTAAGCAATGCAAACTCTTGATCCCATGGGGGAATTGGTGCCAATTATGTGTAGAAATTGGCCCTTTCCCAACTCCTTTGTAAGCTTGATGATGGTTTATCCACTTTGGTTGAATATTCAATCAAGCTCCATGAGGAAATTTTGCATAACCTAGCTAAGATCTTGATGAAATGGATGAAAAATAGAAGTGTTTGAGGATGAATTTGAGTATAGTAAGTTCACTCAATTTGTGGATGATAGCATGAGAGGAAGAGTCTCTCATTTAGAGATTTCCAAATTGGAAGAATGAGTGAAATTGAGCAGTGTGAGATCATTCAACATCCAATGGCCAAGTGCCACTTGTCAAGATGTGAATGGTTGATGGTTGTGCAAGTTTTGATCAAAGTGCCAATAAATGATATTAGGTGGAATTTGAAATTGAGGAAATGACATATTGGAGAGGGAAGAAAATGGAGTTATTACCACTTGGCTCAAGAAAAAAAGGACTTGTAAGGTGAAATAAATGCCTTGTTGGAAGGACCAAGCCCACTTGAATTTGAATTAAAATTTGAAGGAATATTCCTCCCTTATTCCATGTTGAGGGAAAATAGGCATTTTAATAAATCAAAGTAATTGATTTATTGTGCAAGTTGCATTCTCTAGAGAATGTGAAATGTTTTAGGATTAACTTAATTAAATATTAATTAATTTAATGAGGAATTAGGAGATGTGACAATTTAGACTTAAATTTATGCATTGATTTAAGTCAAATTGAAAGGAATGGTTTAATTAAATAATTTTTTTGATTTATTTAACTAAAGGGGATAATGTTATATTAAATCAAATAAGGTTTAATTTATTCAATATAATAAGAGGACTTTAGAGTTTTTAACTTAAATATAATGAATTATTTAAATGAAGAGAGATAGATGATTAATTAAATTAAATTGATTAATTTAATCAACAAGGGAGAAAGACATAATTAAATAAATAATGATTTATCTAATTAACAAATAAAAAGTGATAATAACCTAAGAGTATGATTTAGGACGAAATGATCTTAGTAATCAGGATCAAGTGTGTCGTTCAATTTTCTATGTCTACAATATTTTTACATTTTTATTGTATGGAATTGATCTATGAGATAAATCATCTCAAACTGCTGATTATTTGATAAGTGTTCATAAGATTTTTCAATATAATGTACCTATGTGTTGTCATAAATAAATAAAGTGGTACAAGCACAAATACTGTCATGTACTGATTTTATCAATTATTTAATTGCAATTGTTAATCATGAGATTTTCAAGTTTATGTCAGATGATTATTTAAATTGAAATTGAAAGTGAAATTGAAATTTAAATGCAAATGAAATGATTTGAAATTCATTATTATGAAATTCGGTGTTTGTTATTACTGATGAGAATTTGAGTGCAAATGAACGTAGGAATAAGTGAACAAGAATGAAGGCAAGAACATTGATCAGGTAGAGTCATTTTAGCCATTAGATGTTAATAAGGATGATGAAATCTCACACACCACTTAGTTATTATTAATTTTTTTTCGTGATGATTATTATTTGGAATTTTTTTAATAAGTTTATCTTATATTTCAAATATATGTGAAAATGAATATGTTGTTTTGAATGGAAATATTGATTATTTGCGAAAAATTTAGTCAAATTAAGTATATTATCTCATTATGTAGAAAAAAATATTTAAATAAAGTTACAAATATATATATGTTTAAATTAGAATATATATTAAATAAAGAAAATAAGAAATCTTTATGAAATATAAATTATAGGCATGCAATAAAATTGAATTATATTGTTTGGTTGACCTAAAATTGAAAACAATTACCTCTCAATTAATTTCACATGCAATCAAGGAGAAAACTTGGAGTTATGGCCACCATTTTCTGGAGATTATAGCACACATTGTGGATCAAACTTTCTTAAACTACACCATTTGCATGAAATAGAGGGAAAAATATGTTTTGGACAACAGGAGGGAGATCTAAGCATAAAAGGAGGTTGTTTTTTTTTAGGAATTCTTTTATCTCCCATGCGCAGAAGGAAGAGAGGGAGTTGTTTTTTGTCTCAAAGGCTACAAAACTCATGCACGTGGCAAGAAGAAGAGGGAACACATAGCTAATAGGGAGGGAGAATAGGAGAGTAGAAATTTTCCTCCAGATGCAAGCAGAAGGAGAAGGGACATGACAAGAAGAATGGAGGAGAGGGCACGGCCAAAACAAAAGGAGAATTTAGAAAATAAAAATAATAGAAGATGATTTGGAAGGTGCGCACAGGAAGAGAGGGAGAGGAGAGAACATAAGATTGATAGGAGAAGAGAGAAGTGTGTGGGCAGAGAAGGAGGGACGAACAGGAAAGAACAACAGGAGACTAGGAGTAGGAAGCAGATTCAGCTGTTGATCATACATGCATAGGTACAGGAAGTAACAGAAAAACAAATGTTCATCACCAGATTTAGGAAACACACAACTACATGAACCTGATAGGTAGATTCAATGGAAACATTATTTACCAAATTCTCAATCTTAGTATATTTAATTTAACCATTTTCTTTAATTAATATATTTATCAAATGAAAACATATTACTTTTTTTTATCAAATTTAGAATAAATTTCATATACCAGACTGTATTTTCATGAAGATGAAGAATAAAATTGAACAAAAAATTATTGAACACTTATTTCAGAATTAAAGATAGTAGACTTCATTGCGTAGAAAAATCGGATTTGATATATTGAGAAAATTTGCACATTAAATTGTAGATCTTAGATCTATTCCAATAAAATATAAGATTCTTACAAAAATACATATATTTTATTTAGATCTAGAAATGCTTCAGAAAAATATAAACTGTTAGAGAGATAAAATTTTTGAATAAAAGAAACAAAAAAGATAGGGAAATTATTACAGAATTATACAACTGAATGTTTTTGGTTTAAATAAAATTTAAAATGATAAGATAAAAATAATTTTGGGTATTTAAATATGCTTGAAAAGTTAAGTGAAATTTGATAATTCTTTAGGAATGAGATTAAATTGTTATGAAACAAAAGTAAATGTGAGGTTTTATGTTTTTGGAAAGATAATATTTTAATGGAAATATGAAAAAGAGAAGAGAAAAGGAAAAGTAATTAAAAACATAATTACTTTGAAATGAAATGAATTAGAAGAGGATTATATTGAAATGAAGATGAATTTTATGAGTAAATGAATCAAAAGAATGTGTGCTCATTTTTATTTTATTTTTTTGTTAATTTTTGAATGGAACCATGCATGCTTGATAATTTAATGTGCATGACATGTGTTTGGAAAGTTGCCTTTTGGGAGGGGTGCCTACTATGGGTTTTTAGAGAGCATAGTTTTGCTTTTCCAAAACTACTATTATTTGTCATGCATGACATTTTACTTGGCCAAGTAATTTAAGGACCATTCAAATAGATGAGATACATATAACTCTCTACCATATCCTAGTATCAAACTTTCTTATTTCTTAAATGAATTAGAAAAATGAAAATGGTAGTGGATTTACTAGTTATACTAGGCACGCATCAGATTCCATATTGCTTGTCAACTTCTTTTTGCTAAATGATTTGTGTAGGGTCGGATATTCTTTGAATGACTAAGGAATTTTGGGGAAGCGTAAGCTTCGAGGTTGGGTGGAAAAAGTGCCTAAACCTTGTTCTCATCTTCATGTTTGAAGATATGTTATTGGATTGAAGATCAAATGAATATTGCTTCATATATATATTATATTTTATTCTTGTATGATTATTGTAGAATTTAAGGTGATAGAATTCCTAAGTCTTGAATTGTAAATTTATTTTACAATGTTTTTGTATTATTAAATGTCGTGAAACATTTATGTAATCAATTGGAAGTATTATGAATCTTATTGTAGACTTTAATTTGATATGTTGGAATCTCTTTGATTTTATGATATTTAATGGAATGGAGTTACAATTTTCTCTTGAATATAAATGAATTTATTTAAGGAATTATAGATTGTTTGGAATTAAGAGTTTTGCTCATTACATTTGGTATCAGATCCCTAGGTTTGAACACTAGCGTCCTTTGTCCATTATGCTAAAGAAGCATTCCTTGATGTAGGAATTGTTGATACATAATGGGTTCAAGAGGAAAAGGAGCTACTGCAAGTAATGAGAATGACAGGTTGGAGTAGATTCTCAATATTTTGAATCAGCAAGGTTCCATAATGGATAATCTTGAACAATAATTTCGAGGAGTGAGGGAAGCAAAAAAACCTCGAAACGAAATTCCCCAAAATCAGGAGCAACCGACCAATGAAAATCCAAGGGTTGAGTAAATATCAAATGCTCAAGCTACGATTGAAGGGGAGTTGGCAAAAGACTTGAAAAGGGTAGAGTCGCCCAAGGTTGATTGTAAGACCATCGGTGATTGAGCTAAATCCTAGGTAATTAAAATGGAAAAGTATTTTGAGCTCAGGAATATGTCTAATGAGATAGAGGCAGTTTGGGCTACATACCAGCTTACTAGAGAAGCTTCTACTTAGTGGGATAATGAGAAAACTGAGAAAAAGTTGTTACTAGGTGGGACTACTTGGGAAGTCTTTTTGTAACTTTTCAGGAAGAGATGGCTTCCATAACTGTTCTTTGATAGAAAAATGATAGAATTTTAGAATTTGACATAGGGTGGTTTGATAGTTACTCAGTACTGGGAGAGATTAGGGTATGTGTAGGATCATGATGGGCCAAAAAGTGGCGATATGTAAGCCATATAATGGCCAATGTGGCTGGTGACTTTTTTCTTACCCAAAATTGATGAAATGAAAAGAGTTTTGAGAGGATATTCTCAAATTTCCACTAATATAAATTATGCTTTACTTTGAATTTAATAAATAATTATTATTCATTTTCTATTAGAATTATGAATAAAGTCTTGATTGATAGGCTGATTGAAACACATCTATAACTTTCAAACAATATCACATTTTTTGAATCCAAAATATGTGTCACATTGTATGCTTCACATACTATAGGATTAAAAAAATAAAAATTGAGTTTTATAAATTTTTGACCAAGTTAAGGTGGTTAGACGGACAAGCTTTTATATTTTTTTGAAGTTGTAATAAAAAATTCATAATTAATTATTTACTTGGAAAAAAATTATAAAAAAATATGCATCACATCGGGACATGAGTTTCCTACTTATATCTAAAAGCTTATAAAAAAATATTCTCATTTTATTCTAGTTAGGGTGGTCAGACAAACACCTACTTCTTATTTTTACCCTGAAATTTAAATACTATTGCATTGAAATTTCAAATTTTCACCAAATAGATTTTCAAAAAATAAATAAAGGTTTAGTAGTTTAGAAACTAAATTCAATTTTCTATAGATTCTATTTTTACATTTTTTTGAAATAATATAGATAACTTATTCAAATTTTTATGTCAAGATGTCTAACTCTAATTTTTTATCTTTTTATTGCCACTTAAGGGCCTGGTTTTTCCATGATGATCCTCCACATACCCATTAACTAATCTCCTAAAGTACATACCACAGTATTAGATGGATGAGCAGTTCCATATTCTGAAATTCATCCTAGGATTAAGGCCATAGATAGGAGCTGATGTTGATATTCATAATCCATTGAATTTGGATGAGGTCTTTGAGAAGTCTACAAAATAGGGATAGGAGTTGCAATAGGTAGCAAACTACAAAAAGAATGTGAATTCTAAATTTGGATTTGGAAACTAGAAGTTCCAAAATAGTAATAACCAGATGGGTAACAACAATCAGTAGATAAGAAATCTAAAGAGAGGAGAAAACTCTTAGGAAAAAGGAGAAGGGAACTTTGGTGGAAATAAGACAGTGAATAATAATAACACCAAGTTCTCTAATAGTAGGAATAGGATAGGTGGTCACCTAGGGCCACAAGGTGGATGTTACAATTGTGGAGGAGATCACCATGCCTCCAATTTCCCATAGCATATAGGAGGTCAGCGAGGATGGAATGATCGGCGAGTGCCGCAACACTAGATTCATGTAGTGGTTAACAACCAATAGGAATATTTTCAAGCTTCACCTATTCAGATGATGGGTAAGATTTTTGGTCAATCAGTTTCCATTTTGATAGATACAGGAGCTACTGCATGCTTTATTGATCCTAAAGTAGTTGCTAAGTTACCTATTAGACCTGGTTATATGTCACATGCATGGATGGTTCAATATTGAAACTGAGTAGAGAAGAGGGTAGATTCATGTCTATCTTGTAGCGATTTAGAGCTACCTGATTTCCAAACCCAAGTTAACCTATACGTAGCACTATTGGGTTCATATGATGTGATCCTAGGGATCAATTGGTTAACTGAGCATAAAGCTATAGTGAACTATGAGGATAAGATTGTGAGTTGTCTTGATGATTTTGGACATCCAGTTGAGATTTTTGGATCTCAAGAGCCTCTTGAGTTGAGACATATCTCACCAATGCAGCTAAAGAAAGCACATCGAAAAGGATGTTCCATATTTTCTATATTTGTGAGTTACTTGGATAATTTCCAGGAAAGTCTAGAGGACTATCCATTTCTCAAGGAGTACTTGGATATCTTTCCTAAAGAACTTAATGAGTTACCACCAAAGAGAGAATTTGATTTCTTGATTGAACTTTTACCTGGAACTGAGTCTCAATCCAAGGCTCCATACATAATGACTACTATAGATTTATATGAGTTGAAGGCTCAATTGTAGGAGTTATTGAGCAGGGATTTATTAGACCAAGTGTATTTCCATGGGGTGCACTAGTAATATTAATGTAGAAGAAGGACGAGACCTTGAGATTTTGTATTGATTACAGAATGTTGAACAAGGTTACCATTAAGAATAGGTATCCTTTACCGAGGATAGATGAGTTATTTGATCAGATGATAGGGGCCACAGTGCTTTCTAAGATTGATCTTAGATCAAGTTACCACCAGTTAAGGATTAAAGAGGAGGATATTCCAAATAAAACCTTCCAAACTCAGTATAGACATTACGATTTCAAAGTGGTACCTTCTGGTCTAATGAATGCCCCAACGACATTCATGAATCTTATGAACATCATCTTTAGAGATTGTTTAGATGATTTTGTGCATATTTTCATAGATGATATTTTGATTTACTCTAAGACATAAGAGGAGCATGAGAAGCACTTGAGGATAGTCTTTAAACGACTAAGAGATCGAATGCTTTTTGGTAAGTCTTCAAAGTGTACTTTCTTTCAGAAGAAGGTTCACTACTGGGGTGATGTCATATCTACTGAGGGAATCTTAGTTGATCCTATGAAGATAGAAGAAATAGTAGAATGGCCAAAACCACAAAGTGTTACTGAAGTTTGTAGTTTTATGGGGCTTGCAGGGTATTATAGGAAATATGTGGAGAGATTTTCTAGGATAGCGGCACCTATTACTTCTCTTTAGGAGAAAGGAAGGAAATTTGAGTGGACTGAGAAGTGTGAGGAGGCATTTCAATTTGTAAACCAAAAGTTGACATCAGTACCAGTTTTGACTATACCAGATCCTAATGGGCACTTCATAGTGATTACAGATGCTTCAGTTGAAGGTGTAGGAGTTGTGTTGATGCAGGAAGGGAAAGAGGTTGCAAAT
This sequence comes from Sequoiadendron giganteum, assembly GCA_007115665.2. Taxonomy (NCBI): domain Eukaryota; kingdom Viridiplantae; phylum Streptophyta; class Pinopsida; order Cupressales; family Cupressaceae; genus Sequoiadendron; species Sequoiadendron giganteum. The sequence continues at coordinate 643,176,447 of CM021104.1, read as the reverse complement.
GAGTCCAAAAAACTAAAACAATATGAATTGAATTATGTGCCACATGATCTTGAGCTTGCTACTATTTTTCATGCATTACAGATGTGGAGACATTATCTCCTAGGGAAACCATTTGAACTAAGGACAAATCATTTAGGACTTACATACATTTTTACATAGCCTAACCTCAATGCGAGACACGGGAGGTGGCTTGAGTTCCTAAGTGAGTATGATTTAGGTATTGAGTATATCAAGGGAAAGGAAAATAGAGTTGTAGATGCTCTTAGTAGGAGAAGACATCTCTCTGCTATGTTGACCACAAGGTCAAATTTGAGACAAAAGGTGTTGCAACATCTTCTAACAAATGAGCATTATGAGAGGGTCAAGCAAGCCTTAGAGTTAGATCCTTTAGATCATAGATTTGATGGATATGTGATGGAGTATGATGGTATTTTGAGATATCAGGGAAGGATGTATATCCCTAAGGGTGGAGACTTCAGGAGGTCGATTCTGGAGGAAGTACATGATGCACCCTACTCAGGGCATCCAAGAGTTATGAAGATGTTAGCAAAGTTGAAGACTTTGTATTATTGGCCTAAGCTCAAGAAAGATGTGATGGAGTATGTGGTTAGATGTTTGGAATGCCAGCGAGTCAAAGTTGAGAATGTGCATCCAGCATGAATTTCGCATCCCCAAGATATACCTGAGTATAAGTGGCAAGTAATCAGTATGGATTTTACCCAAGGATTACCTTTGAGTAGGAATAGGCATGATACTATCTTGGTAGTCATTGATAAGCTATTGGAGGTTTCACATTTCATACCCAGGAATCTGAAAAATGGATCATTGACACTTGCAAAGAAATTTGTGCAAGAGATATTATGATTGCATGGTGTACTAGAAACCATTATATCAGATAGGGATATGAGGATGACATTTAGGTTATGGACAACACTTAATGCAAATTTTGGAACTAAATTGAATTTTAGTTTTGCATACCACCCACAAATTGATGGCCAAACAGAAAGGGTCAATCAGGTTGTTGAGTATCTATTGAGGATGTACTGCATGGATCAGTAGTACAAGTGGGAGGAATATTTTCCGTTGGTTGATTTTTATTACAAGAACTCATTCCATGCATCGTTGGTTATGGCACCTTTTGAGGCACTTTATGGATGGAAATGTCATACACCCATCAGCTGGGATAGGATGGAAGATAGGATCATCATTGGTCCGGATATGCTCAAGGAAATGGATGCCAAAATGAACTTGATCAAGAGTAGGTTGAAGGAGGCAGGCAATAGATAGAAGAGCTATGCTGATAGAAACAAGAATTCAAATAATTTTTTGTGGGAGATAAAGTCTTTTTGAGGGTTAAGCCTCATAAGAGCTCTATCTCATTTGGGAAATCATCAAAGTTGGCTCCGAGATTTGTGGGACCCTTTGATGTGTTGGAAGTCATTAATCCAGTTGCTTATAGACTAGCATTACCACCTGCTCTAGCTCAAATCCATAATGTATTCCATGTTTATTTATTTAAACCATACCATCCTAATGCATCTCATATACTTGATTGGCATTTATTACAGGTACAGGATCTAGGGGTGGTGCTAGTGGAGCCCATATGAATCCTAGAAAGGCATAGCATTAAGTTGCGTAATAGTGATAGTACTTAGTACAAGGTCCAGTGGGACCAGTATACTGAGGATAGTGCTACATGGGAGGATTCTAAGATGATTGGTCATCATTTTCCTCATTTTCTTTCTTAGATTAGTATTTTCTTAAAGCATGTCATACTTAATACTCTAGTTTTTGATTCACATGTTGTGAACTTGGATAGCGTGGATGCTACTATGAATTGCTTATTCTTATGTTTTACAAACTAAGATGTTAGTTATTATTTAATTATGATTGAGATACTATTCTTATTGATTGATCAGTAAGACATTGAGACGATGTCTCTTCCAAGAGGGGAAGGATGTCACATACTGATTTTAAGAATTATTTAATTGCAATTGTTAATCATGAGATTTTCATGTTTATGTTAGATGATTATTTAAATTGAAATTGAAAGTGAAATTGAAATTTAAATGCAAATAAAATGATTTGAAATTCATTATTATGAAATTTGGGGTTTGTCATTGCTGATGAGAATTTGAGTGCAAGTGAACCTAGGAACAGGTGAGCGAGAATGAAGGCGAGAATATTAATTAGGTAGAGTCATTTTAGCCATTAGATGTTAATAAGGATGATGGAATCTCACACACCACTTACTTATTATTAATGTGTTTTCGTGATGATTATTATTTGGAATTTTTTTAATAAGTTTATCTATTGTTCAAATATATATGAAAATGAATATGTTGTTTTGAATGGAAAGATTGATTATTTGTGAAAATTTTAGTCAAATTGAGTATATTATGTTGTTATGTGGAAAAACAGATTTAAATAAAGGTAGAAATATATATATGTTTAATTTAGAATATATATTAAATAAAGAAAATAAGAAATCTTTATGAAATATAAATTATAGGCATGCAATAAAATTGAATTATATTGTTTGGTTCAACTCATATCTAAAATAATAGTAAACAATTTGAAAACAATTACCTCTCAATTAATTTGGCATGCAATCAAGGAGAAAACTTGGAGTTATGGCCACCATTTTCTAGAGATTATAGCACACATTATGCATCGAACTTTCTTAAACTACACCATTTGCATGAAATAGAGGGAAAAATCCATTTTGGACAATAGGAGGGAAATCTAAGCATAGAAGGAGGTTCTTTTTTTAGGAGTTATTTTATCTCCCATTTGTGGCAGGAAGAGAGGGAGTTTTTTTTTTTTTTTGAAAGGCTAAAACACTCATGCGCATGACAAGAAGAAGAGGGAACACACAGCCAACAGGGAGGGATAATAGGACAACAAAAATCTGATCCACACACAAGCAGAAGGAGAAGGGATGTGGCTAGAAGAAAAGAGGAGAGGGCGTGGCCAGAATAGAAGGAGAATTTAGAATAGAAAAATAATAGAAGAGGATTTGGAAGGTGTGCGCAAGAAGAGAGGGAGAGAATAGAACAAAAGATTGACACGAGAAGAGAAAAGTGTGTGGGTAGAGAAGGAGGGACAGACAAGAAAGATCAATAGGAGACTAGGAGTCGGGAGCAGATTTAGCTATTCATCATACATGCACAGGCACAGGAAGTTACAAAAAAAAAAATATTCATCACCAGATTCAGGAAACACATAGCTACAGGAAGTTGACAGGTAGATTCAATGGAAACATTATTTACAAAATTCTCAATCTTAGTATATTTAATTTACCCATTTTCTTTAATTAATTTATTTATCAAATGAAAAAATATTACTAGTTTTATCAAATTTAGAAGAAATTTCATATACCACATTGTATTTTCATGAAGATGAAGAATAAATTTAAACAAAAAATTATTGAACACTTATTCCAGAATTAGAGACAATGGACTTCATTGCGTAGAAAACTATGATTTGCTATATTGAGAAGATTTGCACAGTAAATTGTAGATCTTAGATCTATTCAAATAAATTATAAGATTCTTATAAAAAACTTGTATTTTATTTAGATTTATAACTACTTCAGAAAAATCTAAACTGTTAGAGAGATAAATTCTTTGAATAAAAGAAACAAGAAAGATAGGGAAATTATTATAGAATTATACAATTGAATGTTTTTGGTTTAAATAGAATTTAAAATGATAAGATAAAAAGAATTTTGGGTATTTAAATATGCTTGAAAAGTTAAGTGAAATTTGATAATTCTTTAGGAATGAGATTAAATTGTTATGAAATAGAAGTAAATGTGAGGTTTTACATTTTTGCAAAGATAATATTTTCTTGGAAATATGAAAAACAAAAGAGAAAAGGGAAAGTAATAAAAAATATAATTACTTTGAAATGAAATGAATTAGAAGAGGATTATATTGAAGTGAAGATGAATTTTATGAGTAAATGAACCAAAAGAATGTATGCTCATTTATTTATTTTTCTTTTATATGTACTTAGTTACATACGTGTGTTACACCTTCTTTTGTTAATTTTTGAATGGAACCATGCATGCTTGATAATTTAATGTGCATGACACGTGTTTGGAAAGTTACCTTCTAGGAGGGGTGCCAAATATGGGTTTTTAGAGAGCGTAGTTTTTCTTTTCCAAAAATACTATTATTTATCTTGCATGACATTTTACTTGGCCACGTAACTTAAGGACCATTTAAATAGATGGGCTATATATAACTCTCTACCATATCCTAGTATAAAACTTTCTTGTTTCTTAAATGAATTAGAAAAATGGAAATGCTTGTGGATTTAATAGTTATACTAGGCACACATCAAATTCCATCTTGCTTGTCGACTTCTTTTTGCTAAGAGATTCGTGCAGGGTTGGGCATTCTTTGAATGACTAAGGAATTCTGGGGAAGCGTAAGCTTCGAGGTTGGGCGGAAAAAGCCCCTGAACCTTGTTTTCATCTTCATGTTTGAAGATATGTTTTTGGATTGAAGATCAAATGAAGATTTCTTCATATATCTATTATATTTAATTCTTGTATGATTATTGTAGAACATAAGGCAACAAAATGACTAAGTCTTGAATTGTAAATTTCTCTTACAATTTTTTTGTATTATTAAATGTCATGAAAGATGACATGTTTATCTAATCAATTGGAAGTATTATGAATCTTATTGTAGACTTTAAGTTGATATGTTGGAATCTCTTGGATTTTATGATATTTAATGGAATGGAGTTATGATTTTATTTGGAATATAAATGAATTTATTTAAGGAATTATAGATTGTTTGAAACTAAGACTTTCTCTCTTTGCATTTGGTATCAAATCCCTAGGTTTGAACACTAGGGTCCTTTGTCCATTACGCTAAAGAAACATTCCTTAATGCAAGAATTTTTGATACATAATGGGTTCAAGAGGAAAAGTAGCTACTGCAAGTAATGAGAATGAAATGTTGGATCAAATTCTCAATATTTTGAATCAGGAAGGTTCCAGAATGGATAATCTTGAACAAGAAGTTTGAGGAGTGAGGGAAGGAAAAAACCCTTGGAAAAAAATTCCCCAAATTAGGAGCAAACAACAAATGAAAATCCAAGGGTTGAAGAAATACCAAATCCTCAAGTTAGGATTGAAGGGGAGTTGGCAAAATACTTGAAAAGGGTAGTGTTGCCCAAGTTTGATGGTAATACCATCGGTGATGGAGCTGAAGCCTGGGTAATTGAAATGGAAAAGTATTTTGAGCTCAAGAATATGTCTAATGAGATGAAAGTAGTTTGGGCTGCATATCAGCTTACTAGAGATGCTGCTACTTGGAGGGATAATAAGAAAACATAGAAGAAGTTGTTACTAGGTGGGACTACTTGGGAAGTATTTTGGCAACTTTTCAGGAAGAGGTGGCTTCCACAGCTATTCTTTGATAGAAGAATGACATAATTTTAGAATTTGACACAAGGTGGTTTTATAGTTACTCAGTACTGGGAGAGATTAACTAATCTCCTAAAGTACGTACCACAGTATTAGATGGATGAGTGGTTCTCTATTTGAAAATTCATTCTAGGATTAAGGAAATAGATAGGTGTTGATGTGGATATTCATAATCCATTGACTATGCATGAGGTCTTTGAGAAGGCTATAAAATAGGAACAAAAGTTGCAACAAGTAGCAAACTACATAAATAATGTGAATTCTAAATCTGGATTTGGAAACAAGAAGTTCCAAAACAGTAATAATGAGAGGGGTAACAACAATCAATAGATAAGGAACCTAAAGAGAGGAACAAAATCTCAGAAAAAAGGAGAAGGGAACTTTGGTGGAAACAAGAAATTGAATAATAATAACACCAACTTCTCTAATACCAGGAACAGGACAAGTGGTTACCCAGGGCCATGACATGGATGTTACAATTGTGGAGGAGATGACTATGCCTCCAATTGCCCATAGTGTATAGGAGGTCAGCGAGGAGGGAATGATTGGCGAGCACTGCAACACCAGATTCATGCAATAGTTGACAACCGACAGATAGATTTTCAAGCTTCACCTATTCATATGACAGGTAAGTTGTTTGGTCAACAAGTTTCCATTTTGATAGATATAGGAGCTACTAAATGCTTTATTGATCCTAAAGTAGTTGCTAAGTTACCTATTAGACCTGGTTATATGTCACATGCATGGATGGTAAAATATGGAAATCGAAAAGAAGTGAGTAGATTGATGTCTATCTTGCAATGATTTAGATCTACTTGATTTCCAAACCCAAGTTAACCTATACATAGCACCGTTGGGGTCATATGATGTGATCCTAGGGATCAATTGGTTAACTGAGCATAAACCTATCGTGAACTGTGAAGATAAGATTGTGAGTTGTCTTGATGATTTTTGACATCCAGTTGAGATTTTTAGATCTCAAGAGCCTCTTGAGTTGAGACATATCTCAGCCATGCAGCTAAAGAAAGCACATCAGAAAGGATGTTCCATATTTTCTTTATTGGTGAGTGACTTGGATAATATCCAAGAAAGTCTAGAGGACTATCCATTTCTCAAGGAGTTCTTGGATATCTTTCCTAAAGAACTTACTAAGTTACCGCTGAAGAGAGAATTTGATTTCTCGATTGACCTTTGACCTAGAACTGAGTCTCAATCCAAGGCTCCATACAAAATGACTACTGTAGAGTTATATGAGCTGAAGGCTCAATTGCAGGAGTTACTAAAGCAGGGATTTCTTAGACCAATTCTATCTCCATGGGGTGCACTGGTAATCTTTGTGAAGAAGAAGGATAGGACCTTGAGATTGTGTATTGATTACAAAATGTTGAACAAGGTTACCATTAAGAATAGGTATCCTTTACCTAGGATAGATGAGTTATTTGATCAGATCAAAGGGGCCACAATTTTTTCTAAGATTGATCTTAGATCAGGTTACCACCAGCTAAGGATTAATGAGGAGGATATTCCAAAGACAACCTTCCAAACTCGGTATGGACATTATGAGTTCACAGTGGTACCTTTTGGTCTAACGAATTCCCTAGCGACATTCATGAATCTTATGAACATCATCTTTAGAGATTGTTTAGATTATTTTGTACTTATATTCATAGATGACATTTTGATTTACTCTAAGACAAAAGAGGAGCATGAGAATCACTTGAGGATAGTCTTGCAATGGCTAAGAGATCGAAATCTTTTTCGTAAGTTTTCAAAGTGTACTTTCTTTTAGAAGAAGGTTCACTACTTGGGTCATGTCATATCTGTTGAGCGAATCTGAGTTGATCCTACGAACATAGAAGCAATATTGGAATGGCCAACACCGCAAGTTCGTAGTTTCATGGACCTTGCAGGGTATTACAGGAAATATGTGGAGATATTTTCTAGGATACCAACACCTATTACTTCTCTTTAGAAGAAGGGAAGGAAATTGGAGTGGACTGAGAAGTCTGAGGAGGCATTTCAATTTCTAAACTAGAAGTTGACATCGACACTAGTTTTGACTATACCAAATCCTAAAGGGCACTTCATAGTGATTACAGATGCTTCAGGTGAAGGTGTAGGAGCTATGTTGATATAAGAGGGGAAAGTGGTTGCATATGAGTCCAGAAAACTGAAACAATATGAATTGAATTGTGTGCCACATGATCTTGAGCTTGCTACTATTGTTCATGCATTATAGATGTGGAGACATTATCTCCTAGGGAAACCATTTGAACTAAAGACAGATCATTTAGGACTTAAGTACATTTTTACATAGCCTAACCTCAATGCAAGACACATGAGGTGGCTTGAGTTCCTAAGTGAGTATGATATTGGTATTGTGTATATCAAGAGAAAGGAAAATAGAGTTGAAGATGCTCTTAGTGGGAGAAGAAATCTCTTTGCTATGATGACCACAAGGTCGAATTTGAGACAACAAGTGTTACAACATTTTCCAATAGATGAGCATTGTAAGAGGGTCAAGCAAGGCTTAGAGGTGGATCCTTTAGATCATAGATTTGATGGATATGTGATGGATTATGATGGTATTTTGAGATATCAAGTAAGGATGTATATCCCTGAGGGTGGAGACTCCAAGAGGTGTATTCTAGAGGAAGTACATGGTGAACCTTACTCAAGGCATCCAAGAGTTACAAACATGGTAGCAGAGTTGAAGACTTTGTATTTTTGGCCTAAGCTAAAGAAATATGTTATGCAATATTGTTAGATTTTTGGAATGCTAGTGAGTCAAGGCTGAGCATGTGCATCCAAGAGGACTTTGGTATCCCCATGATATACCTGAGTATAAGTGGCAAGTAATCAGTATGGATTTTATCCAAGGATTACCTTTGAGCAATAATAGGCATGATACCATCTTAGTAGTCATTGATAAGCTAACAAAGGTTTCACATTTCATACCTGGGAATCTGAAAGATGGATCATTAACACTTGCGAAGAAATTTGTGCAAGAGATATTCTGATTGCATGGTGTACCAGATATCATTATATCAGATAGGCATACCAAGATGACATCTAGGTTTTGGACAACACTGAATGAAGCTTTAGGAACTAAATTGAATTTTAGTTTTGCATATCACTCACAAACTAATGGCCAAACAAAAAGGTTCAATCAGGTTGTTGAGGATCTACTGAGGATGTACTACATGGATTAGCAGTACAAGTGGGAGGAATATTTTCCATTGGTCTATTTTTCTTACAATAACTCATTCCATGCATCATTGGGTATGGCACCTTTTGAGGCACTCTATGGACGGAAATGTTGCACACCCATTAGTTGGGATAGGATGGAAGATAGGATCATCATTGGTCTAGATATGCTCAAGGAAATGGATGAGAAAATGAAGTTGATCAAGAGTAGGTTGAAGGAGGTAGCCTATAGATAGAAGATCTATGCTGATAGAAACAAGAATTCAGATAGTTTATTGCAGGAGATAAAGTATTTTTGAGAGTTAAGCCTCATAAGAGCTCTATCTCATTTGGGAAATCATCAAAGTTGGCTCTGATATTTGTGGGACCCTTTAATGTGTTGGAAGTCATTAATCCAGTTGCTTATAGACTATCATTACCACATGTGCTAGCTTGAATCCATGATGTATTTCATGTTTCTTTATTTAAACCATACCATCTTGATGCATCTCATATACTTGATTGGTGTTCATTATAGGTACAGGATCTAAGGGTGGTGCTAGTGGATCCCATCTGAATCCTAGAGAGACATAGCATTAAGATACATAATAGGGATACTACTCAGTACAAGGTCTAGTGGGAACAGTATACTGAGGATAGTTCTACATGGGAGGATTCTGAGATGATTGACCATCATTTTCCTCATTTTATTTCTTTGATTAGTATTTGCCTAATGCATGAGATACTTAATACTCTAATTTTTGATTCACATGTTCTGAACTTGGATAGCGTGGATGCTACTATGATTTTTTTATGCTTATGTTTTGTGAACTATGATGTTAGTTATTATTTCATTATGATTGAAATACTATGCTTATTGATTGATTAATAAGACATTGAGATGATGTCTCTTCCAAGAGGGGAAGGATGTCATGTATTCATTTTATCAATTATTTAATTGCAATTGTTAATCATGAGATTTTCATGTTTATGTTGGATGATTATTTAAATTGAAATTGAAAGTGAAATTGAAATTTAAATGCAAATGAAATGATTTGAAATTCATTACTATGAAATTCGGGGTTTGTCATTGCTGATGAGAATTTGAGTGCAAGTGAATGTAGGAATAGGTGAATGAGAATGAAGGCGAGAACATTGATCAGGTAGAGTCATTTTAGCCATTAGATGTTAATAAGGATGATGGAATCTCACACACCACTTAGTTATTATTAATGCGGTTTCATGATGATTATTATTTGGAATTTTTTTAATAAGTTTATCTGATTGTTCAAATATATGTGAAAATGAATATGTTGTTTTGAATGGAAAGATTGATTATTTGCGAAAATTTTAGTCAAATTGAGTATATTATGTTTTTATGTGGAAAAAAATATTTAAATAAAGGTAGATATATATATATGTTTAAATTAGAATATATATTAAATAAATGAAATTATAAATCTTTATAAAATTAAATTATAGGCATTGAATAAAATTGAATTATATTGTTTGGTTGAACTGAAATTGAAAAAAATTACCTCTCAATTAATTTGTCATGAAATCAAGGAGAAAACTTGGAGTTATGGCCACCATTTTCTAGAGATTATAGCGCACATTGTGGATCAAAATTTATTAAACTACACCATTCACATGAAATAGACGAAAAAATTTGTTGTGGACAAGAGGAGGGAGATCTAAGCATAGAAGGAGGTTGTTTTTTTTTAGGAATTCTTTTATCTCCCATGCATGATAGGAAGAGAGGGAGTTGTTTTTTGTTTCAAAGGCTACATAACTCATTCGCATGGAAAGAAGAAGAGGGAACATGCAGCCAACAAGGAGGGAGAATAGGAGAACATAAATCTGCCTCCAAAGGCAAGCAGAAGGAGAAGGGACATAGCCAAAAGAATAGAGGAGAGGGTGCAGCCAGAACAAAAGGAGAATTTAGAATATAAAAATAATAGAAGAGGATTTGGAAGGTGCATGCAAGAAGAGAGGGAGAGGAGAGAACAGAAGATTGATAGGAGAAGAGAGAATTGTGTGGGCAGAGAAGGAGGGACGTGAAGGGAAAAACATGCAAGATCTAGTGATGGAATAGTGCGAAATACATTCCCTTAACACTAATACAATAGAGGAGAAGAGAATAAACTGATTCCTAATATATTTCAAAACTATTTGAGATAAATACAATAAGCACATAAAAGACAATCAAAAATAATAAATCACAGTTGACACAAGATATACGTGGGAAAATTTTTTTAGGTAAATAACCCACCACACAAAGTGAAGAAAATTGTATTACAGTAACAAAAATAGTTACATACAATATAAAATCTTCTCTGATTAGCTCACAAAAGCACTTACAGAACTCTCTCACTGTTAGAATGTTATCTCTAACATACAGTTTGAACAAAAAACTCCCTTTGCAATATTGTACTCGACTTACTTAAGTCATACGTTGCATTCAATTCTAACAACCAAGCATTGATCATGAGGTTCATGAATCTATCATCCAATCATGCAACTGATATGCCCATGTCGATCTCCTTGCATCAAGCCACCCAGATAATAACTTCTTTACCCAAATCAAGTCTTGTCTGCCACCTTAAGTCGACTTGCAATAACTGTTGTTATGAATTTGGCCTTTAGCCAATAATCGCACTAACGCTGAGCCACGTCTCCTTCCTACATTCGCCGTTACTCATGAATTTCTGGTCCAACCAGTCAAGCTCAGCTGACCGAGCTCCGAGATAGTTTGAGCTCTTACCGTGCTACTATAGCCCTACTGAGTTCAACTCGTGGTATGGCACTGAGCTCGATCGAGCCCACCCCAAGTCATCACCAAGCTCTACCCTCCACTCTACCGCACTACCGCAACACTGACAAGGTCTAAACACGGTATGGTGGTAGTCATCTTGGCTGACCATTGGTAGTCTTACTACGGCCACCGTGTTCAGTCACTTGACTGGTCATGATGAGGCAGTAACTGCCAGCCACGCCGCTGGTGGTCTTACCATGGCCACCGCGGTTAGTCACTTGACAGTCCGTAGTGCGACAGTAACTGCCAAACCCATCCGCAGGTGATCTCACCACTCTACCATGGTGAGTGGACCCACTGCTTGTGGTATGGTGATAACCACTAGGACAATCACCTCAGTACTACCAAAGCTAGTCTCAGTTGTCGCGGTAAAATGGTAAAGGAAGAAATGAAACAATTTAATGCCAAGTCATGAAAGTTGGGGCTTCGAGCTGGAATTTGAGAAACATTTTCTCAACAAGACGGATAGGAAAGAACAATAGGAGACCAAGAGTAGGGAGTAGCTTCAGTTGTTCATCATACATGCACAGGCATAGGAAGTAACAAAAAAACAAATATTCATCACCAGATTCAAGAAACACATAGCTGCAAGAAGTTGACAGGTAGATTCAATGGAAACATTATTTACCAAATTTGCAATCTTAGTATTTAATTTAACCATTTTCTTTTGTTAATATATTTATCAAATGAAAAAATATTATAGTTTTTATCAAATTTAGAAGAAATTTCATAAACCACACTATATTTTCATGAAGATGAAGAATAAAATTGAACAAAAAATTATTGAACACTTATTCCAGAATGAGAGATAGTAGACTTCATTGTGTAGAAAACTCTGATTTGATATATTGAGAAGATCTACAGAGTAAATTGTAGATCTCAGATCTATTCCAATAAAATATAAGATTCTTACAAAAAAACTTATATTTTATTTAGATTTAGAAATGCTTCAGAAAAATCTAAACTATTAGAGAGCTAAAATTTTTGAATAAAAGAAATAGGAAAGATATGGAAATTATTATAGAATTATACAGCTGAATTTTTTTGGTTTAAATAAAATTTAAAATGATAAGATAAAAATAAATTTGGGTATTAAATATGTTTGAAAATTTAAGTGAAATTTGATAATTCTTTAGGAATGAGGTTAAATTGTTACGAAACAAAAGTAAATGTGAGGTTTTATGTTTTTGCAAAGATAATATTTTAATGGAAATATGAAAAACTGAAGAGAAAAGGAAAAGTAATTAAAAATATAATTACTTTGAAATGAATCGAATTAGAAGAGGATTATATTGAAGTGTAGATGAATTTTATGAGTAAATGAACCAAAAGAATGTGTGCTCATTTATTTATTTTTGTTTTATATGTACTTAGATACATACCTGTGTTACACCTTCTTTTGTTATTTTTGAATGGAACCATGCATGCTTCATAATTGAATGTACATGACATGTGTTTGGAAAGTTACCTTCTAGGATGGGTGTCGAATATGGGTTTTTAGAGAGCGTAGTTTTGATTTTCCAAGACATTTTACTTGGCCAAGAAACTTAAGGACCATTGAAATAGATGTGATATATATTTAACTTTCTACCATATCCTAGTATCAAACTTTCTTTTTTCTTAAATGAATTAGAAAAATGAAAATGCTTGTGGATTTACTAGTTATACTAGGCACGCATTAGATTCCATATTGCTTTTTGACTTATTTTTGCTAAGCCATTCGTGCAAGGTCGGGTATTCTTTGAATGACTAAGGAATTCTGAGGAAGCGTAAGCTTCGAGGTTGGGTGGAAAAAGAACCTAAATCTTGTTCTCATCTTCATGTTTGAAGATATTCTATTGGATTAAAGATCAAATGAAGATTTCTTCATATATCTATTATATTTTATTCTTGTATGATTATTGTAGAACTTAAGGCAATAGAATGCCTAAGTCTTGAATTGTAAATTTATTTTACAATGTTTTTGTATTATTAAATGTCATGAAAGATGACACGTTTATGTAATAAATTTGAAGTATTATGAATCTTATTGTAGACTTTAAGTCGATATTTTGGAATCTTTTGGATTTTATGATATTTAATGGAATGGAGTTACGATTTTCTTTGGAATAGAAATGAATTTCGTTAAGGAATTATAGATTGTTTGGAATTAAGAGTTTCACTCTTTACAAATACCTCAATTTATTTCATTAGTCTTTTTATGGATCTATAATATTCTTTTAGTTTTATTAGCTAGATAAATATTATAAAACATCTTCACATTAGAGGGTTCTTATCAAATTTCCTTTACATTCTATTCATTTTTATTGGTTAAAATACCCTTGTCTACAAATGATCGTTCAAGATTGATCCAAATCAATTTATTGCATGATAAAATTACTTTTATAGTCACAATTATATCACTCTTTTGTATAGTGAAAATCATAAAACCTTTTCGTTCATTGAAATCTCTTGCCCTTCCACTTTTCTCTAAAGATATTTTCAAAAAAAGAATGGTTGTTACCTCTTTTAAATGTGTGATAGATACTACTCATTATGGAATATTTTATTTTCTTTATAGTTTTTGATATACCAATCATCATGGGGAGCATGCGTGAATCATCATCCATATCCATATCATTTTGGTGTTTAAAATATTTACTTTCCATATTGATTACATGATTTAATTTGACTTCCATCCTTATAGAAATAAACATACACATCAAAGTGGGGTTATTGTAATAGTGAAAGGTGCATAACCCACACTTTTATCCTCTTTTTTATCTCACATTTGGTGATGTGTCCCTAATGCACTAGCTAGTGCAAAAGTTTGTATACATCTATGTGAAAATCACTATACAAACATATCTTACCTTATGCACATCATCACTCATTACTATACTATATACCTTATCCTCCATCTATCTAGTTTCTATTATGGTTTAAATTCACATATTCAAAATCATCATGTCACAAACATATACACTAATTTTAGTTCTAAAATTTTAGAACTAAACATTTTAAACTTGGATCATGTTCTGCTTTCTAGCTAGCCATTATGAGCTCACTAAGGAATGAATTATTTTAAATCACATGATAGGTTATTATACATAATCAAATTTCCTAATCCATTTTAACACCATAAAAAAACATTTGTGAGAGAACCATAGCAACATGCTAGAGCATCGAAATTACATTATTATCTTTCATTATAATCCTAGACAAATTACATGATTGTCCACTATTTTTATGATTGTCCATCATCAATAAATAAACCTACCTAGAGATTTTCTCAACTTAGATAGTAAACATTGACCTAAAAATGTCTTGAACAATGTCCTTAGATAATATCCTCTAAATATGTAGGTGCATGGAGCCAAATAATTCAAATTATACTTATGATATGTTTTCTAGATTAGATACCCAAACTTGGTTCAAAATTATGCACATTGTTCACTTACAAAAGGGTACATCCAATTTTACACAATTAAGGTTTAGTTTTTAATGCATGACATTCAACCTAACTTTAACAAATAATTTAGTTTTCAAGAACAATAGTGACATTATTTCTAACATTTTCTATGGTATTTTTGGTACTAAACTGAGAGCTAATTACCTTTTATTATTTTATTTCATTCATGTAGTAATTAAAATATTCACTACAACATTAGTTATCAATATCACTATAAATCATAAAGTTTCTTAACGATTATTAGTATTTTAAAGTAATTTTTACTTTATTTTTAATATGAATAAAAAGATACTAGAACAAGGACATATTCTAAATATTTGAGAACATCCATTTTCTATAGTGTATTATGTTATGTGAAAAATATGAAATTTTCATATCCATGTTATTTACCATTTAGTTATATGCCCACCTTCATGGAATATTCTTTATGTAATAACATGTTGACAAGTATCACATTATTATGTTTGGTTTGTGTAGAGTATGGGGGCCAACCATACCAAGGATCCAGGTCATGGATAGCTGAGAGAAGAGGGTTAACCTAAACTACCTCAAGTTGGATAAGAATTTTAGGTCAAGGATATAGAATGAAGAGCACTCTCAAGTGCTTATATCACTCTACTAATTTAATGTTTTGATGTGGCTAAATGGGCAATTTTTTGCAAACCAAACTATACCTCAAGCAAGTCTCTACTTGAGGACAACAACGTGGGTCAAGGATGAAAATGCAATGCTCTAGCATCTCTCTAGGGCATTGTCATCCCTACAACTAGAAAGTGTGAAATTATAGTACGGAATACAAAAAACCACTAATGGTCTACCAAGTGAAGTCTAATGTACTAAACAAAAATATAGATGACAAAATAAAAGAGATAACTCAAGAGATGATGTGAGTAAAAGTAATGAAGATGAAAGTGATGAAGATTAAACTCACTATGAATCCAATTTGCTAGAAAGCTCCACATGAGCATGTACCTACACACAAACAAGAGAGGAAAAATGTTGGGGATGTAAAGGGGTTTGCCTCAGTCAAACCCCTGTTGTAGTGTTTCCAGCTCCATGGATAGCCAGATAGATGAAGAGAAATAGAAACATGATAAATAAAATGTTGGAAACGAGAATATTGAACACTAGGAAAAACACAATGCTACTCTATAAAACCACAATAAAAGAAGGATAGTGGAGTAGTACCACCTCCACCCAAAGGCACTCAAGGCCAATGAAGAGAGAATGCAAGAATATGAACTTGGAAAATTAGACATCATCGTAGCAATAATTCTCAAGAGAACAAGTTGGTGTGTAGAATTATCTGAGAGACCTTGTAGAAGATGGAATACATATGAAGATGAAAATGGGAGGGAACAAGCCATTCTTGGGTCGACTAGTCAATGCAGACGTGTTATGCTTCATCCCCAATGGCGAACGTAACGTACCTACATATTCCAAAGGCAGGAATCTATTAGGGAAAAAAGCGCACCATGCAAATGTTTGCATGCCACATGCTCGTCACTAAAAAAAATCCCCCACTGACACAAAGGGAAAGTGCCCATTGGATGCAAGGCAAGTAGGTGATGTGGAATTATTTAGTCGGGTTTGATTTCTCTAAACTAGAGGATGTAAAGGGGAATTTGCGAAAGGGGTGAAAATTCTCTCCTATACATTTTTCCCCCACTTTAGCAAGCATGAGTGTCAATGAATGTTTGGTAAAGTAGATTGAACAATTTACAAATGTATACTTGAACTATCGAGGAAGCAAACCACAATCTGGAAAACTCAAAAGTGTAGGGCAGGTAAATAATCCTATAGGTACTCTCTCTTGAGGAGGTTGAAACAAATGACTTTTAGATCCTCAAAGCTATAGAGTTGATCAAAGTGCATTGAAGGCCCATAGACCAATGATGGAATTTTTTTGTAGGATGCGATCCCTTCATAGGCCCTCAGACCTGAAAATAGGGTGCCCTCTAGGTACTCTCGTCCGAAGGAAGCTTGATGTAGGGAACTTCATAGATTTAGATTGAAAAGTAGCTTCATGCGTGTACCTACAAAGCAACATGTTAATCCACGGATAAAACATGTTAGAAAACAAAAATTAGCATGCAGGTAGACAAGTAAGCAAACAGTCACATAGAAAGTCAAAAATAAAAAGAATATCTTTCAAAGGGATTCCTCAAGAATACTTCAAAAGAAGAGGGGTCCACTCAATGGATGCATTATTTGAAACTATAAAAAAATAAAATTGCAAGTCAATTCGTCATTAAGGAATCCTTTTGAAAAATGTTCACTTCATCAAGGAATTCAAAAGGAAGAAGGTCCCCTCACAAGGGGAAGGTCAAAATTCACCTATAGTAGAAGTAGCTCCCTCCTCAAAGGAAGGCTTCTCAATTTATTTATGTGTGAACCCATGATGAAGGAAAAGTATTCCATTAGGGGTCCTTGTTGAGGAATGCAATGTTTGAAAAATGTTTTGAAAGGATTTTTGAGAAAATATTCGTTGTCCATCGAACGCATTTTCTAAAAATTAGTGTGACATGATATCCCCCCCCATAGGATGGTGTGTGTTGATGTAGAGGCATGTGGCATCCTAAGGAGAGAAAAGAAAGAATGAAAAATTGATGTTGTGGCCCAGGGAACATAGTGAGATGTAACCATGGTAATGTTTTCACACACACAAGGGACAACACATGAGCACCAAATAATAAAAAAGAAACCATGAAAGATAATTGAGGACAAAGAATGCAAAAAGGAAGAAAACATCATGAACAAGAGATATAAAGGTGGTGTGATATTTTAGGGTCAAAGATGCTCATAAATATAGATAAATAAGTATAATATTATATTAATGAATAATCATCAACCCCATACTATATCAAACCATATCAAGAATGTATGAGAAGACAAAATAAAAATTAAAAATTGGGTCAACATGGAAGGGAAGCCTAAATTCCCTCAAAAATTTGCATCATCCCTAATTTTCAAACATCAATACACATAATAGAGGAAGAATGATATAAAAAATAGAGAAAGTTTTATGACATATAAACACTCTTATATCCAAGCACCTACGAGGGTGAAAAGGTTCATCCAGGAACATTTATTACAAGCACATAGGAACACAAACACTTACACACAATCTGTTCTACAGATAGAGAAGAGGCAACCCTTAGTTCTCATTGACTAAGAGGTCGTCAACCTCCCAATCTAGATCATTATAAGGGGAATGAGGATGATCATGCAAGGGTAGAATATCAAGGGGGAACCCTCCGACCACCCCGCAATAAGATCCAAAGAAGGAGGACCCTTGTAGTCTTCTCCACTCAACTCCTGTGGGGTAAAATTCAATGATTTTGTGATAATTGATAAGGCCAGGACTTCATCCATAGAATTAAAGGTGCACTTCACAGGAGTGACATGTTTTAAATTAATAGGCAAGGGAGGCAATGCCTAAGATTCATTGCTAGGCTGACCGAGAAACTCAATAGAAATGAAAAAATCTAGGGATGTCAGGACTTCATCCATCACTATAGCAAAACATGCTAATGCATAACCAACCTTTGAAGAAGGTGAACTTATCTTTCAACCCCCTTTGCTATTAGGGCCATCCTCCATCTTTCACTTTGAAGGAGTAGTGAGATTCCCATGGATGAGGTGGAAGGTGCGGAGGAGGAAGAGAAGAATGTGGTGGACACCATCAAGGTATTCAACATGTCCACAGGCTTTGAAAATGGTGGGATGTCTAGGAGGGACATCAAAAGAGGAAGAATGAATAAATGAGCAATAAACACCTGCACTCTCTTCAATTTAGGATCACTTATGATCATAGCAGGAGCCAAAAGTAGCACTAAGGCTGAAGGAACTCAAGCAAAGGAGATGGGAAAGGAATATGTAGAAAAAAATCTCAAGGAAGAAACTGTTGATTCCCATCCCTTCCTCTATAGAGTGGTCTGCTCAGTGGCCAGAGCCTTTCATCAAAACTTTCACTCATATGCAAGGAAGTTCCTATGACTCTGGGAGCTAGAGGTTGGAGGTTGAGATGGAACGGAGGACTCCTGATCAACCAGCAAAGTGTCCATCACATCCATATGGGGAGTCTTGAATAGGAACATGAGGGAGAGGTTGAGAATATGTTGGAACAACAGTGGGGTGAGTCAGCTCTAACACCTTAGTAGCATGCCTCTTCCCATTCACTACCTTAGAGGCAAGAGAAGTAGGAGGATGGGGAGGCTGAGACATAGAGGAATTCTCCTAGGGACCCTTCCCCTTACCATACAAAGTAGGTTGAGGACCCCTAGGTAAGATAGGAAGGTCGTATATTGGAATATTAGCTTTATGCCAAGCAAGCACCATCAAGCTCCTTATGCGGAAACTAGGAGTAGTAACCCAAATTTCATATTCAACAAGGGAGGTGGAATCGATGCCTTGAGGATGGGTAGACTTCTCCTTTCCCTTTCGAGAGGAGGCATCTTGTGATTGCACTATTGGGTGAGTCACTTTTAGCTATCCTTTACCCCCAGTTTTGTACTTCACATAGTTTTGATAAACTACGTCCATTCTAGGAGGGATAAAATCAATTGGGGCAGGCCAAAAATGATCCAAGGAATAACCCCCATGGGACATCAATGACTGATATCAAGTGTCATGCACAATGTGCACAACACCTTCGTGAGAGAATTTTAAATATTTGTGAATAATGAAGTCAATTCCATTCATGGAATCTAGCCACAAAATGCCAAAATTCACCCTGAATAGATCAGATTGTAGGATGACATTGAAATTTGTATCCATAGCCCTAGGTCCAACTAGGACAAAAAAATTCTAGAGCCATATGGCATAAGAGAGAGACTTTTGTGCATATGTATGATAGATTTCATTTTCTCATATTCCTCTCTCTAAAATGAGTTTAACCATATTGTATCCTCTATAATAACATTCACTCGGTTCGTGGTGTCAATTAGGACCCATGTCACAATGTTTCCATAGAGGTTAGAAAGAATGTATAGGGGAGAGGGCTTATTATTTAGAGGCAAGTCATGCGAGGTGAAAGTCACATCTAGAAAACTAGTTACAGGTTGCAGGAGAGGAGTAATTGAAACCATATTAACATACACCAAAGGTTTAGGAGAAGAATTACAAGTGTCAAGAATCAAATTCATAGAGAGATGAAAATGGACCCATATAGATCTGTAACTCGCTATTGGACTTCTCTACTAACTTATTTGTGTTTTTCTTCTTCCCATTGAGATGGGTGGTACCGTTGTCGATGTGATCCTATATCACATGATGTAGGCATATACAACACTTACTATCATGCCCGTTAACATGATGGTACTGAAAAAATCATTTCCATCATACTAATCAAAGTAAGCCTCCTTCAAAGGTTGGGAATTTTCCATAGTTATGATCTTATCCTTCAATAACTTTTGTAAAATTGAAGAATAATATTTAGGTAGCTTTGTAAACTTTTATTTGCATCTATAGCCATAATCATTATTCATAGTAACTATATTTGCAACATATTTTCCTTTTCCTGAAATAGACACAATATATTTTCCTTTGGAATAGGAGTGTGAGGAGGTTCCCTCGAATTGAACCACCATTTGTTATTCCCATAACACAGTACACAAGTTTGCAAAGGAAGGGTATTTCATCAAGTTGAATTTCTCTAGCCAAGCTCATTGCAAGTTTCCTTTGAATATATTTTGCACATCTAAGTCACGTAGTGGGTATGAAATTTGTGAAAAGAGCTCTCGGTATCATGTTATGAAATTAGTTATCTTCTTGTTTTATCCCTAATTTCATTAGACAAGATCTGAGAAGGTCATCTTCGAACTGATGTTAGACTAGAATCAATAGAGAAACTAATTGACAAGATGATCAAATGAGAATATAGAATTCTTGGGCAAGGAAAAAGACTACTCAAGTGTCGTGTCCTTGAGATATCGAGGAAATAGTTTTTCCATTAGAGCATCATGATAGAAGAAATCCATCCACATAGAAATAAAGGCTAATACACGTGTCTGCAAATCTCCCTTAACACCATTCTTTTCGAATTTAGGAATCTCCATTCTATGGGGGAAAGGAGTTCTCAAAATCACCACTAATAGTAGGCTATGTCAACAAAAAGGTTGGAACATAGGTCGGGCGGAGGCTTGGGAAAGGCTCACCAACTGGTTTTTCATCTGACCCATATTGTAAAGAAGAGCATTTAGAACAGGGTCAAAGGATGAAAAAGGCCCATTGAAATCTCCCCTAGAACCACTACCACCAGAACCACCTCTAGAGTCACCTTCAAAGCCATTGCTGTGACCACAACTAGAGCCACTATGAGAACCACTAGTGTGACTCCCACTAGATCCACCACCAGGAACCACCAGTGTGACCCCCACCAGAGCCACTACCATGACCTTTGCTAGAGCCACCACTACTAGCACCACCACTGCTAGCACCACCACCGCTCATCCCACCAAAGCCCCCACACATAAGGCTAGTAGGAAGGTTGAAATTGAAACCAAGGGGTATCCTACTTGCCTTGATAGTGTTAGGCTTTTGAGAAGTAGAGGAAAAATTGATCTAGGGGCCCATTTCAGCCATGCATATAGTTGTGGTAGGCATTGGGACACCTATCTATCTTTCATAGGAATCAAGAACCTCCCCTCGGGTAGTACTCGATCTAGTGCCATATGAAAGGATGTATTCTTTGGTTAGATTATTAAGGCCATTTAGGAAATCTATACTTGCCTGATCCTTACCTAACATGTATCTCACCTTGCTAGCAAGCCTAAAAACTCTCACCATATTTGGTGCTTTCTCCAAATGATTCATGAGGTATAAAAACCTCCTATCTAGTGCCAGAAGATTCTCTACACGAATATCAATAGCATCATGGGTATGTGCAAGATCATGATGGGCCAAAAAGTGGTGATATGTAAGTGATATGATGGCCCATGCGCCTGACAAATTTTTCTTACCCAAAATTGATGTTTAATGAAAAGGTTTTTTAAAGGAGATTCTTAGCTTTCCACCAATATAAATTATGCTTTAATTTGAATTTAATAAATAATTATTATTCATTTTCTATTTAAATTATGACTAAAGTCTTCATTGATAGGCTGATTGAAAAAAATCTATAGCTTTCAAAGGGTATCACATTTTTTGAATCTGAAACATGCATCACATTCTATTCTTCGCATACTATAGCATTAAAAAAAATGAATTTCATGAAGTTTTGACCAAGTTAAGGTGGTCAGACATACAATTTTTTATATTTTTTAAAAGTTGTAATAAAAAAATCATAATTAATTATTTACTTGGAAAAAATTACAAAAAAATATGCATCACATTAGGACAGGAGCCCTCTACTTATTGTGGTTAGGGTGGTCAAGGATGATAGTTCAAAATGATAGCATCTCTCGAGGGAGCTAGCGTTCATATAACCTAAAAGTGTGAAAGTACACTATGGAATACAAAAACCTACTAATAGTATATCTAATGAAGTTTAATGTACTAAACAAAAATATAGATGATAAAATACTAGAGATAACTAAAGATATGAGGCTAGTAAAAGTGACCAAGATGAAAGTGATGAAGATTATGTTGAACTATGATTCTAATTCGGCAACAAGATCCACATGAGCACGTACCTACACACAACCAAAAGAGGAAAAGTGTTGGGTTTGTATAAGGGTTTGCCTTAGTCAAACCCTTGCTTTGGTTTTTCCACCTCTACGAACAACCAAACAAATGAAGAGAAATAGAAACATGATAAAGGAAATGTTGGAAAGGAGAATATCAAACACTACGAAAAAAAAAATGCTACTCCATCAAACCACAATGAAAGAAGGATACTGAATAAATACCACCTCTACCCAAAGGCACTCAAGGCCAATGAAGGGAAAATGCAAGACTATAAACTTGGAAAAGTTGACAGGGCCACAAAAGTGATGAACCACGTCATGCAAGACACCAAGATTATATCTTCTATGGTAGCATTGCATGTTCTCAGTGATGTTGATGGAGCAACAAATTTCTAAGTAATGCTCAAGAGTATGAGCTAGTATGTAGAATTGTCCTAGAGATTGTAGAAGTTGGAATGAATATGAGATAGATGCATTTGAAGATGAAAATGGGAGGGAAAGAGTCGTTTTGAGGTTAGTTGGTCAACACAGAGGCATTACACTTCATCCCCAATGGGGAACATAATGTCCTTGTGGATTGAAGAGGCATGAATCTGTCAAGGGCAATAAAGCACCGCACAAACTTCTGTGTGTCACACACTCGTCCTCTGATAGAAACTCCCCCAATGAAAAAAAGGACAAGGGCCAAGTGGATGCGAGGTAGGTAGGTGATGTGGAATTATTTAGTCGGGTTTGATTTCTCTAAAGTAGAGGATGTAAAAGGGGAATTTGTGAGAGGGGTGCAAATTCGCTCCTATATAGTTTGTCTCATGGATTGATCACTACACCTATCTAATCCATCCTCATTGGCACTTATTTCATATATTCATCATTTACTCTTCTCCATGTTTCTATTTACCTCCATACATTTTCTCACTACCCCAAAATAATCATTATCCATAAGGCATTTTTTCACTTAGGCTTGACTCAATTCTTTCATAAGGAGGAATGAACCCAAAATTTAAAAAGTAAATATAAATTTAGTATTCTCACCCTTTTCAAGTAGGTGTTATGAGCTAACATGACATTCATGTTTTTATGATAAATTACTATGTCAAGTTATATAAAGAGCTTCAATCTTCTCTTACTTTAATTGAAGAAAGTATGTTAGGTCAATCAAGAAATAAGAGGCAAATATAAGAAAATCATTAAAGTTAAGAGACAAATAAAAATTTACATGTTAAATTTTTTATTTGATATTGTTCACCACTATTAATCAAATACAACAAAGGGGTTCACCTGCGAGAACACAATCACCTATTGAGTTGGAAATCTCCCTACACACTATTGTGACAATTTTGAATTCAAGAAAGCAAGGTTGAGTAGAATTTTTGAAGTGTACTTTGAAAAATTGATCTCCTACATCATAAATTAGCTCCATGTATTATGTTTAAAGTACATGTATTGTGATGAATCCTATGGAGTTTGCATTTGAACCAATCAACATTGCTTGACATTAACATCATTTGCACACTAATTTTAGAGATAAGTATCCTAATCCCTTGCATTTAATTTTTTTATACTTATTGCAACTATCAATTTTATAACATTTTTATGTAGATCAATTTATTTCTATTGATTGGATTTATTTAATAAAGTGTGTCGATGTTTATGGTACAATTATTTTCTTTACATACTTACTAATAGATATATCCAATATAATATAAATATTGTACTTAAGGAATGTTTAAAAATGGGGGGTTCAAATTTAATTTTATAACATATTGCATCTACACATGTTTACACACAAAAACTCTAAATAAATATGATATAAAACATGCAACCTAGATTCATATCTCCAACCGTTAATCTCAAACACATGATAAGTATGATTTACTAGATCACCTAATTAAAAAAGAATTATAAATAAGCTCCCCTAATTCAAACATAAATATTGAGCTTCGAGCTCTCCATATATATAGATATTGATTATTTAACATAATCCAAAATAATTACAATCTATTATTTTTTTTAACAATAAATCTCTTATGTCACCTAAATATAAATTACAAATTATAATTAAAATATAATAATAGTAAAAGAATAAAATGGTTTGAACACCTTCCTCACAAGTTCAGCTTATCCTGCACACTCTCAACACATTTTGACTACCAAAAGATTTAACCACTCAGGAGAGAACAAATTCATCTAAGCAAAGCAGTGTTAAAATCCTGCCTCCCTAGCTTTTATAAACGGTCCCTGGCAAATGATTTCTGTTCATAAATTCAACTTCTAGACTTGCCCCAGTTTCTTCCAAGTAGTCCCCACTGTTGCTATCATTCAGGAAAAAATGTCATACAACCAAAAGTGATTTACCCATTCCTGAACTTGAATAAGACATTGTAACATTGAATAAATCACCCATTCCTGAACTTGTATACCTACTTTTCATTTTCCCATAATTACGCAGTGATGCACTCCACCATTGTTTTCCACTCTCAGTCTGATAGAAATCTCATTTTCAACTTCTCAGGTATGATCTGAATCTAAGGCACCCAATCCTTATCAATGACACCCATAATCAAGGTGACGTGGTAGAACGTCATCCAATAAAATGAAGTAATACTGTAGCAAAGAAATAACAGAAAGCATAAAATAGAATAATCGAATAATAGACAAGAAGATACAGATTTACGTGATAAAATTATAATATTTCAAAGATATCTATTCGATAAAACATTGTTTACTTATTGTCAAGATGAATCATTACAATCTTCACTCAGCTGTTACTATTAGAAATTGAATTTCTTTACAAAGATTATAAAGATATACATAATATCTTCTAAATAACAATCACCATCAAACTTTGAAAATATCTAGAGTTTTCTCCTGAAAAAATTATAGATTATCTGTTGAAAAATATATATAAGATTTAATTTTACATTATTATAATAATCTAACATTTTATGTGAGATTGATCACAGATCAATTATTCAAGTTCCAAACTTATTCATTGTCTTAGGAACGCTGTCTTACACAATGCTTTGAAACAGATGTGACAATAAGGAATTTCGATGTTATTTTGGTAAAATATCTAAGAGCAATCTAGAGAAAGCAATAAAGAGGTGTAGGATAAATTTCAATTTGCAGTGTGTAAGAGCAATCCAAAGTAGTTGTAGTCATATTTTTTTTATGGTAACTGAGAAGGTTCTAACTGAATGAATCAATTGTATGCAGTTAATCTTTAATATAATAATATTTAATATTATTTTTGTTTCTATATGGTATTTACATTATTGTTCATAATAAGATTAAAATATTATTTAATAAAAAATAT
Organism: Sequoiadendron giganteum; assembly: GCA_007115665.2. NCBI lineage: Eukaryota > Viridiplantae > Streptophyta > Pinopsida > Cupressales > Cupressaceae > Sequoiadendron > Sequoiadendron giganteum. The sequence continues at coordinate 643,150,605 of CM021104.1, read as the reverse complement.
ATTGAAAAAATCAAATCTGTAATGGTGGGTATGAGTATAATCAAATTAAAATTTAATATTTTGATAATGATAAAATATTATTTAATAGAAAATGTATTGAAAAAATCAAATTTGTAATGTTGAGTATGAGTGTAATGAAAGTAAATTTAATATTTTGATAACTATTCATATCTAATAAATTCATGTCTTCTTAAGTTTTTAAATTGTTTTAATTTTATTGATTAGAAGCGTTTGATTTATTCTGAAAATCCTTTTAACTTTTGAACTTTAACACTTTATTCAAACATAATTTCATTTAATAATTAAACCGTCAATAATTTTATTCCTCATCTTCATTAAAAAATAATAAATATTTATTTTATTCCTATTGACAAAAGTAATCAATTATCAAACATTTTGAAATGTTTAAATGGTTGACAGCTCCCCTACCTTTATTATTCAATTTTGGCATGTTTTTTCCCATATTCTTATCTTTGCTTGGAATAAAGTGTGTGATGATTATAACACTAGTGACAAGACAATATCATATCACATGGTCACACCGAAAGTTCTGAAAACATATGGATGAGATCATATTCACTTACATCCAAATTTAGCCATATTATGCAGTGAAGGAATACCTTTATAGTGGGAACTTTTTGTTACAACAGCAATTTCTTATTCTTAAGCAAACATTGTTAGTTTCTTCCATGATTTAGTATTTTCTGTTTTTTTTAGAATAATGAAAATATCTTCAAGCAAAGTAATCTTAAATAAGCATAGGTGGTAACGTTTCAAAATAATTAGGTAGAGAAGTGTAATGAAAATATTTGTATATTATGTTGTTTTTGATTTAATTTTAAGTTTATTTTATTGAAATATCTTGATTAATGTATAAGGTAATCTGGGTTGGTTTATTTAGTTTTTATTAGTCTTTATATGCACATATCTCCACAAACATAATACATATCTTATTCATATATCCACAATTATTGTACACTAACGCACACTTATATTTCTCTAACAACTATGCATTTCTATCTAGTACTTAATCTATTCTGTAATGCCCCACCACACAACCCTAGAGGAAGTTTCAATTCACTAAACAAGCGTACTAAATTTTTTTTTAAAAGAAGTGAATTAAACCCACATGTTCAACTATAAATGACAACATCCCCTAGGGTTACATAACTAAGATTACTTAAAACCCCATTAACATACATCATCTAAATTACATTGAAAGTAAATAACTCAAGCAATAACATTCAAGAACATAGAAAGATACAAGATAAAATAAAGCATTCATTACATGAATCAATTACATACATCAATTACATTCCTCATTCCCGAAATGAGTCCAAATATATAAGTGTGATCATTACAAGGTCCACCTCAAAACACAAGAGGGGTAAATAAATATCATTACATTATGAGATACAAAGTACAAGAATTAAAAGTAAGAAATGCGAGATGTCCATCTAGAAGTCTCACCACCAAGTACTGAAGATCAAGGGGACCTAACGGTTTTGGTGCATGTTCCACCCAACCATGTGGTACCCGAAGGCCCACCCCCCATGCTAGGAGATAGTAACCAAATAACATGGACGAGAAACCTACTACCTCAAACCAAAGGTAGACTCAAACTGATACAAGCTGACTCAACCACACATATGCACAATATAAGTCTAACTCTAATCACGGTTACATTGCTTCTAGACATATTATAATCAAGTGTGCTAAAGAAACCATATGCACAACATAACACAGTGTTATCCTAGACAGAGTGTCATCACAAGGTTTGTCATGAGATATCCTTTGGGCATTCTTCATAGGCTCCGAAAATCCTGATGGCCTCAAAAGAATCCCGGCACTCATACTAGCTCAAGCGGAATCAACTACCTCTCATAAGGACAAGATAGTGATCTTGCCATTCCAGGCCTTCTCACTCACCCCAAATCTAAACAAACCCTTGTGTCTGTGAGTGAGGTTAATTTATCTTGGTTAATGTGAACTACATTCTAATCCTCTAGTACATCTACTTTAGTTCTCAGTTATTAAAATAACTTCTAAAGGTTTCCCGGTTTACCTCTTTGGGCTCCGACCCCTAACAAAAGCCACTCTTCTAATTGGATAACACACTACACAATCTAACTCCAAGGGTTACTTAAGTGTTACAAAACTGAACCAACATGCTTTCTCCTATCCTAGGAGGCAACCGCAAAGAAATCCACTCCAACACTAGGAGGAAACTAAAAACTTGTAACACTACCCAAAGGAAAAATCAAAACAATAATTTAACAAGGGAATGACCCACGTTTTACTGGAAGACTTTACAAACCAAAACTCAACACTCATTCACACAATAATCATTAAAAGATACATCAATGAACTCATGCATTGGCAATGAAAAATACTATATTTGGTTATCCTAAAACCATGTTCCTAACTGATGTTTCTCACAAGAAAGTAGAATAATTCCATTCAAGACTTTACATTAAACAATCAATTTTTCATTAATACATAATCTCCACAACTTAATCAAATCATGAGCAATAATAAATTCAACTATAATTAGTTGTCTAAATTGTTGAATGTTCCTATGTTTAACAAGGTATTGAATATGAAGTTCTACTAGCGAAAACACCATATATTAAAAACTAATATTCGCTATTAGAATACAACTCCCATTCTCATTTTAATCCAGCAATTCAAACTATAAAAAAAAACTTTAAATATAGTTAAATAATTTAATATATAATATTAATTATATACATAATATATATATCTTAAATATTATATATATTTATATCTATAATATTAAAAAAATACATATATATAATATATATATATAAATTAAATATTATATAAAAAAAATATTAAGACAAAATAAAAATTAAAAATAAAATTAAATAAAAATAGATAAATAAAAAAATAAATTTAAATAACCAAAAACAAAAAAAAATTAAAAATAGAAAAAAAAACGAAAATAAAAAAAAACAACATATGGCAGGGTCAGACGGTACCTATCCGACGAACGATACTTGTACCCTGCCCATAGTCCGCAGACCGCAACCCACGCCTGCGCCGACTGTACTTTAAGTACAACGGCCGACAACAATGAAGGGGGCTGCAGTCCCCACGGGACAGTGCATCCCCCGAAGTGGTGGGTGCACTGCCCAGTGGGTACTACGTACCCACTAATACAAAACACAGTGGGGGGCCGAACCCCCCCCACACATAATTTATTTTTGCAAATAAAAATTTTCCAAAAAGATAGCGTACGAATTTCGTACCTTCGCCGTACCGGCGACAATAACAAAATTTCATAACACAGAAAATTAAAATCTATATATATGTAAATATAGATTATTTATATCATATTTAAAATATGATATATGTAATCTATATTTACATATATATATATTTTTTCCAGAATTTCATCTACTGGTGAAATCGAAGAAAATAGATTTAAAACCAGTAATAAAATTGACAAACAATAGATATCTCATGCTCAAGAGATTTATAACTAAAAACCAAAGAAAGCCATCCTTCCATGTTTTCAAATAATTTAAACAAGGAAAAGTAATACATTGATTTTGAATTTTTCAACAAATTTTCTAAAAGGGTTTGTATTTTGAAAAACAAATCTGAATACCAAAATGTTGAAGTTTAACCTAGGGTTTCAAGAAAATCACCCATTTGCAAATTTCTTATTATTTAGAAAATAGGTTAAACTAGGAACAATAAAACAAAGAAATAAAAGAAAACATGGTTATTTGAAGCCATAGGAAATAGACAAGATTCTTGATGCAGAGGTTCCCTTGAACTCCTCACAATTCCTTTTCAACAATGCAATGAATTTCCAGCTAGCTTTGATCCAATAGCTCCACCTTCTTCATAGAATTTTCTCTCCTTTCAATTTAATTCTCCAAACATAAAATATTTCCAAAAACTTTCATGTGCAAACTCTCTCCAAAAATTTCATGTTTGTGAAAAAAAGAAGGAAGAACAATCCCCAAATTTTTTTGCCCTAAACTATAACACGTCATTTCCTCAATATTCCAAAATAACCTATTGCAACCCTAATTCACATTCAATACAAGAAATTGAATTTAAAAGTTAATTTCATTTCCGTTTTCTTTGGAAGGCCCTAATTTTGACTTTAAAGTAAAATTTCAATTTCTCATAATTCCCTTTTTGATTTAATTTAATTTAACAATCAAATATACTTACATAATTATTATTAAATTATTTAATAACTAAATCCAATCCCTTGAGATTTAAATTTAATAAATTAAATAATTTAATTTTAATTAACTTACTTACAATTATTTTATACTTAAATTTAATCCCTTGAGATTTAAATTTAATAAATTAAATAATTTAAGTTTAATTTCATTAATCATTTGAAAAATAATCAATAAGCATAACATTAATATAATATAAAAATAAACATTTATTCCAGCCAATGCAATTTTCTAAAAGAACTATTTAATAGGACAACACTTTTCAAAACATTATTTAACATCAAATAAGATACAACATGGCTCAATACTCAGAACTGACGACAAACTAAGGCTAGGGTGTAGACCTGACACCTGTTACCAAGCTACTATCTCCCATTCAACTTAACCGTTGGATCGACACGCTCAAACCTGTGAAACCAAGTGGAGTCGATGTCATGTACCTGCAACCGTAAATCAAGTAAACAACATAATATATCCAGCATATAATTCACACCGTGAAGAAGAAATCTCGGATTCGCAGGGCGCTCGCAAGCGAGTGATGCGAACCCGTCTTCTTCACCAATAAACTCATCAAAGACTGACACTAATGTCATGAACAATATTCACATAAATAATCACATGATAATTCTACTGACATCATTAATTCATCAAAGCATGTGAAATAAAATCAGACAATCACATCACACAATAATAGTTGCTGCTCAAGAGTAGCGATCAAAACATCATAATAAAAATGTGTCCGGTATCAAAGTAGCTGCAATCCAAGCAAAGCATAAAACAACATGAAACGAGAAGCAAAACGGAGGGGTATTACATATTCTATGATGAGTCTGTAGTCATGAGGATATTATCATGGATATGAACTCATCCAAAATTAATTTAAATTAAAAAATATCAATCCTAATCAATTAGCCCTCTTTATCTTTCGCTCTCAACCAAACTAAATATGTTTGCATGATTTGATGGCTTCTACTAGTATTTAAAGACATTCATTGCATGATTCATTCTATTTGTAGATACCAAAAATTGGTCTAGGTCTGCGAATATCATTTTCGACATAATTTTCTATTGTCTATGGTCTTGATGTGATTAAATAATGTTTATTATTTAATTACCTTTTCTAACACATATTTCCTCTATTAATTAAATACCCCTTTTTAATTATTTCATTAATTAATTTATTCAACTTGATTAATTAAATAAATCATAATTATTTAATTATGTCGTTAACTAATTAATTCTTCTTTCTTAATTAAATAATTTATTATTTAATTAACCCCTTTGTCATATTTCAACTATAATTAAATATCTTTATTTAATTATTCAATTTAACCCCCTTTATCTACAATTAAATATTTATTATTTAATTTATTCAATTCCACCTTTACAACGGTCAAGTTCAATAAATGATCTTTATTTATTTAATAAAATATTTTATTTTTGAATGTTGAATTAAATTAATATTTAATTCATATTTATTAATTATTTATGTCACATTCTTCTGTCAATTAGTTGACTAATCATTCACTCACCTTCTGACTCAAGATCTATTTTTAGTTCTCCAGTTATCTCCGAATTCAACATCTGGTTATCTATGTGAGAGAACTCTACGTCACAACTAGTCAGTTAACTAGTTCCAACTCATATGCATGATGTGTTTATTAATTAAATATCCTTATTTAATTAGTTAACTCATGTTTGCATTCAAATGCATTCTCCAACTTCTAACTTTGTCTTTGACATTCAAAGTCTATTTCTTCTATTTTTGAAGACTCTGAACTCAAGATTAAGATCTTGAAATCATGTTCTAACTCACATTCTAACTTATTCTTTATCTTGCAATCTTTTCTAACTCATGTTCTAACACACATCGCATGACATTCATCAATCTCATCTATCGATCTCTCTTTCAATCTGAGCCAATCGTTCGAAAACCCAAAATCTATAAAATGGCCTATCATTATCATTATTCCTCCTCCCGAAATCACATACTTTTGAGAAGAGACTCATCTACGATATTTTTCTTAGACACTCGATGAAGTTATGCTGGTATTCAAACACTGAAATTTGAGGGCAACAATACTGAAAAGGCAAAATGGAGAAGAGCAATCAAGATAATTTGAAGGGGTGAACGCATATTTAGTGAGAGCATTCCATTAAATTATTTATTTTGTTTAGTTTATTTCCTCATTCTTTGTTGTTTGATTTTAGATTATTATATTAGATTAGGATTAACATTGTTATTCTAGTTGCATATTATCCATCATCATCATCATTCAAAAGATATCATCTATTTTAATCTACTATTACATTTGGTGAACCCGGCATGAACACGCTTCAAAATCCACACATATTTTCGTCTTTCCGTTTTTCATTTTTTTTTTTAGGTTTTTAGTATGGCACACCTCATCTATTCTGCAAAATGACACATTTGTATTGATGAGCTGCATCTGTGAAAAACAGCAACGCATCCGCCATCACAAACCGCATCCGTGAAGTCACGAACTGCATCCGCCTGTCAACAAAATTTGTGAACCGCATCCGCCTATCAACAGTCGAACCGCATCTGTGGCTCAAAAAGCCGCATCTGGCTGGTAAATCTTTTTCACTTTTTTAATTGATTTTCGTGCATTCATATTTTTAGTTTTCACTTTTTAGGTTGTTTGGCTTTTTGCTAATGTTTGTTTCAATTGTGTTAAGGGGGAATAACATAGTGTTTGCAAGATGAAGCATAGAAGTCAATTAAAACCTAAGACAATTTTTTGTAGGATGAAAGCTGAAGAACAATGAACTACTGATAAATTTGTATGTAGGACCTGATGCCTTTGTGTTAACCTATTTATTTAAGCAAAGCTTTTGTTTGGTAGATAGATAATCATCGCATGGGTTAAAAAGAATTTTATGTTTGATAGATAGACAATTTTCGTTTGGATTAAAAAGAATCACTGTCTTCTATGTCTGATGCTTTGCACATATTTGTCACCCTTATGATTCAGTAATCAAAGTATGCTCTCCCCTTGAGCAGTCATGCGATCTTGGGTGTAGGAGAAATGATTACTGACTCTAGAACTTGGGCCTATCTTGGTGGGAAAAAGTACTCACCCTAACACAACTCACACCGGTAGCATGCTAAAGCCAAGTGACATCCAGCCGATATATAAAAATGGATTTTTGGGGAAAGCCCAAGAATCATGCGCACTATTCCGACGAGATGGACAGAAATGGAATCTTGTCGACATTGGATAGTGTCCCACGAATGAAATGCCCTTATTAAGCACCTTATTGTAGAGCTACCAAAATCCTACCTACTTATTGGTGCAGCAGGGTCAGCCCTGTGAAGTTGTCTTACATTCTTATGGTTTATGTGTGGAAATGAAATGTATGCCATGGGAGTTTCATGGATATAGTAGCTTAGCTGGCCCATATAAGTGAGTGCCATGGAGGGGAGCCAGTGGGGTCAAACTACTAGTCATTCACCATAAATATGCGTAGCTGGAGAAATCCAAGTAAGAACTCAACAAGTATTGTCCTAAAAGCCTAGATTGTAAATTTTTTTCGAGTCTTAACAGTCCTTTCATCACAAAAACTAAAAATACATTGATTGTTGTGTTTTTTCTATGCTATATTCATCAAAAACTTGATCAAACAAACAAATTCAGTCAACAACTTTCGAGAAAATTTCAACTGTCAGAAAACCGAGTAACAATTGTCAGTTTAAATGCCACATCTATCATAGAGAGTCGCATCTATTAAGGGAAAGACCGCAAGTGTCTGTCAAAACTTTCATTATTCACAGTTTGCATATCATGAGTCGCAACTATCACATTCTAAGTCACATTTGTGCACGCAAACTACATCTGTCAGTTTTAGAGCTGCAAGTGTATGTCAGAAAAATCTAGGTTTACAGAGTCCAAAATTAGAATCGCATGTGTATCAATAAACCGCATCTGTCAGAAACATCACATGTACTATCAAAAACTGCATCTGTCAACATTTGAACCCCAACTATTAGGTGAACTTCATTTGCCCGTCAACATAAAACATCAAAAACTGTGAGTTGAGTCTGAAACATCATTGTCACTATTTGCTTTAGGTTCTTAAGATCAACCTTAGATTAGAAACTGGTAAATTTTTCTCAAAAACCTTGCATCATTAGGTGTCATATATGTCTTAGTCATAGTCATCCTAAGTCGCATGCATATAGATACTTCCTAGGAAATTTTATATCATAGAAATAGAGATAGCTTTCCTCGTCATTGGATACATTCATGTTTCGACTTGTCACAATCATTGAACCTAGTCAGTTTAGTCCTTTTGTGAACCTTTCCAACTCAACAGTCTAGTTTGGGAAATTGACCTTGTCAACCGTCCTTGTCCTACAATCAGGTTCCTTGGTCAAACACAAATCCTTGCATGCATTTATTCCATAGGTGGTAGGTTATACCCATCTTAAACTTATTTATCATCTTAGTCTGCTCGGATTTTTGCATATTGTCCATCCTATCATACATCATTTTAGTATATGTCTTTTTAGAAACCATTTTATCAACGTCATTTATTGTTAGAAAAATCCAAAAACATAGACATAGGTCATATCAATTTTTAGATATAGTCTGCATTACCCATTTTGACCAAAATTTTCATGGTCGAAACAAGGTCCAAAAAGAAACACAAAGCAATGACAGATCCCAACGAATTCATCAATCCGTTTGGAAATCAACCATCAGGAAGTAAAAGACCACACAAGCCTTTGCTTGAAAAACACGTCACTAGAGACACACATGGGCAAATTTACATAGAAGATATAGACGCAGCAGTGCAAGATCCTAAGTTTGCATCCTTCATGGATGAGTGTTTGGCAAATGATCCACAACGCTATCTAGAAAATTTTCTAGTAGAAGGTGCCACACTACCACCAGGATTTGATATTCAGACTTGGACAACACAGTCTACTCAACCAACACAAACTGTGACATCAAGTGTGTCTATTCCCCAAATTACCATAGCGATACCAACTAGCGTATCTACTCAGGCATCATCAATTGTAAGCACAATCCCTTTCAATGCAACACAAGGTTTACAATTTACTGCGGGGGTGATTTCCTCCAACCCCTTTGGCACCAACATGACTAGTAAGAGATCCAAAGTTGGCGGGAATATACCTATACCAAATTAGACCATTCAGATAGGAAATATTCCTATACCGAATCAAACCATTCAGATAGGAAGCATCTCCATACCAAATTAGACCATTCAGATAGGAAATATCCCTATAGCAAATAAAAACATTCTAACAGGATACATTCCCTCGCCAAATCACAACCCGTCATAAAATATGGTGTATCAGAACATCTACATTAATCCAAATAACACAAACACCATGTCCTTGACACAAGTTGATTCCCTTCAAAACCAGATGCAAACTCTTCAACAACATATGGACAATATGTCTATGTTAGGAAAATGAACTATCTCAGCACAAGACCTATGTCCATGTCCATTCTACAAAGCACTCTATATGACACCTCTCCCCCATGGATACATTATACCAAATTTGCCTAAGTATAATGGGAGGAATAATCCTTTAGAACACATTAGATAATTCTCAACGCCATGCATGGACATATCATATGACCCCACATACTTAATGTGACCATTTCCACGAACCCTCATAGGGATAGCGTTGGAATGGTTTTCTAAATTGCCATATGGTATACGATCTTGGGGTGAATTAGGTGAGAAGTTTGTCAAACATTTTGCATTTAACATAGAAAATGAAGTAGCCATATCGACCTTGTGCCACACGACACAAGAAGATAGCGAGACATTCACCACTTTCTTCCAGAGATGGAGAAGTCTAGCTAGCCGTTGTCCAGTCAAAATACTTGAAAAACAAAAGGTCACAATATTCCTCGAAAACATCAATCCAAAATTGAGAGGTGACTTATGGGTACACTGTTGCACTTCATTCCTTGACTTGGTACAAAAGGGGATCATCCTTGAAAAGGGCCTTATTGACAAAGGCGAAATAAAAGTACTAGGAAGGAGCCCAATTTTCCAACATCCAAATGTGTCGAATGATAGAAACAAGTATTGGTCTAGGAACAAGAATGTCATGAATGACGACATTGTTGATGCTAAACACATACATACTAGACTAGTTATCACACTTAGAGGATACAACCAAAATGCAGACATGATGAATAGTCTAGATCAAACGGCTAATTATGTCCAAAACTCGCAACAAAGACCCCAAAGGAGATTTTCTACGCGTGAATTTACACCTTTAGGACAACCAATTGAGGTATTTTTCAAAGAATTGGTCAAAAATAATCTCATCAAACCTTTGGAGCCAAGAGAGTATGATCCTAGATAGTTCAAACCTTCATGGTGGGATGATAATTCTTTTTGTGACTATCATCAAATGAAAGGGCACAATCTCCAACAATGTCGCTAATTAAAGAATATCATCCAAGACTTTGTTGATAATGGATCCATAGAAGTAAACGGGCAGAAAAATACTAAAAACAATGATCATAAGGTCTTCATAGACCCATTACATGCCCACACAAAAGGAAATGCCTCCTATTCGGGAACCAAGAACAATCCCTCTTCCAATTACGCAAACTCCAAGTATGACTATGGAAAAGGAAAGACCATATATAGCCTCTGAGCCGCAAATGAACATGTTGATACCATCATCATTAAGAAGCATCCAGAATGTAATGTGAACACACGTAGGACTAAAATAATTATTCTAGGTCCTTCTTCTAAACCACCTACATAGAGGTTGAAGTTTAGATACAATCTCATCGATCAATTGAGAAAAACCCCCGCACAAATATCTATCTTGGAACTATTGACTTTGTCACTAGAACATCAAGCCATACTTGACAAAGCATTGTAGAACACTACTATTCCCACAGACTTGGATGTCAATCACTTCAAAGAAATGGTGGGATATTTGACCAACTCGCATCATGCCACATTTTCCCAACAAGACTACTCAATCTAAAATTTTGATCATAATGACCCATTATATCTTGAAGTCCTAGTCCATCAAACCAAATTCAGACGAGTCTTGGTAGACAGAGGAGCAAGTTTGAACCTATGTACCCTAAAATTGGTTAAGGCATTATGATTCTCAAAAGACTATGTAGACACTTCTAAGAGTATAGTCATCAAGGCTTATGATGATGAGGAAAGATCATCCAAAGGAGTTGTCACACTCCCTATCAGAATTGGCGCAATAATCATGAACACTAGCTTCCAAGTCTTGGATCTCACCCTCCTGTACAACTTGTTGTTAGGTAGACCTTGAATACATGCAATGAAAGTTGTACCTTCAACATACCACCAATGTCTTAAGTTCCCTTATAATGGCACCAAGATCACGACTGATGGTGATCTAGATCCTTTTCAATATTGTAAAAGCCTAAGGGAAATTCCACAATGACAAGTACTTTTTAACCAAGAAGCTTCTTCATCCACTTTACCCCTATACGTCGATCCATCACATCTCACTAAGTCCATTTCATTCAAACCACCATCATCCACTCCTAAGCTTGAGATCCAAGACAAGGGTTGCGGTGAATATAATATAAAGGCATCATACTGTGTCAGTCAACTTATTCCACCTAAGGCATATGGCCTACCCACGGTAGATAGAAGACAATCAGTGGTTACATTTCATGTTCCCCCTACAATGACATTAACCAAATGGGGAGAGTTAAGTGAAGAAATTGTGGATCAAGGTGATTCCTGGTTGTATCAAGAAGAACATGAATACCCCTCCCCGTCTATTCAAATAGATAAGGACCAGTATGGAAAAGGCTTTAAGATAATGCAAAATGAAGGCTATGATGGGCACAATGGGTTAGGACTATATCAAAATGGAAGGAGGAAACCGATTACTATCACAACAAAAATACCTAGGGCTAGGGTGTCAACTGCTTAGAATTGGGTTTCTTGGTACTTCGTCACTATTTCAAGAGGAAGATTGTGCTTATACAAGTATCAAAACATCTCACGAACCACTTCCCCCAGTCTACGACGAATCTCATGAACCACTTCCCCCAGTCTACGACAAGTCTCATGAATCACCTCCCCAAGTTTATGATGAATCTCTCGACTCAAGAGATGGTGAATGGGATTCTCTGTCCTCTACTAGTACCATGAACATAGCTGATCTCTTTGGAGAATTAGACCTAAAGATAAAACCTTTATCAAAATCATCTAGTCCCCATCTTAGGAAACACATTTCTAAAGAAGAATGGAATAAACACTATTATTGGAATAGCCTCAATCGTGCATCTTGGGAACCTGCCCAACCATCTTCTGATGATTCAGCCCTTACTATAGTCCCACATTAGAGTATACCTACCCCTAGGAGGAAAAAAAATGAGTTGGTCCAAAACTTCTGTGACCATGTCAACCATTATATACTCACCTTGTCAGTAGCTACCTTTAAGAACTTCGATAATGAAATGCCCCTTTTATATCCCAAACTTATAGACTGGGATCAACAAGGTACACCTATCATAGATACATTCGAGAACGATGAAGAAATTGCTGAGTTGATGGGACTTAGAGAAGGCATACCAAGAGGGGATCATAAGGCAGGTTTTACCAAAGACTTGGACAACAAAGCATATTTTGGGGAGTCTATCTACACCTCTAGTCGCAAAAATGAGAATAAAAAGAACAAAGACAATGAAAATTAAAATGATGAGTCCCTAGGTGAAAACCAAAAGTCGCCTTTGGACGAAGAAAAATTCAAAATACAGGACGTCTCTGAGGGCAAAAACCTCTCTAAGGCACCCAAGGATAGAGGTTTAAATATTATCCCCATTGAACAAGAAAATTCATCGATGCTAGTAGAAGAGGCTGTTGCAGTCAACATAGGTACAAAAGAGAATCCTTAGATAGCATATTTTGTAGCTTCTTTAACAGCAACAAAACAACATGAGTTTAAGGACTTCTTCAAAAAGAAATAGATAAACTTTGCATTTTTGTATGCTAACATGCTTGGGTTGGATCTAGACCTAATATTGCACCATTTACCATTATAGTGAGGTATTAAGCCAGTCAAACAAAAGCTAAGGAAAATGCACCCGCAAATCGCTCTATTGGTCAAGGTAGAACTTAAGAAACTCCTGGATGTATGATTCATAAGGACAATAAACTATGTAGATTGGATATCAAATCTTGTACCAGTGACTAAATGAACTAGGGGCATTCACATTTGTATAGACTTTAGAGACATCAATAAGGCATACCCTAAGGATGACTTCCCTTTTCCGAATATCGACATGATAGTAGATCTAACAGCAGGTTACGAGATGCTATCCCTCATGGATGGTTTCTCTGGATATAACCAGATAAAGATAGTAGCTGAAGACCAACACAAGACAACCTTCACATGTCCATGGGACACATACTATTGGAATGTTATGTCATTTGGCCTTAAGAATGCAAGAGCTACCTACCAATGGGAAATGACTATGATTTTCCATGACTTTGTACATACTCTCATGGAAGATTATGTAGATGAAATTATAGCTAAATCAGAAACAAGGGAAGATCATTTGAAGGTTTTAGACAATATATTCCAAAGGCTAGATAATTACAATGTGAGGCTAAATCTGAAGAAGTGTGTCTTTGGAGTGAAATCAGGGAAACTATTAGGGTATATCATCTCCAGAATAGGCATTGAAGTAGATCTAGAGAAGGTAAGAGCTATCATAGAAATGCCTCCTCTAGTTAGCATTGGTCAACTCAAAACCCTACAGGGGAGATTACAATCCATAAGGCATTTCATAGTACAATTGGCAGATAAAATATACCCATTTCAACATCTACTCAAGAAAGGAGTACCATTTGTGTGGATGACTAATTGTTAGGAAGCCTTCCAGCCAATCAAGGACTATTTGCTTACTCCACTAGTCTTAATGCCACCTATAGAGGGAAAACCATTGATACTATACATCTCAGCAACTCAGTCGGCATTAGGGGCTCTTCTCGCACAACATGATGATCAAGGTCATGAGAGAGTAGTCTATTACATTAGTCATACCTTAGTGGGCTATGAATTGAATTACACCAACATAGAATGTGCCTGTCTTGTAGTAGTTTTTTCTACCCAAAAACTTCGGCACTATATGCTCAATCGACAAATAATGTTAATTGCAAAGATTGATCCACTTAAATACCTCTTAAGTAAGGCATCTTTAAATGGCCGATTGGCTAAATGGGTTATGATAATTAGCGAATATGACATTCAGTATGTCGAGAGGAAGTCTATAAAAGGACAAGCAATTGCAGATCAGTTAGCTGATGTACCTATGAAGGTAGACCATCCCTTAGTGGCAAATTTTCTAGATGAATTTCTCTTCAACATTGACATTAAAACCGAATGGAAACTATACTTTGATGGGTCACATACAAATCATGGTTCAGGAGTTGGTATCTTATTTGTTACACCTCAAGGTGATACCATTCCTAAATCATTCAAGATTTCTTTTCCTTGTACCAACAATATAGCAGAATACAAAGCCTTAGTGACAGGGTTAAAAATGGCAGCTCAACGGAAAATTAAGAGCCTACATGTTTTTGGCAACTCTCAACTGGTAATCTGGTAGGTAAATGATGATTACGAGACTAAGGATGAAAAACTTGCACCTTACAAGTGAATGGATGATAGTTTCAAGTAGTATTTCAATGACATAACTTTTCAACAAATACCATGTATCCATAATAGAGTTGCAGATGCTATGGCAACCATGGGTTCCTTGTTGGATATTTCGAGTAATGTGCCTAAGTTTGAGTTTCTAGTTGAACAGTTGTTGGTCCCCGCTTATGATGTCCCCAATACTGTGATAGTGTGTACCATTGTTGGTCCTACATCTCCTTGGTATAAAGACATATTCGACTACCTCACTGATCAAACCTTACCCCAAGACTTGTCCAATAACCAATGTCGAACCTTCATCCGAAAGTCATCTAAGTACACCATCATCGGAGAAACCTTGTATAGATGTACCTTAGATAATGCCCTAATGAGATGTCTTGATGCTGAAGAAGCACAAACAACCTTGCGAGTGGTACACGAGGGTATATGCAGATCTCATTCGAGTGGTCCTACTCTAGCCCATAAGATTATGAGACTAGGTTACTATTGGCCTACAATGGAGAAAGACTCGTACATCTTTGTAAATAAATGTAGACAATGTCAAATACATGGAGACTTGATAAGAGTGCCAGCGTAGGAGCTTCGTCCAATTACTTCACCAAATGGATTGAAGCTATTCCCATGACATACATAACCGACACACAAATATCTAAGTTTATCCTAGACTATATCATTTTTTGGTATGTTGTACCTCAATTCATAATCACAGACAATTGCTTCCCATTCACGAACCAAGAAGTACGCCATTTATGTGAAGAATTCCACATCAAACACCATTTCTCCACCCCATATTACCCATAAGGTAATGGCCAAGCTGAGGCATCTAAAAAGAATATTGTTAGAATCCTTAAGAAGACTGTCAATGATGTTGGTTGTGACTGGCACCTACAACTTAATCCTGCCTTATGGGCTTATCGCACAAGCATCCATACTCCCATTGGCACCACTCCATATTCCCTCGTATTCAGGTCCGAAGCTATCTTACCTATCTAGGTCAAAATACTTTCTCTATGAGTATCCTTGAAGGGTCATATTGACAATGAAGAATATCGTGTCTCTAGGTTACAAGAGCTAGAATTCTTGGATGAACGAAGACAGAAAGCATTAGATCATTTGCAAGCATATCAGAATCATCTTTGCCATAGCTACAATAGGAAGGTTCTTAATAGAAACTTTGACATTGGTGACCTGGTATTAATGGAGAATCCTAAGAACCAAGTTGAATGGGAGAAACTAGGTAAGTTTGAGCCTAACAGGTTAGGGCCCTATATTGTCATAGAAGCTTTTGGATTAGGAGCATACCAACTCTCTACTCCTGAAGGAGAGCCGCTTTTGTCACCTATCAATAGTTTGCATCTAAAGAGGTTTTATGCTTAAGTTTCTGAGAATCCGTGTCTTAATCTAGAAAAATACAAAAAAATGAAAAAAACAAAAAAATGGTTACCTTGATGAAAACCTAGTGAACAGGCATCTTTGTAACACCAAAATAAAATAAAATTGAGAAAATAAATAAAGTAAAGAGAAATAAATCCGTCCAATAGTGAAAACAGCTTCGGTGGTGCTATGGATAAGTACCATTTTGAAAACCTGGCAAACAGGCGCCATGTGTAGTAAGGCTTGCTCTTGCATCTACCATCATTCTAGTTAGACATTTTCACCATGACTCATAATAAATGGTTGTCTTATCCATTACTTGGAATGATTGACATCTAGCATCCATTATGTCATATTACCCACTCCATCTTCCAAATCTTATTCCCGACTGGGGGCAAATCCTTGTTCTATGCCCTAACACCTTGTACATAATGTCACACCATAAAAAATGTTCTGAAAAATCCCAAAAACATTAGAAAACTCCAAAAATCCAAAAAAAAATCAAAACAGTTAGAAAATCCCAAAAATAGAGTCAAGTCAATCATGTCAAGTGAGTCATGTTAAGTCAGTCGTAGACATAGTTGAACTACATTGCCTCTACGACTAGGACGTAGGCAAGGCCATCAATCGATGTGCCCTTGAGGCATTAGGTCAGTCAGTCTAGGTTTGTCATGTATCGCACACATTAAAATCATGATGCTTTGTATATTCAACGTCATTGGTCATGTTGAATTATGAGGTCTCTACGTGCACAACGTAGGCAAGGCTAATCAATTGATGAGCTCTCAAGACCACACTAGGTCAATCCAATAGGGTTCATTCACAATCACTATCACACAAGTTTCATATCATAGTTTAGGGTATCATCTCATGTCATACACGGTCAATACACACACACATAGTTTATTAGTCAAGGAATCAGAACATGTCATGCATCAAATCTCAAATAGTCATCAAGTCAATATCAAACACATTGTCAAAGTGATCAACCTATGTCTTACGCAAGATATGTCTTTCTTGTCAACAAATTTCATCAAATTGTTATAGTCTCATGTGGCTTGTCACTTCAACATCATTAGACTCCAGCGTCTTATACGTCACGTATCTTTCTGAAACTAGGCTTTTTCATGCCTTATACAGAAGTCACCAAGTCAAAACCAGACTCAACATCTTATGCGATATGTGTCATCTCTCACATTACACTATGTCAAACATAAAACAATCAAACAATCCCACAAGATCAAGTTTTGGCGAATACATTTATTTGGCTTTATGACTTTATATCTTATTTTGTCTTATCTTTTTATTGATTTGTACAAGATCCTATTACTAGCTTTCTCAAGGATGTCCCTTGAAGGATTTAGAAAAGCAACGATGTCTCAAGACTCTTTTTCTTTGGTTGTTGTTTGTCAACTATCTTTTTAACATTGGTTTTTGAGTCATGTTACTAGTTTCCTCAAGGATGTCCTATCAAGGATTTAGAGGAGCGATGACGTCTCATGACCCGTCTTTTATTTGTCTACTATCTAGGGTTTGTTAAGATGAAAAAATTGGGGCATCTTGTCCGTAGTCTGAGTTAAGAAACTTCTTGTCTATGACTTTCTATTTTTCATAGGTGGATAACTTTGTACACTATGGTCTATCTCATATCATAGTGTGTACTATCCATCTGTGTCATGTCCCGCCCAATGATGATAACAAGAAAGCATAATGTATTTGGCAATATATCAAAGATTATATCTTTTTCTCAATCGATCAACCTTCATTATATCATTTTCTCAATCAATCAACCTTAATTATTTCTTACTAACATTCTGAATTCATTTTCATCCTAACATTTCTCTTCTTTGACATTAAGATAAAGTCTTGTGACACAATAAAAAGATTAGATCATTTGCATTCGCATACATTCAATAAGCATTTCATATAGTTGCATTGCATTTCAACACATAGATAGTACCATTCATCTTCATTACATACATTCAAAATCATTACATAATAAGAATTGTATCATCATAACATACATAATGTAAACATTGCATGTACATATCACCATAACATATAAATAAGCATCATATAGATCATTGCATCCATTATCATAAGTAAATTAAGTCATCCATAACATCATTATTAAATACATAACACATATATATATATCATTTAGGAAACATAATCATCTAGAAATCATGCATCATCCATAATATAAAACTGCATATCATATAGAAGCTGCCAAAATCATATATATATCACTCAAAAAATAGTGTGTCACAATATAGTGTCTGAATATAACCATAAATAAAACATGAGCTTGTAGGCTCTCTGATCAAAACAAATGTCTACATATGTAACCCTGTCATCGTGTCCTGCTACCATTGTTGTCACATGGTGATGGTGGTGGGAAAAGACTCAAAGGTGCTCTCTGTGAGGTGGAAGGCCTCTCATATGGACCTTCCCTCAAAGGTCCTACCACCCCCTCAATACTATGTGTCCTCTAACTCCTAGTATGGCCCTTGCTCTGACTGTGCACCTCTAAAAATGTAGGATCTCATCTCTCTGCTGGCACTATGGCCTCATAAAGATTCCTATAATAAGTAGCTCTCTCGACCGATCTGACCAACTCTCATACCATACCATCAGATGAGGACCCACTGCAAAGGCGTCTAACCTCTATGAAGTGCTTCTCTATCTCATGTCTCCGAGCTATCGCCTGGTCTCTCTCCATAAGTGCACTATCCCTCTCTGAACATGCACTGTCCCTCTCTGCATATGCATTGTCCCTCTCTGTGTAGGCACTATCTCTCTCTACCCTCATCGCATCAAAATCTACCATCATAAGTCTGAGTCTCTCCTCCAAAGCCTCCCTATCACCATCCCTAGGAGCATCCTCATCCCGTCTCCCCTCTACAATCTGATCTCAGAGCTTTCTCTCCTAATCCTCCATTGGTGCATCCTCCTCCACATCATCCTCTCCATATCCTGCCAAAACACCTAGAGAGTCTATAGCCATATCCACATCTAAATCCTCTACAACATCCTCTACTCGAACATCTACCTCTGCACGCTCCTTTACCACTACCTCTATTGTAGCATGCTCACCCCCAGCTTGTACATCCATTCCCCCTCTGATGTCCAATATTGGTACATCCTCAACTACTGCCTCACGGATAGGTGATAGTGCACCTGCCCGACCCCCTCTCTGTCCTCTCCAACCTCGCCTGCCACCTCCATCATCACCGTCTCTCCCACCAACTCTCCCCACTCTAGCACCTCCACCTCTTTGTCATCCTCTAGGCCCTGTGCCTCATCTCTCTATAGATGTCGGCTGATTTGGATCCATGTAAGGAATAGGTTGATGCTCTACCCACCATGTGTCATACGTAGCTGTCATCCCTGGGTCTACTAATCCATCTCTCCACCCCCACTATACTAGTTGTAGTGCCTGTATCTTTGCCTCAGCTATAGCTACTGGTATCATAGGTCCCCAATATGGAACCTCTCTAGACAAATGAGCAAACTCTGCTCCACTCCGAGGCTCATCCTGAACCTCGCCGAACTGTCTCAGAACTATGTCTAGCAAATGTCACTCAATGATATCTACACTAGAAACAATTCTCCCAATAAGGTACTTTGTCTTTCTGCAAAATGGAAAATGTATATCCTCATCCACCCACTCCTCACAATCCATGTAAGGTCTCCATGTGAACTGATCAAGAATATCCAATGCATATCGCCAATACCCTGTGTCTCCCACATGTGTCTGAGTAATGTGTCCTATATATCGGAACACATAAGGGTGTCTCTCTAGTCTCTCTATAGTAACTGGAGGATGAAAAACAGCTATCCTCTCCCAACCCCATACCATCAGCAGTGTAGTCCCACAGCTTAGTGACTATTCATCTCTATAAGAAATGCCATGTAGATGAAAATATAACATCTCGAGTAGACATGGACCCCATGCATACCTCATCTCACTCTCTAACGTACCAACCAACATGGCCCCCCATCTCACTGGAAATCCATGACCCCGTCTGTTTGGCAGAACTATCCCGCCAATCAATGTACATAAGATAAAATCAATCTGATCATATATGTTTGCTAATACTGGCCATCTAATCTCATAGTGCTCGATCCCGAGCCTACTGATGTTGTCTACCTAATTAAACCTTTCCAACCTAGTCAATCCTTGTTGGGTATCATACATGACCTGCTCTCCTCTAATAGGCAGTCTCAAAATCTTGTACACATCCTCTAATGTGACAGTGGCTTCCCTAGTCGGTAAATGAAATGATGATGTCTCTAAATGCCATCGCTTGCATAATGTCATTAACATACCCCTATTCACCCAAATAGTGGGCATCGACAAATAGTGGCATAGCCCTAATCTCCATAGAAGTCGAATCTCCACACTCGTCGAACGATCTCTAAGATTGAATGTGTCTAGTCGTGACTCCCGTGTATATATCAGATCTAAAACCACCTACATTTAAACCATGATGTCAAAAAATTTTACGTTTTCCTTAGAAATAAATTTTTCAAAACTTTTACCAGTCAAATGCGGCTTGCTTTAACAAATTATTGCACGAAGCCTCACATGCAGTGCATATTACATATGCGTTGCATATTTTCCAGACCCTTTTCCAACTAATGCACATGCGGTTCACTAAACCACATGCGGTGCATTTTTAACAAATGTGTTGCAGTTTCATCAAAACACCCGACTACAACATATGCTTTTCACAAATGCATATGTGGTTCAAAACCACACATGCGTCTATCCCTAATGCATATGTGTTGCATAACAATACATGCGGTGTATTATAATTCACATGCGATCATTCCCTGAACTACCTACCTAGCCTAGACATGTTTTCGCAAATGCATTATTTCGTAGTCAGATGTGGCAAATACGATGGAATATGTGTAGTTTACGGTGCACCACATTTGCTTAATTACTTTTCAAATGCCTAAAACTACGTGCAAAAATAAATTTCGAGAGTTTTTTTTTGGGTACATACTGGTGGTCCTACGTTGGCTAGCCTCCTAAATGTCTGGATATGATAACCACGATGTGCAGCATATGGAATGGGTGCCATTTTCGTCACCTTGTCAGAGAAAATTTCCTCTTTTTTCTATCTCCTCCAGGTGAAAATGAATTGGGTTTAAACCTAATTCCTATTTATAGGTGGGTTTGAAATGGCATTTCTTCTGACCTAATCTATTGGCCGCATAACCTTTCAACTTAAATGACCCGTATTCCTCTGTATCAACTCCAAATTCATTTTCATCAACTCCATAGCAATTTTGACTATCAAATTGACTTATCGAGAATATTTCCTGATTTTTTTGAAACTTTCAAAAATTTGTCAATTTTCTTGAGGGGGCATACCTTAACTTGTTTCATGTTGGGGCATGATGAGGGCATATTTTTTTTGACACAATGCCATACCAACATTGTATCAAAGAGGGGCAAATTGTAGATACCAAAAATTGGTCTAGGCCTACGAACATCACATTCGATATAATTTACTATAGTCCATGGTCATGATTAAATAATGTTTATTATTTAATTACCCTTTCTAACACATATTTCCTCTATTAATTAAATACCCCTCTTTAATTAATTCATTAATTCATTTATTCAACTTGATTATTTAAATAAATCATAATTATTTAATTATGTCACTAACTAATTAATTCTTCTTTCTTAATTAAATAATTTATTATTTAATTACCCCCTTTGTCATATTTCAACTATAATTAAATATCTTTATTTAATTATTCAATTTAACCCCCTTTATCTACAATTAAATATTTATTATTTAATTTATTCAATTCCACCTTTACAACGGTCAAGTTAAATAAATGATCTTTATTTATTTAATTAAATATTTTATTTTTGAATGTTGAATTAAATTAATATTTAATTCATATTTATTAATTATTTATGTCACATTCTTCTGTCAATTAGTTGACTAATCATTCACTCACCTTCTGACTCAAGATCTATTTTTAGTTCTCCAGTTATCTCCGAATTCAACATCTGGTTATCTATGTGAGAGAACTCTACGTCACAACTAGTCAGTTAACTAGTTCCAACTCATATGCATGATGTGTTTATTAATTAAATATCCTTATTTAATTAGTTAACTCATGTTTGCATTCAAATGCATTATTTTCCAACTTCTAACTTTGTCTTTGACATTCAAAGTCTATTTCTTCTATTTTTGAAGACTCTGAACTCAAGATTAAGATCTTGAACTCGTGTTCTAACTCACGTTCTAACTTAGTCTTTATCTTGTAGTCTTTTCTAACTCATGTTCTAACTCACGTTCTATCTGAGATAGAACTCACATCGCATGGAATTCATCAATCTCATTCATTGATCTCTCTTTCAATCTGAGCCGATCGTTCGAAAACCCAAAATCTATAAAATGTCTTGCCATTATCATTATTCCTCCTCTCGAAATCACATACTTTTGAGAAGAGACTCATCTTCGATGTTTTGCTTAGAAACTCAATGAAGTTATGCTTGCATTCAAACACTAAAATCTGAGGGCAAAAATATTGAAAAGGCAAAATGGAGAAGAGCAATCAAGATAATTCAAAGGGGTGAACGCATATTCGGTGAGAGCTTTCCATTAAATTTTTTATTGTGTTTAGTGTATTTCCTCGTTCTTTGTTGTTTGATTTTAGACTATTATTTTAGATTAGGATTAACATTGTTATTCTAGTTGCAGATTATCCATCGTCATCATCATTTGAAATATATCATCTATTTTAATCTATTGTTACACTATTTACTTTAAAAAATAATATCTCCTCATCCAAACCTTACATTTCTCCTTTCATTATAAAACATAAAAAATAATTAATTGTGAAACACCTCAAACTTGAGTGCTAAAATTAGTAAAAATACTACATCTTAAAAAAATTATATACAATCTTAAAAATTTATCTAATTTATGAGGATTGAGATCTATATGAAAGGTCCTTGAGACCTATTGAAAATTATTTAAATTAGTTTAAAATAATGTTAGTTGGCCAAAATAATAGGAAGAGTAGAACACACTAATATCAATAGGCTACGAAAAAAGAGGAGGTTTAGAAGTAAAGTTCAACACAAGTTAAGGTGTAGAGGACTAGATCATAGACATGGACATATACTAGATATATGAACATACTCTCATAATAGATTATAAGTGTGTGTGAATATATGGAATAAACTAAAGAATTAAACAAACACACCAATGTGACATTATATATTAAAGAAATCTAATTTGAAGATAAATAAACTCTAAACACAATAGATTCTTTAAAGATGTCTCATTGTCCTCTATCTCCAAGGATTCATTGTAAGCTACTAGCTCTTAGATTGTGTAAGCAATAGCTTGGAAGAATGACAACCTAGAGAATGAGATTATGCAACATGCATTTCTATGCTAAATGATATGAGATGATGAAGCTAGGATATGAAACTAAAGTGGATTATGAAAGATAATCTACCATCATCGTAAAATGATAAACAAAATGCTATGCTATGTTCTAGAAATAGATTGCTAAGATTGTTAAGTGCTCAATAATACATCTATAATGTTCACGCTAAATTTGATGGGATTCCAGATTGTTTTCAAAACACAAAGAGGTTGTATTTATAGAATTTTGGAGGCAAAAGCCTAGTCGGAAAAGATCGACGGTTGAAATAAAGCTTGATAAGATGAATGGTGGAAGATTGAGAAGTTGGAGAGAAAGATGGAAGCTAGAGAGAAAGAGGGAAAATGTTTCCTCCTACACAACCTCTTCCATTCAAAAAAGAAGGAAAGTAGCCATTTGACATTTCTAGTTATGAGGAGTTAATTGGTAGTTGAGGATAAATCCATAATTAAATAATTTAATAATTTAATTGTATGTGACATGAATTTAGAAGCTTCCATAATTGAATAATTAAAATATTTAATTATGTGTGAGAAGTGAAAAAGGTGTTTAATTAAATATTTAGAATATTTAATTAAATGTGAAGTGAAGAATTATAAATAATGAATTTAGAAGAATATTCTTTTATTTGAATTTAAAAATTCAAACTTAAAGTAATATGATATTTAATTTAAATAAATTATTTAATTTATTTAATTAATTAAGATGAAGATAGAAAATGGTAATAATTAAATAAACTTATTTATTTAATTAATTTAGAAGAATTATAAAGTGAATGATATAAATAAATAATTAAATTTATTTATATGCAGATGACTTTAGAAGATTAATTAAGGGTATGTGCAGGATCATGATGAGCCAAAAAGTGGCGATATGTAAGTGATATGATGGCCCATGTGGCTGACAACTTTTTCTTTACCCAAAATTGATGAAACGAAAAGGGATTTTAAAGGAGATTCACAACTTTCCACCTATATAAATTATGCTTTACTTTTAAATTAATAAATAATTATTACTCATTTTCTATTTGAATTATAAATAAAGTCCTGATTGATAGGTTGATTGAAAAAAATCTATAGCTTTCAAATGGTATCAATTTTTTTGAATCCAAAATATCTATCACATTCTATACTTCATATGCTATAGGATGAAAAAAAAAAAGGAATTGAATTTCATGAAATTTTGACCAAGTTAAGGTGGTCAAACATACAAGTTTTTATATTTTCTAAAATTTCTAATAAAAAATTCATAATTAATTATTTACTTGGAAAAAAAATTACAAAAAAATATGCATCACATCGAGACATGAGCCCCCTACTTATATCTAAAATATTATAAAAAATTATTATCATTTTATTGTGGTTATGGTGGTAAGACAGACACCTACTTCTTATTTTTTCCCTAAAATTTAAGTACTACTCCATTGAAATTTCAAATTTTCACCAAATAGATTTTTAAAATAAATAAATAAACCTAGTAGTTTAGAAACTACATTCAATTTTCAATAGATTCTATTCTTACATATTTTTGAAATAATATAGATAACTTATTCAAATTTTTACATCAAGTTGCCTAACTCTGATTTTTTGAATTTTATTGCCACTTAAGGGCCTATTTTTTCCATGATGATCCTACACATACCTTTAAATAACTCATATTTAATTAATTATCAGACTTGATTTAATGTGACCATTTTTAGATGTACACATTTTGCCCCTCTTTGATGTGATGTGTTTTATGCATTTCTTCAAAGAAAATTTTGGCTAACAAAAATTTTGTCCTTGACTTTGAAAAATTGACTGATGATGCTATATGCCCCCTCGGGAGATAAATTGTGAGTTTGAAGATTTTGATGATGATTTGATGTAGATTTTCTGATTTATCTCCCAAAATAGCGCTTAGCATGGTGAAAGATAAAAATAATATTACCCTATTTACCCCCTTTAAAGGTGGGAAAAGGTAAAAGTCTTTGTCATTTGAACAGTTGCATTTGGGTGAAAATAGAGCTCTAAGAGAGGAGAATCAAGATGTTGATCCACTACGAGTGACATAGATTTGAGCAGGTGCATAGATATCAGAGACCAGTTGCATATGGACCTCCGTTAAGATTGTGAAACCTTCCTTGTGAATTTTTGCTTGAATATTGCATCCTTTTTGAATTTTTAGAAATTTGATTTTCTTGATTTAGTGCATAGAATTTTATTTTAGCGAATGCGAGCTATTAAATAGCACATAGGCCAAATTAGTGCATATGCATGATAAAGTAGCGCATAGGTTAGATCTCGCGCAAAGGATGATAAAGTAGCACATACATTTAGGGATTTTGCTTATAGATTAGATTAGCGAAAAGATTTGATAGTTTAGCACATATGATGGATAGAGTAGTGCATGTGCTAGATTAGCACATTTACCCTCTGTTCTAGTGCATCCATAGATAAACTAGCGCATTTTCTTATTTAGCGCATAGATAGTATATTTTAGCGCATCCATGAAATTTAGCTATTTTGTATTGTTTTGAAGATTAATTTGTAATTGTTTGATGTGTGTTGCTATATTAGACAACTGATTTGATAAAATTGAGTAGCATCAAGGATAACTGATTTGATAAATTTGTTCTCATGTTGAAATGAAAAAAATAGTAAAATGATTGATGTGATGTCGTTTGGCTAATAAGTTTGTCTTCATGCTTGATGAATAAAAAATAGTAGAGATGATAAATTTGTCTTCATGCTTGATGAAAAAGAATAGTAATGATGAGCTGATATGATATGTTGCTGATGTTGATTTTGATAAATTTTATTTCATGTTTGATGAAAAAAAAATACTAATGATGAGCTGATATGATATGATTTCACCTAATTGCTTGATTTTTTTGATAAATTGATGTACATTTATGATTATGTGATTTGATTGATTTGATAATGATATGATGTATAGGAGGGATTTAATATCTTCCAAATCAGAGAGAAATTTCCTAGGACCTCGGAGATGATTCCCAGACTATCAAAGCCTAAGGTTGGAGTGATTGCCAAATGTGGTTTGGGTTCCCTACTTAAGATCCCACAATATAGGGTCAACAAGGCAATGTTGATAGCTTTAGCCAAGTGATAGCATAGTGAGCATAACACCTTTCATTTTCCCACTAGAGAGATTAAATTTACACCCGAGGATGTATATAGGATACTAGGGATTCCAATGGTTGGTGAGATTGTGGTCTACGAGCACAAGGAGTTTGGGGGAACTGAGGCCTTATGGCGAGTGTTTCAATATCTATACATTTGTGGTTATGAGATCCCATTGAGAGAGATGGTTGAGGGTTATTCCCCACTCCCTTCAGTTTTGGTTGGTTTCATTGGTGGCTTCTTTTTTCCCGACGGTAGGTCGAAGGGACTATTTATTGGTTGGGGTCAAGTTCTAGAGGACAAATTCTTGCATCAGACTAGATATGCATGGGGTTCATGCATTTTGGACCACCTATACCATGATTTACATTAGATGGTATATATAGGTGGGAATAACATATCTTCTAGGGTCATGCTCTTATAGATTTGGGCATGGGATCATATCACTATCACCCACCCATTTGTAGGGAGAGATCATCCCATCGGTCACCCCTATGTTTATGCATACATAGGTCCACTTGTCTAGCCTAGGTTGGGAAAGTTGGAATATTGGAGGAGAGTACTTGATGATATGGATAGTGTGATTTAAAGAATATATGTCAACTGTGAGGCTTGGTATGAGGATGATATGGAGCTGCCCTAATGTGACATATCTAGATATATGATTGGGAGGACCCCTTTCATCATTGAGAGATTTTTGGTCATGTAGTTTCTCAGATAGTTTGGTCAAGTATAGGTTATTCCATAGGGTGTGGACCATTATGTGAGGCATAGAGAGGATTGCACAAAGTGGGGTTCGTTCATTCCATATGACGCAGTCGGGGCAGAGTACCTAGGATTATAGCCAGAGTTTTGGGACTATAGGTTAGACATTGTATATGCACAAATGATAGAGTATGCACCATAATTCCACACTCATCAACTCCCAAGGCTGATGAGCCCTGATGAGCCTTCCCTAATACTAGATGGACCATCATAGTAGCGTGCATGGAGATAACCACAGGCACACGCACAGGAGCCCATTGGACGAGGAGGAGAGGATGTGGGCGGTGGTGATGATATGGATATTAATAGGTATGAGGATGAGGATGATAGTGAGGATGATGATGATGATGATGATGATGATGGGGATGGTGGGGGTGGTGGGAGGAGACCCATTTTTGATGTTCCATTTAGGACTAGATCAAAGATAGTGGGGAGAGTGGAGCAACTAGCTATAGGTTCCTCACTTATTACTATCAGGGCTCCATCCTGAGAGCAACAGGGCCAGATTGACACATTACAGACATAGGTATAGGCTCTCTAGAGCCAATTAGCACAAGCCCAGGTTACTATCTCATAATTACAGGCACAAATGGCACAACCACACCCCCTAGACCCACAAGTAGCCTAGTACATTGCAAAGAGAGATAATTTGAGGAAGCACTTCTAGCAGGCAGAGGGCATAGCAGAGAGGTTTTTGAGATCTATATAGGTCACCTCTATTAGTGAGGTTGTGTTAGAGGGACTGGAGACTGTTCAGGAGGCCAAGTACTATAGGATGATATATTATGAGGCGGTACCCCCCAAGTAGAGGATAGCCTACACACAGTCGGGCACCAGATCTCACACTCACTCGCACAGTCATTCCATGAGTGCCACCAAGAGTGTGGGTAAAACAATCAAATGAGAGATAGGTGGTACCAATGGATGAGATCTAGCTATACCAACTACTTCCTGAGGCAAAATTAGCCATGGTCCTCACTCTATATACATAATTTTTGTCACATTTCATGTATCTCTCTTAGACATTTGATATCATTATACATTTGGACAATTTTTTGATGAGTTTTATATGATATGCAGTGGTGATCTTGATATGCATGTGTCTTTTATTATGCTATGATGGATGTTCATGTATGCATTTCTATTTCTATATGTCATGTTTCTTTTGATTATGCCATGATGATGTATGATTATGGATGATGATCTTTGCATGATGATTTTCATGAATATGATGATATGATGATGATTTTATGACTTGTATATGAATTTTATATGGTTTATGATTGATGAATATGCAAAAATGTGCTATGATGGATGATGTGAATGAAATGTGAATTATTTTTTTATGATTTTTTATGATGTATGGAGAATGTATTGATTATGGATGCAAAATTTTTGTGATGAAATGGATGTAATGGATGCATTTTATTATTTTCCAATGTATGCTTATGTATAATGATGCAATTATGTTTTAAATGCAAAATGAAAATGATAATGAATGGAAATGAAATGAATGAGTTGAAATGATAAAAAATATGATATTGATATGGATGATGTGAGATGTCAAATAATGGGATGATAAAATGATATGAAAATTGTATGAATGACAAAAATGATAATGATAATGCTATGAAAATGAAAATGATATAAGAATGAATATGATATGAAAAATGATGACGAGAATGATAATAAATGAATGATAAAATTGACATGAAAATGATATCGAAAATGATATGAAGGGTTAATGATAAATGATAACATAAAATTGATGAAATGATAATGGTATAAAAATGTCATGAAAGTGAATAATAAATGATATGAAAATATGTGAAAAATGATATGAAACTAATAATGATAATGATAATGATGATGAAAAATGACAATGATATGAAAATATGTGAAAATGACATGAAACTAATTTAATGATAATGATAATGATATAAAATGATGATATGAATATGAAGATGATGTGAAAATTATTTTCTTGAATGTCCAAGTGTACTCAATATTTGTTCAAAAGAGATGTATATTGTTTTTTGATATCTTTTCCAACCTCCAAAAATCTATTATACAAATGCAAAATGAATGCAATCTATATGAATCATACAAACCTAACTATGTGAAATGAACTACACATTTTTTTTATTCTGTGAACCAACTTTATGCTTGTTTATCATCATTAGATTTTTTAAATGATGGAAGTTAGTACAAGCATCATAGGGTAGATTCGCCCTGATAATGTCCTGAGTACAACTTTCATGATTTTTTATATAGAAAGTTAATACAAGCATCAAGGTATAATTGAACCAAGATGACCTGAATATTGCTTGCGTAAATAGATAGAAGTTAATCCTTTTTCTATGCAAATCTTGAAATATCATCAATGATACTTTTGTAAACCATGTCTCATGAAAAATTTGCACAATAATAATGAGTAAATTATAGACAAAAAATAAAGAAATATTATACTCCTTCCTTATGACTCTAGTTTAATACATCATTGAGCCACTCCAGAGATATGATGTCATCAAATTTAAAAAAAATAGTTCAACTTATGCTTTAAGTGTTGCAATCATTTTATTCATATTAAGATCATCCAGCTTGTTCAATTTATGTGTCATAGGTGTTTTGACTTGTTCGTAACCCTTCAAGTGATTAGCTACACTTTTTCATCTCTCATCAAGTATCTCTAGTTCTTGTAGTTTGGAAACTCTGTAATCTTCGCCAGTTATGAGTCCCTTTAGTGAGACTCGAAGTGAGGGAATCTCAACTTCTAGTGGAAAGATTGCTTCTAATCCATAGACCAAGGAGTATGGGGTGGCCCCTTTCACCATGTGAATGGTAGTTTTGTATGCCCACAAAGTTGGATTTAACTAGACATTCCAATCACGGATGCCATTATTTACCGTCTTCTTTAGGATCTTAAGAATTGTCTTATTTGAAGATTCTTCTTGGTGATTTCCCTATGGATAATAAGGTGTATAGAACCTATGTTGGATATGAAATCTTTCACAAAGTTCATCAAAATCATGATTCTTAAAAGGTCTCCCATTATCTAATGTAATGGAGCTGGGAACGCCATACCGACATATGATATAGTTCTAGATGAAAGATGAAATTTGTTTTCTAATTATTATTGTCAATGAAACAACTTCAATCCACTTGGTAAAATATTCAGTTTCCTTGATTATAAACTTATGTCCATTTGATGAAGAGGGGTGGATTTTTCCAACTAGATCTAGTCCCCACTGAGAAAAAGGCCATAAGGTAGTGAAGGGTTGTAGATCATGAGTAGGAATGTGGATGAGGTTTTCATGAATCTGAAATTTCAAAAATTTCTTTACAAATGTGAAGGATTCCATTTCCATGGTTGGCCAATAATAACCCATTCTAACAAGTTTCTTAGCTAAGGTTAGTATTCTTGAATGAGTCTCGCAAATTCCACCATGAACCTCTTGGAAGGCCTTTTCGGATTCATCACGTTCAAGAAATCTAAGGAGGGTACCATCAAGACCATGTCGCTATAGGGTGTCAACAATTAGGGTATAGTGAGAAGATTGGCGTATAAAGTTTCTTTTCTGATTCTCAGACAAATCCGAGGGTAAGATAGTATCTTTTAGATAGGTATAGATTGTGTCGTATAAAGGGGAATCTGATCCAACCAGGTGACAAATTATTTGGGTTTCAGGATTCTCATAGGTAGGGGAAAACTGTTTTTCCACCATGAATTCATATCGAGTTTGGTTTTCTGACAATTGTAACAATGAAGCAATTGTAGCCATGGCATCTGCAACTTTTTTTGTAGATCCGTAGAATTTGCATGAACTTGATCTTAGTAAAATAATTCTTGAAATCATCTACCATGTTTTTATAAGACATTAACTTGCAATCTTTAGTCTAATAATCATCATTTATTTGATTAATTAAAAGTTGTGAATCACCATAAACTTGTAGCTTTGTGATCTTCCAATCCAATGATATTCTCATTCCAATGAGTAGTGCTTCATATTCAACTATGTTATTGGTGCAAGGAAACATCAACCGATAAGATTTTGGAATGGTATGTCCCTGAGGTGTAGCAAAAATAATTCCTACCCTCAAGCCATGTTGTGTATAGGACCCATCAAAATAAAGTGTCCATGATTGCTTGTTCATTGCGGTTAAAGTATCTGCATTAGGAAATTTGATATGCATTGGATGGTTTGTTTGTAAAGGTTCCTCTACCAACTAATCTACTATGACCTTCCCTTTGATGGCCTTTCGATCAACATAGTGAATGTCAAACTCACTTAGGATCATTACCCATTTAGCTAGCCTACTAGTTAAAGTTGCTTTGCTCAAAAGATACTTTAAGGGATTGATTTTAGGTACAAGTTTCACTGTATGAGCTAACATATAGTGCCAAAACTTTTGGGAAGAAATTACTATTGCTAAATTTGTTTTTTCAATGAAAGTGTAGTTGAGCTCGTGGCTTCTCAATGTTTTGCTGATATAGTATATGGCTCGCTCTTTTCATGTTTTTTCCTCTTGTGCCAATAATGCCCCCAAGGATAATTTTGTGGCCAAAATGTATAGTATGAGTGGTTCTCTTAGTACTGGTGGAATCAAGACTGGTGGGCTCATTAGATATTTCTTGATCTAATCAAATGTTGCTTCACATTTTCTTCCCATAAATGGAATTTTTTTATGCAAGAGATGCGTGAAAGGAAAACTCTTATCTGCCAACTGTGCGATCAATCTCTTGATGGATTTTAGTTGTCCTTGAAATGACTAAACTTGACTGATGTTCCTTGGTGGTGGCATCTCCATTATGGTTTTTACCTTCATGGGATCTACCTCTATTCATTTTTCTAGATTTAACCCCAAAGACCCACTTCTTGGGATTGATTCTGACCTTAAATTTCTCCATCCTAATAAAGATTTTATATAAGGGTATGTGCATGATCATCATGGAAAAAACAGGCTCTTAAGTGGCAATAAAATTAAAAAAATTAGAGTTAGGCAACTTGACATAAAAAACTTGAATAAGTTATCTATATTATTTCAAAAATATGTAAGAATAGAATTTGTAGAAAATTGAATGTAGTTTCTAAACTATTAGGTTTTTTTTTTTTTTAACAAAATCTATTTGGTGAAAATTTGAAATTTCAATGCAGTAGTACTTAAATTTCAGGGAAAAAATAAGAAGTTGGTGTTTGTCTTACCACCCTAACCATAATAAAATGATAATATTTTTTTATAATATTTTAGATATAAGTAGGGGACTCATGTCCCGATGTGATGCACATTTTTTAAAAAAAAATTCCAAGTAAATAATTAATTATGAATTTTTTATTATAAATTTTAAAAAATATAAAAACTCATATGTCTGACCACCTTAACTTGGTCAAAAATTGATGAAATTCAATTCTATTTTTTTAATCCTATAGTATGTGAAGCATAGAATGTGATGCATGTTTTGGATTCAAAAAATGTGATACTGTTTGAAAGCTATAGATTTTTTTCAATAAGCCTATCAATCAAGACTTTAGTTGTAATTCAAATAGAAAATGAATAATATTTATTTATTGAATCCAAAGTAAAGAATAATTTATATTTGTGGAAATATGAGAATCGCCTTTAAAAACCCTTTTCATTTCATCAATTATGGGTAAAAAAAAAAGTTGTCAGCCACAAGGGCCATAATATGACTTAGATATTGCCACTTTTTGGTCCATCATGATCCTACACATACCCATAAGATATCTATATTTCCCTCTCTTTTATATGATTTTACTAAGAGATCATCTACATAACCTTCCATGAAGGTGTGCATCATGTCATGAAAAATTGTAGTCATTTCCTGTTGATAGGTCGCACCTGCATTTTTTAGTCTAAACAAAATTACATTCCAACAATATGTTCACTAGGGACATGTTGAAGGGATCTTATCTTGATCTTCAGGTATGATCTTGATCTGATTATACCCAAAAAAATCCATCCATTAGTGAACACATGGTGTACCCAACTGTCAAATCCACAATCGTGTCAATGTTCGATAGAGGAAAATCATCTTTTTGAGACACTTTATTTAGATCACAAAAATCTGTACATATTCTGATTTGTCCATTTGGTTTCGAAACTGGTACAATGTTGGAGATCCATTCGGCATAGTCGATAGACCAAATGAATCATACATCAAATAGTTTCTTCATTTCCTCTTTGACTAGCAGTGCAACATGTAGGTGCATCTTTCTAAGATTTTGTTTCACAGGTTTTTGCCCTAGCATTATGCACAAATGGTACATGATAAGATTTGGATCCAATCCAGGCATATTGGCATATGACCATGCAAATTTTATTTGATTATCCTTAATAAATTCTATGAATTTTACAATTTATTCTTCTGTCAATGATGCAGCAAGTTGTAGGATCTTCGATTGTTCTATAGTGCCTATATTGATTGCTTCTATTGGTTCTATCAAAATAAAAGATCTCTCCTAATAGTGCTCATGGAGAGTGTCAAGTTTCTCATCTTTCAGTTCCTTTGAAAGGTTTTCACCATCAGATATGCTCTTTATTTTTCCATTTTCATGATCTAATACTACCTTTTTTAGGTTTTCACCATTAGATCTATCTTTTATATTATTAATTTTGTAGCTAAGAAACTTGGCACTCTCTTGACCGAGATTTTGATCATGAGATTCACTAGTAGAACCTATTTCTGGGTTGGAAGAACAAATAAAATTTACAATGGTTTCATCATCTCAGAAGATTGGGATATCAATTGGTTCAGTTTGTTCCCAATAGATAAGCTTGGGGTGGACCAAAGGCAAGGGATCATTTGGTTGGGTGAGGTCATAGGTAGTTAAGGTCATGGCATGGTTATCAGTATCACTATGGGGAAGATCTATGATGGTATCCTCTTATCAATTATCCATCTCGCTTTGAACCAAATCATCATCACTTGAGTCATGGTCGCTTTGAAGTACATAGTCAAGTGGAGGCCTTGAACTTTCTCCTTGTGTGAGCATGGGTGTATTTTTTTATATAACATTCACCTATTTGTCTCTCCTTAATTTATCATCATAAATGGTATCCCATTCATACTCATTTGAATTTGTGTCAAATTTTTCCTACAATCTCATAATTTTTTCAGCTATCTCTTCATGGGATTTCTTTTGGACTGCTTCTTTTGCATCTTCTCCATACCCAAGTCCAATTTTATCTTTTGGATGCATTGTTTTTGGTTGAGTAGATTCAACAATTCCTTCTTTCCTTTTTCCTATGGGGCTAGTCCCTTCATAACCCATTCTTTTCATTATTGTATAGCACTTCCCATATTGCTTAGTAGGAAATTTGACATGCTAAACAAATTCATCTTCATCTTTATAAAGCCAATTGAGAATCACTCTATCTTCTTCACTTTCTTGAGTGTTAGATTTGATGAATTTTCCATCAAACATGGTGATGGGAACTGAAGCATGTGTTCTTGATGTGGACTTCATTGCAGCTTGTTGTGTTGATATTATAGATTGACCATGGGACCTTGGAGAGATAGGTAGGTTAGAGAGACATAGTGAATATTCTCCAACCCCATTATCCTTTATTTACAGCTTTGTGCCAAAAATTTTTATCAATTCCCTTGTCTGATCATTGTGTTTAGAAGCATAAATAGTGAGAGCCTCTCTATTATGCAAGACAAAATTTTCCTAGGTTGCTCTAAGGTTAGAGAAAATTTGATTGTTGTTAAGATCCGTCAGTATGGTTATTTCTTGTCCGATATATGGAAATTTTAGAAATTGATGATACGTTGATGGTACCGCTTGCATCTCATGGATCCATGGATGACCCAAAAGTATGTTATAAGATAAGTCTCGATCTAGAACCTGACAAAAAGTGTTTTTAACAATAGGTCTCACTCTGATAGGTAGCATGATGAGGCCCTTAGAAGCTCATTCCTCATCATCATATGCTTTGATTGTTATTTTTCTCCTCGAATCAATAGAATCTTTAGAATACCATAAGGCCAAAAAAATAATTTAAAGTACAAATATTTAGACCAGCTCCCCAATCTATTAAGACATGTTTGATTTGGGTTTATGGACCATGACTTCTAGATAAAGTGATGAGTTGTGGGGATGAGTCATGCAGGAACCATATTTCTCAAAAAAGGATAAGAATGTGGGTGAGGACAAGTGTCCCACCATAGCTTGAAAGTTTTCAATATCTAAATCAAGGGATATGGTTGTGTCAGTGAAAGATTTCTCCAAAATTTTCTTATGCGCCAGAGATATCTTAAGAAGCTCCAAGATAAAAATTTGAGATGTTTTCTGTAATTGATAGACTAAATTGTACTGCCTTGGCGAAGGGATAGTTGATTTGGATGAACTTCCTTTTACAAAACATTCATCCTATCCCCTCATTGTTGCATTAACTTCCCCATACTCCTACTTTCCTTTGATCTTGATGATGTTAACTTGTTGGTCATCCATATATATATCATTGATTTTTGTATCATAGATATGATTTAAAAAATTTCCTTTGTCACCTGAAGATTCCCCTTTTTGATAATTAGGAAGAGGGTCCTTAAATTTCTGATGATCTTCGTTGGCATGATGTCCCTCAATAGCTATGGTGCAATTTTTGATCAGATCTTAGACCAAATTTTTCAAACCTTGGAAATTATTTGTCCTATGACATTTACATCTATGATAATCACAATAATATGAGTCATTCCTTGGTGGTGGTTTGACTCACACCTCATTATCTCTTCGAGGTGGCAATGTGATGGAATTTTGATTCAAAATCTCTTTGAGAATTGATTAAAGGGACTAGCCCAAGGGAGTAAAACTCCGTCGATTTGAGAAGAATTGTGATTTGGGCGAATTTGAATTTTGATTGTTGCTAAGATTATTATTGAAATTACCATGATTATTGGCCATATTTCCTTGATTGGCATTATTTTCCTAATTGGAATTGTTATTACCTTGGTTAGTTTAATTTCCAAGATTGTTGTTGCGTTGAATACTTGATACATGAAGAATGGTTGGATTTTCTTTCACATTTTTTGCATCTACCACCCCATCACTTACAACATTCCTATTTCTAGTCCAAAAATTTGATTTATCATTGTTGTTGTTGTTGTGATTGTACGAATTTGGACTATCTTTTTCAAACTTTAATACTCCTCTCTTGACCAAGGCTCCTTTGATAGTAATTGCATTTTCAATAAAATTCTCAATTGATTGAGGACAATGAAGGTTGAGCCTATAACTCATTTCTTGATTTGGACTGTCAATAAACATTTCCATCTTTTCCTTTTCGAGAACCGAATGAGAATATCTTGCAAATAACCTTCTCCATCTTTGGAGGAATATGATGAAGGGTTCCCTAGTATTTTGTTTTTCTTTACACAAATCAAGCATGGTTATTTGATGTTGTATATTATAGGAGTATTGCAATATGATTTTATTGATTAACTCCTCAAACATTTTGATGGGGGGAGTGATTTTGGAAAGCCACTCCATGGATTGTCTAACTAAACTTCATGAGAACAATCACATTAGGTATGTATCTTCATGAGAAAACTCTAGAGTCATATTTTGAAAGTCCCTCACATGATCAATAGGATCCATTTTCCCATTGTATCGGTCAAATTTTTGGATTTCACAATGCTTTGGAAAATGAATCGCATTGAGATTCCTATCGAAGGGATATGGGTAGATATCTTTTAAAATATATTTCTTGGTTGTACCCCCTTCTATTTATTTAATTTTTCCTTGTAGTTCTCTTATTTGTTGGGTAAGAGCACTAAGATCATTTAAGGGGGTTTCAACTCTTTCTAAATATTCTCTAATATTCTCTAATCTTCTCCATATCAAAATTAGAGGGTAATTTAGCTCCTTGGTTTGCTAATAAAAGAAGGTATCTTTCTATATTCTTCTCTAAGATCTTGTCCATGAGAGTATGAAATTGCGGATCTTGTTTAGCTTTTTGAAGTATCTCCTCATTTATTTCATTATCATTTGAATTATTCCCAGGGAAAAACCTATGAAAAGGATTTTCTCTATCATCCATGTTGCCAAATGGATTTTCCCTTCCGTCTTCTTCTTGGTGCTTTCGGGATCTCGTGACAACAGGCATATGCTTGTACCAAATTTTTTCTAACTTTGATCACAAATGGGAGAGTGCAATTTTTTGAATGCCTTAGTCAAAATAGAATGATGGATTCTATTGATATGACTAAATAAATTTCTATTTTTCAGGTTGTGATTCCCTATATTAGAGAATGATGATCTTGTTATGGGAATTAAAATAAAAATTGAAATGGATGTGATGATGCACTTTGCAATGTTCTGATCTTAGTTTGAGAAAATAAGGAATTTGCAAAATCCTAATGTTTCCAAGATCTTTATTGTAACACTTGATATGGATGATTAGAATATTGAATTGCAGGTTGCGGGATGAAAGACAAATGAATGGGCTGACTATGATTATACCTCTACGAAAGAGCTTTTAATTGAAAGAAACTTGGGAAGATAAAAGCTCTAAAGAAAAATCATCAGTAAATCCCCTAGGAAAGTCATGATATCAATGGATGAAAGTTTGATGTTCAAGAAAAAATTTGTGACTTTGGTATAAAAAGCGTCCCTTTTTCAAAAGATTATTGTAACTAAGGGGCCTTTCTGGTTTCTTTACCCTTTTCTCAAGGGATTTCAATACCTTGAGCATAGAAAATACAAGAATTGGTGGTAGATTGTGTTAGAAAACTATTTTGACTTAGAAAATAGATGTGTTATTTTGTGCCAGGGATGTGCTAAAAGATAAGATCAATGTGCTAGACTATTGGATGGATGCACTAAAATAAAGCATAGATTCGCTATAACAAAGCATGGATGTGCTAGAATAGGGAATAAATGTGCTAGAATAGAGAAGTGATGCTTTAAAATAGAGAAAGGATGTGCTAAAAGATCAAGTCAATGCCTTGAAACATACATGTTTTGATAGTTTACTAAATTGGATGATCTTATCTGAATTAATGTTTGAAAGACACAACATGCAATAGGAAGACAATTGTTTTTAAAGTCCTAGAATCTAAACAATAAGTGTATGTTCTCTGAGATTTCCACAATTATTTGTAAAAAAAAAAACACTTCAAGCAGAATCACTGTTATTTGTCAAAAAGGTCATCATAATCATCACAACCTACATCTTAGAATTGTGTCGACTCACACAGCCATGTCACCCCCTAGAGGGCGCCTATGTTTTTGTCTTTTCTAGGTTGGTACTGAAAGTTAGATTTCTCAATCCCTTGATAAAATGATCATTGGAAATTATATGGTGAGTATCTTGGGGGAAAATTCTTCCCTCCCCTTGCACTGTGAGTATTATACTGTTTGGCTACTACATCGGTTAGCTTCTACACTAAGGTTTGTAGTAAGAGTTTTTGTTCACTGCGGAAAATGATATACTCCCTTAGGAGACCTCTCAACCATTAGAACAAAGGCTTTGAGGATGGTTATCTTGCACACTAGTGTCGATTATATTTTCATCAAAAACTTGTTTTTTACTATAGAGGGGCTAGAATCCTTGGCTTTAGGTGTTCCCACGTAGGTCGTTCCTCTTGGGTGAGTAATTTTTCCCACAAGAGTAGGCCTACTAAAGGTTTTAATAAAGCATAAAATACATGAAATGAAAAGATGAGTTTGGAATTTTGATCACCCAATTAAGGAAAGAGCATAGGCCTTTCACCTAACAATTAGAACAAACAATTTTTTTCAATTTTAATCCCAAATGACAAATTTGCTAAGCTAACTGAAGAATTTGCTTCACAAAAGACATAGGATTCATTTTTTCCAAGATACTTCAATTGTTTGGTGACTACCCTAGGATTGGTTTATTTTAATTTGAATGTCTATCCTAGAATTGCTTCATTTTAACCTTATGTAGAAATTATTAATCTATGTCTATAGATGCGTCAGAATCATGATTAAAAATGTACAGTCTCTTGATGTGCTAAAATAACATATAAATGCGCTAAAATAGAGCATATATGCACTAAAAGAAATCATAAGTATGCACTAAAATAGAGTGGCAATGTGCTAAAAGAACATAGATATGTGCAAAAATAGAGCGGAAATGCACTCAAACTGGCCTCGTATGCACTAAATTGTTCAATGGATGCGCTAAAATGGGCCTCATTTGTGCTAAATTGTGAGTCCAGTTCATAACCTGACAGAAAACATAAAATAAAAAAAATAAAAAATGGGGTAAGGGCCCCATGGTGGGCACCAAAAATGTGTGTGTGAATATGTGGAATAAACTAAAGAATTAATCAAACACACCAATGTGACATTATATCAAATAAATATAATTTAAAGATAAATAAACTCTAAACACAATAGATTCTTTAAAGAAATCCCATTGTGCTCTATCTCCAAGGATTCATTGTAAGTTGTTGGCTCTCAGATTGTGTAAGCAGTAGCTTGAAAAAATGACAACCTAGAGAATGAGACTATGCAACATGCATTTCTATGCTAAATGATATAAGATGATAAAGCTAAGATATGAAACTAAAGTGGATTATGAAAGATAATCTACCATGATTATAAAATGATAAACTAAATGCTATGCTATGTTCAAGAAATCTATATTGCTAAGATTGCTAAGTGCTCAATAATACAACTATAATTCTCATGCTAAATTCGATGGGATTCTATATCCTTTTCAAAGAAAAAAGATGCTATATTTATATAACTTTGGAGGCAAAATCCTAGACGGCAAAGATCGAGAATTGAAATAAAGCTTGGTAAGATGAATGGTGGAAGATCGAGAAGTTGGAGAGAAATATGGAAGCTAGAGAGGAAGAGGGAAAATGTTTCCTCCTACACAACCTCTTCCATTCAAAAATTAAGGAAAGTAACCATTTGCCATTTTTAGCTATGAGGAGTTAGTTGGTAGTTGAGGATAAATCCATAATTAAATAATTAAATAATTTAATTATATGTGAAATGAATTTAGAAGCTTTCATAATTAAATAATTAAAATATTTAATTTTGTGTGAGAAGTGAAAAAGGTGTTTAATTAAATATTTATAATATTTAATTAAATGTGAAGTGAAGAATTAGAAATAATGAATCTAGAAGAATATTCTTTTATTTGAATTTAGAAATTCAAACTTAAAGTTTAACATGATAATTAATTTAAATAAATTATAAAATTTATTTAATTAATTTAGAAGAATTAGAAAGTGAACGATATAAATAAATAATTAAATTTATTTATATGTAGATGACTTTAGAAGATTAATTAAATAACTCATATTTAATTAATTATTAGACTTGATTTAATATGACCATTTTTAGATGTATACAATAGGTTACACATAAAATTAGAGGCACTAAGAGATTGCATTTCTGAAACAAGGATTATAATATTTTAAAATGTACATCAATTTTCATTCATCCTTCACTCACAGATCTAAGCATTTTTTCCCTTTTATTTCTTTCTAGCTATTATAAGTACACCTCTCAAAATATCAAAGATTGTGTATCTTTCTATAGTCTAGGTTGATATATCCTTATGTGTATACATTCTATTAAAAATTATCCTATACTAAACCCTAGGGATTTTATTTTTCATTTTTAATTTTCCTCGTATCATTTCTCGTTTAGTTATATGCTCATTTTAAATAATTGTAAATTTGTAGTATCAAATATTTTGTACTTGTAAGATTTCATGTTATATTTTGAACTCTCCTTAGCTTCAATTCTTTGTAATATATTTCAATACTTATATAAAAAATATTTTTCCTCACATTGGAAGAGTATGATATATTTCAATCATGTATACAAAATTTTAACAAAATACTTTTACATAGTAGCATGATATACAAATATCTACACAATGCATTGGCTTGCTTTAAAAATTTGATATTCAAAAGTGTACTTTCCATGTGTCTTTTTTAAAATGCATGTTAAATAATGGTTGAACACAAAAATAATGTATCTTTCTCTCTCATCCAAGAAAACAAAACTCAATCCCTCATCATTTTCAAAAGACCTTTTTACCATTTTTCAAACAAGATCTCTAGTTGAACTCCTTGGGGAAACTCTATGTTTTTCTTTGTAATTATATTTAATCACTCATAGATATCTCATTTACTACTTTGTGTATTGTATTGTTTGCTTCTCTTATTCAATAGTGTAAGATACTCAATAAAGGTCATTTATTTTTACATTTATCATACTCATTGAAAGTAGTTCTCACTACTAGTAATATTCTTGATCTATTCTCAGATTTCTCTTTAATGTGAGATAATACCTTTGGTATAGAAGGAAATAAATATATTTTTATTGTTTTACTTGCATGCAATGGTGATTCTGCCATAGACTAGGGTTAACCCTATTGTCAAATATTTCATTTTATTATTTTTTTTAGTTTTCAATACACTTAGGATTTAAAATCATTTATTTTTAACACTTTTCCTTTTGAATATAGGTCTCTATAGGTTGAAAGAAGAAAATAGGGTTTGACTAAATAAAATTTCTAAATAGTCCCCAATTATTTTTTCCGTTTCATAGTATATGGAAATTAGAGTGATTTAAGATTATGAGCCATGCATTATAAGATATTGTAGTTTCAAAAAATCTAGTCATGTATATTTTTACACTTGATTTGGGAATAATTAATGATAAATTAGACTTAATGTTGCCTTGATCTAGTGTTGTGAGGTTTTTTACATATCCACATTAGGTCTTGGGCCATTTTTAAGATAAATTAACTTAACTTTGCCTTTATTTAGTGTTGTAAAGTGTATTTATTTACACCTTCACATTAAATTTAGGAGGCTTGTAAGCTAAATGGACCTAACATAGTGTTGTAATGCTTTTTACACATTCACATGGGATTTAGGGCCTTCTTGAGCTAAATAGACCCAATTTTTCCTTAATTTAATTTAAAATGCATTTATTTACACCTTCACATTGGATTTTGGGCTCCCATACATTTATGACCTTTATATCATCATTAATAGGCACCTATGCCCCTATATTGTGCACCCCAAGACATATTTCAATAAAAAAACTGACAATATCAACATATAAACTTTATTTATACACTCCTCGACATTTAAGCAAGTAAAATAGGCCTTGTGGGACCCACTCGCCACTTCTAGCAATTGAGTCACATCCAAGTGGGACCCATTTGCCACAGATGGCAAATGAGTCCCATTTGGCCTATTTTTCAGGTTTCAAGTGAAATTTTTTGGTTTTAAGTTCAAATGTCTTCTATGTCAGCCCTTGAGGTCAAATAAATGATCATTTGAGTGCATTACCTATATAAGAAAGCTTTCAAATTAATATTTCATTAAGAATTTATATTAGCAAGTCAAGCACTCAAGAGTTAAGGATTCCAAGACTTTCAAGATCATCTAGAGAGCATTAAAGATCATTTTGAAGGTATTTAAGGGAAAAATTCTTCATTAATTGATGAAACAAGTCAATATCCATCATCATTTCAATCATATCAAGCATATAAAGCATCATAAACGTTATTGAGCTAGTGCTATGATGTAGCATTGAAGATCCAAGATCAAGCATTGTTCTACTCTTATTTTCAAGATCAAGATCTACATCCTTTATGGCCATTTCATGTTGAGTTGCAAATTTATAAGAAATAATTTACAAGACATCAATCAAGGTATCATTGTTCATGTTTCACATTCTATGTTTCATGTTTCATTGTTTCATCATTTGGTTTAATTAGCTAAAATGGTTTGACCAAGGAAAACCTTTATTCACTAACAATCAACAAGTTTTTCTTCTCTTTACATGTGTGATTTTAGATCTAGGTGTTTTGGAGCTTGAAGGATGATTGAATATTAGTTTAAAATATTGTTGTATTTTTCTCCCAACTTGCAAGGTTGTAATCTTCACTATAAGGTCACCTACAACTCTAGAATTAGAGTTTCAAATCTGGAAACCTAGAGAAACAAAAAGATGACACATTGAAGATTAGATATAGATCTTGAAGTTCCAAAAAATCCAAACTGGACTCATTCACCACAAGTGGTGAATTATTCCCACTATAGGTTTTTCTCATATATATTTGCAGATTCAAATACCCTTTTGCCTAAAACCTACTCCTATGCAAAAATCCAAAATTGGGGCTGATTCACCCAAAATGGAAAATGAGTCCCACTAGGTCAAAAAGTTAGAATTTATAGCATTTCAAAGCTCCTTCCAGTCATCTTCAAATTCCCATGTGTGGACATTTCATTTCATAGCTTTTTATTTTTATTTTTATATATGCATGTTTAAATCATTTATTTCAAGTTTACATCATATTAGGGTTTTTTATTTCATGTTACATTTCATTGTCTTTTCCAAGTCTAAGCTTGGTGGTGACCCCTTAGTTTTTCCCTAATCATACCCTAGGACAATATCGTAGTAGATCTCTTACCTTTATTCTACTCTTGGGTTGATATCTCAAGGGCATACTTGAATGTTAGTTGGAGAAAAGTGATGTTCTATGTTCAAAACCATAAAGCATCCATTTTTAACTAAACATTACATGGTGAACCTACATTTATAATACCTTGTTTAATGATTTTGAGTCCATAATCATCCTAGATCTAGCTTGCATTAACATTGCATTATATTTTATATTGGTTAATTGGCATTCTAGGGTTTTAAATTTTTGCATTAGTGAAAGTGAATAGACATTGCATTTTTACATCTCAAATAATTGAAAATCATTTAAAATCTACATTTTCATTTATTCTTCACATCATACAAACTAAAAATCATAAAAATAACTTCAAAATCTTTGAAAGTTCTGAAAAAAATCCCTACTTGAACTCATTTACCAACTTGGGCGAATCAATCCTAGTGCACATCAAAAACTACCTTTTACAATACTAAAAACCATGTTTCTGCACTTTTGTTTGTTGCCATTAACTATATTTTCTAGTTGGTTGAGATTTTGTTGCATGCATTTCACTAAATCTAGCTTAAAGTGCTTCATTTCATGCATTACTCAATTTCAAATTTTCATTTACAACATTTCATCTTTAAGGTTCTTTCATAGTGTAATTAGCAAATTACCTTGTTTCAAATTTAAAAATTGTATTTAAACATTTCACTTTATTTAATTTTCCATAATATCATATTTTCTTTCAAGAGATGTGGCTTTGATATGGTTAAAAATGGATTGCATAAGTACAAAATCCCCTCTTACAAGTTCAATTTAGATTACAAAATTGAGGTCATTAAGAAACATGTATGCCATCCTTCTCCTATCTTTC
The DNA here is from genome assembly GCA_007115665.2 of Sequoiadendron giganteum. Lineage (NCBI taxonomy): Eukaryota > Viridiplantae > Streptophyta > Pinopsida > Cupressales > Cupressaceae > Sequoiadendron > Sequoiadendron giganteum. The sequence continues at coordinate 643,105,710 of CM021104.1, read as the reverse complement.
ATAGTTACTAGAACATCCTAGATAAAGTGGATCAAACCATTGACACAATCCTTTATATTACATTGACTATTGGTGAGGATGGTATGATACAAGAGGATACAAGTGTACAAAATCATAATAATAATACTTGTTCTTCTCTCGATACCTCTCCTATTAGTGACAAAGGTATCTTGGTGAAGGAAGATACAAGCATTAAGTGTCTTGATTGTCCCTCTCCTCACCCCCCTTTGGAAGATATTAGAAAATAGGAAGATGAGATCATGGAAACATTTATAAACTTCACCTTGCATAGTCTCCATTCATCCCTTCCTTGTGAGAAATTTTCAGCGAAGGAGGATGATACAATCAATAGAAATGGCAATCAAAATTTTCCTTCTCTTAATATCCCTCCTCGATGCGAAGAGGATATATTGGTGTTAGAAGATGCACCTATTGAGATTCATGAGAATCTTGTTCCTCCCTTCCCTAATTCTCTTACCATTTGGAAAGATCTATTTGGTAAGCATGAAAATCATAGTAATCAAGATTTTTGGATAAAACTGTGTGCAATTTTTCTTCATCAATGTTTCAAATCATACTCCATGATTCATCATCAAGATGATTATAAAGTAGAGAGAGAAAAAAAATCATCCTAGTGATGGATCATGGAGTATGGTCCGAAAATGTTGATGAAGAAAAAGTGCACATGGTTTTATCCAGAAATCTTGATTACTAATGATCATGGACTCTGGAAACAAAATATTACCAAATGAAAATAATAGTTGTTCTTCTCTTGATGCTTCTCCTACTTGTGATGAATTTTCTTTAAAAAATATAACCATGCAATGTAATGAACATCTTACAAGCTCTCCTACTAGTATAGATAGTATGGCACAAGAGAATGTGGTCCTAGAGAAAAAGTACAATCAAATAGAGCCTTCTCTTAATATCCCCAATATTGATAAACAATAAAATACAACCATTGATAGCTCCCTTACTTGTGATGAAGTAATTTTAGAAGAAAAAACCTTTGAATTTCATGAATATCTAGCTTGTAGTTCTCCTAAATAATTTCCTTCTAGGGAGGATATCATGGTGCATGAAAACAATAGCATTGACAATAGTGACATAGTTTTCGTAGATCAAGATGATGAAGTAACACTAAAATATCACTCAGTAAGGGATGTTAATATTATTCAAGCTCAACACATCCTTTATCGACCTTCACACAAACTAAAAACTCAAGGGTATGTGCAGGATCATGATGGGCCAAAAAGTGGCAATGAGATAAAAATCACATTTTGGATCAACTCAAAAACGTAGAAATGCCAAGTTGACTTTTCTAGGTTCGGGTGTCATTACATTTAGCCAAACCATAGCCCAAACCTATTTTCTACAAATCGGATATCCGATCCAAATCGGATATCGAATTTCAATCGGATATCCGATTTGTGGAAACATTATATAAAAAATAGTCGACTCTTAAAATTTCATTTCTCACAGTTTACGCGCGGGCACACAAGGAAAAGTAAAAATCTGATATCCACTTCTATCAGATATCTAATTTCAAAGGTAAGTATTTGGTTTTTTAAATGTTGTAATCGATTTTTCAAGTAGATTCTCTTAATTTGAAGTAGTTTTTATGATTTTTTTTTTCAAAAATAGGCTTTTCTATTGATTTTTATTAAAAACTAGAGTTTACATTGAATTTTTATTAAAAAATAATGTTTCTAAATGGATTTTGATTAAAAAATAGTGTTGTTGATGTATTTTTATCAAACATTAGAGTTTGTTATGGATTTTTGTGAAAAAGTAGGGTTTTTTTGGATTTTTATTAAAAACTAGGGTTTTTTACAATAATTTCATTTATATTGTGTAATTTCAATTAGATTAATTAGTTTTTAACTTTAATCAAGTATTATGGCTAAGAATGAAAATCCACAAATTCCAAATGCTCCACCACCTCTGCAGCCACCAATTGAAGATTTAATTAGTGAAAAATTGGGGCAATTGAGGGGCATTTGTGAAGTTTATAAGACAATCCCTCGATTGAGAGATATGACAAACACATTGAAGGAAATAATTAAAAATATAGAAACCCTCTCCACCCAGCATAATTCCTTTCAATCATGGTAAGAAGACATAAGGGAATATTATGGATGTGGATTGTCTTACGATGATGTGAAAGATCTCCAAATAACCAAAGCCCAAATAGACTCTTTATTCGTTGATCCCCACACTAGTTTTCCAGTGAATGTTAATTAAAAAAAAAACTATAAAATGGTGCATGCATAGGGACATTGTAGCTAAATTTTGGGATCATTGGTGTATGGTTTTTGATAAACCACCAAACAATAATTATGGTATACCATTTTACTTTATTAAAAAATTATATGTTGAGTTTGTGTTAGGGCATCATGTCAATTACTTTGACACTAAACCCTTCTAGGGCATTGGTGGAGGTATGCCCCAGGATAGACCAGGGGAAGTTAAAGTAGTCCCACACCCAAATGTTCCCCTTCCTCCCCTTCCTCTACCACCTCCAATATATCATTCAGAGATTATCTAGGATGCAACCACAGACTATTTAAGCTATTCACTCTTTGAGTGTTCATTTCATTTCACATGCTTCTACAGTAGCTCAACCACATTCTAGTGTTGTTGCATCATCCTCCTTAGGTCCACATATTTGTGTGCAACATACTTGCACTATGTACCACTAGATATGCTTGGGTCCTCTTGTACAACCCGTTGAGCATCCCTTGGAAACTTCTGATTATGACCTCCATGATTTTTACATTATAGATCAATCATAGGGGAGTGGAGCGCACCCTATAGATTCCTCTCCTGCTAGAGAGAGGGATGCTGGAATAGTGACACAGGTAAGATTAAGTTGTAATTTCATAACTTGTATTTGTATTTAAATGAATATTCATAAGAGATAGTATCAAGTACTAATATTTATTTGCATGGTCTATTTAACAGTTGATGTCTAAGGAGGATATCACATGGGTGACTGATAGCACCCTTAGGGCCATTTCATTTGGCTTGGACACACACAGTAGATATTTTCACACTCACTCGCTTAAATTTTATATTATATACTTGCTTGTCATTTGAATTTTTATTAATGAAATTATATAATATCTTATATGCTTTTCTTATTTTCCTCTTGTAGGAAATACCTAGTACGAGTGAGGTGTACTCTCGTCCAAACTATGGAGGTGAAAAGTTAGATAAGGGGATGGTAATTGAACTCAAATTGGATTGAATTAAGATTTTTAAGATCTTATATTGATTATACATATATCGACATAGATTGGTAGTTTCATATGTACTTGTCAATTTTATGTACAAAAAATTATGAGCTATAAAGATTTGTTAACAAGTGCCACACTGCCTAAAGGAATAGGTATTGGAACACCTCAAGGAGGAGGTGTTGAAACACCTCAAGGTGATAAAGAAAAATATCAACCTAAAGAGCTATGTGTTTATTTTATTTTGTGTTTGGTAAATATGTTCCTATTACCAATAATCATATGCTAACTTGGATCAATTTTTATTTTTTTCACATATATAGATTAGAATTTCAAAAGTCAGTTTGGTATATTATAGGACTCCTGACTCTCTAAAGAGACGTATATTTCAGATAATCAAGATTTCAATTTTAGAGTTCAATTAAAATTCAATGTATATTTATTTTGATGAAAATTATTTGATTTTAAATTATATAGTATAACTAATCTTAATTGTGGTTTGAATTTTTTTGGTGCAGATACCTTCAGAGCCAATGAGTGCTTCAAAGAGGCTCCATTTTGATGATCCATAAGTAGTTTAGGATGTGATACACATTTTGGCATGTAAATTTTGAATACATATTGAGATGGCATATTCCATATTTTGTAAGACTTTCTTTGTGTTGGCGTTGATGCCATTTTTGTTTATGGACATACACTTGATTATTGGATAATTTGATATATAGAAGTTGAAAATCAAAATTTAATTTGTTCCTCATGTGCATGATTAAACTCTTTGAAAATTTTATCTTGAGAAATGGTTAAATATAAATGTTCAATAGCATAAAAATGAATGGTTATATTATGTAGTTTATATTTATATCGCTGATTACATTGCATTGCATATCTTTCAAACTCAAATCATTACTTCACATTCCATAACTAACAACTAGATGTTCATAGATGAAAAAATTTCAATTACAATATAGTTTTTATAGAGCAACCTAAGAATTTATGCAATTACTTCACATTGCATAACTAAAAAATATGAGCAGTTGTCAATTGCATTTGTTTGTCATTGAATTCTGTGAGACCACATTTCTTTGAAGTTTTTTTTCAAATAGTCCACTACCTTGTCTATGCTACCACATTTTTCATACATGATAGAGATCACATTAAGTTGTAATAAATTAAATGATAGCCTATGGCTATGATCATTTTATTTAAATGGATGAGGTTGACCTTCCTTGATATTATTTTGTAATTTATTATTTTCAAGAGAGGCCAACCTCCATGAAGAGTCACCTTATTTTGTATAGATACAAGGTGATGTTTGTTCATTTACTTAATCAAGTTCATTCAGCATAATTCACATTCCAAGAAGAAGTTTGCACTTGAGCAACAATGCTTCATCTTGCAGCAGCAGGCCGATTTCAAGGAGAAGCATATTCGATTGTATCTTTGCATCTAGGAGAGGTGCTATTACTCATTGTATCAAATTCAGCCATGAGTTGGGCTTGAGTTGTAAGTAGATTTCTTTTTGTGTTTATTGTTTTATGTGTTGCATTTTTTAGTGCTTTCAGTTGTATTATCTGATCATTAAAACACTAACGTGGTATCAGAGTGGGTTTGAAAAAGATCATGTTGGGACCAATTATTGTAGGGATACCTCTATTCCGTTTCTTTTTCGTCTATATCTATCTTAGTCAAGATGGTGAATGGTGTTAAAATTGAGGATAGACTCGAAGGAGCATCAAAATTCACTTCATGGAGATTCAAAATTATGCTTAGTTTGGAGGAAAATGAATTAGTTGAGTGTCGAGAGAAAAGTTTCTGAACCTAACGATGAGGAAGAGAAAGTTCAATGGAGGAAGAAATATATCAAGGGGAAGAAGATGTTAGCTGATTCCATGAAGGGCCATATTGTTTCCATCATCTCTAAGTTGAAGACACCGAGAGAAATGCTTAAGAGTTTGGAGGAGATGTATGAGATCGAAAATACAAGTTGTGCTCTAGCCTTGAAGCAACAACTTCATCATGTTAAGATGGAAGAAGGAGAATTTTTCATCACCTACTTCATGAAGATTTCTGAATTGAGAGATCAACTCTCTTCTAGTGGTTACATTGTTGATGACAACGATTTGACCATGTTGGCTCTTAATGATCTTCCTTCATCTTGGGAGTCTTACATTCAAGGAATAATATTTTCTTGAATTCAGTCAATTTGGATTTACTCGAAGTCAATCAAATTGGATTTAACATTGGTATCTCCACAAACCTATTCAGAATAGAGTTATCTAAAGAGGACATACTTAAATCTCTACAGAGGTGTAAAGTTGCAAAGTGGTGCAATTTTTTTCTAAAACTCATACAACCAAATGAATTGTTCCAACACATTTGGATGAGTATTTTTACGCTAGGTATGGTCCTCTTTTGCACCCAAATACACTGAATCACTCTGAGCTGCATTGGACCGACGATTTCACTTAAAGAGTCCAAAGTGCTAAAAGACAACAATCTTTGATGGACTATTCCTCGAAAACCATGATGCTTACAGACTCTTTTTCTAGAGATATGGGATCATGTTGGGACCATCTACAATAAACTCTCTCATTTTTTTCTATCTCGAAGGTATTTTCCCGTGGTGATGAGTTTTCAGTTGAGGGAAAAGTTGCCAGATGCAAGCAGTGTAAAGTTGCAAAGTGAAGCAACTTTCATTCTAGAAATCATATGACCAAAAAAAATGTTCCAACACATTCGGATGGGTACATTTACACTAGGTATGGTCCTTTTTTGCACCCAAATATGTCGAATCACTCTGAGCTGCATTGGACCAGTGATTTGCCTTAAGAGTCCAAAGTGCTAAAAAACAACAATCTTTAACAGACTAATCCTTGGACATCATGATTCTTTCAAAATCTTCATATAATGATACAGGATTTTTTTGGGACCATCTACAGTAGCATCTCTCAATTTTTTTTATCTCGAAGGCGTTTTCCCATGGTGATGAGTTTTAAGTTGAGGGAAAAATTGTCACATGCAAGTAGTGTAAAGTTACAAAGTGGTGCAACTTTCATACTCTAACTCATACAACCAAACAAATTGTTCCATCACATCCGGATGGGTATGTTTATGCTATTTATGGTCCTCTTTTCCACCCAAATACGCCAAATCACTCCGAGCTGCATTGGACAGACGATTTCCCTTAAGAGTCCAAAGTGATAAAAGGCAGCAATCTTTGACAAACTATTTATCAGAAACCATGATTCTTATACACTTTTCGGCTAAGGATATGGGATCATGTTGGGACTATCTACAATCACCTCTCTCGGTTTTTTCTATCTTGAAGGCGTTTTCCCATGGTGATGAGTTATCAGTTGAGGAAAAAGTTGCCAAATGCAAGCAGGGTAAAGTTGCAGTGTTGCAACTTTTATTCTCAAACTCATACAACCAAATGGACTATTCCAACACATCTAAATGGGTACTTATTTGCTAGGTATGGTCCTCTTTTTCACCCAAATATGCCCAATCACTCTGAGCTACATTGGACCGATGATTTCCCTTAAGAGTCCAAAGTGCTAAAAGGCAGCAATCTTTGACGGAATATTCCTTAGAAATCCTGATGCTTAAAAACTCTAAGTTTGATGATATGGGATTGTGTTGAGACCATCTACAATGGCCTCTCTCAGTTTTTTCTATCTCAAAGGAATTTTCCCATGGTGATGAATTTTCAGTTGAGGGAAAAGTTGCCAGATGCAAGCAGTGTAAAGTTGCAAAGTGGTGCAACTTTCATACTCAAACTCCTACAAAAAAATAGACTATTCCAACACATTAAGATGTGTATTTTTATGCTAGGTATGTTCCTCTTTTGCACACAAATACACCAAATCACTTCAAGCTGCATTGGACTGACGATTTCCATTAAGAGTCCAAAGTGCTAAAAGGAAACAATCTTTGACGAACTATTTATCAGAAACCATGATCCTTAGAGACTTTTCATCTAAGGATATGGGATCATGTTGGAACCATCTACAATAACCTCTCTCGGTTTTATCTATCTCAAAGGTGTTTTCCCGTGGTGATGTGTTTTCAGTTGAGGGAAAAGTTGCCAAATGCAAGCAATGTAGAGTTGCAAAGTGTTGCAAGTATCATTCTCAAAATCATATGACCAAATAGAATCTTTCAACACATCTAGATGGATAATTTTATGCTATTTATGATCCTCTTTTGTACCCAAATACGCTGAATCACTCTGAGCTGCATTGAACCGACAATTTTCCTTAAGAGTCCAAAGTGCTAAAAGACAACAATCTTTGACAGACTATTCCTCAAAAATCGTGATGCTTATAGAATCTTTGTCTAATGAAATGGGATCATTTTGGGACCATCTATAATAACCTTTCTTGGTGTTTTCTATCTCGAAGGAATTTTCCCATGGTGATGAGTTTTCTGTTGAGGGAAAAGTTGCCAAATGCAAGCAGTGTAAAGTTGCAAAATGGTTCAAATTTCATTCTCGAACTCATACAACCAAATAGAATTTTCCAACACATTCAAATGGGTATTTTTATGTTAGGTATTATCCTATTTCTCATCCAAATACTTTGAATCACTCTGAGCTGCATTGGATTGACGATTTCCCTTAAGAGTCCAAAGTGCTAAAAGGCAAAAATCTTTGACGGAGTATTCCTCAGAAACCATTATTCTTACAGAATCTTCATCTAATGATATGAGATTATTTTGGGGCCATCTACAATAAAATCTCTTATTTTTTTCTATATCAAAGGTGTTTTCCTATTGTGATGAGTTTTCAGTTGAGGGAAAAGTTGCCAAATGCAAGCAGTGTAAAGTTGCAAAGTGGTGCAACTTTCATTCTCGAACTCGTACGACCAAATAGACTATTCCAACACGTGTGGATGGGTAATTTTATAATAGGTATGGTCCTCTTTTGCACCCAAATATGCTGAATCACTCTAAGCTGCATTGGACCAGAGATTTCCCTTAAGAGTCCAAACTTGTAAAAGGTAGCAATATTTGATAGACTATTCCTCAAAAATCGTGATGTTTATAGACTCTTCATCTAATGATATGGGATCCTGTTGGGACCATATACAATAACCTCTCTTGATTTTTTCTATCTTGAAGGCGTTTTACCATGGTGATGATTTTTCAGTTGAAGGAAAAGTTTGCTAGATGCAACTAGTGTATAGTTGCAAAGTGTTGCAACTTTCATTCTTGAACTCATACAACCAAACAGACTATTGCAACATGTTCAGATGGGTACTTTTATTCTAGGTTTGGTCCTCTTTTGCACCCAAATATGTCGAATCACTCTGAGCTGCATTGGACTAATGATTTCCCTTAAGAGGCCAAAGTGCTAAAACACAACAATCATTGACCAACTATTCCTTGGAAAATGTGATGTTTAAAGACTCTTCGTCTGATGATATGGGATCATGTTGGGACCATCTACAATAACCCCCATTGGTGTTTTCTATCTCGAAGGTATTTTTCCATGGTGAGGAGTTTTCAGTTGAGGGAAAAGTTGTCAAATGCAAGCAGTGTAAAGTTGCAAAGTGGTGCAACTTTCATTCTCAAAATCATACAACCAAAGAGACTTTTCCAACACGATCAGATGGGTATTTTTATGCTAGGTCTTGTCCTATTTTTCACCCAAATATGCCAAATTACTCTGAGCTACATTGGACCGACGATTTCCCTTAAGAGTCCAAAGTGCTAAAAGACAAAAATCTTTGACGAACTATTCCTCAGAAACCATGATTCTTACAAAATCTTCATCTAAAGATATGGGATCATTTTGGGGCCATCTACAATAACATCTCTCATTTTTTCTATCTCAAAGGCATTTTCCCATTGTGATGAGTTTTCGGTTGATGGAAAAGTTGCCAAATGCAATCGGTGTAAAGTTGCAAAGTGGTGCAACTTTCATTCTCAAACTCGTACAACCAAAAAGACTATTCCAACATGTGTGGATGGTTAATTTTACACTAGGTATGGTCCTCTTTTGCACCCAAATATGTCGAATCACTCTGTGCTGCATTGGATCGAAGATTTCCCTTAAAGAGTCCAAAGTGCTAAAAGCCAGCAATATTTGACAGGCTATTCCTTAGAAACCGTGATGTTTAAAGACTATTCATCTGATGATATGGGATTGTTTTGGGACCATATACAATAAAATCTCTCAGTTTTTTCTATCTTGAAGTCATTTTCTCGTGGTGATGATTTTTCAGTTGAGGGAAAAGTTGCTAGATGCAAGCAGTGTACAGTTGCAAAGTGTTGCAACTTTAACTATTAAACTCATACGACCAAATAGACTATTCCAAAACATATGGATGGGTACTTTTATGCTAGGTATGGTCCTCTTTTTCACCCAAATACGCCGAATCACTCTGAGATGCATTGGACCGACGATTTCCCTTAAGAGTCCAAAGTGGTAAAAGACAACAATCGTTGATAGACTATCCTTGGAAACTGTGATGCTTATAGACTCTTCATTTGATGATATGGGATCATTTTGGCACCATCTAAAATAACCTCTCTCTTTTTTTCTATCTCAAAGGCATTTTCACATGGTGATGAGTTTTCAGTTGAGGGAAAAGTTGCCAAAAGTAAGCATTGTAAAGTTGCAAAGTGGTGCAACTTTCATTCTCCAACTCATACAACCAAAAATACTATTCCAACATGTCTGGATGGATATGATTATGCTAGGTATGGTCCTCTTTTTCACCAAAATATGCCGAATCACTCTGAGTTGCATTGGACCAACGATTTCCCTTAAGAGTCCAAAGTGTTAAAAGGAAAAAATCTTTGACAAACTATTCCTTAGAAACCATGATTATTACAGACTCTTCTTCTAATGATATGGGATCATTTTAGTGCCATCTACAATAACCTCTCTCAATTTTTTCTATCTCGAAGGCGTTTTCCCGTAGTGATGAGTTTTCAGTTGAGGGAAAAGTTGCCAAATGCAAGTGGTGTAAAGCTGCAAAGTGGTGCACCTTTCATTCTCGAACTTGTACAACCAAAAAAATTATTCCAACACATCTGGATGGGTATGTTTATGTTAGGTATTTTCCGCTTTTGCATGCAAATATGTTGAATCACTCTGAGCTACATTGGACTGGCGATTTCCCTTAAGAGTCCAAAGTGCTAAAAGACAACAATCCTTGACGGAATATTTTTCAGAAACTGTGATTCTTAAAAACTCGTCATCTATGGATATGGGATTATTTTGGGACCATCTATAATAACCTCTCTCAATTTTTTCTATCTTGAAGGCATTTTCCCGTGGTGATGAGTTTTCAGATGAGGGAAAAGCTACCAAATGCAAGCAGTGTAAAGTTGCAAAGTGGTGCAACTTTCATTCTCAAACTCATACAACAAAAAAAACTATTCTAACACATTTGGATGGGTATTTTTAAGCTATTTATTGTCCTCTTTTTCACCCAAATACATGGAATCACTCTGAGCTGCATTGGACTGATGATTTCCCTTTAGAGTCCAAAGTGCTAATGTTAATGAAATGTGGGGCAGAAAGATTTAAGGTTGGATCAACATTCTGCAAGTCTTAGCTCTTGCATCAGAAAAATCTTACCCAATCAACTTGAATAAATTACATGGAAAATGAAATTCACATGAACTTTCTACATTTTTGTTTTTCGAGAAAATGGCAAGCCACTGTAATTTGTTATATATAAATAGGATATTTACAAAACCTTGTTCAAACAAGCATACCTACAAGAAAGAACCAGGAAGAAAACCATTGGTTGTAGCTCGATTAAGTACAAAAATCTTCTTACATTTTAAGCATACCCTTTATACAATGCTAGGCATTTGACCCATATTTCAAAAAACATCATTGGATATAGATTATGCCTATACATAGTTATGACCTTTTTACATTGTTTCACATTTCAAAATTTATTTTTAATAAAATTTACCTATTTGAGGCATTTAGGGCACAATCTTCCACAAGAGTAGTATGACGACGTTTTGGAGTGACAAGAACCTATACAAACCATCAAGGTACCAGTTAAAATACATACAATAGAAAATATGATTAGAATAACCAATCTATATTATGGTAATTTGTCACATACCTCTCTGAAAGGATCAAAGATTCCTATTGTTGCAGTAGGTCCATGATCAATCATGCCAGGAATATCACAAAATTTGTCAAATGATAAATCTATATTGTTAGAACAAAAAATATTCTTAGACTAACAAATCTATATTAATCTAAACAACCTGAATGATGATGAATTGGTAATAGAAACTATAAAAGATGCTTTGAATAACCAATCTATATTATTGTAATCTATTGAATACCTCTTTGAAAGGATCAAAGCTGGCTATTGTTGCAGCAGGTCCATGATTGATCGTTCCAGGAATATCACAAAATTTGTCAAATGATAAATCTATATTGTCACAACAAAAAAGATGCTTAATCATTGTACCTTCCATTCTTGAATATGTTATTCAAGTGTACCTGAAGGGTCATCTCTTTGCTTAAGAGTATCCAATATTGCTTCATGATCAGCATTACTAAGTGTCCATAGCTGTTTTTTCTTCGGTTTGGCATGATGTTTCAACAACTTAACATTTGTTGCTATAACAAGGTGTGAATACATGAGAATGGTTTTGTGTTTCTCATAGTCTTCAAATGCAGGTATGCAAGTCTTTCTAATCATGTAAGTTCACAACCAAATTCCTGCAACCACAACTAAACCTGTAGGATACACAAACCCATCATCATATTCCATCGATTGTGTTAGCTTGTTCTTTATGCACACACATCAAGCTAGCCAATATTTTGATCTCTCTTCATTCCCCTGTAGTGCAACAATTGCAAAAACATGTCTTGGATGTAGTAGATCTAAAAGTTGATTGTAATCAAGTGAAATTTGCAATGTGTAATTTGTCATGGATATAGTTTGAGATAAAGGATTTAGATACTCTAGAACCGATGTATCCACCCACTCACTTGGCTCGCATTGATCCCACTCATACTGAATACAACTCTGACAAAAACAAGCCAATTGCCATGTCCAGATGGTCCATGTGCTTGCATATGAGCTTCAAAATGATTACATCTTTGAAGAATATTTAATTTATGACAATCTAATTTTCCTCACACTATACCCTCCTCAACCAACCAAAATAATTTGTGCATCGTTGAATCAAGTGTCCATCCCTATGACAATGTTGAGCTACACCAATCAACAATAGAACATACATCACTAATTTTTTCTTCTGAAATATTCAATTTCTCCTTAACTAGAGCTGTCTTTACACATGCACCTGCTCCATCATGCTCCCCTTTCCCATTCCAAGCTTCAAAAAAACTCCAAATATTAGGTGGGAGAGAGGGAGAGAGAAAGGGAGAGGGAGAGAGGGAGAGGGAGAGGGAGAGGGAGAGTGGGAGAGTGAGAGAGTGAGAGGGAGAGCTAGAGAGGGAGAGGGAGGGAGAGGGAGAGAGAGAGGGAGAGAAGGAGAGAGTGGGAGGGAGAGTGAGGGATAGGGAGAGAGATTGAGAGAGAGAGAGGGAGAGAGGGAGGGAGAGGGAGAGAGGGATAGGGAGGGAGAGGGGGAGGGAGAGGGGTAGGGAGAGGGAGAGAGAGTAATAGAGAGTGGGAGGGAGAGAGTGAAAGGGAGAGTGGGAGATTGAGAGAGTGAGGTAGAGAGGGAGAGTGGGAGAGTGACAGAGGGAGAGGGAGAGGGAGAGTCAGAGGGAGAGATAGAGGGAGGGAGAGTGGGAGAGTGAGATGAGAGGGAGAAAGAAAGAGTATAAGAGTGAGAGAGGGAGAGGTAAGAGAGTGGTGTAAGATTTTATTTCTACACATGGAAGTTTCATAAATCGGATATCTAATTTTTACACACATAGAACTAATGGTTAATGGTAGAGAGTGAGAGAGTGGAAGATTGAGAGAGGGAGAGGAAGAGAGGGAGGAGAGTGGGAAGGACAAAGGGAGAGTGGGAGAGTGAGAGGGAGAGGGAGAGAGGGAGAGATAAAGAGGAGGACAGGGAGAGAGAGTGGAGAGGAGAGAGAGAGGAGAGGAGAGGAGAGATGAGGAAAGGACAAGGAGACGGAGAGACTGAGGAGAGAGGAGAGCTGGGAGGAGACAAGGAGTGAGACAGTGAGACCAAGGAGGAGACACAAGGAGAGTGAGAGAGTGGAGGAGAGAGGAGGCACGAGGGAGAGGAGAGAGTGAAAGGAAGAGTGGTAGACCGAGACAGAGAGTGGACAAATGGAGAGTGAGAAGGAGAGTGAGATGGAGAGGGAGAAATGGAGAGTGAGATGGAGAGGGATAAAGGGAGAGTGGGAGAGTGAGAGATTGAGGGAGAGAGGGAGGGAGAGAGGGAGGGATAGGGAGAGAGAGGAAGAGTGAGAGAGAGGGAGAGGGAAGAGTGGGAGAGTGAGAGAGAGAGGGAGAGGGATAAAGGGATATTGGGAGAGTGAGAAAGTGAGGGAGAGAGGAGAGTGGGAGATTGAGAGAGGGAGAGGGAGATGGAGAGTGGGAGGGAGAGATAGAGGCAAGGAGAATGGGAGGGAGATATGGATGGATAGGGAGAGAGGGTGAGGGAGAGGGAGAGAGGGTTTGAGCTGAGGAGATAGGGAGAGAGAGAGGGAGAGGAGAGGAGAGAGGAGGAAGAGAAGGAGGAAGCGGAGGGAGAGAGAGGCGAGGGAGAGTGGAGAAGGAGGAGAGAGTGAGAGGGAGAGGAGAGGAGAGGAGATGAGAGGGAGAGAGAGAGAGAGAGAGAGAGAGAGAGAGAGAGAGAGAGAGAGAGAGAGAGGAGTGATTGAGTGAGAGACTTTTCGAGAGAGGGAAAGAGATAATAATTACATATTTTATATATTGGTAATATATATATATTTAAATATTTATAGATTAACTAGAATATTGAAATAATATTTAAATATTATCCATTTAATAATATATTGTATATTAAATATATTACATTATAAACTTTATTAGATATTATATATATTAAATTATAAAATTTATTGCATTTTTAAATCATATATTAAAGATTGTATAGTTTTTTTAAAACTCATATCTAAAACATATCATATATCGAATTTAAATCAGATATCGGATTTGAATCAGATATCCGATTTGAATCGGATATCTAATATGTTGACACAAAATTTAGTGCCTAGGGATTAGGCTCGGTATTAGGCTCGATATTTGGTTTGGACCTGCCAATCCTAAAAAGTCAACATGTAAAACATGTTTAACAACTTACCTTGCTTTTCAAGACTTTGCCCATGTGGCTGATGACTTTTATTTTACCCAAAATTGATGAAACAAAAAGGGTTTTTAAAGGACCTTCTCATCTTTCTACCAATATGAGTTATATTTTACTTAGAATCTAATAAATAACTATTATTTATTTTTTTATTAGAATTACGACTAAAGTCCTGATTGATAGTTTGATAGAAAAACATATATAGCTTTCAAATGGTATAACGTTTTTTGAATCCAAAACATGCATCACATTCTATTCTTAGCATACTATAGGATTAAAAAAAAAATGATTTCATGAAGTTTTGACCAAGTTAAGGTGGTCAGACATACGATTTTTTATATTTTTTTTAAGTTGTAATCAAAAATTCATAATTAATTATTTATTTCAAAAAAAAGTACAAAAAAATATGCTTCACATCCGCACATGATTCCTCTACTTATATCTAAAATCTTATTAAAACATATTATAATTTTATTATGGTTAGGGTGGTCAGACAGACACCTACTTCTTATTTTTTCCCTAAAATTTTAGTACTACTACATTGAAATTTCAAATTTTCACCAAATAGTTTTTTGTTACAAAAATTAGCCTAGTATTTTAGAAACTTCACTAAATTTTTCACAGATTCCATTCTTACATATTTTTGAAATAATATATATAACTTATTCAAATTTTTATGTCAAGTTGCCCAACTCTAATTTTTTGAATTTTCATTGCTACTTAAGGGCCTATTTTTTTCCATGATGGTCCTGCACATACCCTAAAAAAAAACCTAACCTTATCCTTTACCCACTTAAGAATAAGGTTTTGTAGCAACTTCAAGTCACAATACCATTTCTCATACATATAACACTAGAAACAATTCGCAACCAAAACAAACACCTTCAACAACCTTACCTTTGTCTAATCCCCTTTTTCCCAGTGCTCCTCATTTTACCTCACATAGTGGGAAAGAGTATGACCTTGTTGAAAAACTTAAGAATACTCCTGCAAAGATATCCCTATGGGACCTAATTCAGAATTCGCCAAATTATCACACTATGCTTCAAACCCACTTGCAACAAGTTCCCATCCCTTCTAATGCACAACCAAATGGCATAGCAGTCCTAATTCAAGGAATAAATGATGACATTGTTTTCCACCAAAGTGAACTCCCTTCTTTGGATGTGCACAAATAAAATGATGCTTGCATGATAATAGCTAAATACAATAGAATAGGAATAAAGAGATACCTTTTTGGCAATGGCTCTACTCTTAATGTGTATCCTAAACCTTTTAGATATGCTTGGTGTGGATAAATCAAAAAATCAACCTAATTCTTTATCTATTTGGGGATTTGACAATGTAGGAAAGAAACCAGTTTGTGTAATCACTTTACCTATTAAATCTAGGAAGGCCACATTAGAAAAATCAATCCATTTTATGCCACATGATCTTTCATATAATCTTCTTTTAGGAAAACCATGGATTCATGCAATAAATGGGGTTCCTTCTAGTCTTCATCATAAAATGAAGTATATTTACAAAAATAATGTGTACACACATGAAGCTAGCCCTGACCCAAACAATTATTTGAGCATTGAGAAAGATAAGGAAAATAATTTGGCAACATTAACACCAACTACACAAATGGAACTTGTGCAACAAAAAGACAAAGGAAAACACATAGCAGAAGTCACAAGGCTATTAGAAGATGATTGGGGTTCCTTGGATTTTAAACCTACATTCATGGGAGGATACAATATCATACACAAAGACTTTGAAAAGGGAAAATAAAAATCGATAAAGTCAACAAAAAATTTGGAAGACCCTTTGAAAGCATCCATCTCAACCACTTTAGAAAACATGACAAAAATTTATACAACAAAATTTGATAAAGTTGATTATCAACAACCACCGAATCCAAAAGAAATGAAAAACTTTATGTCCAAGACGTTATGGGATTATGACTTTTTGTATATAGTATTTAGATTATTTTTCATAATAAGATTAAAATATTATTTAATAAAAGATATCTTGAAAAAATCAAATCTGTAATGGTGGGTATGAGTATAATCAGATAAAAATTTAATATTTTGATAAAGATAAAATATTATTTAATAGAAGATGTATTGAAAAAATCAAATATGTAATGGTGAGTATGAGGACAATGAAAATAAATTTATTATTTTGATAATTATTGGTATCTAATAAGTTCATGTTTTCTTAATTTTGTTTTTTTCAATTTTATTGATTAGGAGTGTTTGGATTATTCTCGGAATATTTTTTACTTTTGAACTTTAACACTTTATTCAAACATCCTCTCATTTAATAATTGAAAAATCAATAATTTAATTTCTCATCTTCATCAAAAATAATAAATAATTATTTTATTTTGATTGACAAACATAATCAATTATGAAACCTTTTGAAATGTTTAAATGATTGACAACTCCCCTGCCTTTATTATTCAATTTGGCATGTTTTTCCCATATTCTTATATTTTCTTTGAATAAAGTGTCTCATGATTATAACACTAGTGACAAGACAATATCATATCACATGGACACACCAAGAAAATTGAAAACATAGTGATGAGATCATATTCACTTACATCCAAATTTAACCATATTATGTAGTGAAGGAATACTATTATAGTGGGAAATTTTTATTACAATAGCAATCTCTTATTATTAAGTGAACATTGTTAGTTTTTTCCATGAATGTAAGAGACAAATTTATAGCTTCATGCAAAAATAATATTTCACATGATGGGAAAAGTGATGATATTAACCCAATCCATAGTCTCCCTTTTTTCCTCTATGATTTAGTATTTTATGTTTTTTATAAGAATAATAGAAATATCTTCAAGCAACACAATCTTAAATAAGCATAGGTGGTAATATGAAAATAATTAGGTAAAGAAGTGTAATGAAAACATTTGTATATTATGTTATTTTTTATTTAATTTTAAGTTTATTTTAATGAAATGTCTTGATCAATGTATATGGTAATTTTGGTTTATTCATTTAATTTTCATAATGACGGAAATTATAATTTCTTTTTGGAGATAGGGAAATTTCTAATTCAATCTAGATGTATTTTAGTGCCCTCATATTAATTACCCTATAAATCATCATTACTAGGCCCCTAAGACTCATTATTTCGAACCTTGAGGCTTATTTTGGCTAAAAATCCTACAAAATCATCAGAAACATAAAAAATTCTAACAACCCACCCCAAAAATCTAGGATGGGACTCATACGCCACCTTGGGTGTATGAGTCCCCCTAGGGGGACTCATACACCCAAGGTGGCGTATGAGTCCTATTTGGGCCTTTTTTAGGGTTTGAGCATGAAAATCAAAATTTTAATTCAAATTTTTGGTTAATGTCAACTTTTGAGATCTAAATAAGGGTAAATTAGGTGTAAATGCCTATATAAGAAAGCTTCTAGGTCATTATTTCATCTAATCAAGCATTTAGAAGAGTAATTTCAAGATCTAAGCATTCGAGAATCTTCAAGAATTCTTTCACAAGAGCATTCAAGTGTTTTGTTTTATGTGTAAAACTTGGTTTTTTGGTCCAAGAATCAAAAAATATAAAAAAAATGAGAGAAACACCCCTAGTAGAACTGAAAAAATCTATACAAACATGGTACACTACAACAACACCCATACATCAATCACAACAATGAGCATATCAAATTTGAAGTAGTTAGTTGGTGCAAAACATTTCCCAGAGGAGATGTGTGCACATTAATCTAGGAATGAGGCAATAGTTTATTCACAAAGTAAAGAAAGGGAATCGGTTGAAAGAGCCATGTCCCACCACCTATAACATGACCATGTTTTCTTCTTAAGGTGAGAACCTTCGTTAGTTGCCCAATCTACCACCCTATTTACTATGTGCCCAATGTGAGAGATTTTGACTACCTCAAGAGCACCAATGAGGCTCAGAGAAGACTCCAAGATCAACTCTAGTTTCTAGTTTTGAACTTCACCTCCTTTCAATGCACCAATGATAAATTTTTAATCCCCTTTGATCCACATTTTCCTCCACCCCTTCTCTTTCATGATCATCAATCCTCACAACGAGGCCCTACCCTCAGACAATTTTTTTGTCTCTATGCCAAAGTTCTGAGCGTACAACCCCAGTGATCTCCCCCAACCATCTCTGAAAAAATTTCCTCCACCAACTTTTCTTGGGTTGCCTTAGGCTGACCCATCAAAATTAAATTTACCCCAGTCATGTGTTGACCTCACCCATTTATAATGTTTATTTTTTCCTTTATTTTGAGGCGAGTCCCTTGGGAAGCCCCTAAAATTATGCCATCAATTTTCTCAACCTAGCTTCCTATTACCCACATACCACCACTCATTTTTGAGAATTTCACCCAGCTCTCCAATGGTGTTAAGAAACCTATCATATAACACTATCCACATTCAATTAAATGCCTTGGAATGTACAATAATTTCTCTATATCCATATGTTCCAAACTATGATCATCAAAGCCACATTCCATATAAACTATAGTCCCAAGCAGTCAAACTTAACTTCTCATGAATCCAAGAGCTATGCCACACTTTTTTATATCACCCATTGTAGCTTGTATTTATCCTAAAATCAGCTCCAGATCTGCCAAGAAAAGGCGTAGTTAAGAAAGAGATGCTCATTGCTCTTGGCATGTGAGTGACACATAACACAGATTGATGGGCCAAATTTTCCCATGATTTGAAGCCTATCCCAAGTCAACACTTTCCTTTTCTAGGCTATCAATAAAAAGGAATTCATCTTGGGAATACCATACTTATTCCAAATCCTGGAGCACCCTTTCACCCCACCCTTTGAGAAGTACCTAATATATTCCTCTTTGACTAACACCCACCTACTGCAATGGCCATTCTACACTCTCTTTTCCTCCTCCACTTCTCCAATTGGTGGTCACTCGTCCAATTTTTCTTGAATGTCATCACAAACTGGGTGAAGCTCAATGATAAGGGAAACTAACCTTTTCCATTTTCTACTTGGGGGACATCCCACCAAGTAATCCTCAACCTAATACCCCTCAACTTCTTCTAAATGTTTCATCAAAGGGAATGACGTTTTGGTTCTCTTGGAAGGCCTTATCATTCATCCATCGATCTCTCCATAAAAATATCTTGTCCCCACTACCCCATTTGCAACTCACGTATGGGATTAAGATGCCATAGTAGGTTCTAATAAAAATCCAGATGCTCAAGGCCCTAGGAATTTTGTAAGAGAATAAGAACTCAACATTGTTCAATAGATACTATGCCTACAAGACTTTACTACACAACTTTTTTTCTCATTTTATATCCTCCATGCCAATCTCATCCCCAAGGCTTGATTCATTTCTTTGCATTTCTTGATACCTATCCCACCTTTCTTGATCGAACTCACACCTCATCCCATTTCAAAAGGTTGTATTTGAATTTTTGCTCATAGCCACACCATAGAAAGCTCCTTTAAACTTCTTATATAATTTTAGCCACATTTATAGGAACTTGAAAGA
Organism: Sequoiadendron giganteum; assembly: GCA_007115665.2. Taxonomy (NCBI): domain Eukaryota; kingdom Viridiplantae; phylum Streptophyta; class Pinopsida; order Cupressales; family Cupressaceae; genus Sequoiadendron; species Sequoiadendron giganteum. The sequence continues at coordinate 643,085,714 of CM021104.1, read as the reverse complement.
CTGACATAGTGTAGGTCGACACTGCTATCATGGAGGCCTTGATAAGCATGATCCTCCCAACCAATGAAATTCAAAGAGCATTCAAGTTTAAAAAGAAAGAAAATTTGAAGTTTTGGAGAAATATTAAAGTGTTTTTTCAGGTCTTGAAGATCACTTTCATCAAAGATCTAGTATTCTCAAGGGTTGATCATGGTTGTCTATGGTAAATCATGATGGATTCTAGGTTGGGGAGATGCAGCTAGCCATCAAGCCAAGCCTAATGACTTGTTTCTTAAGTAATTCCATCCTCCATTGTCACTCTACTTTTAGCCTAAGTAAGGTACATGCATCATTAGGCTTCATTTGGGGTGATTAGAGATCTCTCAAAGTGAGTCATTCATATTCATGTTTCAATCATGCATCTCATTCTAGACCATTAGAATAGGGTTGCATTGCATTTTATATTTCCTAATCTTATACACACTTAAGGTTAGGGTTTATGTTCACCTTTAAATTCAAGTTAATTATTTCTATCAAGTTTTAATTACCAAACTAGGGGTTTGACCAAGGAAACCCCCCACAAGAAATTAATTCTATGTTTTGTTTTATAGGTCTTTTCATAGATTTGGATCTAGAAATCAGTTTCGAGGGAAAGAGAAGAGATTGGAGTACAAATCTAAATTTTGAATATTGGAAAAAGTGAAATGGGACTGATACACTAGAAGTAGTGTATGAGTCCCACTACATGCATTTTTCTATATTTTTGTAGTTCCAAATACCCTTTTTCTAAAAATTAGCTCCTACACGAAAACCAAGATCTAGGAGTGACACACCCAGATTGGGGTATGAGTCCTAGTAAGCCAAAAATTTAATTTTCTCAGTGTTTCAAAGATTATTTCAGTCATCTTCATATTTTCAGGTGCAAACATTTCATCTTGCAGCTTTCTTTTCTATTTTACATCCATTTTTAGGTCATTTAGTGAAATATTTCATTACATTAGGTTTTATCATTGTACTTTGCATTTCATTTGTCTTCCAGGCCCTAGCTTGGTGGTGAACCCCTCTTTAGCTTATAATCAAACCCTATTTTTAGATGTCTTTCTACTTTGCATACTTTAGATTGATATCTCTAGGGTTTCCCTTCAATGAAATAATTGTGAAGTAGGTTTTTGGTATGTCCTAAAGCATACAAAATCATAATCCAATTTTTTTTAATTTAATTTTGGTGAACCTGCAAATAGAACATCATAATTCTGATTTGGAGTGGATCATCATCCTAGATTTTTCTTGCATTAAATTGAATTAGGATTTTGCATTAGTTAATTGGAATTATTTAGTTTTTAATTCTTACATTAGTAAAAGTGCATATAGGTTGCATTTTTGAATCTCAAATCATTGAGAATAATATAAAATTTATATTTTCACTTAAGCTATAGATTATACAAACTAAAAAGCACAAAAATAATTTGAAATTTTCTGAAAATTATGGAAAAAACCCTCACTGGGACTCATATGCCCCTCTAGGCAATTTAGTCCGAGTGTTGATTATGAATTGCATTTTATAGAATTTAATTCCCTATGTCTAAGCTTCTATTTGTTGTTAAAATCTTTATGTTTTAGTTTTCATACTTTTTGTTACATTTAAATCATTATAATTAGCATGGTTTACATTCATTGCATTTGTAGATAGAATTGGGTAAACCCACAAAAGTGGTTTATAATTCAAGTGAGGAAGGAAAACTTGCAAAAATTGACCCCATGCAAAACAAATTATCTTTTTTTGTTCGAATAAACCCATAGATTTGAGCGAACCAAAAAAGGGTTTGAATGAACCCTAGTTCAAGAGAACCAGTTAAATACAAGGTCCCACCATTCCCAGCAAAATACACAAAGAAAACATGTTTTGAAAGGGGGTTTGAATGAAACTTGGTTGAAGTGAACCCCCTTTTCCCTCCTTCTCCCCCTCAGGCACCAAAAAGGTCCAAAATTTTTCACTTCGAATATGGTAGTCCTCAAAATGAGTTATCCAACAAATATAATTTTAATATGTTTTGGTTTTAATATGTATTTATTTTTTTAGTTTTATTAAAAATAGGTTTTTCACAAAAAATCAAACTCTTTATTGTGCACATGTGAGAAAATAATAGATTATCAAAAGAAAAAATTTAAAATATGATTGCACCAGATATTGAAGTCCTTGATCCAACCAAAAGAAAATTGAATTTCGATACATACAAAAAACATTATGTTGTATACGGTCTGCCTATGTTTGAATTGTAATTGGTTTGACTTCAAAACTTGATTAAAGAAAAAATATTCAATAAAAAACTATGATACCAATTGGAAGCACTATATATTAGAGTTACAAATCTAAATTTGAAAGAATTAGAATTTTATCCTTCATGTAATAAAAGTTATGTTGTATACGGTGACTGTCACTCCTTAAAAATGCCGTTTGCTGAAAAAAACTAGTTTTCAAAGGAGATGAAAAAACAAGTGCAATCTAATTCTATTTTTCTTTTTTTAAATATATTTAAAATCTACAAAAAAAAAATCACAAATCACTAGTTTGCATCGTCTTCAAAGTCCTCACAGTTTAGCTGCTATAGGTGCCCAAAAGTGAAGATTTACTTAGAAAAAAATATTTTCATGTCTAGTTTGGCCAAAAATTGTAAACCACTATTGTGGGATCACCCAATTATATTTTTGCACTTATCATTTTCAGCATTAGTTCATAGTTCAAATAGATTAAATTACATTTGGCATTCATTAGAAAACAAACTAAAAAAACCCATAAATAGATAAACCACTTGGGGAATGTATAGTTATTTAACTATGCCAAATCTTTGTTTGCATGTTAACCTCACCCTCAAGCCTTTTAGTAGTGATTACTTTGGCATGTTAGATAAATCCCTTTAGCATTTCATCCATTAAGGCTTGTTATGAAAAAATAAAACCAAGAGATGTTAATGTGATTCAACCTCAACTTATCCTTTACCCACCTTCACACAAACATCAAACTCAAAACAAACCTATTTCCACTCTTGAACCACCTAAGAATGATTTTTTGTATAAATCAGATCATAATACCATTTCTCATACATACAAGACTAGAAAAAATCCACAACCAAGACAAACAACCCCAACATCCTTACCTTTACCCAACTTTGTCTTGCCTCTTGCCCCTCATTTTCCTTTGAATATTGGAAAGTAGTATGGTCTTGTTGAACAACTTAAGAATAATCTTGAAAAAATATCCCTATGGGACTCTATTCAAAACTCACCTAATTATCACACCATGCTTCAAATAGCCTTACACAAATTTTTGACCCCCCTTAGTACAAATACAAGTGATATGGCTGCTCTAATTAAAGGAATAAATAAAATTAATGTGGATATTACCTTTCACCAAAATTAGCTACCTCCATTATAGATGAGAAAGAAACATGATTCCTTCATGATAATAGCCAAATTCAATAGAACTAGAATAAAAATAACCCGTGTTGATAGTGGCCTATCCCTTAATGTGTGGTGTGAATCTTCTAGATAGACTAGGTGTGGATAAATAAATAATTGAATTTGATTCCTTATCAATTCGAGGATTTGACAATGTAGGAAAGCAACAACTTGGTGTGATTACTTTACCTATTATAGTTGGAAAAGCTATCTTAGAAATTCCTATTGATGTTTTGCCACATGAAATTTTATACAATCTTCTTTTAGGAAGACCTTTGATTCATGAGATGCATGTGGTGCCTTCTACTCTTCATCGTATCATGAAGTATGTCTATAAAAATAATGTATACCAATTTGAAATAGACCCTAATCCTAAAAGTTTCCTACAAGTTGAAAAAGGAGTGACAAATCCTCTAAAAACATGAATTCCAACATCAAACATAGAACCTATGAAAGAGGAAAATCAAGAGATGGATATAGTGTCAAAATTATTGGATGATGATTGGGGTTCTTTAGAGTTCACACCCTCGTTTATGGGAGAATACATTTAATCACAAGTAAAGAAGATGAAAAGAAAAAACAACCAATTGTGATGTCAATGCAAAATTCAAAAGAACACTCACAAACATCTACCTCATCTACTCTAGAATAAGACACAATTTATATAAAAAACTTTGATGAGATATTATCAACAATCACTAAACCTAAAATAAATGGAAAGATTTTATAAATAAGGCTATGAGTTCATGAAACAACCTGGTTATAGTGGAAAAGGAGCGAGAAGAAATAACACGATATCTATGTTCCTATAGAACCTAATGCACAAGAAACAAAAATTGGTTTGGGATATTTCCCTTCTAAGATTACGCAAGAAATTAAAAGACCATTGCTAAACATCAACACCATCTTGTGCAATCCTAAAATAAATCTCACCTTGAAGCTCATCCAAAATTGATTGATACAACCTGTGAAGCATCATTGGAGTTTTTTGAAGATGATGAAGCCTTCAAAGAAATGATAGGAGTCTATTGAAAACCACTAGAAAGAAATGTAAACTTACATGCACTACGATTAGTACCAACCAAAAAGCTAGAGAAGAGGAAACTAATGAGATTGGCATGGACAAAAAAGAATGCAACCCTGAATTTCAAAAAGAAAATACACTTCCTTTAGGATATACCATGGACATACAAATTGATGTTAACAATGAAGAAAATTTGATTAAGATAGGAAAGTGCCTTGATGATGAAGAACACGAGAACCAAGAAAAATTACTTCTTGAAATTCCTAAACTTTTCACTTGGACTTATTGAGATATGCATGGAATTGACCCTATGTTTGTAACACACAACATAGTCCTCATTAAAAATGATATCCTTTTAGACAAAATATTCAAAAAATGAGCCCTAAAATAACCTTATTAGTTAAGGTTGAGATTGAAAGCTCCTTGAAGCTATTTTTAGAAGACCTATAGATTATTCTACTTGTATCTCAAACATTTTTGCAGTTGCAAAAGTAAACAATCACATTAGGATGTGTACAAAATTTAAATATTTAAATAAATCATCTTTAAAATATGACTTTCCCCTTCGTAATATTTACATGATCGTAGACTCGACTGCAAGACATTATTTTTTGTCATTCATGGATGGATTTTCTAGATATAATCAAATCTTTATTAACCCTCAAGACCAATATAAAACAAAATTTACAACAACTTGGGGAATATTTTGTTGGGTAATGATGCCTTTTGGATTAAATAATGTGGGCATAAAATATCAATGAGCTACAACGTTAATATTTCATGATTACATGCATAAGATTTTGGAAGACTATGTTGGTGATATTCTAGCCAAATAATTAACAAGACAAGACAATGCAAATATGAAAATACAACATGAGATTAAATCTAGAAAAGTGTTTCTTTCCAGTGTAGATAGTGGAAAATGTATTTGTTTTATCATATCTCATAGAGGAATTGAGGTAGACACGAAGAAAATTGATGCTATGATTAAAATTCCACCTCCTAGAAACATCACTTCATTACGCATTTTACAAGGAAGAATTCAAGCTATCTAACATGTCATAGCATCCTTAGTGGATCAAACATTACCATTCACACATCTCCTTAAGAAATAAGTTTAGCTTAATTGGAACGAGGATTGTAAATATGATTTTCAGAAATTGAAAGATTACCTTGCTACCCCACCTATTTTAGAACCTATTATGCAAGATAAGCCAATCATCCTATATACAATAGAATCATCTCATGTTCTTAAAAAATTGTTGACTCAACAAGATGAAAATGGTAAAGAGAACAGTGTTTAGTACATTAGTTGAACTTTGATTGATTACGAGAAATGATACACAATGATAGAGAAACAATGTTCAACTCTTATATTTAGTACTAGTAAGTTTTGAAATTACATATTGAATTCTAAAATGCATGTGATAGAAAAATTTGACCGTTTAACACATCTTTTTGCTAAAACAATTTATCAAGGTGCTTAGCTAAATGGGTCATGTTGTTGAGTGAGTTTTACCTTAAGTTTGTTACACAAAAAGAAACCAAAGGACAAGCCTTGACTGACTAGTTAGCTGATGATTCTTCTTCCCTAGAATTACCTAATGAAGAAACATTTCATAATGAGAGTGTGTTGACTATTCAAGAGCATGAAAATTCATGGGAATTATATTTTGGTGGATCTACATGTAGAACAAGCTCTAGCATTGGAGTTATAATATCTCTGCCTAGAGGAAAACCTATTCCCCTATCATATCGGCTAAATTTCCTATGCAAGAACAATACCACAAAGTATGAAGCATTAATTGTTGGGTTACATTTTGCTTTAACTTTGGGAGCCCATGAATTTTTTAGAGAAATTTTATTCATTTACCATTGATAACATCCCACAGAAAGATAATAGGCATGTGGATGCAATGTCGAGCACAACTTCTTTAATATCCCCTCAAGATCCTTCAAAATATTTCACATTTTTCATCCACAAAATTATTAAACCGTTGATTGAGAATAAAATAGATGATATATTAGCAATCACCACAAAAATATCTAGCAAACTCTATGCATCAATATTTGATTATCTAAAAATGGGCACCTTTCTTGAGCCGACAACTAAGAATACTAGAGCCCATGTTCGAAAAATTTCATCTAAGTATACAATTCTTGTAGATGTATTGTATTGAATATCCTTTGATGGTCTCTTTCCTAGATGCCTTAAACAATCCCAATAACACTTTCCAAAGCTCATTCAGGTGCTTGTGGAGGACATTCTGGAGGAAGATCACTAGTGAAAAAGTTATTTCATATAGGATATTATTGGAGGAACATGGAGCAAGACTATCTTCAATATATTAATAAATTTCACAATTTTCAAGAATATAGTAGATTGATTCATGCTCCTACTTTTGAGCCTCATGCACAAGTCCCTATTTGGATTTTCTTGGTGTGTGGCATAAACATCATTGGAAACATTTAACCTCATAAACCTTTGTTGGACATACATTTATAATTACTGTAATAGATTATATCAAAGAATAGGTGGAAGAAATTCCCCTCAATTCGACAAATATTGATGTAATATTTCATTTCATATTAGAAAAAATATTTCTCACTTTGAACTTCCTTCTGCTATAGTTTCGAAAAGTGGGATACCATTTAAGAATAAGGATGTGAAGAAGTTCTTAGAGACATTTAACATACAACATCAATTTTTAACACCTTACTACCAACAATCTAATGGCCAAGAAAAATCAACTAATATAACCCTTAAGAAAATCTTAAGGAAAACAATAATTAAATACAATAAATATTGGCATATGCAACTAACATATGTGTTTTCGGCCTATCATATGAGTATCAACTGGGAATACCCCTTATAACCTCATCTATGGAACCAAGGCAATAATTCCCTTGGAGCTAGAGATCCCTTCATTAATACTTACTCTTCAAGGAGTTATCCATTACAATACTTATAAGGAACAACAGTTGCATGAGCTTGAAATGATCAATGAATAGTGCATTAGTGCTCTTGAGCACCTTCAAGCTTATTCTATAAGAATGTTGTGTAGCTACAATGATAATTTCATACCTCTTTCATTTCATAAAGGCGATTTGGTGTTATGTGAGAATCAACATAATGTCAATGTTGACCCAATGGAAAAAGGAAATTTCAGCCCTAATTGGTTAGGCCCTTATATAATCAATGAAAATTATGGATCTGGAGCATATACATTAATAAAAATAAATGGAATACCTCTTAAAAAACCCATAAATACCATGCATCTATGTCGTTATTATGTCTAATATTCTTGAATAGTATGGATGGTAGAGAACTGGTTGTAGAGTTACTAGATGATATTTTATATGCTTTCACATTGCTTCGCTGTTCACAAACGATTATTTGTGTGTCTTGAGTACTAAAGTGATTATTTAAATGAAATTTTAAATGATAACTTTAGGTTTCATGATATTAAAATTCATCATGCGTGTTATGTTAGATTAGATCCGCATATGCATTTACTGGTCTTCAATTAGATCATAAATGCATTTAACTTGTCATAACATACTTAATCAAAATGTTGCATCAAAACTAGAATAATTTTTAATTAGATCACATTAAACACATTAAATCATGGAGACATTTATTAAATAGTATTACAAATATTATTTGATCAATCACATTGCAATTTAAGATTAAACACATAAACATATAAATAAAAAAGCATCAAATGATCATATATATATATATACACCAATTTTTTGAGTACATGTCATCAATATATATATACAATGCTGCTATGGTTTATGACTACCAAATCCTGAGGGATTTGGTGATCAGATCTATCTATTGGTAGTTCGTCAAGAGAAAGTGGTATGCAATCATGATTGTGAGATGGAAAGCACCTCCAAAGCATATCATAGACACTATAATCATCCAAGGGCCTCCTAGTGATCCTCTACTAGGTAGTCTCCTCTTCCTATAGACTAGATACCTCTCCATGGATTCTCTTAACCTCCACTAGGGCTCAAGATGACTGAGCCTCCTCATAGGTAGCCTTGGCTCAGTGAGCGTTCCTCGTAAAACTTTCATATGTTTCCTAAAGTCTGACATATGGCTCAAACAACTCTAGGTCCCACTCCAAGATGGGTGGGGAACATAACCTATATCAATAGAATCCTCATAGACTAATGCAAGCACTATCTTTGCAACACCCTGGCGATAGAGATCATGTAGGTATTTCACAATGCCTACAAGATAGAAATCATAAATATAATCAATACACATCATGATATATATATATAAACATAAAATTAAATCATAAAACATTAACATAAGCATAAAGCATAGAAGTAAATAAAATATCATCACCTAGCTCTCTAGCTAGTTATGTAAAGATAGCCTTATCATGTGTAGGAGGCATGGAGGATGTGTTAGCCTCTCCATGACTGTAGATCCTGGTGCATTTTGAAGTCACTAACTTTGATCTAGTCACATGAGTGCAAGCTAGCTCTCTCCAATCGTGACCCACTAGATCCTCATCTGGTGTATCATCCTCATCACTCATCAACTACTGCTCATCCTCCTCCTCTCCTCCTCCTTGTCGTCCTCCTAATGATCATAATCAATATTTTCATCCTTGTCATGTTAAAAAGAGACAATTCACAAGTCATCTAGTGTTTTCATTGATGGAAACCCTAGTTAGTAATCCTATCCACATCTTTGTAATTTCTTATACCGAAATTCATATTGAAGAAATGTATTATTTGTCAATGCTAAAACAAGGTATCTGATAGAGTAGTGTATATTGGCTCATATGTAATTTCTTGTTACCATTTTGTGTTTTGGATCTCACGGAAGGTCTTTTGATGTATAAACTATCTTATCTTTGAATCATTAGGGTTTACATTGATTGATGTACAAGTTAGAGGTCTGGTGTATTGTTTTTCAGTCTAATAGTACAAAAAGGCCAACTAAACAAGTGTAGGCTGTTGTGGATATTTGAGGCATAATTATTTATGTGTTTCATGTTCAAGATGTATGTTGTTTTGGATCCTCACTATGTTTTGGACAACATTGGTTGGTTCACATTGATAATTGTCTATACATTGGGCTGACAGTTTGTGCACGTTTTATATTTTGTTTAAGTTGACATATAGTTATTTTAATCTCTAGTGGCAGATATATATAACCAATAATTCATATCATTTTGATATATTTTATGATATTATGTGATATTTAGAAGGATTATAGATTGATTGTGCATAACTTCATTTGAGCAAAACAAAGATTGGTAATGTGAATTAAAGTAGACAGAGTTTCAAGAAAAGAAGTAGACATAATGCGAAGAATGTGAAAAATGTGCTTAACCAAAACTATAATCAAGCATTAGAATATGTTATTTCATAGCTCATCTACTCCAGTTGACTTCTAGATGTGATTGTAAGAAAATGAGTCTTCTTTTGGGAAAAAATACTTTGTATTTGAGCAGTGAGCTCTAGGCAGTGTGCTTGAATGCACATGTGCATTCCTTTTGTAAACACTTATATTGAGTATACTCAAATTATGGATTGAACTCCACCGTGGTTTTTCCCCTAACAGGGTTTCCATGTAAAAATCCTTGTGTTATGGTGTTGTGGTTGATTTCCTTATGTTATTGCATCTTTATTTTGGTTCAATGCGATAAGCGGTTTAAAGATCAAGTTAATAAAGTTAAATTTTGTAGAACATTGATTCACCCCCCCTCTCAGTGTTCCTTGATTCCAACAATTATTATCAGAGCCTAGTTCCTTCAAATAATTTTAGTAGCTTGGAGAAGATTCGGGAAAGTGATTCAATAGATTCTAGCAGTCTTCATCAACAAATTTTGGTGGCACTAGATGGTCTTGATCAATCCAAATCTGAAGTTCAGGAATTGCAAGCAAGCCTCAAGAATGCTGAGAAATTCATTCAATCATTGAATGATAAAACAAATAAGTCTAGGGAAAAGAGAAAGGAACTCTATGATCAAATCAAGCTAAAACAAAGTAAAAGAATGGAAGATGAACACCTAAGTCAAGCCTTGAAGGAAAAGACATAATAATGTGAAAAGATCACTAGAGATAATGTTGTCCCAAAGCATGATATGGAATCTATTGTGATGAGGATGACCAAGGATATTGAGATAGAAAAAAGAATGAAGAGAAGCTTACTCAATCCTTGAAAGAAATATTTGATGAATGCAATAGATTCAATTAGATGGAGCTTGAATTGTGACAATCTAGAAATAAGGAGTAAGAGCTTGAAAGATAGATTGTTATTCTCCGGGATGAACTTCCTAATAAAAATGAAGACAAGGATAAGTTCAAGATTAGCTCAACTAAGCTTGATGAACTAATTCAAAGTCAAAATATTGGAAGTGACAAGCAAGGTCTTAGATATGAGAAAGGAGAAATCTCTTGATCTGGTCAAAGTAAATTTAGGTTTGGAAATCAAACGAGCAAAGCTAGAAGGTATCTTTTAACAAAACCCAATGCTCAAAATTTTAATGGATACAATTTTGTTTGCAATAAATTTGTTCATATGGCTTCTCAATGTAGAAGTAGAATCAATCCACCCATCATTTTCTGGTCAGTGTTTCAATTGCAATAAGTTTGGTCATAAGTCAATTGAATGCAAAAATATGGTAAACAATTTTTTCAATAGCATTTTCAATGTTATGACTGCAATAAATTTGGCCATATTGCTAACCACTTCAAATCAAGAGAAAATAATGGAATAACTAGTATGGAAAATGAAATGTCATGTGCTATAATTGTAACATATCCGGTCACATTGCAAGATTCTGTAGAAGAAAGAAGGGCATGGTAAACAAAGGGAAAAATATGCAAAAGGATGATAAAGGAAAAGGAAAAGCTATTGTGGATGAGATAAGGAATCAAATGAAGAAGACATGGGTGAAGAAGAGTGTTTTTGATGCAAGAAATGAATTAGCACCAAAATTTGGTACTGACAATTCCTCCAGGAATTAGTTTAATGCCTTTGGCCTAGGGGGAGCTCTCAAGAAAATCTCTTACCCCCTATTGGTAGTTGGTACCAGAATGTCGTAAATTTCAATGATTGTGTTAATGATCTACAAATATTTTGGAACACTTGTGGAGGAAATTTATACAAAATTCAAGGTTCATAGAATAATTTTCTTTCATAGTCTATGAAAATAGGGTATACAAAAGACCTAGGGAAAAATAATTTAATGTGATAAAAAGGTTAGGTATGTGAATGATAAAAGGTCACTTCTATTCCTCATTTTTCACCTTGCATTTTGAGAAGAAGTTTGGAGAGCTCTACTAGTGAAATCTAGAGAGATATAAGTTTAAAAGCGATTCGGGGAACAAACCCTAATCTGATGAAAGGTATTTATCTACGAAACTTGTGAATTTGAAATTTATAGAAATCGTTGCTCCATTAGTCATTGATATTAAGGATAGACCCTACCCAAAATTCAAATGTCACCTATTCAAATCCATTGAGACATAACCATTAGGTGCATTTTATTCTGTTTTGTATGGTGTTTTGCATATTGAAGACATTAGGGCATACATTTATGCAAAGGTTGAGGAATTGGGAAGCTCTCACTTGTGAAATCTGTACACAAATCACTTTATGGGATAAGATTTCTATGCAAGGCCTAAATTTAAGACTTTGGAAGAGAAGAAGTTAACACAAATTATGAAGTTTCCCATTTTTGATGAAAATGGATGGGTTTGGTACATACTAATTTAAGTGCTTGTCGAGTTCATGTGGTTAAATCATCCTTTCAAGATCACAAGAGAAGCTATAAGCATTGTTGCTGGTCTGAATTCAACTAGTGGGTTGCCCACATTGAAATATGTAAAGAACCAAATAGTCACTAAGGCCACCAATTCCAATTTCGATAGAAGAGCCATGACAATTAATGACATCATTGAATTAGATGTAAAATTTTCTTCTATGGTCATTGGATATAATATCTATCACTTCAGTTAGGATAACTCTGTATCTAGTACTACAAGCTATGTAGCTTATCAAATGGTCAAGGAAAATGCAGAATATGACCTATGTGAGTTACTCCAAAGTCAACTAATTGAAAACCTTGTCAAAATTAAGAAGCACAATAAGAACATTTTACATTATGGAAATTTTATTTTGTTTCTATTCTTCTACTTCATGAATGAATTTTTGGGAGTTGGTAAAGTGTAATGGGAAAGTAAAAGACCTGTAGCTATTCAAACTAGAGACATCTTATACAAAATTAGAGATATCAAAGCAAGGAAAACTCATATCTGGGGCTACTTCAAAAACAATTAGTGTAACGCAAGCTAGGGCAAGGATTCCAAAGTCTATTGTGGAAAAGTATAAGGACACTATTTACTTCATGGTTGAAATTGATCAATTTTTTATGGAATCAACAAAAACTAGAACAATTTGGATAATGTCTATGGGATATGAGGTTAAAGAACACATTTTGGAGTTGTATGTTGAACACTTTTTCAATAAACCTCAAGATCTAACTAAGGAAAGTTTTGGTACCTTTGAAGAGAAGGATATGCAAGTGCATAATCAACTCAAGAAGCCTATGATAGTCCAAAAGGTGAGAAAGGAAGTTGAAGCTTTTGCAGAAATCTCAATTGAAGTAGTGAGGGAAGCTAGGAAGAAAAGAGAACAAGCTAAAAAAGGGGAGCCTGCTAGAATTGAGTGAGCTAGTCCAAAAAAATCCTCTAGATCTACAAGGAGCTCTGCACACTCATCTGGTCCTACAAAGAAATCAAGCCCAATAAAAGCTCAAGTCAAGACATCCAGAAGAGAAGGAAAGAGGAAGATGGATAAAAGAACAAGATTATATGTTTTTATTGAAGATGATGAAGAAACTAAATCAGATGAAGATGTCAGAGAAATCAAGCATAAATGCATAAATTCATGAAAATTATCTGACAAGCCTTGTGATGAAGAAAAATGTGAAAATTGATAAATCAGGTATGACTGTAGAGGAAGTAGAAAACACTTTAATTAAGGATGGTAATCTCAAAACACTTTCTGAATGGTACAACACTTTTGATAGTGCTGGTTAGAGAACTCTTGAAGAAGCCAAAATAAAATATTTGAATAATTTCAATAAGACTCTCATATAAATAATGTTAGGCTTACCTAAAGGATTATATGAAGTGTTAGAAATTAGGAGAGAAATGCAAGAGTTGAAGAAGAATGAATGAGAGAACTCATAATTTCCAATCTATGCCTAGTAATGTCAATAGATGAATTGAAGAAAACCCTCAATGAAGCTAAAAAGGATTTTAAGAGAAAATAAAGAGTGAATAAGCTTATGATCAGGCAAACTTAGGAAGTGGAGAAAGACACTGAGAAAATTCTTAAGACAGTTCTATTCAAGAACATATATAACATTGTGTCTGAAGGATCTCATGGTGAAGATGTTCGATCTTGTCTAGAAGTTTATGATGTTCTGGTTAATATGGAAACAGTGAAAGTAGACACAATTGAGGACACTTAGGATCCTCTAGATATGGGAAATACTTAAATTCCCAGGGAGATTGAAGCTCCTAAAGATATGCCAATTGAAGAAATAGAGATTCACAAAGACAAGCAAGAATATAATATTGAAGAAAATAAGGTTGAGGCAAAGGAAGTTGCTATGGAATAAAGAGACACTACAAAGGAAATAAAGAATTTTTTAGAAGATAAATAGGAGTAGTTTGACCTTGAATTGTTTGAAGGTCCTATCAACTTGGGAACTCTATCTCCTATTCAGAAGCTGATGGTGGCATAATTTTCTATGACTAAGGCAAGGGAGGAGATATTGAAATATCACATCAAGGATACTGAGATGTTGAGTATTGCATCTAGTATCTTAGAGAAGATCATGCCCACACATGTCAAGGATTCATTTGAATCTCCCTTAGGTTAGCTGAAGAAACTTTTCAACTTTGTAAGTACTCAATTTGAGTCTCTTGAAAAGTTAGTTGGGGATAAGGTCCAAAAATAATTTGATGAAAACATGTTCAGTAGATTGAATTGTATGATTAATAATGATAAATCATTATTAGCTAACCGTGAAAATAAAATTCAAGGTGCATTATCTGAGGGTGGAAATATTTACAAGTCATGTTTATCTTTGTCAAAATTTACAAAGGTCACTGAGAAGAAAATTAAGGAATATGAGAAACAACTAGTAGACATTTCTCAAAACTTTGATCCTCTACTCGTTTATGTGAGTAAGCAAGAAGGTCAAGTCATATCCTTGCTTGAAAAAATTAAAAGTTTGAAGCATGAAAGAGATAATTTTTTTGAAAGGGTATGCACACTTAGAGGACTAATTGGTCCTAAAATGGAGACAATGCTTAGTACATTGAAGGAAGCACATGATGCTATGGTTGTCAATGATCCAACAAATCTTGAGTCAGAAGAGATGAAATCATACTTGTTTTGTGGTTACATGACTATTTTGGAGAGTCTCTAAAATGGTTGGGACACTAGTTTAAGGCTGTTGAAGAACAATTTTGCAGACATATTCAGTTTCATGTAAGTTAGTAAAGCACATTTGTAAATATATAGTTTTGTATGATTTTTTGTATGTGAATTCTCGTATTTTCCATTGATGTCAAAGGGGGAGTGTGGGACAGTGAAAAATGTCATATTCATCTTAGGGGGAGTTGTGGATTTTTATTTTTTTGAAGTTTTGTTGATTGCAGTGTATTCATGTTATTATTGATTCTAAGACTTAGTCATTTTTCACTAAGTGTTACCATCAACGCCAAATGGGGGGATTTTGGGAAAGAGACACTACACAAGTAATATAGATTTATAATTAATGGCAACCCTATTTAGTAATCCTATCCACATCTTTGTCATTGCTTATACCAAAAGTTAGATTGAAGAAATGTATTATTTGTCAGAGCTAAAATAGGGTATCCAATAGAGTTGTGTATAGAAGATCCGTTGTATTTTTTTTTAGTCTAATAGTGCAAAAAGGCCGACTAAATGAGTGGAGCGGGTTGTGGATCTTCGAGGCATAATTGTTTAAGGTGTTTCATGTTTGAGACATGTTGTTTTGGATCCTCACTATTTTTTGGCCAACATTGGTTGGTTTGCATTGATAATTATTTATAGATTGGGCTGTCAGTTTGTGCACGTTTTATATTTTGTTTAAGCCAACATACAGTTGTTCTAATCTCTAGTGGAAAATATATATAATCGATAATTCATATCATTTTGATATATGTTGTGAAATTATGCGAGAATTAGAAGGAATATAGATTGATTGTGTGAAGTTCTATTTGAGCAAAACAAATATTGGTGATGTGAATTAAAGAAGATAGAGTTTTAAGAGCAAGAGCAGACATAATGTGAAGAATGCAAACAATGTGCATAACCAAAACTATAATCAGGCATTAGCAGATGCTATTTCATTTTTTATCTACTCCAGTTGAATTTTGGATGTGATTGTAAGACAATGAGTCTTCTTTTGGGTAGAAAGCCTTTTTACTTGAGCAGTGAGCTTTAGGCAGTGAGTCTGAATGCATGTGCATTCATTTTGTAAACACTTATATTGAGTATACTCAAATTGCGGATTGACCTCCACCTTGGTTTTTCCCCTACTAGGTTTTCTATGTAAAATTCCTCGTGTTATTGTGTTGTGGTTGATTTCCTTATGTTCTTGCATCTTTTTTTTGGTTCAATGCTATAAGTGGTTTAAAGATCAATTAATAAAGTAAAATTTTGCAGAACACTAATTCACCCCTCCTCTCAGTTTTCCTTGGTTCCAACATGTCATAGTCCTCATCTATCACATTTGTGAATAAGTTTATAGCCTTGACCCCTATATCCTTAGCTTTATCCCCCTCCTCGTCTCTCTGATCTACGAGTGGCCCTGGATGCCTATCAACTAATCTATTAGAAATACAAGAGGTAGCCATGATGCTTCCCACCACTCCTTGTGTGAATCTATGGTATTGATGTCATCAGCTTCAAAGACCAAGGAAATATCATGATCCTCATAATCAGAGTCACTGTAGATTACATCATTAGTGATGACTCATCTAGTGTCATTGAACCTCTGAGCACTTCATACTGATCACTTAAAGAAGGTTCATACCATTCATGGTACATGTACCTATCCAAACTATCACATGAAATGATCATATTAGAAGGGTCAAACTACATAATCATGTATTTGTATAATTTTTTTTTCCATCTATAGTATCCTCAACTAACGAGTCTCACTCGACCACTATGGTACAAACTGGTAAGGTCTCCATAAGATCTCCTCCTCAAATAATTGGTCAAATCAGACCCTCCAAAAGTGAAAATATTTGTACTACCATCACCACCTTAGAGGATAGCTGAATGTGTGAGGGTATCCTAGGCATGATGTGCATGGAAACCCTGCCGACCTAATGCATGCGATATGCTCAAGGAACCACACTTGTAGTAGCATATAGTGCACCATACTGTCAACCTCATGGAATGAAAATTTCCTTAGATCATAGTGAGAATGTGCAAGGATGTTGCACCCCTAGGTGTATATAGTGTTCTACCCTACCATTCATCGAATCATGTGAAATAGTCCTCCATCTACATTTTCTCCCCGACCATCAAGGAAAAGTACTAAATTGTCATGGTGAACATCATAATATATACCACAAGTGGTTCTCATGAATAAAGTAGCCATGATAGCTCTATCTACGACCCAATGATGTCATCTAAAATCATACCTCCAAGATAGAACTATATGTCATATTTCATCTCACGAAATGATCAATCCCATTTAAACCATACCCTCTCACCTTGAATCATAACTTGAAGGATGCAATGGATGTCCTCTAAGGTGATTGTCATCTCACCTATTGAAATATGAGTTTTTCAAGTATTTTTATCCCACGTCTCAGCTAATGCCATCAAGATAGCATCATGGTACCTCATGGGGGGCATGAGGTACTCCCAATACAAGTCTATTGTCTATAATATTTGTGTATCCTCCACTAAAAGTGTTTGGGCTAAGTTTTGTAAGAGATAAAACTATCTATCACTAAGACATTGTCATGACCATGGAAGGATCTAACAAAAGGGTCAAAATATGTACTATAAGCATTCTAAAATATTACATCTATACATAAAAAATGAAAAAAGTGTGATAAAGTTCTTCTATTTTACTCTTCTAAAGGTCCTAGACACTTTATTTCCCTTTTGGGACACTTCACGAAGAAACAAGACACTTTGAAAAAAAGTGGTCCACACTTCATGAGAAAAGGGGATATTGCGCAAAAAAAACAAAAACTTTGTGAAAAAGGGGAAACTTTGTGAAAAAATGAGATGCTTTTTGAAATTTTCTTCAAGGGTCCTAAATCTACCTAGAAATGCATAAAAAACATAAAATGTGTAAGGACAAATATATGATAGAAAAATCAACTCACCTAATACTGTAGCTCGCCACGGGCTACCTCCTCTCATAGGAAATCCAGTCTTGGGGGCTTGAACTCTTGTTGACTCAACATCTTTAGTCACTCTCTACAAAATTCAAGCTATAAGAAGGTAAAAGAAAAAATTATTATAAATAACTTCACTTTTTAACTCTTATATAATTTAAAATTAGGGGTTTATTATATTAGGGTTAAAAGTGATTTTCATTCAAACTCACATAATGAGGTATGGTACTTGGAAATACCCAATGATATGACATGTTACTCAATGTTGTTAGACTGCTACCTTGATTCCACCTCCATAAATAAAGTGGAATCAAGGGGGCGCACACATATACCATCAAAATTGATTTCTAGAAGAAGGAAAATAAGAGGATTTTTTGACAACTAATGAATTCGTGTTACATGATGAAATTCCTAGCATTTTGGTTTTGTAGATAGCTATGGTGGGGGCTTCATTCTCACACATTATGAGTATCATTTCTTGAAATGAAGATCACGTTTTAGATTCCTTTTACTTACATATGAACATAGAGTCATATGGGCACTAAAGTGGGGGCTAGATGTAGTGACAAAAATTGTAATCCCTTCTTGGAGATAGGGAAATTTATCATTTAATTTGGGCCCAATTTAGTACCATCACACTAATTATCCTTTAAAAAATCATTAATAGGACCCTAGGACCCATTATTTCAGATCCTGAGGCTTATTTCATCTAAAAGCCCAACAAAATCATCAAATACATCAAAAATTCTAACCCACCACAAATATCTAGGGTGGGACACATACGCCACCTTGGGCGTATGCGTCCCCCTAGGTGGGACCCATACATTAGAGGTAGCATATGAGTCCCATTTGGGGATCTTTTAGGGTTTAAGGGGGGAAATCAAATTTTTAATTCAATTTTTTGGTTGATGTCACCTTTTGAGATCTAAATAATGGAAAATTAGGTGTAAATGTGTATATAAGAAAGAATCTATGTCATTATTTCATCTAAGCAAGTATTTTAAAGAGAAATTTAAAAATCTAACCATTCAAGAGTCTTCAAGAATTCTTTCACAACAGCATTCAAGTTTCAAAAGAATTTTTTTTTGAAGTTTTGGAGTGTAACATCGAAAAAAGGGTCCTTAGGATTTTTCATGCTTGTTGAGCTCCTTCTTGCAGATTTTGGCTTAGTGTGGCCTTGATTTAGTGTTTTAATCTGGATAACACATTCACATTAGGTCTTGGGCCCCTATGAACTAATTTTTTTTAATGATGCCTTCTAAAGGTGTTATAAAGTGTTGTAACACACTTTCACACTTTTCTAGGATTTCAAAGAATAATTAGCATTCTTTCAATCACAATTTATCTTAATCTTGCCTGTAAAGTTTTGTAACACACTTTCACATTACTCTATTATTTTCATTAATAATTGGGCTCTATTATGCTTTAATTGGCCTCTTTTTGCAACCACAAGCCTTATTTATGTGTATTTATAATGATAATCCCAACAAATGGCATTTAAAATATCAAAATCTCAAAAACCCACCTTAAATTCCTAAGCTAGGATTGAACCATTCACCCAAGGTGGTGAATGAGTCCCCTTTAACTCAAAAATCAAATTTAATATAAATCTTTTGCAAGATTTTATTCTCCAAGATCCAATGTCAGCTTGTAGTACTGTAATTTCAAGAATTCTTGCATAATTGAGTAGACATACAAGGTTATTTCTCTCATTTACCCCCCAAGCATTCAAGTACTCATCCTTATAGAAAATTAAGTTCACAAGAGCATTTGAGCAAGAGCATTCAAGGATTCCAAGGGAAAATTATCAATCTTTCAAGAGCCTTCTTCAAGTGTCAATCATCATGTCAAATATCACATTCTTCATGTTTGTTGTTGTGCTCACAATTGTGATGTATATTTCATGATCCAAGTAAGCTTTGCATTCAAGATATATCTTCTTCAAGAAAGAATCAAGAACCACATCCATTGTAGCCATTTCAAGAATAATTGCATCACTTTATTGCTCATGTTTGTTGAGTTGCAATATCATCTATTGTTCATTCATCATTCTCCTTTACATTTTCTTTCATGTCAAGGTTTAATTACCAACAAGGGTTTTTACCAAGGAAAACCCCTATTCGCTAACCTCATAACCATTTTTCCCTCTCTTTATATGTGATTTGCAAGTTTAGGTTGTAGATTTATCAAGGGGAAAGATTGGAAAATTTGTGATCAAGTTGTCAAAGCAAGTCAAAGGTGTCAAAATTGTGAACAAGCCTTGGAGGAGCTTGGAGAAGACCTACATGATGAATTTTGTAGTTTCGGACCTAGCTATGAATCAGGAACAAAAGAATAAACTGAGAGCTACAAGATCCAACTTTGAATTTATAGAAATCCAGAAGTGGACTGATTCACCACTAATGGTGAATAATTCCCATTGTACCTATCTATTAGGGATTTTTGTAGATCTGAGTACCCATTTGTCTAAAACCTATTTCGACATAGTTTACCCAAAAGTGGACTGATTCTCCCAGCTTGGTGTATGATTCCTATTTGGATTTAACAGTGGATTTTTCAAGATTCTAGGTCTCCATTCTATCTTTTCTAGTTTCCTAGGTGCACATTTCCAATTTTACAATTTTCTATTACTATTTCTTTACATTTTTAGGTCATTTTGCATACTAAATTATATTTTCAAACATTTTCTTTTCAAAGTTTACACTTGGTGGTGAACCCCTCATTTATTATCATTCAATACCCCTAGAACATCCCCTTTGTCAGATTTCAATCTCCTTTGCATTGAAATCTAAAGGATTTGTTCTTGAATGTGAATGTGGAAGATTGTTGCCCTAGGTCCTAAAACCCTAGTGAAGCACACCAATTTTCACCATTACATGGACAAACATTAAAATTTTTTTTAGGTCTTCAAGCTCACTTTTATCATATATCTTGTATTATCAAGGGTTGATCATAGTTGTCTATGGTGAATAATGATGGATTCTAGCTTGAGGAGATGCAACTAGTTATCAATACAAGCTTAATGAATTGTTTCTTAAGTGATTCCATCCTCTATTATCACTCTACTTTTAGCCAAAGGAAGGTACATGCATCATTAGGTCTCATTTGGGTGATTAGAGGTCTCTCAAATTTATTTATTCATCTTCATGTTTCATTCATGCATCTCATTCTAGCCCATTAGAATAGGGTTCCATTGCATTTAAGATTTCCTAATCTTAGACAAACTTAAATTTAGGGTTTATGTTCACATTTACATTCAAGTTTCATTGTCTCTATCAAGGTTTAATTATCAAAATAAGGGTTTGACCAAGGCCAATCGCCCATAGTAAAATCAAGTATATATTCTATTTTCTTGATCTTTTCGTTGATTTGGATCTGAAAATCAGTTTGGAGGGAAAGAACAAAGATTGGTGTATAGATCTCAACTTTGAATTCCCAAAAATAGAAATGAGAATGATACACCAAAAGTGGTGTATGAGTCCCACTATAGGAATTTTCTAGATTTTTTGCAATTCTAGATACCCTTTTTCCAAAAACCAACTCTTACACAGAAACCCAAATTTGGGATTGATATGCCTAGACTAGCATATGAGTCCTAGTAGGCCAAAATTTCAGCCTTTTCAGTATTTCAAAGCTCATTTATGTCATCTTCAAATTTCCAGGTGCACACATTTCATCTTGCTGCTTTATGTTCTGTTTCACATGTACTTTTAGGTCATTTAGTGAAAGATTACATTGCATTAGGTTTTGTCATTGCACTTTGCATTTCATTTGTCTTTCCAAGCCCTATCTTGGTGGTGAACCCCTCTTTAGTTTATAATAAGAACCTAGGACAACCCTATTGCAAGATCCATACTTTAGATTGATATCTCTAGGGTTTCCCTTTAATGAAAAATTGTGAGGTGGGTTTTCTCCATGTCCTAAACCATACAAAAGAATAATCCCATTTTCCATTATTTTAGTTTTTATTAGTTTTTTTATGCAAATATTTTTATAAGCATAATATATATCTATTTCATATGTCCACAATTTTTCATACATCCATTTTATCTATTTTTATTATTATACACTAACACACACACACTTATATTTCTCTAATGAATATGCATTTGTATCTAGTACTTATTCTATTCTATGATGAGTCTATAGTCATGAGGATATTAACATGGACATGAACTCATCCAAAACTAATTTAAATTCAAAAATCCCAATCATGATCAATTATCCCTCTTTATCTTTCTCTCCCAAGCAAATTAAACATGTTTGCATGATTTGATGTCTTCTACTAGTATTTAATGAAATTAATTGAATTCATTCTATTTATTTAAAAAAAATATCTCCTCATTCAAACCTCACATTTCTCTTTTCATTATAAAACATAAAAAATAATTAATTGTGAAACACCTCAAAGTTGGTGTGCTAAAATTAATAAAAACACACCTTAAAAAACTATATATCATCTTAAAAATTTAACTAATTTATGAGGATTCAGATCTATGTGAAAGGTCCTTGAGACATATTTAAAATCCTTTAAATTATTTTAAAATAATTTTAGTTTTCCAAAATAATAGGAAGAGCAGAACACACTAATATCAATAGGCTAAGAAAAATAGGAGATTTACAAGAAAAGATCAACACAAGTTAAGGTGCAGAGGACTAGATCATAGTCATGTACCTATACTAGATATATGAAAATACTCTTATAATAGTTTATAGGTTACACATAAAATTAGAGGCAATAAGAGATTTCATTGGCATCCTTAAAAAAACTGAGATTCAAAAGTGTACTTTCCATGTCTCTTGTTTAAAATGTATGTTATAATGGTTGAACAAAAAAATAATGTATCTTTCTCTCTCACCAAGAAAACAAAACTCAATCCCTCATCATTTTCAAAAGACCTTTTTATCAGTTTTCAAACAAGATCTCTAGTTGAAATCCTTGGAAAAACTCTATGATTTTTTTTGTAATTAGATTCAATCCCTCATAGATATCTCATTTAGTACTTTGTGTATTGTATTATTTTCTGCTCTTATTCAATAGTCTAAGATTCTCAATAATGGGCATTGATTTTTATGTTTATCATACTCATTGAAAGTAGCTCCCACTACTAGTAATATTGTTGATCTATTCTCATATTTATCTTTAATGTGAGACAATACCTTTGGTATAGAAGTTTAAAGAAATATATTGTTATTGTTTTACTTGATGGTGATTTTCCCCATAAACCAGAGTTAACACTATTATCAAATATCTCATTTTACTATTTTCTTTAGTTTTTAATAAACATAGGATTTTAAATCATTTATTTTTAACACTTTTTTCCTTTTGAATATAGGTCCCTAGAGGTTGATAGACAAAAATAGGGTTTTACTAAATATAAATAGTCCCAAAATTATTTTCTTCTTTCATTGTATTTGAAAATTAGAGTGATTCAACATTATGAGCCATAAATTATAAGATATTAAAGAGTAACTCGTGAAGGACTATAACATGACATGAGTGTTAGGAAAATGTTGTTGTACTCTTTTCAGAACAATGAAATATTCTAATTATGTAAAACAAATATTTATTTGTGGTGCATCCAATTGGTGTGTTTAGCCATATTAAATATTTTTTTGAGGTCCACATGTAAATTTGTATTTAATATTGGGTTAGTTATTAAATATGTGAAAAAAAGATAAAATAATTAATCATTTAAATTTTTATTTTTTTATTTTTTTGATAGGTAACAAGTCATTATATTAATATTAAAAAAGATTACATATATACAAGATTTAATTTTACAAAAGGCTCCAATAATTTCAACATGTGACATTAGGAGACTGAACTATCAGCTCCCTCCAAAAAGATTCCAACTTTTTGTCATCCTAAAATCCATCGTCACCAACATCTATCATCCCTACTTCATTCCTCTCGTATCTTTGACCTCCATCGCCATCATCATATGCTATTCCTGCACCATTCCTTCTCGCTTCTTTGTTCTTCAAAATTAAACCCGCATCTTTCACCATTAGCTTGGATGATTATCTGTTTTCATTATGACATCTTCACACTGCCTTCACCGATGTTGTCCAGGCTATTCCATGCTACAAAAAAACCATTGACCTCCTTCTTTCCATTCATTCCCTAGCGCTCTTGCTCTACTCCGCGACCACTTTCTCTTAGCACCGACCATTTCTTCTTTGGGTAGATATCTGGTGCCTCTGCAGCCTTCCCACGCCACTCCGCTTCAGCCCTTCACACCAACACTTTTAGGTTTTCCCATGCATAAAGGATATTCAGTTTATATGCTTCTCTATCCGTCGATTTGCACCACCTTATGAATGGGATCAACCCATCCTCTATTTCTTCATCCACCTCCTCGATTCCTTCTGAGACATCAAAACCCACCCCGGGTACTACCCACTCAAGGAAAGACTCAAACTTGCCAAGGATGTCTTCATGAAAAAGAGTGAGCATAATCCTTTTTGTTTCCTTCGGATCCTCCCCTAACTCCATTGCCCATGCGAAAATCATGGAGGAAATATCAACATTTTTCCTTCCCCTATGTGTTGCCTCGCGAAAGTGCAGCCCCAATGTTTCGAGGATAGCCTTTACCACCCCATCGCTTGGCACTAGTAGTAGTTACTTCAACCTTTTCACCGATGGTTGGCCGAAGAATGCCATTTGCTACAAACTAGTTGAAAACCCCATCATTGCCTCCATTTTTCATAGCTATCACTCACTCCAAAATCAACACCAAATAGCGACAAATGCCTTAGGTTTGCTAATGCTTCTTAACTACTAGAAAAGTGATGTCTTTTCCCATTAATGCTGCCATATTCCATCCTACTTGAAGTTCAGTCCAGTGTCATCCCCTGTGCCGCCGCCATCCACAAACCGTCCTTGTTTCAATTAAAAGTGGTTAACTCCCTTACATTTCCCCGCATGCCTGGTAAACTATGTCATTTCGCACACTTCCTATCCTATCCAAGGATAATTTCACCTACACCTAAAGCATTGCCAACTCATACTGTCAGTTCCCTAAAAGTTGTACTCAACCTATTCGGAAGTGACATTCTCCCTTCCAGATGTGACCACTTCTTTAAAGTAAGGCTTGCCCACTTGCGGATGCATAAACTAGCCGTTTCTCCTACCACAAATTGGAGATTCCTAAAATCCTCAATAACTAACTCCTCCTCCTCATTAAAAGATATTTCCCACTTGGATAGTGCATCTACTTCTTTGTTTCCCTCTCTCTTTATATGCGTTATGACCAAGTTTTCAAAGGTTTCCAGCTCCCCTGAGATTTCCTTAATAATATTTTGCAGATGCCATGCTCTCACCCCTGAATCCACTATTGCTTATATGATGATTAGAGAATCCCCTTCCAACTGTAACTTTTTCACTCCAAAACTTTTAGCTAGCTTAACTGCAAGCAAGGCAGCATTGGCCTCAACCACATTATTAGTTCCTGGTGGCAATTTCCTTGCAGCAATTGTAATAGTGTTGCCCAGATGATCCCTTACTATTGCCCCTACCCCTGATGGGTCAGGATTACCACTAGCTCCTCCATCAAAATTTACCTTATACTAGCCCTCTTCCAGTTTGCACCAAACCATCTTTGAGCCTTCTGAACTTTTTGTTTGTTTCCCACCTTGAACAGTAGATGCTCTTAGCCAGATTCCAAGCCAAGCTCTTTGCACTAGTGTATCCCCCAAAGAGAAAGGATTATGCCAATTCTGAGATTGTGATGCAGCATTGCTCACAAGTCCATTCTACTAACCAGCCTTGTTGTGGTTTCATATTTATCCAAGAAAATTCTATGATTCCTTTCTTTCTAGAGTTCCCATATGACTAAAGAGGGAGTGTAGATCCAAATACTTGACAATAGGGTTTTCTTTGTCTTCCCAGGCCAACTCTCAAACAGTTCTTTAAGAGTCCATAGTAAAGGACTCTGCCAGTTTAGTTTCCTTCGCACATGACCCCAGCACATACCTACAACCTCACATTGGAGGAGTAGATGTTCCACTGATTCCTCTTTCTTCCCACACATAACATACTTCTTGGGGCTTAAGAACCCCAAATGTTTTCTCCTTTCCCTGGTTATAATTTGACCTCTGATAGCTAACCATGCAAAGGTTCCCACTTTGGGTAGGCAATCCTTATTCCAACATAGATCTTTTGCCCAGAAATTCTCCTTGTCCTTGACATCCAATAATTGATAGCCAAGCTTCATTGAATATTTACCATAGGTTGAAACACACCAAATTATTTTATCTTCAACCCCTAAAATTTGAATCCTACGGTTTTTAAAGAGATTTTTCATTAATATAGCTTGCTGAGGGGTCAATTCCTCCATTGAGAAATCTTTCCACACCCACTTCTGCCCTATAGGGCCCTCCCTTAAAGTTACATAATCCTTTACTTTGGTCCCCCACCTCTGAGTGAAAATATTTTTAAGGTCAGCCAAGTCCGGCCTATCACCCAAGTTTGGCATTCCATTCCAAGAATCCTCCCAAAAACAATTCTAACAACCATTCCCAATCTACCATGATAGATTATTTATTACCATTGGCCTACAAGAGACGATGAAGTTCCAAATTGTAGAACCTTTCAGAGGATTACAGACTATGAAGATCCGATGCTCCTTAGTTGAATCCAAATATTTTTCTTTTAAAACCTTCACCCATAGTAACTTCAGGTTAGAATACATACTCCACACAATTTTAGCCCCAAGAGCTTCATTCAAAAGTTGCCAATTTCTCAGACCAGCACCACCTTTGTCTTTTTCTTTACATACTTTTTCCCAAGCCAACAGAGGGACTTTCTCCTCTGAGCTAGTTCCATTCCAAAAAAACATTCTCATTTGTTGCCCAATTGTGTGAATAAATTTTTTGGGCACCTTCAAACACATCATTGAGAAAATTGGAATTGCAGAAATCACAGATTTAAGCATTAAGATTCTCCCAGTAGAGGTAAGCCATTTACTCTTCCAGCCATCCATTCATTTGAGGCAAGATTCGATTAGGTCCTTCCAAATATCAGCTCTATTTGCACCTCCAAAAAGATGGATACCCAAAAATTTACTTAGGAGCTTACCAGCCT
Source organism: Sequoiadendron giganteum (assembly GCA_007115665.2). Lineage (NCBI taxonomy): Eukaryota > Viridiplantae > Streptophyta > Pinopsida > Cupressales > Cupressaceae > Sequoiadendron > Sequoiadendron giganteum. Next base: position 643,058,718 of record CM021104.1, on the reverse strand, counting down.
TCATTCCTAGGATCTGACATATATCCACTTGCCTTTGCTTAGGAGTATTAAAGAAAAAAAAATCTGACTTATTCCAATTGATGTGTTGGCCTGAGGCTTGTCCATAGTTGTCCAAAGTGCCCTTCATCATATGAGCTTCCTGCATAGTAAAGTCCCCCATTAGGAAGGTATCATTTGCAAACTGTAGATGAGAAATTGGGGCTATCCCTTCCACCACTTTTATCCCCTTCCACTGTCCTTCCCTACACTTCTAAGCAATAAGCCTACCAAGCACCTCAGCAAGAATGATGAAAAGAAACAATGATATGGGATCTCCTTTCCTAATCCCTTTTTTGGATTCAAAAAAACCTTGTGGGCTACCATTTACTAGAATAGAAAAGTGGGGTGTCCTTATACACCCTTCCACCCACCATAACCACTCAGTACTAAAACCAAAATGCTCCAAAACTTGCAGCAGAAACTTTTTGTCCACCTCATCATATGCTCTATTTATATCTAGCTTGACCATCATCCTCTCCCCTTTCGCAGCCCTCATTGAGTGAATTGTTTCATTGGCTACTATTACACCTTCAAAAATAGATCTATTAGGTGAAAAGCCACTCTACTCCATAGAAATCACCGAACCCAAAACTAGTTTCAACCTATTGGCCATAACTTTGGAAATAATCTTATACACCGTATTGCATAGAGAAATGGGTCAAAAGTCCTCAAGGGAATTTATAGCCTCCCATTTCGGTATGAGGGCAATGAATGTATTATTTAGGTATTTTAAGATAAAGCCTTCTCTCCTTGATTCCTCCACCACACCCCACAAATCTTGATAAAAAACATCCCGCATTTTTTGGAAAAAAAATTGCGGGAAAGCCATCGAGGCCAAGAGCTTTGTCACCTGCCAGAGAAAAAAGAGCTTGTTTTACCTCCTTTAGAGAGACTTTCTCCATCAATAGCTTATTCTGGTTTTCTGAGATGCACCTCGGAATCACCTCCAAAATCTCCGGATTCTGAATCAGATTTTCTGGTTGCTTAGTGTAGCTATCCGAGAAAAATCTTACCACCTCCTTATTAATTTGATCAACCTCTTGCAATAAAACACCCCTGCTATCTTTAATTGATAGAATTATGTTATTAGATCTGTGTACTTTAACTGAATTATGGAAGAATTTTGAGTTTCGGTCACCCTCTTTCAACCATGTTTCTCTAGATTTTTGCCTCCAGAACACTTCTTCCCGAGCAAGAATTTTAGATTAGGTTTTATTTAACTCTTTTTCCTATGTGTAGTCATCTTCAGTCATTCCAAACTCAATTATCTTAGAATGCAAAGTGTTGAGATACCTCTCCAGCCTACCCTTCTCCACTAAAATATTTTTAAATGAATCTTGATTCCATAGTTTCAGTTGATATTTCATAAATTGTAGCTTTTTGAAGAAAACAAAAGCTTTATTCCCCACCCATTTTGGGGCATTGATCCACCAAGATTGCACTAATTCTTTGAAATTGTCAGCCCTCAACCACATTGATTCAAATTTAAAGGGACATCTATCCGGATTTGCTCCATCTTGGAGCCTTAAAGAAATTGAGTAGTGATCTGACCCCGTGATGGGAATAATTTCTGCTTCACATTGCCATCGTTGCTCAGCCCAATCTCCAGCTATGAAGATCCTATCCAATTTCTCTGCAATGATTAAGAAACCCCCTCATCTATTTGTCCAAGTGAATTCCCCTTTACTAAAAGGTAGTTCAAATAAACCATTATTTCAAAAAAAATCACAAAAGTCTTGTTGACTCCTACCAGACCAGCATAGACCCCCAAATTTATCTGACGGTCTCATAACTGCATTAAAATCCCCTCCAAGAAGACATAAACCCCCCACCATCTCCTTCAAAATGTCAGAAAGCTCTTTCTAGAGCATTCTCTTCTGAGTAGAATTGTTAGGACCATAAATATTTAGAATCTAAAAGCTTGCATTCAACTGCTTTGCATCCACTTTACACCATTGCCAATACCTTTCCTATCTGACTATTTGAACATTGACAAGTGCTTCATTCCACAAAAAACCTAAACCACCAGAAGCACCTAGTGCTCTTGACATGGAACATTGCCATCGACCAAATCCTTTTGAAAAAGCTTCCACCTCACTCTTCTTAGTCTTTGTTTCTTGTGATAAAACTACAACCGGCCTCGTTTGATCAAAACATCTTTTGATCAAACATATCTTTTAAGGAGCATTGCAGCCCCTGACATTCCATGAGAGGATCTTCATGATTGTCGAGAAAAGGCATAGCCTTTTCCCGACCTCAGCTTGCTTTATCCCATTGCATTCCCAACCATCTCAAGATGCATCCTATTTGTTTTAGGACCCCTTCTGTTCTTCTCACCAATCTTAGCCTTATTGTTTAAAGCTGCAGATAGGTTAATATTGTGTATTTCCACAATTGCTAAGTTATCCTGAAGACCTAGGAAGTCCTCCTCATCTTGTTTTTCATCAGCCTCTAAATCCGAGGAAGAAAATTCCAAATTTCCACCAGAATCACAAACCCCATCAAAAGTGGTATCAAGGTTTCTTATAGGGGATATGGGTATATCTTGAACATAGTTTCAGCCCCTGGGGATTCACAATCAGTCATTTGTTCAAAAGGAGTGGGGTTACCCATGCTATCGGTCCTCAGATGCTGATCTTGGCACCAAGGCTCGCCAGGCTTTTCTGTCCTATTTTGTTAACCAGGGTGTTGAAGATGAATGGCCTTTCTTTAGCTTTTAAGACCATTTTCCTCACTCCAGCTCATTTGTTGTTGACCTCCTTGGGGTAGATCTTGTTGTGGTGACAACCATTTCTCCAATCCTTCCTCAAAACCACTTCTTATATCTTCCAGACCACTCAACTGGTCTCCTTGCACACCTCCCATACCCATCACTGTTGCAATAGGGATGGATTTGGAAGACACACCTATAGCAGCCCACATTTCACCCACTTGAGGTTCCTTTCCATAGCTATTTCCAAAGATAAAGTCTGTCTCCTGGCGATTTACTGTCCACCCTACTTCATCTATGGCATTAAGTTTCTGAGTGACTCCACAGTCCTAAATACCCCATTCAACATTGAAGTTGGATCTTTCCTTTTGAAATATTTTTGACAAATTAAGGATAATCTCAGACAGACTATTATGGTAGGGGAGCTTTTCCTTCCCCAATGAATCAAGGTTTTCTTTGGATTTTGGCTTCTGAATACACCCAATGCATTTGAAAGAAGCATCTTCAATTTCCATCTTCTGTAACCATATCCCCTCTCTAGATTTGATTTCAAGCCTTTCTGGTAAGGAGTGAATCCCCTGCTTGAGAACACAGATTCTAGGGTAAATGCTTAAGTCTATACTATCTACCACCTCCTCTATTTTCACAAAGGTTCCAAACCTTCAACCAATCATGTTGAGGTTTTCCTAATCCCTATACTCATGAGGGATGTTTTTTAACCTAATACAGATAGGGATGTCTTCAACCATAGTGTCATTTGGATTGGAGTTGGGTGTCCAATCTTTAATATGGAATCCCAACACTTCCATTATGAAATGTCCACTATTTAGGATCCATTCCTTATCCATCATGGTCTTATAGATGACTAGATAGAAAACATTCTCAAGCTTTTTTAGCTCACACTCAAGACCCCAATGTCTATCACACCACACCCTCAGTTTTGAATAAGCCAGCCATCTCCCACCCCATTTCAGAAAGAAAGCTTTAGCTTTTTAAAAATTAACAGAGTCTTTCCATTCATTATTTTCCACAAACATAGTATTCACAGTAGCATGGGATTTTTTTTGGAATACCTGACTTGGAAACTTAGAATCAACAATTAAATGAGATGTTAATGGTTTTTCTTATTCATAGTTTGATGAGGAACATGATTTTATCTTACCATTTGGTTTTATTTAGGTGAAATTGAATCTATAAAAGTAAGCACATGTTTAGTGGTGAAGGTTGTCTAGGTGAGTTGGCTATCATTGTATTAAGTTTCTCTTGTGAGTGCATATGTTAAGAATTACATCATATGTGTAGTTGCATGATTCTGCACATGGAGAGTGTATTGGAGGAAATTGATATTTTAGGAGTATTCATAGAAACTACGTAAGTGGAATGTAATATTTTATTCTTGAATTGTATATAAAGTGTGGATGATTTTGGAGGCTAGGTGTTTCCCTCTATGGGGGTTTTCCTAGGGTATATATTATGTTATCTTTTGGCTTGTATATTTGATCTAAATGAGTTATAATTATATTTTTTAATCTTTCATGCATTATTTTCGGTCATGTGTTTATGTAGAAAATGGATTGATAGTTCAAGGTATTTTGCATTAACTTCCTAATAACAAAGATATCTCTATAATACATTTGTGTCTTCAGTAGAGAGCTTTATTTTGTATATCTGAGTTCCTTTTAAGTTATTATGTGCATGAAACTCATTTCAATGTGTATTATTTAACCTACATAAAAAGGAACACAAAAATAAATTGAACACTCGAATCATAAGTTTAACCTTCTTGTCGCATAGATTTTTCCAAGGTAATTGATTGAATGCATGCTCACTCTAAATTTCAGCAGCATAACATTTATCCAATGTAAAGGTTAGTGATTTCTTTGAAAATGGATAAGTGTGGAGATATATAGGTTTGAAGGAGAAAAATGGATGTCTAGGATTAGATCATGAGATCAAGGGTGGAGATGACAGATGATATTTCAATAGATGAGATTGTGTCAACTAGTACAATGTGATTGAATGAGAGGATTTTTTGGAAATATGAACAATAACCTAGATGAAGCTATACACACTTCAAAGGATCAACCATGATGAATACCATCAACATGAGTAATAAAGTGTTGTAGTATGAGGAAGAAGAGAACTTGATCAAATGATGATATATGAATATATTGAGATAGAAATCATGAGATGATTTACAAATGTAGAAGATCCTTTCTTATATAGGAAAAGATAGAGGAGGTTGGATAACCACCTTAGTTACAAACGTTAAACGCCTAATGCATAATTTAAATGCATGAGAGAAATATTAAATTCCTAGATAGCTACATGCCTATTAAGGAGATATGGTCCCATTAAATACTAGTTTCTAGAATGCCACCTAGGAAACTAACCCCTAAGTAAACTTATTAATGTTGTGAATAGGTCCTCACTAATAACTAGTTAGGAAATAACCCCATTCACACTAACACCTGACCATAGTATAACTTGGGAGTGTACTTATGATGAAAATTCTGCAATGATGGGTCCTGAATATGAGGGAATCTTAGGTACCCATGTATAAATGAAAATGAAATCTCTTACAAGAAAAGAAAAGGAGAAAACCTAGTGGGATAAAACTCCTCCCGAAAAAAGAGATGAAATACAAAATCTAAAGAAAATATTTTACAAGTAATGGAGGTGATGTATGGAGGTATCAAAATCAATACCCCCAAGAGCTACATCCATCACAAGAGTACTATATAATCAATAGCCCCCCCATAAGAGGGGAATAGAGAGACTATGTAGCCCCCCACAATATGTAATCAGCTAAAAAATAGTAAGTTGTTGAAGACAAAACATGATCCAATCTCGACAAACAACTTGTATCCCTTTCGGAAGAAACAAAACCAAGTACAAATACATGGATGGGTATGTCCAGGATCATGATGGGCCAGAAAGTGGCGATATGTAGGTGATATGATAACCCATGTGGATGACGATTTTCTTTTTACCCAAAATTGATGAAATGAAAAGGGTTTTTAAAGGAGATTCTCAACTTTCCACCAATATAAATTATGCTTTACTTTGAATTTAATAAATAATTATTATTCATTTCCTATTTGAATTATCACTAAAGTTTTGATTGATAGGCTGATTGAAAAACATCTATAGCTTTCAAATGGTATCACATTTTTTGAATCTGAAACATGTGTCACATTCTATGCTTCACATACTATAGGATTAAAAAAAAAAAATTGAATTTCATGATTGTTTGACCAAGTTAAGGTGGTCAGACATATGAGTTTTTATATTTTTTAAAAGTTGTATTAAAAAATTCATAATTAATTATTTACTTGGAAAAACATTACAAAAAAATATGCATCACATCGAGACATGAGTCCTCTACTTATATCTAAAATGTGTTTTATTGTGGTTAGGGTGCTCAGACAGACACCTACTTCTTATTTTTTCCCTCAAATTTAAGTACTATTGCATTGAAATTTCAAATTTTCACCAAATAGATATTTTTTAAAAATAAACCTAGTAGTTTAGAAACTACTTTCAATTTTATATAGATTCTATTCTTACATATTTTTTAAATAATATAGATAACTTATTCAAATTTTTACGTCAAGTTGCCTAACTTTGATTCTCTGAATTTTCATTGCCACTTAAGGGCTTTTTTTTCCATGATGATCCTACACATACCCAAATGCTTTCCATTTTGGATAGGAATTGAAGGAAGGAATAATGAATGGATATGATGCTGTCTCTAAAAACTACTACTGTGTCTCTTTTCCAAGGAAGATGAAGATGCCATAATCAAATCAGGTGCATGCCCAATTAATGAAGAAGGTAAAATACTAGGACTATGCAAAAAATGATGTTGAAAAAGATCCAAAGAAAATATAATGATCCCTCCATTAAAGGAATAGATGGAGACTCGATTTCCCCAAAAAAATGAAGTGTCCTCAAAACCATTGAATGAAGTTCGAAGCCAAAGAGTGTCCAATGACAAAAAACCTTATATCTCCCACTAGGAAGAATAAAATACAATGGTAGATGCTGAGGAGACTCCAACTCCATAATGAAATGGGAGGGTAGAACCCTCATATATGAAATCTTTGAAAAGGAATCAAGTGCCTCCAAGGTAGTCTCACCAAGATCAGGATCCCCAATCAAGGTCGAAACAGTGGAATGTGGAGACTCAAGAAAAATATCCAAAGTAGAATTTACATTGAGGAGAGATATCCCCTCAAGAATTTCCTCCAAACTAGTAGAAGTAGCCAAGTCTTCAATACCTAAAACAAATCTATCTTGTGATTTCCTCTAGAAAATTGAATATCTTTATGAATAGGAATGATGGAAGTCTCAATAAATTACTCTAGATAATTAATCATTAAAGGTGGAGGTACATCAACTATCTTTGATAAAGAAGAAGCATATGTAAAACCCTTGACAACCTCATTTTTCAAATCATGATCATCGGGGTATGATGGAGTATCAAGATCTCCATATATCTCTCAAATATTAGCCCAAAGAATATGAGGACAATCACAATAATCAATAGATTTCAAAACCTCATCATCAAAATGCATTGCAATGACCTCTAAGACATTATATATTTTGTAGCTCCAAGAATATTTTTGAATACCTTGGCCTAGATGGGGAACAAAACCATACAAATTTGGCAACAAATGAAGTGATTGAGGATGGTTTATGATGAAATCTCTCTAGTGTCTATAGTTTCCCTTTTGCAACATAATTAGTGTAGGATACCATGAAAAAACCATAATGAACTATGAAGTATCTCCAATATTATAAATATATTGACCTTTGATATCAAATATAAACTTCCAAATATGATGTGAAAGTTAAAATAACACCTCCAATGAAAATAGACTTTCTCCAAATTGCAGTATGTCCAAGTTATCAAGTAAATGCTTCAAATTGAAAAAACTCAAGAAAATGTACCTAGGGCTGAATCTTAGAAAATTATATGGGAGAAAAGATAGAGCTTTGAATCACCTTCACAATTCCATTAGAATCTCCAAAATCTAACAAATTGGTGAAAAGATATGAGCTCAGAGTCCAAAAAGAAGAACTCATTTCAAGTTATGATAAAATATTATAGGAATGAAATATGATAAAAGTTCCTACACCACTAGATATTGCTTGGAACCAACTTTCCAATTATATCTCACTTGCAAAAATCCAATACATGATTCAAACGTTATGGTGATTTTATGAAAACTACCTAATTAAGACATGATGGGGCTTCCGTCGCTGTCATTTGGCCATCAAATTTAAGATAGTGACCCATTTTTTTTGAAAAATCATCAAAAAATTAATTTACCTCAGAAGATGAAGTATTTTATATGATGCCAATGAGAGATTGGATTTTTTCTACAAAAAGGGGGGTGAAATTTTTCCTACAACTTGTATGATCCATACAATTCCCTTCCAATATCACTACAAAAAAAATTTGATGGCATCCAGATGATGAAGTCGAATCTCAAAAAATGGGTAGGTGATCCTTAGTTTTTAAAAGCTTTTGAAAACAATGGTGGGGTCAAATTTGACCAAAATTTCCTCATAAACTAGTTGCCTCTTAGATGAAAACAAATAGCACTTCATGAAAACCTTCAACCTGCAATAGTGTCCTCATATCAAATTATTGATATGAGATGGATATCCTATGGCCTAAGCTCTAATACCATGTTGTAAATATGAAAAATAACCTAGATGAATTTGTACAAACATCAAAGGATCAACTATGAAGAATACAATCCACATGAATAAGAAAGTGTTGCAGCATGAGAAAGAAGAGAACTTGATCAAATGATGATCTATGAATATATTGAGATAGAACTCATGACATTATCTAAAAATGTACAAGAGCCTTTATTATATAAGCAAGGAGAGAGGACTTTGGATAACAACTTTAGTTACAAACATTAAATGCCTAAGGGATAATTTTATATGCATTTAAGAAATACTAAATGCATAGATATGGTATTGATTGGTAGGAAAATGGATGCTTTATGGTTTAAGACATAGAACATCACTTTTCTCCAACTAACATTCAAGGATACCCTAGAGATCTCAACCCAGTGAAGAATGGAGAGAGAGAGATCTGAAAAATAAGGTATCCTAGGATATGATTTCAGATTAAAAGAGGGGTTCACCACCAAGTTTAGACTTAGAAATAAAATGCTATCAAGGATAAAAATAAAAACCCTACTTTGATGCAATGCTTCAATGAATGACCTAGAAATGACCATGAAATAAAACAAAAAACTACAAAACTAAAAGTGTGCACTTCGAATATGAAGAGAGATGAAATGGGTCCTTGAAATCTTGAATTTTCTACTTTTTAGGCCTGATGGGACTCATTTTCCATTCTAGGTGAATCAATCTAAGATTTGGGTCTCTACATAGGATTGAGTTCCAGCCAAATGGGTATCCAAATCTGCAAAGATCTCCAAAAAACACCTACAGTGGGAATCATTGACCACTCTTGGTGAATAAGTCCAGTTTGGATTTTCTTGAAATTCAAATTTTGGATCTACTATTCTAGATCTCCTTAATCTGTTCCTCCAGGTTCTCAAATCCAAAACTCCATTTGTGGGGTTATAGATGACATCTTACTAAAAATTTTGACCTTGTAAATGGGAAGAAAAATCCAACACTTTGTAACCTAATCTTCAAAGGTATTAAAATCTTCAAAGCACCTAAATGTGAAATTACACAAAGAAAGAGAAAAAAAATTGTTGATTGTTAAGGAATAGGGATTTTCCTTGGTGAAACCCCTTCTAGGTAATTAAACCAAATGATGATATACTATAATGAATCATGAATATGAAATAATATAATTAGAACCTTTCCATGATGATGGATCTTTAATTGCTGACACAATTGATGAAGAATCTACCCTTGAACTCCTTATAAATGATTTTGAATTTTATCTTGATGACCTTGTGAAGACTTGAAATTTTGAACTCTTAACTGCTTGGCTTGGTGACATGAAGGTGAATAGAAAAATTTAAGCTTTTGAGATGATAAGGGGGTGGATCCCCTTATGATTCATGTGATTCAATCAATTGTAAGGAATTGAATAGGGTTGATATGTGGTTTTGATGAATTATGCTAAGTGCTATAATCTTGTAAATGAAACTAAATATTACACGCAATCTAATGAAATCTATATTACTGGAAAATACATGATGTAATACAATAATGACAAAATAAGGACTATACAAAGAAATGTAACCTAGTAAATTAAATGACTGCACCTAGAAACTACTCTAGACCAAAGAGGAAGTTGTGGAAGCCTCTGAAAATCTATAAAATCTAAGTTTTAAGTCCATTGAGACACTTACGCCAAGTTGGACAACCTAGTCCCTTTTCCGGAAAAATATTCCAGACTCCATTTTGGCCAACTAGGTATTCAAATCTGCAAAAATCATTGATAGAAACCTCCAATGGGACTAGGTTTCCACTATTGGTAGCCTATTGGTGACCTAGTCCCTTTAATCTTTTCGGGAAAACTGAAAGTGGACACGGATGCCTATGGTTTTCACTTTGCTTCTCAATTGAAATTTGGATCCAGACCTGCAAAATCACCTACAAAAAATAGTATATTTTGGTTTCTAATGTGGGGTTTTCCTTGGCAAAACCCCTATTTTTTATTTAAACTTTTAAAGAGATAAAAAATCTACTTAAACCCTAACCCTAAGTGTGTCTAGAACTAGGAAAACCTGAAATAAGACAAAACCCTACTCTATTGTGCTAGAAAAATATGCATGCAAGAGATTTATATGATGCAAGACTTCAATTCAATAAACTCTACAACATTAAAACTGAATGTGAAAGGAATGCAAATGGGATGCAAACCTCAAATCTAAAGACGGGCTGAAAATGGAAGATGAAGTCACTTTGAAAACAGTGTTTAGGTGTGATTTAGTGGCTAGTTGCATCTCCTCAACCTAGATTTCTCCATGATTCTCCATATCCATCCATGTTCAAACTTTGGCAATGTTAGATATTGAATGGGAAGTGAGCTTGAAGACTTACAAAAGCCCTTGTTTTTTGTCCAAAAGCTTCAACTTTGTTGTGAAAGAGACATGAAACTTCTTGACGAAGAATTTTTGCACTTGATTCTTGAAGTTGCTTGTGAAAAATGATCTAAAAACATGTATTGATAGGTAAAAATACCTAATTGTTGGTAATTTTGACCTAAGAGGCTGACATCCATCGGGAACTTTTGGCAAGATATACATTTTCCCTCTTAAAAATGCAAAAATACTTAAAAAGGACTACGTCATCAACTTGGGAAACCTAGTCCCACCAAGGGATTTTGAAGTGGGATTAGTGATATTTGAATATTTTTAATGTTGTTTGTTGGGGCTTGCATAATTCCTTAGGTAAAATAGGCCTCAAAGTAAAAAATAACGAACCTTAGCGGCCTATAAATGTTGTTTTAGGGTAATTATTGATGAAAGGGGACCTAAAGTAGGACCAAAATGGGCACAAAATTGTCCTTTTCTTCAAAGGTATATAATTTTTGGCAACACATTTAGCCCCCACTTTAGCACCCATATGACTCTACATGAATATGTAAGCTAAAGGACTCTAAAAAATCAATGCACATTGTTTTTCGCAAAAGGATACTCATTTAAAGGTGGGAGACTGAAGCCCCCAGTGTAGTTATCTGCAAAATGAAAATGTTAGGAACCACATCGTGCAAAAAAAATTCATTAGAAATCAAAAAATACTCTTATCTAATTCTTAGGGATCAAATTTGAGGGTAGATGTATGCCCCCCCTTGATTATGGTTGCTTTATGAAGGTGGAATCAAGGTAGCACTCTAGCCAAATTGAATGAGGAAACACATATTAGAGGGAATTTCCAATTACCATGCCACATAATGATAGGCTAGTAATGATTTGGGGCGTGGAAACATGATTCTGACACAACAAACGACATAAAAAATAGAGCTCACTAGCACTCAGTATGTTGATTTGAATGAAAAGCACACTAAAAGGTATACCATGGTAAAAGTACAAAGGTGTATTAATGTAAAATGAGATAGAGTGAAAAGGAATGAAAATAGAGTAACTTTTCCCTTGTTCATTTACCTTTTTAAGCATTTGAGTGACAAGGAGAGAACGAGAAGATTTTGACCACACACGGATTCACACCTGCTAGATTGGACGTGTTGTGTGACCATGTAGCCAACAACGAGAAACAACATGAGGTGAGTTGATTCTAGAGCCTTTGCTTTGTGTTTTTCCAATTACGGGATGAATTTAATGCATATTTAGGTTAAATTAGAATCTTGGAATTTTTTTTTGCAAAGTGTCCCTTTTTTTGCAGAGTGTCCTGTTTCTTCATGATGTGTCCCAAAAGGGTTCTAAAGTGTCTAGGACCTTAATAAAATCACACTAGAACAAAATTAGCACACTTGCATGATGAATTAGAGTAGGATTGAGGATATTAGATGATTTAGATAGCTTAGTTATATGACTTTGATAGGTACCCACATGATCTCGTCAACATCTCGATGGGAGACAGTTGAGTTTCCTTAGAGAATTGGCTCCCACTTTGTCAATGGTAGAGATAGAGCACCTTTGGGAGTTAGGGATATATTGGGCATACCTCATGTCCCCCATGAGGTACCATGATGTAATACTAATGGAATTGTGTGAGTGGTGGAATGTCGATACTTTCACCTTCCATCTACCCATATGAGAGATGACCATTACCTTAGAAATATACACAAGATACTCTAGGTCCCTATTCGGGGGGAGCAAGTGCATCTTCAAAGGGGTCGATCTTTCCATGAAAAGCAGGAAAACATGCAGTACTATCTTGGTGGACCAGTCCATTATGACAAAGTGGTAGGACAAATCAATTTAGCCATGCTACTTTATTCATGAGCGCCAATAGTGGGGTGGGTCATGATGCACACTATAGTGTTGGTTCTCCTTCTAGATGGAGGATAATCACACCTCAAGGTAGGGCTAGTTCACCTGATGTGAGGGATGGTAGAGCATCAGATAGTGTATTTCTAGGATGGTGCATCCTAGCTCATTTGTATTATGACCTTGGGCAATTTTTCTTTTGGGAGTTGGAGAGCATGGTACATTGTAAACTTCTACAGATGTGGTTTCTAGAGCATATCAAATGTACCAAGCTGACTGGCTTCCCATTTTTGACAACAGTAGGCTATCCACTGACATTTGGTTACCCATTATGATGACTATGGCAATACGATGATCTACACTTTTGGTGAGTGAGATTCAACTGACTAGAGGAAGTTGACATCCTATGGAGACCATACCATCTTATATTACAATGGCCAGATCACACTAGACAACTGAGGATACTACAGATGGATAGATTTTTGGTGGGGTGGCATGATCACACAGTGCAACCCTTCTACTATGATTGGGTGATTAGATAGTCTGGATAGGCGTATACACCACCCCAACCATGCTCATCATTTAGGATATCCACTAAAAGTTCCTAGAGGTTGGGTGAAACAACACGATTCACAATAGAAAATGTCATCCAGAGTCACTCTGACTATTATGATAATGATCAGCCACTGATGGATGATGCAAATTATGTTGGTGCCACATGGTATCATGAGGAGTAGTGGATAGCATCATGACCAGATCTGATTATCTAATGAATGATCTATTAGGGGATGTAGTACCTATACCAGTTAAGGGAGATGAGAGGGATGATAGAGCCGAGGAGACATGATAGAGGATTGCAGATATATTCATTGATATTATCGATGAGGAGTACGATGACGATGCAAACCCAGATTATGATGAGAAGGAGGGAGAGGAGGAGGATAGAGTTGAGGAGCCACCCCTCAGTGAGGATGATAAGGCAGCAGCCAGAGACCAATATGAGTGGGGAGAGATCTCACTCGTCCATATGACTAGATCCTGGATATCAACAATGGCAAGAACCAACACTCACAACCAAGGGGAGGCTAGCACATCATCCATGCCCCCTGCACAAGATGAGGTGGACATTTCTCATCCCACCATAGATATAGGTGATGATATTTAATTATGATATATGTATGTTAAATTTTGATATATGATTTTATGCATATATGTATATCATGATGTGTACTGATTAAATTTTGTTTTAATCTTTCAGGGCCTGCAGAGGCTTGGTGAGAGCTCTACTGTTAGGAAATCATGGAGATAGTGTCGACATCTTTTGATGAAGAGGAGATGGACTCTAATTATGTTGCCCAACCAATCATGGATTGAGATCCAAATACATTGAGACCCTTTGTGAGGTTATGGGTAGAATATGAGGGCTTGAGGAGATAGATCCACCACATTAGAGCTGCACCATAGGAATAGTTGTCATAGACTCTAAAAGAGGTGGAGAGACTAGAGAGAGAGGTGGCATGGTTGTAGGCAGAAAGTGATCAAATAGTAGGAGAGAAACGGGTGACACTCACGTGGATGGATTTCACAATTAGATTTGGTGGATTGTGATAAATATCACACACAACCATCTCCCTGCATACTACTACAAATACAATGTGAGTACTAGATCCTGAGGGATCTAGTAATCAAAATCTCGAATGACATTGTATATTATGATGATATGTACAGAAAAAAATTTGATATATATATAGATTCATTTGGATGTTACATGTTTTGATTTAATGTGTGGATGTTAAATATCAATATGATTAATTAAATAGGATTATTTAATTAATGTCTACATGCTTTAACAAGATTTATGTGATCTAATTAAAAACTTAGTATAGTTTCTAATGAGATACAACATAAAGAGTAAGTATGTTATTCACTTATTTTTAGTAACATAACACACAAGAAAAATTGAATAGTATGAAATCTAAAGAATTTATTAAATGAATTAAATAATAACTTTAGTGTTCAGGACACATCCATAATGGTTTTTCAAGAATGAAGCAATGAAAAAGCCCATAGGATATAATCCCATAGCTCTAACAAGATTGCAATATAATTCATACCATCCAAAAGGGGATTAGACATAATACCGATGCAAGTGTGTGGCATTAATGGGGTCTTTAAGAGGAGTGTCATCACATTCGGTTAAGGTATAATCACTAGATCCATAATTAGTATTGACCACATAGGGGCCTAACCAATTAGGACTGAACTTGTCTTTGTCAGTGTAATCAATGATAGTATTAAGTTCGTTTTCATATAAAAAAATTAACCTTTCTTAAATGTTTGAGGAATGACACCTATATTGTGTTTGCGTTGAAATTTTTTAGCGTAAGCTTGAAAATGCTCGAGAGCATTGATGACCTATTCATCAAGAATTTCAAGTTGGTGTAATCGTTGTTTTGCATAGCTGTCAATATTGGAAAGACCTTGGAGAGAAATCCACAATGTGGGGAATTATAATTCTAAAGGTAGGATATCCTCATAACCATAAAAAAGGTTGAAAGGTGTATTTCTTGTAGAAGATAAAACACTTCTACGATATGCCTATAACGCATATTGCAATTGTGTATGCCAATCTTTTTGGTTTTGGTTAATAGTCTTCTTAAGGATTTTTTCTAGGATTTTATTATTTCTTTTGGCTTGACCATTAGACTATGGGTAGTAAGGTGTTTAAAATCGATGTTGAAAATTAAAGGTCTTGAGAAACTTATTCACATAATTATTCTTAAATGGTGTACCATTGTCCGAGACTAATACGAAAGGAAGGCCAAAGTGAGCAATGATGTGTTCCAATAAGAAATGGCATATCACCTTAGCAGTTGTAGATCAGAGGCAAATAGCTTCTACCTATTTAGTGAAATATTTAGTAGTAGTAATGATAAATGTATGTCCAATAGAAGAAGGTCATGAGATTTTTCCAATTAGGTCCAATCCCCACACCAAGAATGGCCAAATAGGTATTTGGGAACGAAGCTCAAAAGCAGGAGCATGGATCAAATGGCCATGTTCTTCAAATTTATGACATCACTTAACATATGCATAGCATTATTTTTCCATGTTTTTCCAGTAATAACCCATCGAAGGAGCTTTTGCACTAAGATTTGTCCTCCAAAATGTCCTCCACAAGTGCCAAAATGGACTTTTTCAAGGGTAATATGAGTTTCAACATCCTTGAGGCATTACAGAAGAATTCCATCAAAGGATATTTTGTATAATGTATCAACAAGGATTACATACTTAGTAGCTAAATTTTTAAGGTGAATGCGAGTATTTGAAGTTGTAGGATCAATAATGGTACCATCCTTTATATAGTTATAGATGGCATCATACCATTCACACGAATTATCTGGAAAAGTGGGAAGGACATCATCAAGTCTATCACTGATGGATGGTTTCATAATGGAGTGGATGGTAAAGACAACTTTTTCAGAAGGATCTACAAGAGAGATGAGAGAGGCCACACTAGCCATTGCATCAATGTGTCAATTATCTTTCTGAGGGATGTTATCAATGGTGAATGAGTCAAACTGCTCTAACAAAGTCATGATGAAATCCTTATATTTTGATATTCTATCTTGTTTAGTTTGATAGAGACCATTGGTTTGTTTAATCACTAATTGTGAATCACCATATATCTTTATATCCTTGACCCCCATGAATAAAGCAGTGGGGTGATCCCACAATGCTAGTTTTTATCAGTAAACAACATTTTAAGGAGTGATGCTCACTGTATACAACATATTTTTTTTTTGTATGAAGGATAAAATTCAAATTTTTTTCAAATTTATATTTGTAACTACGATATCTAACCAGATCATTTGGTTTCATAGTGTTTTATTAAATATATTTTCCTTAATCAAGCTTCGAAGTCAAACAAATTACAATTTAGGCATAGGTGGACTGTATACAACATATAAATTTTTATGTATGTATCAAAATTCAATTTTTTTGTTTAATGGATCAAGGAGATCAATACCCAACCTGAACATATTATTCAAAATTTTATTTTGATAATCTACTATTTTTTCACATGTGTAGAACATAGAGCTTTATTTTCGGTGAAAAACTAGTGCAGGAGCACCTATTTGATTTCTTGCCTCCATGAGGCCATTTGTAAATAGTTTCTCTATTTTATGTATTGGGTCTTATAATAATGTTTATCAAACCATTTTAGAGGTTTTTGAGTCTTAGGAATTCATAGTTGAAGTCATTTTTCAAATAATGTTTGAAGTTGTTCCATATTGTAAAAATTGTAAAAGTTGCTCAAGAAAGTTGTCAAGCAACTTGTCAAAAGTGTCATTAAGGTGTTTTGTCAACAAACTAACTAAAAGGTGGCTGAAAATAGGTGTATTTGGTTGTAAATTTATAATTACACCCTCCAAAACTCGAATTGGGGAGGTTGGAGACATTATTTGTGAAGTTTGATGAATGGCAACCTCAAGTTTGGTGTGCATTTTCTGATTTTTACATTATTTCCAGGTTGAAGTTGTGATTTGTACGGCCTAGTATGCACTCAAATAATGGAGTATCATATATTGATGGAAATATCTTATTTCTAGTTTCCAATTCTTTTTGTCTCATTGAATTTTATTGAGTTTTGTGGAAGATATGATTATTTTGGTGAGACTACCTATTTTAACAATATTGTGCAGAATTTACAGTCTGAAAAAATATGATTGTATGGATTGGAAGTTCTATATTTTTTATCTGAATTTTTTTTTTTTTTGTTTCTATATGATTCTAATTTCATTTGATTCAAGTCTCATAAAATTTCATTAATATTTGAATAAGTTATGATCATTTTAGTGAGGGCAGGTTTGAACCTTGTCTAGGGTTTGCAGTTTTGGGAAAAATGAAATAACTTCTTTTGGGCTACCATGGTTATGTTTCCAATGTGACATAGAATGACTAATAGCATGTGTTATACAAATATTTATTTGGATTATTGTTGAAGGATTGTGAGATGTGTTGTTTAATCCTCCTAACTCTGCATCAGATTGGTATCAGAGCCCAGAAGGTCTGGGCTAGTAAGTTGGTTTGTGGTATGTGGTGTTGTGTTGGTTGGTTGCAGGTTATGTGAGAACCTAATTGCTGCCATTGAGAAGGCAGAGAGAAAAGTGAGTTGTGAGAAAGGAGATACTTTCTCAGACCATCTAGAAAAGATGGATAACTTGAGAAGGCATTTGCAGGTAGAGGAGGAGAGAAAGAAGAGAAAAAGACAAGCAAAGATGGATAGGGAAATTGCTGAGTTGAAGCAAGAAATGAAGAGTTTGGATAAAGACTTCCAAGAATATATGAAGAGGATAGAAAAAATGATGAAACAAGAGAAAAGTTGGAATTTGAAATTGAAAAGGAAGATGGTTTGGCCTATAAAGAAGATTGTGAAAAGAAGAAGAAATGAGAAGATGAAAGAGGAAGAAGCAGCATATGAAGATGCACATGAAGAATTCCTAGATGAAGACAAAGATGTTCCTAAGCATGAAGATGAATAATTTAAAGTTGTTTCAGACATTACAAGGCAAGAAGGTGAAGGTATGACTAAGATAAGAAACCTAATTTCAAGAATTAAAGATGTTGAGCTGATTAAGGGAATGATCATGGATGACTTGGTCATAGAGGTTTGCAAAGGATTGATGAATGATGGAGGAATTACGGTAGAAAGTTTATTTCATTTCATTATGTTACTAATAATTTGGAAAAAGAATAATTTTCAGGTTGAAAATACAAAGGACAAAGTGAAAAGGAATTGGATGATCAAGAAGAATACAATTCAAAGGGGCTTGAATTCTTTTTCCCTTGGGAGTTTGGTGCAGGAGCACCTATTTCATTTCTTGCCTCCATGAGGCCATTTGTAAATAGTTTCTCTATTTTATGTATTGGGTCTTATAATAAGGTTTATCAAACCATTTTAGAGGCTTTTTAGTCTTAGGAAGTCATAGTTGAATTCATTTTTCAAATAATGTTTGAAGTTGTTCCATATTGTAAAAATTGTAAAAGTTGCTCAAGAAAGTTGTCAAGCAACTTGTCAAAAGTGTCATTAAGGTGTTTTGTCAACAAACTAACTAAAAGGTGGTTGAAAATATGTGGTTTTGGTTGTAAATGTATAAGTACACCATCCAAAACTCGAATTGGGGAGGTTGGAGACATTATTTGTGAAGTTTGATGAATGGCAACCTCAAGTTTGGTGTGCATTTTCTGATTTTTACATTATTTCCAAGCTGAAGTTGTGATTTGTATGGCCTAGTATGCACTCAAATAATGGATTATCATATATTTATGGAAATATCTCTATTTCTAGTTTCCAATTCTTTTTGTCTCATTGAAGTTTATTGAGTTTTGTGTAAGATATGATTATTTTGGTGAGACTACCTATTTTAACAATATTGTGCAGAATTTACAGTCTGAAAAAATATGATGGTACGGATTGGAAGTTCTATATTTTTTATTTGAAAACAATTTTTTTTTGTTTCTATATGATTCTAATTTCATTTTATTCAAGTCTCATCAAATTTCATTAAGATTTGAATAAGTTGTGATCATTTTAGTGAGGGCAGGTTTGAACCCTGTCTAGGGTTTGCAGTTTTGGGAAAAATGAAATAACTTCTTTTGGGCTACCATGGTTATGTTTCCAATGTGAAATAGAATGACTAATAGCATGTGTTATACAAATATTTATTTGGATTATTGTTGAAGGATTGTGAGATGTGTTTTTTAATCCTCCTAACTCTACATCAGATTGGTATCAGAGCCTAGAAGGTCTGGGCTGGTAAGTTGGTTTGTGGTATGTGGTGTTGTGTTGGTTGGTTGCAGGTTATGTGAGAACCTGATTGCTACCATTGAGAAGGCAGAGAGAAAAGTGAGTTTTGATGAAGGAGATACTTTCTGAGACCATCTAGAAAAGATGGATAACTTGAGAAGGCATTTGCAGTCAGAGGAGGAGAGAAAGAAGAGAAAAAGACAAGCAAAGATGGATAGGGAAATTGCTGAGTTGAAGCAAGAAATGAAGAGGTTGGATAAAGAGTTCCAAGAATATCTGAAGAGGATAGAAAAAATGATGAAACAAGAGACAAGTTGGAATTTGAAATTGAAAAGGAAGATGGTTTGGCCTATAAAGAAGATTGTGAAAAGAAGAAGAAATGAGAAGATGAAAGAGGAAGAAGAAGCATATGAAGATGCACATGAAGAATTCCTAGATGAAGACAAAGATGTTCCTAAGAATGAAGATGAAGAATTTAAAGTTGTTGAAGACATTACAAGGCAAGAAGGTGAAGGTATGACTAAGATAAGAAACCTGATTTCAAGAATTGAAGACGTTGAGCTGATTAAGGGAATGATCATGGATGAATTGGTCATAGAGGTTTGCAAAGGATTGATGAATGATGGAGGTATTACGGTAGAAATTTTATTTCATTTCATTATGTTACTAATAATTTGGACAAAGAATAATTTTCAGGTTGAAAATACAAAGGAAAAAGTGAAAAGGAATTGGATGATCAAGAAGAATACAATTCAAAGGGGCTTGAATTCTTTTGCCCTCGGGAGTTTGGTGCAGGAGCACCTATTTCATTTCTTGCCTCCATGAGGCCATTTGTAAATAGTTTCTATATTTTATGTATTGGGTATTATAATAAGGTTTATCAAACCATTTTAGAGGCTTTTGAGTCTTAGGAAGTCATAGTTGAAGTCATTTTTCAAATAATGTTTGAAGTTGTTCCATATTGTAAAAATTGTAAAAGTTGCTCAAGAAAGTTGTCAAGCAACCTGTCAAAAGTGTCATTAAGGTGTTTTGTCAACAAAATAACTAAAAGGTGGTTGAAAATAGTTGGTTTTGGTTGTAAATGTATAATTAAACCCTCCAAAACTCGAATTGGGGAGGTTGGAGACATTATTTGTGAAGTTTGATGAATGGCAACCTCAAGTTTGGTGTGCATTTTCTGATTTTTACATTATTTCCAGGTTGAAGTTGTGATTTGTACAGCCTGGTATGCACTAAAATAATGGAGTATCATATATTGATGGAAATATCTTTGTTTCTAGTTTCCAATTCTTTTTTTCTCATTGAATTTTATTGAGTTTTGTGGAAGATATGATTATTTTGGTGAGACTACCTATTTTTAACAATATTGTGCAGAATTTACAGTCTGAAAAAATATTATGGTATGGATTGGAAGGTCTATATTTTTTATCTGAAAACAATTTTTTTTTGTTTCTATATGAGTCTACTTTCATTTGCTTCAAGTCTCATCAAATTGCATTAAGATTTGAACAAGTTATGATCATTTTAGTGAGGGCAAGTTTGAACCCTGTCTAGGGTTTGCAGTTTTGGGAAAAATGAAATAACTTCTTTTGGGCTACCATGGTTATGTTT